>CM046340.1:5284937-5913660 GCA_025403435.1 Artocarpus heterophyllus
GTTGCCCCTGAATCAATTATCCAAGGTGAAGAATCATCTTCAACTAAACAAGCTTCTAAAACGAGTAAATCTGATTTACTGTTGTTCTTCTTTTCTTTGAGCTCCTGAAGATACTTCTTGCAGTTTCTCTTCCAGTGCCCAACTACGCCGCAGTGGAAACATTTTCCTTTAGGCTTCTTTTGGTTGGAGCTCCTTTTGTTGTTGTTGCTTTTGTTCTTCTTAGGTTGCCCTCCATTCTTAGACTTACCACTTCCTTCAGTCCCCTTCCTCTTCTTATTCTTTTGGGCAGAAGAGGAAGGTTGAGCTTCTGCAACATTTGCCTCAGCTTCTTTAGTCTTTTCTTTCGAAATAGACTCGAAGGTTTGAAGCTCATTAAGCAACTCAGTCATGTTATATTTCAGCTTGTTCATGAAATAGTTGCTTTTGAACTGAAGGAACGCAGGGGAGAGGGTTTCTAAAATCATCCCCACCTGTGTGGCTTCATCTATCATAGCCCCGTTGACCTCGGCCTCATGGAGATAGTTAACCATGTTGAGAACATGTTCTCTGACCGAAATCCCTGCCTTCATTTTTGCATTCATTACTGCCTTAACGGCTTCGTGGCGTGCCTTTTCAGAAGGTTTACCAAACATGTCTTGCAGAGACTGCATTATCTCATAAGCGGTCTCCATGCTTTCGTGCTTCATCCTAAGCACGTCAGACATCCCAGCCAAAAGAAAACAGCGGACCTTATTATTTGCCGCGATCCAACGATCATATGCTTCCCGTACATTACGAGGAGCATTGGAAGCAGGCTCTGGAGGACATTCCTCCGTCAGGACAAACTTGTAACTTTCGCAAATTAGTACAATGTTCATGTTACTCTTCCACTTGACAAAATTATCTCCGGTTAATTTTTCATTTGAGAGAATTGCGATGATTGGATTAGACATTGTCGCTGTAATAAATAAATAAAATAGCATAAATTAAAATGGTTGCATAAACATCATAAATGTTTTGGAATAGTAAACGTGATGCATGATGCGTATGAAAAACACAAAATATTTTACTAATTCCACGATTATTCAATTTTAATAAATAAAGTGCCGCCGTAGGGTAGGTCAAATTATTTATGAATTGAATTGAGACATTCTCAATTAATAAATATATTCAAAATATCTCATATTTTCTATATTTATTAATAACCGTTTATTTTGGTCAAGATATAATTAACAATTTAATTATGTCTTTATGAGTGTAACCCACTATTTTGGATTTTAACAACTTAACTCAAAATTGCCGCCGTGGGGTAGGTCAATTTTGAAATACATTATAAAATCCTATCTTAAGGAAGCCAACCTTGATATTGATTTAAATGGACACCCTCCGTAGGGAGGACGAAATCAAAGCGTCGCGAGGCGCCACCTAAATCTCACGGTGTTGTACTAATAGTGGAGACCGCAGGTTATATTGTCATATTACCTTCTCCCACTCATTATTTTAGAAGATGTGTTTTATCTTATAAAACATCATATGTTTCATAATTCTAGTAGTTAAAAACAATTTTTAATTACTAGATTATATTATGTGTTAATAGAATCTCATTCTATTTACACTTAAATAAATTACCATATTTTCTAAAAATCTAAATTTATTATGAATTGTCTAAGTTACCAAATATTAAACAATTTAAAATTAGATAACTTAGAATTAATGTGAATTTTACCAAGTCTCAACTGTTAAAACTAAATTCACATTATTTGGTTGATTAATAAATTAAGTTTCTATAAAACCAACCTAATTAATTTAATCTTATTAAATTAATGCTAACACATATTAATTCATTTTATAAACTCCTTTATAAAAATAATATGCTAAGCATATGCATGTCATGTTACAATAACTATAAGTGGGCACTTTCCTAGATGACATGTTATCATGCATGAACATGTTATCTCAATCATCATATGAAAATAAAAATGAAAATAAACAATGAATTTTTGACCGGGTCCTTTTGGATAATTAAAATTACAACCCAAAGAATAAAAATAAAAATAAATAAAATTACAGGGGTCTTCTTGTAATTTATACATAATTTCCTGCTCCAATTTTGTGGTCTTCATCAAATGGTATATTGTGCAACGATTTGCTTGATTGCCTTTGAAATCTGATAGGCCCATAGTTCTTAACTAGGCCAAAAAATCCAATGGACATCTTTTTCTTCATCGCTCCACGTGTAGCAAGTGAAAGAGAGGAGAGAAGAAAAAATAATGATAATAAATTACAAAAAACCTATACCCCTATATGGGTTTACACAGATTGATCTAATCAAACTGAAAATAAAAATTATTAATCCAAAAGGACCATATAATTAACGATCAAAAATCCTTTCATTAAACAACCATTCATCACATGAATAAAAATTAATAAAGATGCAAAGTGCCCACAAACATGCATCAAAAAACATGATATCATCAAAATAAAATCATGTTTAATTAAAATTATATATGCTATAACCCGCTCTGATGCCATTTGTTGGAATTAAAACATGAAATGCAGCGGAAGGAACGGATCATTGACAAACAAAAATTTTCTGAAAACTTTGTTTTATCGGGAATAGATATATAATTTTAATTACAGAAAGCTTTAGGAATTTTTTTACTAACCTTTTGAAGACTATCAGGGTATCCTAGCTTTCCTCTTTGACACCACGATCTTCCAAACCAGGCCTCCACACCAATGGAAAGACGAGTGGGCGTCAAACTGCAAGAATGAATTATCCTCACACTTTTCTGAATCTGCTATGTACTCAACACATGAGATAGCAGACCTTTTTCTTTAGAGAAGAACTCTCAGTTTTTCTCTCTAAAAATTATGTGAATAAAAATTACTGAGATAACTGTTATCTCTTCCTTTTTATAACTGAGCTATTAGTAATTTTTCTTTCCCCTTTTCTTTTCCTTTCCTTTTTCTTCTTTTCTTTTCCGTTTCACTATGTGTGATTCGGTCACACACACATACATATGTTTATATAAGTCTAAGTCACCGTGAAAGAAAGAAACTTGCCTTTTTCCTTTTTTTTTTTTTTTTTTTTTTGACTTTGACCGAATCTTGTATATATATATATATATAGATATGATGAGATAAGTGGAGCGTGAAAGTTTCACGCCTCCACCGCCCTTTTCTTTTTTTTTTTTTTTAAATTATATTTATATATATATATATTAATATATTATAAAATCTTTTATATATATATATAAAAAGATTTGGTTCAAAACCATATATATATATATAAATCTCAATTCAAAAATAAATCACATTTATTTAAGAATAGATTTTAACAATAATCAATTAATTAACTAATGCTCAGTTAAATGTGACAACATTTATCACATTACATTATGTGTCACAGAGAACATTTTTCTATGTCACATTAATAATTCAAGTGTGAAAAATTAATTCAGAATTCAAAAATTCTAAATTAAACATGTATAATTCATTCTATGCAAAATCCAATATAGTGTTACAGAGGTGGTATTGGGGACCTATGGACCTATAACCCAAGCTCCAATAAATTTGACATTTAATCAAACTCTTTAATTAATGTGCCAAATTTATTAGTTTCAGTGTTACTCCACTAAAAACCTGAAACTGAACTCTTGAGATTATAGTAGAATTACTCAAAGAAAATTAACGAGTAGTCCATTGATATAATCATTACATATAAGTCAGTCCTCCATAAATAGTTCATAATAAGAGCTAGGTTCAATTTCCGTTCACCTCTCTTATTACATCTTTATCCTTGAGTTCCAATAATTCTCTAATGAACAATTAATTCATAATCTTATTATGAACAAGCGCTCTATTGTTCAAACCTTGAATTATTACTCAAGAGAACTATTTTTCTAACTTCCATAGGGAAGGAATGGATTCCATATCTGTATAATATTATTCCCAGCCATTTATTACTTTATGTTTCCAAGATGCTAAGTTATAATCTGTGCTTAGACAAATCTTACCATGCAAGTCAAAAAACATAATGTAATAAATAGAAGTCTAATAAATACTCAGGATTAAGACTGTCAAATATATGATCATCATAGTGATAAATTTGAATACTCTATTTGTAACGGATGATTATTAGAGATTCATAATTTATCTGGTCCAGTCCCATATAATCTCATTATATAAAGTACCTCCAACCCAATGTCTCTACATTAATAGTCCGGATAATGACTATTTCATTTTAGATGAGATTGGACCGTACTTGTAATTTTTAATTAAAGATCCCAAACTTTAATTAATTATTACGGACTATTTAGATTATTATCTATAAATTTTATCCCCAAGCAAATAACACTTATATGCTAAATTTATAGCCACATAAATAATCATGGAATTTTCTTGATGTTTATAAATGTATTCATAATACATATAATCAACCAAAATAATAATAAATGTCATTTTATTTATTTATTAACAACATGTACAATGTCACAGCTTTTAGGGCACCAAACCCAACATGAAGCACATGTTGTGTCTTCTTCTTTGGACTGAAATTGTGAAACATCAAATTAATTGGAAACTGCATGTATCTGCTCCAATCGTGAGGCTCATATAGAATTCTATTGCATACTGAGACGACAGAAGGAGACATGTGACCATCTTTCTCCCACGAAAAAAGTAAAAACAGCGTACTTGCTATCTGACTTAGTGCATGTGGTTTTGATTGCCATGTTGGTGTGTTTGCTTGTGAAAGTTTACCCTAGAGGGTAGAAGGTAAACTTAGGGTTTTAACCTATTTAACTGTCAACTGATTCCAATTGGTCTTCACGTTGAAGAATTTGAATAGAAATCTGGATATAGAAGTGAGCAATTTTGAATACAGTAGTTGGATTTGAAGTGCATAGGAATACTTTCTTTAAGGTTTTATTTGCCCATACTACAAAGTTTGTTAAAGGGTTATTGCGGTAAATTACTCTCAAGATACAACCTTGAATACTATATCTAGCAATAATATGATACTCTAGAACAAGATACAAAATCAAAAATATCTAGAGAATTAAGAAAGATATAGTAGTGTCTTCTTATGGACAGAGACAACCGTTGTAACCAAGGGCGGAGTCACATGGGGATAAAGTTGGTCGGCTGCTCAAGTTATCAGTTCAGTCACACATTTGCCTCCCTTCACTATTTTTCGGCTCCACCCTTGGCTGTAACTCATACAACCTTTCATGTAAAGGTGTTATTTCATGAAACAACATAACTATTACAATAGATATGTCTGTTTATAATAGGTATTCAGTTTTATGTGAAACCATACAATCAAACAATACAATGCTTCAAAACAATTCAAAATCACACTTTAGAATATTAAATTCGGGCTGGCGCTGTCCACTGGAATATTAACTTTCATATACTATTGTGTCGACGCTACCCATTTGACACCGCAATGCCAGTTCAATACCAAGGGGCTACGGGGCACTTGGCTCTATATCTTGTTGATGTATTTTGCACTATTCCAGCATCGTAGAGCTAGATGCTAATTCCAAAAACTTAAAAAATGCATGTTTTCTTGGGTAATTTTTGACTTTAAACACCTGAGAGATGCATTACAATCTCTAGTACACCTTATCGGGGGTGATTGGTTATGTTTTCACTAGTACTTTGTCATGGGATTGAACAAGGAGTTACATAGAGTTGATGGTAGGTGACCACCACACCTGAAATTTAATTTTTATGTCCTCTAAGATTCTAAAATACTTTATTTGATTTCGTAACCTATACATGATAAAACTTTTAATATAGGCCCTGTCCTTATTTATTTTTTTATTTATTTTTGGTTCTCTCTGAAAGTGGGATGCTTCTCCTCATGAACTTTTAGCGACAGTTATGACACGTTTAATTACAAGCTACATATGTACAGAAGATTTTGGATAAGAAAGAAGTATTGTATTAAGGTAATTATGTTGTTAAGAATCCCATTAAAATCAGAAACTCCTAAAATGCTTAAGGTTTTATAAAATAAATTCTACGGGGTATTTTTAGGAATAAAAAAAATGCCACATTATTTGAAAACAGATTCATAATTCCATCTTTTCCGATAAAATTTATGAACACACCTATAGAAAGTTAAAGCATTGTAAAAATGTGCCCTCAAAGTTGCATTTGTATTATCATTTTTCCCTAAAACTTTGAAAATGTATATGCTCATTCGTCGGTTTCATTGATGGAAATGCCACATGTCACTTTTTGAAATTTAATAGGGAAACTAAATTGTACTTGTTTTACCGTGGAAACTAAATTGTACTTGAAGAGGCTATTTTACCGCCATTTTGTTGATAAGTGCAGAATTAAGCGTATGTTTGAGAGAGTCAGTTTCAACTTCTTCCTTTTTTTTTTTCAATTCTAACCAAATATTATTGTTTTGCTCATTGTTAGTTCTAATCATTTTTTCAACTCCAACTGCTTTTTGAGCTTTTTTGTACAAACTAACTAAAACTAACATCTTGACGAACTTATTAAAAATAAGTTTTAACCATAAATTGTGGTTTTAACTCATGTTTTTTATTCTAACTAATATGGATTCTAACCGCTTTCTTTAACAGAGAATTATGAAAAAAAAAAAATGAAAAAACTTACCAATTAAACGTGAATATGATCCCATGTAGCCTTTGCATTAGGGGTCCCTCAATTTGTTGGTTTTCAATTTTGAAGGAAAAAAAAAAAAACCCTCAATTTAAACTTTGAACTAAGCTTAAGAGTTTGAGAACAAAAGACTGCCGAACTCCACAAAATCTAAGAAACTGGGGGCAGTGATACATGATTATAATTTCATTTAATCTTATTAATACCACGTATTTCCTAATTGTATCGTGAGTCTTTCGGAATATTTACAGCATAACAATCAAAAATTTTAGCTAGAATTGATTTTACTAAACCCTTTTAAATTTTTGTGGCCACAAAAGTGCAAGTAAACAAAGATTACAAAGGAATGAGATTAATGTATTCATGTTTTACTGGTGGTAAGTAAACTGCCATTAAGCTGTTTACTCTCTCATTTTCTATCCAAGTGGATGTTACAGATGTTTGCATAAGAAACTCCAATAACTAGGCAACTCAAGCTGACAAGTGATAAAATTTGCAAAATATGTCTGCCAAATGTCACGAGCTTACTTTCTTCAAGCTACTCGTGCGGCCTTAGCACAGTCTCGATGCTAAGTCAGCCTAACTCACTCACGCTCTTGCCTTGAACACAAAGGAACACAAGAGAGAACAAGGAGAACTTTGAAAGGCTTTGATTCTTGATTTCCTTGGATGGTTTACAAATGAATGGGATGGTCCTATTTATAGGCATCCTCCCAAGTAATGGACGGTCTAGATTACATTGATCTAACGGCTAGGATTTTCTATCTAGAATGTTCTAGCAAAGTGTAGAGGATATTTACAAGTATAGAGTATTCTAGAGACTTCTACACTATTCTACACTGTCCCTAAGGGCTCTTACAGTTCTAGAGAGTTCTAGAGCAGTCTTGAGTCTTCCAGGACCTCCTAGGTTCTTCAGGATGCTTCTAGACTGTGGTGGAACCTCATGGAATGCTGTGGAACATTGTAGATCGGTCTGGACCTTTCTAGAATCTTCTTTGGGCTATGTTTTCTCCCAAAAACGCCCAAGACAAGTGTGTGGCCTCTTCGTGGCTTGGCGGGGCGTGACATTCTCCCCCACCTATGCTCGCGACGCCCTCGTCGCGTCCTCATGGTATCGTTGGATCCTGTCTTTGAACTGCCAAAGTGCCTCCTCAGTTTCCCAACTAGCCTCGGTGTTGGGCAGTCCCTTCCATTTGATAAAGTACTCCCTGTAGCTTGGCACGCCTCGTCTTCGGATGACTCAATCCGCTAGTATTTCGTCAACCTCTTTGTCAAAGGAGGTGACTACGGCTGTGGGTGCTCGATGGGAGACTCTCCTTGCTGGATCTTCCATGTCTTCATGATATGGCTTGAGCATACTTACGTGGAAGACTGGATGAATCTTTAGCTTGGGTGGGAGGTGGAGTTTATATGAGACCTTACCTATCCGCTTGATTACCTCGAAAGGTCCTTTATACTTGCGTATTAGACCCTTATGGACCTTCCTGAATGTCTTGAACTGTTGCGGCAAAAGTTTCACTAAGACAAGGTCTCCTTCCTTAAACTCTATGTGCCTCCTCTTCTTGTAGGCCCATTTCTTCATGCGCTTCGCCGCTTTGTGCAATGCTGCCCGGGCTAGTTCCGCCTGCTCATGCCATGACTTAGCAAATTTGAATGCAACAGGGCTCTTCCCTTCATAGCGAGTGGCAAGGGAAAGAGGGGTTGTTGGCTGTTGTCCCATGACGATCTCAAAAGAACTCTTGTTGGTGGCCTCACTTTGTTGCAAGTTGTAGGAAAATTGTGCAACATCTAAAAGCTTGGCCCAGTCCCGTTGGTTGGCACTCACATAGTGCCGCAAGTAGAGCTCCAAAAGAGCATTGATGCGTTCTGTTTGGCCGTCGCTTTGGGGATGGAAGCTTGTTGAGAAGTTCAAGTCTGACCCTAACATCTTGAATAGCTCCGTCCAAAACCTTCCAATAAAACGAGGGTCTCGGTCACTGATGATGCTTGTTGGAACGCCCCAAAGTTTAACTACATTGCGTAGCAATAGTCTTGCTGCCTCTTCCGCGGTGCAGTCAGTTGGTGCTGCAATAAAAGTTGCATACTTGCTAAACCTGTCTACAACGACCATGATGCATCCACATCCATCGGACTTCGGTAAGCAGGTGATGAAGTCCATAGAGACGCTTTCCCATGGTCTCTCTGGGATGGGTAGTGGGTTGAGCATACCCCCTGGTTTGTAATGACCGAGAAAACGTCATCAATAAAACCTAATATTTAATTAGGTTTAATTAATGAATTTATTCTTAAAAATGTGAAATTGTGTAAAAATTGTAATTTATGTGAAAATTACAATAAAATATGAATGAGCAACATTGATTGCAAATTTTATGGCATATGTAATGCAATGGTGGATATTATAAAATACAAATTTTATGAGTTTGATGACTCAGAGATTTGTGTATAATATCCATAAAATGAATTTCATGTCACAATTAATTGTGAAATTGTGATATAAACGAATGAATGATTAGAATGTAAATAGGACATAGAGGTTGTCCTAACCCTAACCGGGGGTAGAAAGGAGGCCAGAGCAGTATAAGAATACTGCTAAATAAAAACACAGATATGAAAAATGTTATGATTGGCCTTAAAAAGTAAACGAAAAGTAAGTTAAATATTTTTATACAGTCTAAGGATAGAAAATACACTGAATTGGCCACGACAGTATAGGAAAAATACTGTGTGGTGAAAAATTACACAGTATAAATTTTTAACTCCATAAAGTGGACACTTTTTGCTTTTCTATTGGGCCACATGTCAAGAAAAGTGGCCCAATCATTTTGTGACACCTAGTGGTGTACTCATGGGTTACCATGAGTCACCAAATGAGATAAACATGCATTTATGGCAAGTTTATCAAAGTTTTCTTTTCTTTTCTTTCCACCAAAGTTTCGGCAGCCATAGTTCTGCTCCTAAAAAAAATTTCTCAGCCCCAAATCTTGCAAAAATAGCCCCCAACAAATTTTACAAGCAAGAACAAGGATTTTCCCACAAGTTTAAGGTAAAATCCTAAACTTTTAATGGGTTTTCAAGGGATTTTTCATGGGCAAAGGACAAGAGATTAATCCATGGTATTTTTGTATGGAAAGGAAGCTTAGGAGGGAGTCTAAAAGGATTTTGAAAGCTTCAAACCAAAAGGGTGTTATTTTGGTAAGTTTTAAGCTTTAAAGTTTGAAATTTTATAGATTTTGTTTTGATTTTTGTTCTTTCAAACCCATGAGGGGTTTTGAACATGTATTTGATGGAAGTTCATGTATATGTGGTGTATGATAAGTTTGAGTTATGGAAATTTTTGTTTTAGTGTAAATCGGCAATTTTTGTAAAAACGGTATTTTTGTAATTTTGAGGTTAAACTTTGCAAAGATGATGTTTGAGCATGGGAATGTATTGATTAAGGTATGAAATGATTTCTGCAGGGGTAAAATTGCAAGTTTGAAATGGATTTATGTAAAAATGCCATAGGGACTAAATTGAAAGAAAAAAATTCCTCTCGGCAGAATTGGAAATTAGCCAAAAACACCCCTGTACAGTGATATTTTGGAAAAAGTTAAAACACAAAAGTTGTAGATCTCGATGAAACTGTTAGGCAACGCGGACGGTTCATCAAAAAACTGAATCGTTTATGAGATTTTAATTTTTCAAGAATTTATGGAAATTGTGAAAAATTTGAAAAAGGGGCAAAAACGTCATTTCTCAAAGGATTTTGAATATGCTACTTTGAGCAAAAATGATCCTTGACAAAAATAGAAAATTCTGGTGCAAAGAAGCAAATTTTAGTTTCGGGGGCAAAAAGGTCAAAATTTTCGGTTCATGGACTAAACCGCCAAGTTTTATGAAAATGGGGCATAATTGAGAAATAAAGAGATTTGACCTACTAGGATGTTATTTTAGAATGAATATATGGTTATTTTTATAAGAATAACGAAATCGAGCTCGGGTAGGTTAGTAAACCTGCGGAGGGCAAAATCGTCATTTCTGCCCAAATAACCCGAACCGCTTTGAAATGTTCCCAATGGGATAAGAAAACGACTAGAAAGGTTCCCGCCCTTCGTTAGAAACGATAGGGTAAAGTTAGATAGAAATAAGAAAAAAAAACCAGTGGTTTTTAGAGTTGTACATAGTAATGCAACTCAATTAATTAACTAACGGATGTTTCGTATCGAAACATAGTGAAATTTGGCTAATGGCTTTGTAATTGGCCAACAGGATCCTAGGAATCTAGAAGAAAGGATATCGTGGTTAAGTTGCCCGACAATTGTATCAAGTAAGTACCCATCCCACCTACAGTATGAAATTGTAGGCTTAGAGTATAAAATGTGTATATGTATACTTGTATGTATATCAAGGTGTATACTTGTATGTATGCAATAACATAAGTATTTATAAATAAAAGAAAGGGTATACTTGTGAGTATATGGAATATATATATATGCCTGAGCGTATATTAATGCATACCAGTGTGTATATTTTATGTTAAGAACCTGTTAGTACATTATGCTATATATACCTGAGCGTATATTAATGTATACCAGTGTGTATATAAAGTATGTACCTGTATGGTCTATATCGTACAAAAGCATTTATGTAGATTATGTTATGTATAACATGTACTCATCACTTTATGCATGGTATGTTAACCATAATAAGTGAATTGGTAATGAATCACCAAAAGTTAAGAAAAGTGTCGTACCGACTCCTGACTCAAGGGGAGTTTAAGGATTACAGGATGGTCACGGTGTTACGTAGACCTAAGTGCGCAATGGTACGAACACTTGGGCCCTAGTTAAAGATAAGAAATGATAAGGATAATGAAGGATTATAAGAAAGCATAATATGATCATGCATTTTATTGGATGTGCATGTGGGTTTATATGGGACTTACTGGGCGTTAGCTCATTAAGTTTTTCATGCTGTAGGTATTCCGACAAAAAGGTCAGAATAAATCATAATGATGAGCTGGCGGACGGATGATGTGTGCAGACTGGGTATGGTTTCCGCCGCAGTATGTTTTCCGCTGTATGATATTTTAAAATATTTTGAAAGTAATGTTTGATAAGCTATATTGTAAGAAAAAGATGGTTATGTAAACACAAGTATATGTATGTATCTCACAGGTTATTAAACAATATATGTACAGTATTTGTATTAAAAAAAAAAATTCCTAAATTTTTGCCCTAAAGTAATGAAGAAAGAGTTTAATCACAGCCCGAAAAGGCGGGTTGTGACATGGTTGCTGTTGTACTACCTTATCTTGTTGGCAGACAAGGCAGGTCCTTACATATTCCTCGACCCCATCTCGCATGTCAGGCCAATAGTAGACAGACTTCAAGAGAGCAAGTGTGCGTTTCATACCTGGGTGGCCCGCCCATAGGGAGTCATGACACTCCTTTATTAAATCTTTCCTCAAATTGGCCCACTTTGGTACGTACATTCGGTTGCCCTTGGTGTAGAGGATGTCATCAGCTAGCCAAAATCTTCGTGTTTTGCCCTCGTTTGCCAAGGCGATGATACTTTGTGCCTGAGGGTCCGCCTTTAGTCCCTCCTTGATTTTGCTCAATAGTGGGCTAGTGACTTGAGAAATACTTGAAAGCTCGGCCTTTCGACTCAGTGCATCAGCTACCACATTCACCTTTCCTGGCTTGTACTCCATGACATAATCGAATTCGGCCAAGAAGTCTTGCCATCTAGCTTGCTTTGGACTGAGTTTCCTTTGGGTCTGGAAGTAGCTTGTGGCAATGTTGTCAGTCATTATCATGAATTTTGACCCAAGTAGATTATGGCGCCACACTCAAGGCAATGGACGACGGCTGTCATCTCTTTCTCTTGTACTGTGTAGCGTCGCTCAGTCTCATTAAGCTTTCGGCTTTCATATGCAATTGGGTGTCCTTCCTGCATAAGGACTCCTCCTATGGCAAAGTCTGAGGCATCCGTGTGTACCTCATATGGTTTGGTGTGATCGAGTAGGCTGAGTACGAGCTCCTCACTGATTGCTTTCTTTAGATCTTCAAAGGCCTTTTGACACTTCTTTGTCCAGTCCCATGCTTTGTTTTTCTTGAGAAGGTCAGTCAGTGGAGCAGCCCTCGCCGAATAACTCTTGATAAAACGGCGGTAGTAGTTTACTAGCCCAAGAAAAGATCGCAACTCATGTACCTTGGTTGGTGGCTCCCAAGTTTGGATAGCATGCACCTTGTCGTCTTCCATCATTAGTTGGCCATCCTTGATCTTGTGCCCCAAGAAGACTACCTCCGGCTTGGCAAAGGAACACTTCTCCTTCTTGATGTATAGCTCGTTGTCTCGTAGCACCTTAAAAACCTCTCTCAAGTGCTGCACGTGCTCTTCCAAGGTCTTGCTATACACCACTATGTCGTCCAATAGACGACCACGAATTGATCGAGATACAGATGGAACAACTTGTTCATCAAAGTACAAAATGTAGCAGGTGCATTGGTTAGTCCAAATGGCATAACCAAGAATTCATAAGACCCGTACCTTGTAACACAAGTGGTCTTTGGTTCATCTCCTTCGGCTATGCGAACTTGGTAATACCCCGAGCGAAGGTCTAACTTTGAGAAGTAGAGGGCATGACCTAGCTGATCAAACAAGTCAGCAATCAGAGGAATGAGGTATTTGTTCTTTACCGTGATCTTGTTGAGAGCTCTGTAGTCGATGCACATGCGCAAGGAACCATCCTTCTTCTTCTGGAACAGGACTGGTGCGCCGAATGGGGCTTTGGAAGGCCTGATGAACCCTGCATCAAGTAACTCCTTGAGTTGCCTTCTTAGTTTCGCCAGTTCTGGTGGTGCCATGCGATATGCACCCATGGCTGGTGGCTTTGTCCCTGGTTCCAGCTCGATCTGATGGTCTACCTCCCTCCTTAGTGGTAGCTTTTTTGGTAACTCTGCTGGTGCAACGTCCTTGAACTCCTCGAGGACAGCTGCTACCTCCTTTGGCTCGACTTCTGGTGGCCCTTGTTCTTCATCGTCATACTCCTTGAGAACAGCCAAATAGCTTTCTTCATCCCTCCGGATGCCCTTCTTAAATTGCATTGCTGAGAGCACCTTTACGTCTTGCTTGTTGGTCCTTGTTGTTGGTACCACATAAGCCTTATCGCCGTCCATGATGCACATGCTGTTGGCGAATGGTACTGGGCATGCCTTGACTTGATCCAAGAATTCCAATCCCAAGACAACCCTAAAGTCATTCATTGGAACGACGGAGAAGTCCATATGTCCAGACCAGGCTCCCATGCTGGTCCTAACTCCTCGAGCTATGCCGTGAATGGGTCGAGCAGCTGAATTAACTGCCTTGATGGAGCCCCCTCCACCAGTCACCTTAAGTCCTAACCTTTGGGCTTCTTCGATTGAGATAAAGTTGTGGGTCGCACCTGTGTCAAGCATGGCTACCGTTGGTTTTCCTCCAATGGACACGTCCACAAAGAGTAGGCCTTTGGCTTGGGTTTTGGGAGCAGATTGGATCACATTGAGTAGCTGCAAGGACCCCATGTGTGCACCATTGTTGCTACCGTCGGCTTCTGTCCCGTCTTGATGACTTGCAAGGAGTGAATTCAAGGCTCTTTTCTGTGGGCAATCCTTAGCCCAGTGGGGACCATCACAAAGGAAGCATTTGTTGTTGTTGGACTTACTTGAACTCTTGTTGTCCCTTTGCTTGCCCTTGTCCTTGCCCCTTGAGGTGTTATCTTAGCAGTGCTCATCTTTGCGTTGGCCCTTGTCTCCCCCACCTTTGGCTTGACCACTCTTCTTATCCTTCGGCTTGTTGGTGGACTCCTTTTGGCTTGCATAGTCAATTAGGCTTTCGGCCACAGCTATGGCAGTGGCAAGGTCTTGCACCCCACGTCGCCTTAGCTCGGTCTTGGCCCATTGTTGGAGCCCATCCATAAAATTGAAGAGTGCGTCTTTGTCGGACAAATCAGGGATCTTAAGTACTAAGTTAGTAAAGTCCTTAACATAATCACGAATAGACCCTGATTGTTTAAGCCTTCGCAGACGAGCTCTAGCCTCATCCTCAGCATTCTCGGGATAAAATTGCCTTTTAAGCTCCCTTTTAAAGTCATCAAAGGTAGTCATGGTACACGTACCTTTTTCGATGTCTCCTCGTCTTCTCCTCCACCAAAGCATGGCTGTGTCATTAAGATAAAGAGCCGCGGACTGGATCTTGGCGTCCTCGTCTGTGATGCCCATGGCTCCAAAGTATTGGTCTAGGCCCCACAAGAAGTTGTCCACTTCTCGTGCATTGCGTGATCCCCCAAAACTCTTAGGCTTTGGCACATCAATGCGTCTAGCCTCAACGATGCTACTGCTGGACCCTGTCGCCAATGCCCGCTTGCAAAGGGCTAAGTCCCCACTCATGTCCTCAATGCGTGCGAGTGTGCTATTCAACTCCATCTCGTGGGCTCGATGCATTTTAGTGAGCTCTCCCGCAAACTCATCATGAACCTTCTCAATTTCGGCCCGCAAGAACTCCTCTAGTTGAAGCAACATGCCTCGGATCGCAGTGTGGATAGCGGCATCCTCCGCTTCTAGGCCATCCACCCGTTGGCTTAGGTCATCCACCTGGGTCTCCACGCCACCCATGGCCTCCTCTACCCGAGATAGGCGTGAGTCGAAACTAGAGATCACGTCCTTAGACCGACCCCTCTTAGCCACAACGTTGGGGTCGACTATCTCTTCGCGGCCTCGCTCTTGCGTCACCTCCACGTCAGAAGGGTTGGATCCCGTGGCCCTTTGAGCAGCATTGTTCTTAGCCATTGTCTCAGCCTGAGCCTCGCTCTGATACCAACTGTCACGAGCTTACTTTCTTCAAGCTACTCGAGCGGCCTTAGCACAGTCTCGATGCTAAGTCAGCCTAACTCACTCACGCTCTTGCCTTGAACACAAAGGAACACAAGAGAGAACAAGGAGAACTTTGAAGGCTTTGATTCTTGATTTTCTTGTATGGTTTACAAATGAACGGGATGGTCCTATTTATAGGCATCCTCCCAAGTAATGGACGGTCTAGATTACATTGATCTAACGGCTAGGATTTTCTATCTAGAATGTTCTAGCAAAGTGTGGAAGATATTTACAAGTATAGAGTATTCTAGAGACTTCTACACTATTCTACACTGTCCCTAAGGGCTCTTACAGTTCTAGAGAGTTCTAGAGCAGTCTTGAGTCTTCCAGGACCTCTTAGGTTCTTCAGGATGCTTCTAGACTGTGGTGGAACCTCATGGAATGTTGTGGAACATTGTAGATCGGTCTGGACCCTTCTAGAATCTTCTTTGGGCTATGTTTTCTCCCAAAAATGCCCAAGACAAGTGTGTGGCCTCTTCGTGGCTTGGCGGGGCGTGACACAAAGGTCTCATCCACTAATCAAAAAGAACCAAAGGCAAAATGGTCTTCGTTCCTTTTTTTTCGTTTGTAAATAAGGGGTTTTTTTAGTTGAAAAATAACTAGATTTAAATTGGAAAGCCTGCCAATATGCTTTGTTTGGCCCATTTACTGACCCTCACAGCAAGCCGCCTGGCCTAAAACGGGCGATGCAGCAAATTGACCAGTAGGGATGCAGAAACTAAATTATTTAGCCCAAACTATCCAAAAGTAGGTGATTTCTGCTCATGGGTACAACCAATTTCAACTTTGAGCCGAATCCAAATTAGTGTTTAGTTTGAGAGAGAGATTTTTAAGTAAGCAGTATTTTTAGAGCAAAAATTGGGATAATAAACAAGTTTTAAAAATATTTGAAGGAAATAACTATAAAAAGCAAATTCTCTATAATTAGATTTTTATACCTTGTAAACTGTTATTTACCTAGTAAATTTACTATTACTATAAATATTTTGAAAACATGCTTCTTACATGCAATTATATTTGTAAAAATATTATTTATGACAAAATTTTCACAACAAAGCACAAAAGTTCTAACAGTTTGGACCTTTTCCAATAGTGAAATCTTTCCTCATTTCCGATTTGAACCATAATACTTTCTAAGTTCATGTTTTCAACATATCTACAAACACATATTTAAAGTTTATTTTATATTCGAATTTTACATTTTTAACTGTATATGCAAACACCAATTCAATTTGATGTAGCATAATGGAAGAGCAAGAAGGACTGGTCGACTAACTGTGCCTAGCCCCAGTCGACCGGCCAATCGGAGGTGCTGAAGACGGAAAGTTTTCTGATTACTACAAGATTTGAATTCTAAATAGATTTTAGTTATTTGAATTGCCATTTTTTAGTTATTATATTTTAATTACAAATGTAGGATTTTTAGTAGTTGCTTTTTCAATTTTCAATTAAAGTTTTCTATATAAAGGCTTAGACTTAAATGTTATTTTCATTTTTAAGTTATGAATAAAAATTCTGAGAAGTTTTTTCTCCTCTTGGCTTGTTTGTATTCTTTAGAATTAACAAATTACTCGCATTCTTGTTTTCTGGCATTTCGCATAAATTAACGGATCTCAAGTTTATCTTACGCTTCCACTACGTTAGCTGGTATCAGAGCCTTTGCTACGATCCACCCTTCTACCTCCACATTGTCGCCAGCGAGTTTGTGGCCCGCCGATGGCATGGACGGACTATGGCAACATGTGGCTTAGTTACAACAAGCCCTCATAAACGACTTATTTCTAGCAATTTACCTTTGTTATCAAGCGCAAATTTAGTTCTCTCAACTGGGTTGTCGACACTCTCAACTGCTGCCACCATTCCTTGCTTGCCACTCTTCATGTGTTTGTACCAGGCTTTTACACTTTTCCCGAGTTGTATCCATTCAATCCGTGTTTCTCTCGGATCCTTCAAGAGGTTCATGATGGAAACATTTCGAGTACATATTGCAAGAGGATTTCCTCTTTTTGAGGAACCGTTATTGCATTTCGGATTATGGCTTGCGCCTTTAGATTATTCGAGAACTTCATGGAGAGGGCCATGTTAGTCGAGATTAGACTCTTCACCTTGTCTCTACTACCTATTTTTGGTTAACACTTTGTTTGGATGTTGAGCAAATTGTCGAATGTTGTCGGATGTATCGACTTCCATAGGGCGTGCCTCCAAGGATAGACTTTACATGTCGCTCTTTGTTTCGACGTAGTTGTGGACGGATATTAGTATGGACTTTGAACTCAGCCTTCTTCATGCATAAAAGGAGAATGACTCTATTTTTGTTGTGGTGGATTGGTTTTCCAAGATGTTTTATTTCATTCCTTCCAAGAGCATTGCCGATGCAGCACAAGTGGATCCTTTCTTCTTCAAAGAGGTATATCACCTTCACAGACTTCCCATTTCTATTGTGTCTAATGGTGATTCTTGTTTTCTTAGCCTTTTCTGGAGGTCTCTTTGGCGATTAGTTAATATTAGCTTTGACATGAGTTCGGCATGCGTTTCATCCCAAACTGATGGCTAGATTAAGATAACTAACTGGACGTTAGGAGATCTATTGCATAGCTTGTCGGAGATAACACAAAGTCTTAGGACACTAAGCTTAACCTAGCAGGACTCACTCATAAACCATGCTAAAAATCAAAGCACTAGTTTCAACCCCTTTTAGTTGGTTTATGGGTGTGTTCCTTAGTAGATGTGTCAAAAGGGTCATGTCGTGCTGGTCTGGCCATTTTAACCGTAGGCCTATGATGGGCTTATACCTTACCAGGCCTAGCCCTCTATAGTTGAGGGCCGTGTCTGAGAGGAAAACCTCATGCCTAGCCCTAGCCTTTGAAGGGTCGTGTTGGGCTGTAGCACCAGCCCTATAATTTCTAAATTTTTTTCATTTATTTTTAAAATAATTTAATAAAAATTGATGTATAAAATCATGAGACTACTAAGTATAAAGAAATATATCTAAATGTTATATAGAGTATTGAAGAATAGAAATTATTAATTTTTTCAATGCGTGATTTAAGCAAGTTTATATTTAAATTTATAATATGTTTTATAGACATGATAAATATAGTTAAATATCAAAAATCACATAAATAACTGTCTAATTGAGTAGTTGATAGACTCTTACTTTTTTTAAAGGTTTGAGGTTAAAACCTCAAAGAGCTCAAAATAAGGGTATTTTCTTGAACACCTAAAAGGCTAAGCTTGAAGGGTCTTTGGCATGCCTGGGCCAGGGCCATGCTAGCTCTACAAGCCTAGGGGGTCAGGCCCAGCCCTAGCATATCAGGCGTGCCATGCCAGTCTAGTCTACTACAGTGCAAGGCTGGGCCAAGCCGAGCCGTGCCTTACACTATTACGGTGTCCATGGACGGCCCGACCTATTTGACACCTCTATTCCTCGATGTCCTATTGACCCAACAACACCCAAATTCATGGCGAGGCGGTTGATTTTGTCACCAATCTTCAACAAATTCATCAGTTGACTTATGATCACCTAGTGACCTCTACTGCTAAGCATAAGGTCATTGCCGATTGGCACCATCGAGTTATGGAGATTAATAATGGCAATCTTATTTGGGCTGTTTTGACTAAGGACCGATTTCTTGCTCATGACTGCAATAAGTTGAAGGCTTGAATGATTGGTCCATTGGAAGTTCTTGTGAAGATCAAGCCTACCGCGTGCGCCTTCTGCCTAACATCCACACTTCGAATGTTTTAAATGTCAAACATTTGTTTCGTTTGCGGGAGATTCAGACACTACAAATTCGAAGTCAAATTTTTTCCAACTTGGCAGGACTGATGTAGCATAATGGAAGAGTAAAGAGGATGGATCAACTGGCCAGTTGAAGGCGCTGAAGACAGCAAGTTTCCCTATCGCTATAGGACTTGAATCCTAAATAAATTTTAATTATTTGAATTGTTACTTTTTAGTTGTTATCTTTTAATTTTGTATTTAGGATTTTTAGTAGATTTCTTTTATATTAATTTAAGTTTTTTATATAAAGGCTTAGACTTAGATGTTATTTTTAATTTCAGTTATTAATAAAAATTTAGAGAAGTTTTCTCTTCTCTTGGCTTGTTTTTTAGTATTTTTTAGAATCAACGAATTACTCACACCCTTGTTTTCTAGCATTCTACGTGAATCAACAGATTTCAAGTTTACCTATGCTTCTGTTATGTCACAATCATACTTTAAAATACACTTTTTAAGAAGATTAGGAGATTGTAGTAAATAATAAGTTTTAAAAATATTTATAGTAAATAATAAATTTATAATGAAAATAATTTATTCACCTCTTTATATACCATGTAAATAATTTTTAATTACATAGTAAATAGATTTAAAATGCAAATAACTTATTTGCCCTCTTGTTTACCGAATAAATAATTCTTATTCGAACAATTATTTACTATAAATATTTTTAAACCCTATTATGTATTTCAAAAGTTTCAAAAATCTATTATTCTATTCTTGCTTTTAGGTTTTACTGTTCAAACAAAAAATATTAAATCGCTGCAAATTGAACCCACGATCCAAACATATCCCAACGACTTGCCAGACTCAACCATAACTTAGGTTAACGAGATATTTATGTTTTATAAAAATAAGAAAACCCACCTAGCCTAAAATGATATTTATATATCCACATTACATACAAAGAGACAACACATAGAATATCATATGGTACCATATCCATGTGGCGGAATGTCTATGATTTACAGAAAAATCATAGTACATTTTTATGATTTTGGGCTAGGTTAACCCACCCTGCCCAAAAGCAGTAGGTGGGTCTGGGCTTCAACTTTTCCTAAAACAACCAACGGAACCCCAATACACTTTTAAACATGTTATATCCTGCGTATAGAAACATTACATGTATGTATAACCTATATAATATTTTTAGACACATAATAAAATATATTTTATAAAATCATATATCAATTTTACTCTATCATTCTTTTCACAAGAGTGATTGTTGGAGATTGACACTTATTCAATATAAATGAGTTCATGTTTCTTATTTTCACCAAGAGAATCTCAAAATTCTTAAATTTGTTTTATGTGATTTGACTTATGTATTTAGATTTATATTGTTGATTTCTCACTTTTATACCCTTTTTTTTTTGTTATTCTTAAATAGTATGAAACTAGGTTGGACAAGGAATTAAGTGAACCTTAGTTTAAATTTCATAAAGCCTAACCCATCCAACCCACATGAAGTAGCCAATCTAACCCGAACTAAATGTAGGTGAGTTGGTTCTCATCTTTGGTTATATGGCTAAGTTTAATTATGTACAGTCCGGCATTGATTTAGATGAGTTGAGAAGTCCCAAAAATCCACCCAACTCATACCATGTGCAGCCCTATCAAACAATTCTTGACAGTTATGCTAACTGTAGATAAAACGATGGTCGTCGAAACGCCGCAAAATGCCATCATTGAGATTTTGTGGGCTATCTTGCTCAGCAGGCGGTTTATGTTCCTTTGTTACTGTGCATAAACATGGAAGAATTGTGAATTACCATTTTCTTTTCTGTTTAGAAGTACAGGTTTTTTCACAATAAAATACAAGCAACGTAAAGAACCTGCTAACCTTGGCAAGCCAATGTAGTTTTTTTCTCCTCGTTGTTCTGTTTCTTCTGCACATCATGGAAAACATCTCAACGTCTGGAACATAACTGATGATTTGTTCACTTTCGCGTAGAAATAGAATCACCATTTACAAAAAGTTTAATTCAAATTTGTCGAAATCAACTGTCTTTCGATTTCAACCGCAGATGCAGCCAATCTCCTCTTCAAAATTGACCTATCCACTTCACAACTTTCCACTTCTGCATCTAAATCCAAAAACAAAACAAAACAAAATTTACAAGTTAGAATGTGTAAATCAACAAAACCTGAGATTATGTTGATGCACTATATTCCCTATGATTACAAATTTTAAAAGATTTTGCCACCAAAAAAAATTAAAAGATTTTACATTTGAAATGGAAAAAAAAAAAAAAAAAAGCAGCTGAAAAGGCACCAAAAACTGAAGTAAAGTAGGATTAGTTTTGCTTTACTCTCACCATAATAATAAGATGACAGAATCGTGATGCGCTCAGTTGGCCGCAAACGAAAAGAATGTTGTTCAAGCCTTGGAATGCAATGAAATTAACAATAATACGACAATATTAATATGATTTTCTACGGTAAGGACTGAAGTAGACTAAAGATAAAATTAATGTCACAAACCCTTCATGCATACTAGTAGTCACTGGTCAGACGTTGCTGTCGATCAACATTTACAAGATCTTTAAAGATTTCGATATTTTGTATTTTACATATCGTAGTATTCAGCTGTATTCTATAGGAAACTTGTGAATAACTGAAAACCAAACATCAACTGACCATCACAAAGATCCCTTCACGGCGAGTAGGGAGTTGCTCAAGCTTCTTCAATGTTTCATCACCTTTGGTAACTTTCCCAAATATTGCATACTGATTGATGAGGATTTACGTCAAATTACTTATGATCCTTTTTGTCAAATGCTATTGTTATCAAAATGATGTTAATCTAGTACTGGTAATTTGCATACCTGTCCATCAAGATGAGGGGCATCTCCAAGAAGAATTGAAAAGGAGGATTGAGCACTATTTGGATCTTCATATCTACTCAAAAGCAACGCAAAGAAAAACTAAGTCAAGAGCAACAAATATCTAGAAAAGCCCGGAATACTGACAGATTCTAATCGCTCGCAATTACAAGGCAGCGAAAATGAGAATGCAAACGCAAGTCTAGCAGAATGCTTGCGTGCTAAAACAACGTTTTCACCGGCACTATTGTTTTGTCTTGTCAAACCACTTGCCACTCATTTGTCTTTGGACTCAACAACTAACACTACCTTTTATGAATGAACCAGAACAAACAACAAGAACTAACCATAGAACATATCATATTTTTGCCATATATGTACTCACTATAAAGGCCAACTTCTTCAAAGAAAATGCTCCCAAACTTCAATTTCAACAATAGAACTTGATGGGGTCTAATTTAAGTTCAAATTAGGAAAAGACATTATTATTATTATTATTATTTTCTCTTACCTGGCCATAGAAAGAATACCTCTGACATGCTTAACTTGGCTGAATTCACCGATGACCTTCTTTTCAGCCTCTTTTCTTTGCTCTTCATTCATAGGAGCCAATCTCCCCCAACCACATCCGCCACTTGGGCTACGAACCCCTTATCAACCTATCACAATTCCAATCACATTGCATTCATATTTACCCAAATTTTTTTTTTAAAAAAAAATCTACTGTAGGAACCGTTCTTCACTACCGATAAAAATTTGTTTTAATAGTTGAATTAATTTTTCTAACAGTCTCGTCCATAAGTATTCATCATGTCAAAAATTTTCAGTACCCCACTTATAAATTAGACAGTTAAAAAGTTAATTGAACCGCAACGACAACAGCTCCTACCGATATTGAAAAGGAACATTTTTTTATTACCCTGAAGAAGTGGTTGGTGTTATAGCACCCAAGACGAACGAGCTTAAAAATGTGGTCAACGGTTATGGGCGCGACATCTGGGTAGAACCCGAATTCGATATCGCCATATTCTGTCTGCAATAATTCAAACACACGAATTTCGATTTGCCCATTAATGAGTAGACTCCAAATTACTGAAAAAATGGAACGCACTATATACATATATATGAAATTGGGAAAAGAATGAATAAGAAATGAACCTGAAAAACAACACGAGCTGATCCGAGATGGGGTTCAGGAGAAGACGCGCCAACAGAGGCGAGCATGAAGGAGAGACAAAGTAAGAAGACGATTGAGACTGAATTGTTAAACTTGCACATCTCTTTTGCTCGTAAAAAGCGTCGTTTGCCTCCACTGTTATGACTTTTTTTTAAGTTTTATTAGAATTATTATTTTTTCTTTTTTGAAAAAAAAAAAATTGCTCTTGTTGATATTGGGCCTAAGAGAAGCCCAAAAATGGATAGTGGTTGGAGTCCAACATAATTGATGGGCGGGACGCATTTTAATTTTGGGTTTTCGAGAGCAGTGGCCCAATTATGTTTATTGAATTAAAATATATAAAAATTACACAATCTGTTCATTTTTAAGGAGTGAATTAATATTTCTTTTAGTTATATAAATATCACTTATATGTCCTTTTTTAAAAATTTTATATATTCAGAACCTTAAAATACCATCTAACTAAATATTATCATGTATTTAAATTTTTATAATAAATTTCCTTATTTTTTGAAAGTTAAATTAGGAAAAAAACATACACGTATATTTTTTATTTTAACATATTAAATTGATGCATTATCATAATCACTTGAAGTCTTTAAAAAATGAAATGAATGTCAATGAGTATCATTATCATTATGTATCATTAACTTAATAATATAACAATTATATAATCTGTAAGATACATAAAAAGACTTAATAAATACTATATCATTAATTCAATTACATATATAAAAAAGGAAATATCGTTCACTTAAAGTCTTAAGAAATGAATGTCATTGCATATCATTATCATTACATATCATTTACTTAATGATATATCAATTATATAACCAGTAAGACACATAAAAAGACTAAATAATACCGTGTCATTAATTTAATTACAGCACCATAAATTTAATTTGTCAGTAAAATTATATTATTAATTTAATTACAACACCCTAATTCTAATTTATCGGTAAAATTTTTTTATCTTTTTAGGAAATTTTAAAATCATTATTTTAAATACCAATTTGAATTTAACCAACAAACAATCTAATTCCAGGGATTTTTTTAAATATAATAATATCATAATTCATTTGAAATATTAAATACGTATTATTATAATTATTCTAAAAAAATAAATTAAAACTAACAATATAATTATTATGGTCATTAATATCTTTATACATATGTATTAGGACATATAAAAAATATTCATGAATTGTAGACATATTTTAATTCTACAAATAAAAAATGGCCCCATGTCTCATTAACCCTTCAAATATGTAAAAAATTGTAAAAATTTTACAAATGTCTCAAAATGATATCATTAAAATTATTATTATGTAATTATATAGTACAATATATGATATCATTAAGATAATTACTATTGCATTAAAGACATTTTTAAAATATTTTACATATTGTATTAGATTTTAATTTCATAACAATAATTTGATCACGTATTATAATTTTTTCTTCAATTTAAGGATTTTCAGGAAAACATGATATTATGTACAGAAAAAAATGGGAATATTCGACTACTAAGGTTGGGATTTCAATTTGATGTTTTGATTAGTTCATTTGGAATTTTTCTAACCTAGAGAAATTATGGTGGCCAAAAAAATTACAATATATCTTAATGCACTTGTTAATCTATTTATTAATTGTTGGTCATTGGTTATATATATTTCCCAATTCTTTTTCACTAAATATTGATAAATATGAATTTACCATTTTTTCCTTCATAAATACGCTGTTTACCTATATTACCAATTTATTGACTTATTACATACTATATATACACCTGAATATTTATCAATTTAATTCTTAGTATATACATTGTTAATTTTTTACCTTAATTAATACATTTTTAGCCAATATTTACCTACATATTTAATTAATAAGTTATTTACTTAATATGTGTCTAGTAAATGTACTATATTCCTAATAGAAATACATTATTTAACTTTTTATTTACTTAATAAGCCCTTAATTCCCTCAGAAAAAGCCCTTTATACCTAATATATAGCAATATTTTTTATTTTTTACTAATAAACCTATATTTGAACTTAATAAATACATTGTGTAACTGTATTTCTCTAATATTTATTTAATAGATACACAATTTACCAATATTTGACGTAGTGAATACATTATTTCCTTGGTATTTACAACTTTTTACTTGATAAGTGTATTATTTAGCAATATTTTAATATAGTAAACACTTTTTTATCTAATATTTATTGTTGTTTACTTCATGAATAAATTATAAGAACATGTTTAGTGCATACATTATTTACTCAATGCTTATTGATTTTAATTTGCCTCGTACTTTTCAAGTTTTTTATTCGGTCCTAAAAAAAGACCTGAATTATAAAAAAAAATAAGTTGAAAACCATAATGTTTAACGTCTTTGACTACAACCCGCAATGGCTCATGAAATCAAGCTTTGGAAGGCGAGCTAGTTACTCTCACTGAGCGACCAAAAAGGATGAGCTTAGACACTTTTGAGGCCCAAGGCACGTAGGCCTACTTGTAACTTCAACTATGCTAATACATCGTTCTCCACCGCTTAAAAGAAAAATGCCTTCGACTTTGGGACTTCTTGCTCTCATGTGTAGGATTTGATAGAAAATTTGTTTGAAAAGTTGCAACGAAAAAAAAAAAAAAACAATCTTATTAACCCATGAGTTAAAACCTCGTTACTAATAAAACAGTAGAATCCGATTTTAAAAGTACACGACATATTAGACTGGGGCTGACAGCTTTGTGAGTAACAAGGTTATAACCCCATAAGAATAAAAAATATTTTTCTAAAAAAAATCAAATTCTTCAAACGATACCCATGACTAGACTTGGTAATCCACCCCAAACATTATCTACTTAGACTATTACTTCAAGAAGTGACTTATAAATTCGTAGGTGCACCTCGTCTTGTAATTATGAGCCACCTATCTTAGGCTACATGGGCTAGGGAAATGCAGGCCGGCCAGACTTGGCAAAGGAGACATACAACCTAACTCAACAAGCCATATGTGAGTTCGGCCGACAACATATTTTATATACTAAATTTTGTCCTTTTTACGTTCATGTTTGTTAAATGTATGCTGAGCAAACAAAAGTCTGAGACTATAGGTGTAAACCTTTAAGAATTGGCCATATGATGGACAAATTATGTGAAAGACACGATTTTTAAGGTGACGGTCTAAATCATAAGATTCACAATCGAGAGAATAAAGTTTGGCACTTTATTCATGCAAAGATTGACATATTGCCTATATCCCTAACGAGAAATAGTTTGTTTTGACCATCGGAGGCGGACTTCGCTAATAGAAACATGAGCACATTGTTATAGGTGACGATGTTTTGGATCGAGACATAAAGTAAATTGATTTGGATTAATAATTCTGTCTCAGCAAATCGATTCACGTTAGACAATCATTTGTATTGTATCTTAATCCTGAGATGAAGTGGGCCCGTTGTCTTGACTTATGCCTTTTGATATACCAAAGGGTGGCATCTACATTTTAATAGTGGTATGCATGTCGGTATGTTGAAGGCATGACTCTTAATAGCGTATACCTATTATTTATATATATGAAATCCATAGCTCCTCTTTAGGAATAGTGATATCCTCTTATATACATTATCCTGTAATTGAAAAACTAGAGCACTCCACTATTTTGATACATAGGTGTAATCGAATGGTATATCGTCTTTAGATGGTAAGTTTTCTAATGGTGAGATAATATAACGTAAGATAAAAATAATCAAGAAGGTAAGACAGAACTTGTCTTTAAGCCGATTATAGATAATCCTGTAGGGATACAATACATTATGATATGTCATGAAGACTTAGCTACAAGGGCTTTGTAATTCTATATAGTTCGAGAGTGCAGCTCAAAGCTTTTAGTAGAGTAGCGTTGGAGTTGAAAATTATGAAATGTATATCTGGGATATTGGGTTTCATAATTAGCAGGAGCTTGAACTATATATGTCTATCAGGTACCCTTTGTTAGCTCATAAAAATCCTGTAACGATACGACGTGATTTTCTAATAATTAGTAAGTTATGTCGGATTTATCAGATTGGCTGAAATTAGGAAGAATCAAATCATTCATGTCTGTTTAGCGGATGAATTAATTATGTAACAAAATTAATTCAAAATAAACTTGTTGAATTATCAAGATTAGATAATTTAAGTCTGTTTATCGGTTGGATTAATTTTAAATTAATTCAAGATAAACTTATTAAATTATCAGGAATTTATTTATTTTCTTAGTGATTATCTTAGATAAAGTTGTTTTAATTAGATAACTTCTCTATTAGGTTATTTGAATTAAAACCGATACTTTATCCTATAAAATATTAGGTGGAGAATAAAAGATTCGCTGAGATTTTTATTGTAGGTTCGGCATGCCGATCCTCAGGTTCTTCCTGTCGATGGGGCAAGTTCAGCATACCGGTTGACAGATCGGCATGCCAGCCGCGCACTAAAAAGATCACATATTTTCACGCTGAATTTGTTAAATAATGGTCCTGGTTTGATTCTGATTTGAATTTTTGAGACCCTATCTGATAAGGACTGACTCTAGACCCATCCTCTATAAATAGGGAGTGAGTCTCATAAGTTATTTAGATCAATTGAGAGATTAAGAGTGAAACTTTGCTGGTGAGATTTTGAAACTCCCTGAGAGCTCTTGTCACAAATCACGAACACTAGCTTTGGGTTCTCTCAGTTGGTTGGAAGTAGAGTCACCAGAGAAAGGCTGAACGACGTAAGCTCACACTCACTCCAATCGTGAATAGAGAATAGCAAAAAAAACTAGTTGGTTGAGGCTTTTCTGGAACGTTACTTCTCTTCACGCATTGCGAAAGTTCTTCAACATTAAAAGGTTAGTAAGATCTGATTAATTTATGTATATAGATGTCAAATTTGTGTTTTGAAAAATACTCTGATATAAAAAATTTTAAAATTTTGCTGCGTACTATTTTTCCAACAAGGTGTTGTTTTGAAACCCGCCAGATTTTATCTCAAAACCCGCTTGGCTCCGTCTTGGAACCCACCAGAACCTTTTATGTTCCATTGTAAAACCCGTTAGGTTCCAACCCAAAACCCGCTAGATTTCAGCATATTTTCTTTGAAACAAAAAAAGCACCAACCACCTCTAGTTGTCGATGCGAGGTGCCGAATTGAAATCTGATAGATTTCATTTTGGAACCTCTCATGTTCCAACATATATATATTGTGGCCAACTATTCAATGAACGCTAAACAACATCAATCAGCCTTTTACAACAACAAAAAAAAATGGAAGTTTAAAATTAATGACAGTTGTTATCAATATTTCATCACTAGAAAGTAAGAAATATTCGAAGCTAAATGAATTTGATCTAAATTGATGAACCGGCTCGTCCTAATTACGGAGCAAGTAAAAAAAAAAAAAAACAAAACAGAACTTCTAAAAATATGATATTAAACAAAAAACAACAACAGAAAAAAAGTTACTATTTTTTTTGTTGAGAAAACATTCAAACTAGTAGCCAAATGA
Source organism: Artocarpus heterophyllus (assembly GCA_025403435.1). Classification (NCBI taxonomy): domain Eukaryota; kingdom Viridiplantae; phylum Streptophyta; class Magnoliopsida; order Rosales; family Moraceae; genus Artocarpus; species Artocarpus heterophyllus. Next base: position 5,313,775 of record CM046340.1, read on the forward strand.
ACAAAGAAAGAAAGAAAACATGTTATTGCCAATATTGTTTCAATGTTGCACCTTTTAGATATCGATGTGTAGCTCTTATCTAGAAAAAAAAATAGAAAAAAAAAGTTTCACTTTGAACTTACAACAATGAATACAGATTTGACATATTATTACAAGAAATTCAATCAAAGAATAAACCTCAAAAATCATAACAAAAGTTAAATTTCCTTATATCTGAAAACAAATTCAAACTATTTGGTCCATGCGAAGGAAAAACATGTTAGAATAAATTTGTGATGAAAACCATCAACACCTAGGATCGTTCATGTCAAATCATCAAGAATATTAATAAGATGCGGAAGCTAACCTGAATCCATTTGATTGAATGTGATTCTTGAGTCCTTTGGTTGAGGATCTTCCAAGTCTGGTACGTAAATCCTCCTTCTCAGAATGCTCTGTAATCTCTCTGTAGATGAGAAACAGAAAAAATAATGTACGTACTGACGTGGGGACCACAACCCCTTTATATAATTGCTAAACCCTAGCAATTATCCTTAATTACCAATTTAGCCCATCATAAAATTAGTAATTATATTTTTAGTCTCTACACATAGGAGGCCCACACTTAATGATGCATTAAAAGCCCAAAACCTAAATTGATCACTTTTAATTGGGCAACCTTATTTGATAGCCTTTAATTCACATTTATTTAATACATTAGCCCATATATATTGGATTTTGATCCAACAATCTCCCACTTGGGCTACATATGAAACTTTATAAATGTGTATTATACCTTATGAGCTCATGAATTTTGCTATCAAAACCTTATGCACCTCAACAATCTTGTCCCTTAACCATATCAATATAGGACCAAAGCGACCTTCGTTACATATGTCGTAACTAGACCCATCAATGATCACATATACCAATACAACTAATGACAAGATCAAGCATGGATATGTAGCATGGAAATTTCATGCAATGTGATCTTAACATGTCTATTTCCAACTGGTCCACCTGAAAACTTTAGTGAGATCAAACCATACCAAAATCAGAGTGTGAATAAACTGAAAACTTTATTTCTGCAGAAAATAACCTTAAAATATCCATAATCTAAAATAACAGAAATGTCTATATCATAAGAGCATTTAAAATTACAAACTCCCACTAAAACTAAATATCCTGAAATGATATGACACCCATACGAGCAGTGTGCTCATGAAACATTTTGGGTGGCAATCCCTTAGTAAGCGGATCCGCAATCGTGGAGTTTGTGCCGATGTGCTCTATAGACAACTATCCACTCTAAACTCTTTCTTTCACAACTAGGAACTTGATCTCTATATGCTTTGACTTTGTCGAGCTCTTGTTGTTGTTGGAATACAAAACTGCTGACTTATTGTCACAAAATATCTTGAGTGGTCTTTGAATACTGTCCACTATACGTAGCCCCGTGACAAAATTTTGCAACCATATTTCATGATTGGACGCCTCATAACACGCTATGAACTCTGCCGCCATTGTAGAAGATGCTATAAGAGACTGTTTAGCACTCTTCCAAGAGACAGCACCTCCAGCCAAAAGGTAGACATAGCCCGATGTAGATTTCATACTGTCTTAGCATCCAGCAAAATCAGAGTTAGTATACCTAATGATCTCAAGCTGTTCTGACCTCTGATACGTGAGCATGTAATCCTTTGTTCTCTAAAAATACCTCAAGACTCGTTTGGCTGCTACCCAGTGATCCTTTCCAAGATTGCTTAAGTACCTGCCCAACATCCTTGTAACATACGCAATATCCAGATGTGTATAAACTTGAGCATACATTAGACTCCCTACTACTGACGCATAAGGAATCTTCTGCATTTCCTTAACCTCAAGATCATTCTTAGGGTACTGATTGAGACTAAACTTGTCTCCCTTAGCCATAGGGGTATCACCTGGTTTACAATCCTGTATGCCATATCTCTTAAGAATCTTTTCGATATAGCCCTTTTGTGATAATCCTAAAATACCCCGAGAGCGATCTCGGTGTATTTGTATACCCAACACAAAAGAGGCGTCACCAAGATCCTTCATCTCAAATTTCTTTGATAGAAATCACTTGGTTTCGTGCAACAAGCCTATATCGTTGCTAGCAAGCAAAATGTCATCGACATATAAAACCAGGAAATATACTTACACCCACTAAACTTGTGTTATGTACAATCATCGACCAAATTCATCTTAAAACTGAACAATATGATAACTTGATGACATTTGTAATATCATTGACGAGAAGCTTGCTTAAGCCTATAGATAGATTTCTTTAATTTGCAAACCATCTTCTTTGCATCTCCTGACACAAAGTTTTCTGGTTGCACCATATAGATTGTTTCATCAATGTCACCATTGAGGAACGCAGTCTTAACATCCATCTGATAAAGCTCAAGATCAAAATATGCCACTAATGCCATTATAATCCTAAAAGAGTTTTTCGAAGAAACCAGAGAGAAAATCTCTTTATAATCAATGCCTTCTTTCTATGCAAAGCCTTTAGCGACAATACGAGCCTTATACCTCTCCACATTGCCTTTTGAATCCCTCAAGGTCTTAAATATCCATTTGCAACCAATAGGTTTCGCACCTTCAGGCAATGGGACAAGATCCCCAACGTCATTGTCTTTCATAGACTTTATCTCTTCATTCATGGCATCAATCCACTCTTGAGATCTAGAACTTTTCATGGTTGGACGGAAGTTGGTTGGATCATCTTCCACCATACCAATGTCATACTCATGTTCTTGGAGAAATACAATATAATCATCTGGCACCGCACTTCTCCTTTCTCTAGTGGATCGCCTTAATAGCATAGGTTCTTGAGGTGGTTGAGTTTGTTCTTCTTGAACAATTTCTGGAATGGGAGGTTCTTTGACATTGTCTTGATTTAGGTCTGCTTCTTGAACAATGTCAGGAGTAGGAACCTGATCAATGTCAATAACAGCTGTGAGAATATCAACATATTCCTCTTCAAAGACAAAGTCCTTAACCATATCTCCCCCCGTAAACTCGACAACCTCAAAGAACCTGGCATTTTTTGTCTCAAATATGATTTGGTTGTGGGATCATAAAACTTGTACCGCCTGGATCTTTCAGAGTATCCAATAAAATAACAACTAACCGTCCTTGAGTCCAGTTTCTTTTTATTAGGCCTATAAGGCCTTGCCTCAGCTGGACATCCCCAAACATGCAAATGCTTTATACTAGGCTTCTTGCCCGTCCAAAGTTCATAAGGGGTTTTGGCAATTGCTTTAGTTAGAACCCTGTTAAGGATATACGCTGCAGTCCTAAGTGCTTCGCCCTAGAGTGATTCTGGTAAGGCAAAATGAGAAATCATACTCCTCACCATGTCCTTAAGCGTTCTGTTTCGTCTTTCAGCAACACCATTCATAGTGGGCGAACTTGGCATAGTGTACTGTAGGACGATACCGCTTTTCTCTAGGAACTTAGCAAACGGTCTTAGATGTTGTTCATCTGAACCGTCATATCTACTATAGTATTCACCACCACGGTCAAATCTGACGCTTTTAATCCTTTTGCTGAGTTGATTTTCAACTTCAGCCTTATAATTTTTAAACACATCCAGCGACTGTGACTTTTCATGAATGAGATATATGTAGCCATATCTGAAAAAATCGTCCATGAACGTTATAAAATATTATTGACCATTCCAAGAAGCCGTAGGGGATGGCCCACAAATGTCTGTATGTATAAGTTCTAAGACGTCCAAAGTCCTGTTGGCTTCAAATCTCCTTTTATTGGTTTGTTTCCCCTTAATCTAGTTAACACAAATATCAAAATCTGTAAAGTCTAAGGGGTCGATAATTTCGTCTGACACAAGTCTCTCTATTCTCCTTCTGGAGATATGACCCAATCTCTTGTGCCATAACGCAGCTAAATTCTCATTGGTTAATTTTCTCTTTATACCTCGTGTACTTAATTGCAAGGATTTATTAAATGAAGCAATTGTATTAAGTAAATAAAGATTATCGTAACCTGATAAAGAACCGGAACCAACTAATTTTGAATCATGAAACAAACTAAATTTTTCATTTCCAAATGAACAAGAATAACCAGATTTGTCCAAAGCTGAAATAGAAATCAAATTTCGTCTAAAAGACGGTACAATAAATGTTTCATCAAGATCCAAATAAAATTCAGTCTTTAACAATAATCTAAATTTTTCTATTGCTTCAACTTCAACTTTCTTGCCATCGCCCACGTAGATGTATCTTTCACCATCATTTGGCTTTCGACATCTCAGGCATCCCTACATAGACACACTGATGTGAGTGGTTGCACCAGAATCCATCCACCAAGTGTGTTCAAGTATCGAAGTTAAATTAACCTCAGAACAAACCAAATTAAGAAGCATACCTTTTCTAGCACGCCAAGCGTGATAATTGGTGCAATGCTTCTTCTTATGTCCTGCAGCTCCATAGAAGAAACAACCCGTACCTTCTAGATCAACCGGTCTCTTTTGTTGCTTTTTTTGAGGTGCCGTAACTGCAGCTTCCTTATTCTTCTTCCTTTTCTTCCCTTTGTCCTTGGAAGTATTAGCCAAGTGAGCACTTTCTGTCTTTTCTTGCTTCAACCTTTCCTCTTCTTGCACACAATGTGAGATGAGCTCATTAAGAGACCAAGTCTTCTTTTGGCAGTTATAGCTCACCTTAAACTGACTGAAGTGTGCAGTAAGAGATATAAGAACTAAATGCACTAGCAAGTCCTTAGAAAGGTCAAGCTTAAGTGCTCTTAATTTTGAAGCAAGATGAGACATCTCCATGATGTACTCCCTAATGTTCCCCTTACCTTTGTATCTCATTGAGATGAGGTTTGCCAAAAGTGTACTTGTTTTAGCCTTTTCATTTTTGGCAAATCTCTTCTCAATGTCCTCAAGAAACTCTTTGGCTATCTTTACCATTTCCTATATAGTGCCCCTGAATGCTTCTGGAATGGCCTTCTTCATGATCATCATACACATGCGATTTGACTTATCCCACCTTTTCATGTCCTTCTTTTGATCAAAGGAACTTTTATCTATAAGAGGTGCAGGAGAAGGAACTCTTAACGCAAGGTCGAGATCCATGACTCCGAGAACTATTAGGAGGTTCTCTTGCCATGATTTGAAGTTACTACCATTCAGCATAGGAATTGAATTGATGTTGGCAGTAATATTAGAGGCAGAACTAGTAGCTGAAACAGAGAACAAAATAAACAAAACCAAAACAAGCTCACATAAGAATCCATAATAACAATAATAAATCCAAATAAAGGTAACCTCATCTCAAGATATCGGGCACTCCATTAATATTTAGTCTTTGGACAGAAATATTAACATGTAAGTGATATCTTGGTGTAGTAATCAAACACTGACAATAATAACATGTCAAACAATAAATCTTCCTTTGGGCCGATTTATTGTTTACATGTAAAACTGAATAATCATCACGTGTTTATCACCACAAGTGTACATGCAATTCTGTCAAATATTGCCTTCCTTTGGGCCGGTCAATATTCACATAAGTTGCATGAACACAACCTTTTATATTTCAAAACAAATTAATTTCTACAAGAGATGCCACTTTGGTGACATGTTGCTTCAATTAATTCATCTCAAATATATATAAAATACCAATATTTGAATTTAAAATTACACCAAAAATGACCAAAATAAAAAAAGTTCAAAGTCAACCTTTACTAGGCCAGGGCTGGACCGGGTCAGGAGGACCCAACCCCCTTTATTATCACCTTTTTCTTTTCTTTTTTTTTTTGGTAATAACCGGTCACCTAGGGGCTTAACCCCTGGTGACCTTACTTGTCACGGGCCCAGCCCGTGTATCATTCCCTTTTCCAATCACTGGCCCAACTGGCCCGTGTATATGTGTGTGTATATATATATATATATTTTATAAGCGGTAACCCAGGGGCTTGAGTCCCTGGGCTTGAACTGATCACGGGCCCAATCGGGCCCGTGTAAAGAGTCTTCTCAGGTTTGGGCCGAAGCCCAGACCTGCCCCAAAGCAACCCTAGGGGTCTTTCGACCCCTGGGTGAAGATGACAGCTGCCGCCCTGTGCTGTGGCCAGACGGCCGCGGTTGTTCTACGGTCGGCGTCCCTGGGGCTACAACTGGAAAGGGCCGACGCCGGCGGTCGCAACCCTGGCGACCAGCGAACGACCCCAACAACATTTTTTTTAATCCTCATGCGGCGAGGCCGCCGCTTTCTCGCTGCGCCACGGCCTCTGTGGCCGGCGCTGTCTTTCCGGCGCAGCCTCACAGCCGCGGACGGAGTCCTTCGCCTGCGGATGTAAGGTTGCCGCCGGCGTTGTTGTTGAATCCATGTAAAACCTAGAAACGTTAATAACGATTTCTATACTCTGTGCGATACATATAAACCAAGCATTCAGTGAAACGTTAATAACGTTTTTATTTTATTTTATTTTATTTTTCTTTTCTTTTCTCGGCAATAGAGTCGTATACAGGCAGAAAAGAGACCGAACGAAAGCAAAACGTTTAAATGGATTTTCTTTTCGGCAATCATGCCGCATAAAGGAGTTCAAACAATCAAAACAGAAAATTTCTTCAATCAATTGTTCTCAAATTCAACAATTTTTTTAAAAAAAAACTATAGATTATTAAATTTGAGAATTTTTATGAGAATCACATCTACAAAAAAATTTTAATTCCCAATGATTTAACATGAAGAGGCTCTAGATACCACTTGTTAGAATAAATTTGTGATGAAAACTATCACCATCTAGGATCGTTCATGTCAAATTATCAAGAATATTAATAAGATGCGAAAGCTAACCTGAATCCATTTGATTGAATGTGATTCTTGAGTCCTTTGGTTGAGGATCTTTCAAGTCTGGTACGTAAATCCTCCTTCTCAGGCTGCTCTGTAATCTCTCTGTAGATGGGAAACAGAAAAATAATGTACGTACTGACTTGGGGACCACAACCCCTTTATATAATTGCTAAACCCTAGCAATTATCCTTAATTACCAATTTAGCCCGTCATAAAATTAGTAATTATATTTTTGGTCTCTACACATAGGAGGCCCACATTTAATGATGCATTAAAAGCCCAAAACCTAAATTAATCACTTTTAATTAGGCAACCTTATTTGATAGCCTTTAATTCACATTTATTTAATACATTAGCCCATATATATTGGATTTTGATCCAACAAAATAGAGCTGAGATTTCGATCTTATTTAGATCAGGTGCAACATTGGTCTGATCATTCTCCAACATTCGAACCGACAAAGAAGAACGGCATGGAAAGTATCCATAGAATTTCTGATGATGATCTAGGGCAGATCAAGCTGGAATGGTAAGGGAAGCATCGATAACCGTAAACTCCGATGGTCATTATGCCTATCATTGGATTGACACTGTAATCATGGAAGACAAATGGAGAAAAGCTTCGTCGAGAGCGCCGTTGTCGTGGATCTTATATGAGAAGTTAGAGAAAATATGACGGAGGTAGAGGCGAGAAGAGAGAGAAAGAGGCTGACGAAAAAAGAGAGGGGGCGGAGGGAAGAGACTCGCCAGAGAGAGAATAGAGAAAGGCAGAGAAGAGAAAGACATGCCACAGAAGACGAAGAGAAAGATGAGATTCAGTAGAGAAAGAGGGAGTCGGTAGAGAGAGAAATAAGTTTAACCGGCTGTTTGGTAACGGTTTTCACCATAAATTTAATTATAAATAGTGTAAAATTCTTACATGTTATAATAACAATAAAAAAAATTACTACAATATAAAGCTCTTACATGCAACAGTAAAAGTGGTTCTAACTAATGGTTCCTACCACCCTTCTAAACACACATTAAGAGAGATGGAGGGCAGATTTTCTTTTAGACGTGTTTTAGCCAAACAAGGCAAAAGGGTAAATGGCAAAATAGACATAAAAGAGAAAAGAAGGAGAAGGAAAAAGTAGTTATGAAAACGCAAAGGAGAGACGGCAGTTTTAACAAAGGATGCCAAATCTGGAACATTCTATGTAAATTTTTCTATTTTGTATGTACTTTTCAATCCGTAGGCTAGAAACATAAACTTGGCCTAGGTTGACTTAGATCTTTAGACGGGCTAGACCAAGCCCAACATGAGGCCGAAGTAGTGGGTCATCGCCCCATTCGGCCTAATCCATATTTACAACTCTAGGTGCCTAACCGACAGATTCAAACAGTTTTTCAAGGCTCTAATTACATAGACCTACCCTCAAGATAATATTCTCATGCATTATTTTCCTTATAAATTCTCTTTTTTCCTTTTTCAAATTTGAATCCGAACATTTTATTGTTGCCTAAGCTGCAATCACTATTTCTAATTTTTTTTTTAAAAAAGCCTACTTTATTAATGAGAACTCTTGAGATGGAGGATGGCATCCTCTCTAATTTTTTATGAGTCTTTCTTCAGCGAGGATACATATTAGCAAAGCATGTTCATTTGATCAAATTAAAACCACATTTTTGGTACAGATTACGGGTTGGAAAGACTTTGAAAATTGGAGGGGTTAAATCAAAACTACACATGGACCAAACTAAACATTCTTTGTGGGAAAAAACATTTGTCTGTTTGAGCCATTCAAAATGCGCCAGTTTTAGTCAATTTCACAATTCCACATGTTGCTTGAATTGATCAACCTTTTTTCATGGTAGAATTAAGGCCACGAAGCTTAGCTAGGACTAGGCCCAAGTCTACCCTAAGCATTTGTTTGAAAAGTAGATCAGGAGAAACAAAAGCCAAATCCTCCTACGTTGTATTTTACTGCGACGATGATGGTATTTTCATGTCCCTCTCTCCTCTCCCTCCCCTTTACTAGAGTCATTCGCCTAATCGTGAGACGGTCGGCGATAGCGACCAATTACTAATTACTAGGTGTTTATACACGAGGAGGGTACTTTGGCCTTTAAAACCAAAAAAAAAAAGGTTTTAAGAAAATGAGTTGATGAAAGCATAAATCGGGAAAATTTATAATCACAATATTTTTGTTTCACACACCGGTTCGATCTTTTTAGTTTAACATTCGAATCGTCTAAAATGTAAAATTTTCAACACCTACAATATAAAGCAAAAAAAATACAATATAAAACCTACGGTCTTTTGAAACAAAAATATATCAAGCCATCAATTTAAACTCTTCTTCCCAAAACTCAAAATATTAAAGAGAATAACGTATTACATAACAACTATACATAAATATATATAAACCGACAGATTAATACTATTCCAAACGGTAAAGTAATTTTTACAAATCTTATCACAAAATTCTTCTATTTGGACGTTGAGAAATATATGTATCCTTTATAAATTGTCTTTTATTGGACTTTTTTTTTTTTGCTATAACGTCCTTCTTCTTTTTTTTTGTTGCTGCGACCTATAATGTCCTTTTCAAATTTGCCCCTCGTTCTAAAGATAAGACTTTGTCCCTCCATCGTACAGGCATGATTTGGGTCATTCTAGTTATTTCATTTTCTAGCCCAAAATGCAGTGTTAATTAGGTTGTACAGCAAAGGTGTTCCTCTAATCCCAAAATGTGCTCTCCTCCACCCATCCCATGCTTGTTAGAAATCCACAGGAAAATAATGAATGATCCAGAGAAATGCCCCTTAATAATTAACAAAGATTTGCGCTTTTTTAGACACTATAAAAGTTATCTTGTCACTTGATTCCGTTATATATACCAGAATGGGAAAATTCAATAAAAAAAAAAAAAAATTGGATTCCTTTTACTTAGCTGCTAAGGCGAAAATTTGCCCAAAAAATGATTTTTTTTTTAAGTTACTATATTATTATTGTTTTTTAGAGCCGGCCTATTATATATTAATATATAAGGCGGCTTTCATTTTCATTTTCATTTGTTTGTTTTTTTTTTTTTTTTTTCTTGTTCTCGATATATATCAAACAAAGAAAGAGACCTGGAGGTCCACGAAATGACCATTGAAGTTGTGGTTGGCATAATGCAGAAGCTAGGCATGCAATAAAGCAGTTTTTTTTTTCTCAAGGCATCAGCATCAAACTTGTCAATCATCATTAGCTTTCACCATTATTTCCTTTGTATGTTACACGGACAGTAGTCAAATTTATAATGCTTATCTTTTGATTCTAAAGTGGACTTTTAAACAGTCAATTAATCTTTAGGATTATCAAGAATAATACTCGTAATGTACAACTCATAAAAAAACGGCAAAAACAGGAAAAGGGGTACTTAACCATAAATGCAGTCGTTATATAATAATCATTATTATGCAATAGAATAAAATATAGTGTAAACTAATGGAGTATCTATTATATATATATATATATGTATGTATGTATGTATTTATGTTTGTATGTATGTCATCATAGTATTAGAAGAACTGAACTCTTTTTTTTTTGGATGACTTATGCAGAATCCTTTTGGCCAAGTCATATGTTCTAGCATAGTTTCTGTGCTTCAAACGCATTTTGGCCCATCTCATTTTATTTATTTATTATAATTATATTTATTATTCCTTTACAATGCATTTCATCATCTTTTCAATCAAAAAAATTGCACTTCTCTTTGTTTGTCAAATCAAAATCAACGAATTATTCCTCTGTGAGAACCCGGTTCCATAAACTAGTGGGGTGGCATTCTTTTGGTTCCAAGTTTGCATTGTTTGGATTTTCTTTTTGTGTAACAAGACCCTAAAATATAGCTTAATTAATCTTCCTCATAAAACGATCCAAGTACCGAAGCTCTTATAATTTCTAATTTTATGTTTGTCAAATCCTTGGAATATATGTTGTGTACACATGTGACCCTTTTGCTTGCAATAATTTATTTGAAAAAACTTTTTGATTGGAACCCCAAAAAAAAAGTAAAAGGAACTTAAATTAATCTGCATGCAAAAAGTTTTCAACTATCAACAGCGTTTTTTTTTATAGGCTCAAAGAAAAAAAAATCAAACTTTTTGCATGCTTAATTTGAACTTTGAATAGCTTTCAAGTCTCACTTTCATGAGATACATAAGAGTATTGAATACCCCTTGTTTTTCTAGTCTTAATCCATCCCTAACCACCCTTAACAGCCATAAGCGAAAAAAAAGTCTAATTACAGCCCAAAAACCCTTTACGTGTCTAAACAAAATACACAAAAAGTAGATTCTTCCCATTCTATACACGATAGAGAAGCTTTTTCTTTAGCCTCTGATTATTCCATAAAATTTTCTTCTTTTGTAATTTCGGCGCCTTCTCAAATAGCTGCTCAATAAGGACAAAACTAATTGAATTCGTCAATATCAACACACACTCTTGCCCCTTTATATGCTTTTGAAATTTTCTCCTGCTTATCCTTATAGAGTAGGCCAAAAAGGTAGTTTCATAACTCTGTCAGTTGTTTTCAATTTTGCCGAACTCTTTGCACTGTTTTATGCACTTATTTTTTCCAACTTAAATACACCTGTGTATATATATATATATATATATATATATATATATATGTATATATAAAGGTAAGACTATGAGTAATTTTTTATTTTCTTTTAAATTTGTATATAAAATTTAAAACTTTAGAGTTTCATCTTCCTTAAACTTGTATTTCACTTTCCTGAAATTTTATTTCTCTATCCTTAAAATTCTCTAATTTTTTTATTTGTCCCACCTCCTTTTTGCTCCTCCCATGTGTGTGTGTGTGTGTGTATATATATAGAATATTTCAAAAGAATTTAAAAAAATTGCACCTGGGAAAAAAGCAAATAAGCATCACTGCTTTCTCTTTTACTTGACAGACATGAACTTGTGACATAGATACAGTTAATATTCATATCATCTATTTTAAAACGCATTTCTAACGGAATTATCTTCATCAGTTGATAGAGAAGTACTTCTAGAATGTTATATATAAAAATATATAATAGCATTTATATGGGACAAGTAACCACTAAAGATGCCCCACTACTTGTACAATATCGAGGCATTGGAGGGAGAACATTGGATGCCTTCTCACGTAAAGATTGGCAATCACACAAAGGACAATACGACCATTAGCTAATTTACCTACAAAGTTGGAAATACTTGTAGAAAGACATAGATAAGACGTATGAAACTTCTTCCAAAAACAGAAAATTTTTGGTGTGCATACGCAACTCAACTTTTGTTTTCTTCCCATTTACACTTGAGATTTGTAGGGTTGTTGGCATAGTGATAGGATCGGTTGGTTAGAATTATTTTTATTATAGTATATGAAAGCTTTATATTATAGTAATTTTTTTATTATAATATATAAAAATTTTATACTATTATAACTTGGTTAGAATTATTTTTATTATAGTATATGAGAGCTTTATATTATAGTAATTTTTTTTATTATAATATATAAAAATTTTATACTATTATAACTGAATTAGTGGTATAAAACATCCTATGTTAAATATTCTTTTAATATATATATAAAGTGTTTAAAAAAATAATTTAAATTAACAATTTAAATTATAAATAATATAAATATTTTATATGTTATAGTTTTTAAACCTAAATTGGTAAACTGGTTCTTTACGCTACTCCCTCATATGTCATAATATATTTATACGTATACGTATAAGAAGGTTTGGAATCTTATTGGAAACATGCAATGTATGAGCTCAAAAGCTAAAAGCCTATTAGTAGCGTTTGACTTCGGAAACTAGGTGGTTTGGGATTGAAATGATTGAATACACGTTTTAAAATATGGCACGCATATAAATGCTACAATAAAATGTTAATGTTTTTTCAAGGCCCGTTTTCCATTATACATAATTCGACTAAAGTTAATTAACTAACATATTTATATGATGAAAAACATGAATTAAATGCGCGCTTTGATGTTTTTCCTTAGTCGTAGAATTATGGATGTCCCCCACCAAAAAAATGCATATGATTTTGTAAAAGGAATAATAATAATAATAATAATAATAATAATAATAATAAGTGATTACAAAAGGGTTCTCACCACCCACTTGAGAATTATTCATCTGATCTTTGCTTAAGTGATACTACAAATTATGATATATGTATATGTTATGTATGTGTGTGTGTGTGTATAACCTATATGCAATGTCCCACCTCCATGTGTGCTAGGACATTAAAAAATCTATGAATTTCTCATGGAAAGGGACAAAGAGACGGGTTAACATGCAATATTCCCAAAGCACAAATCATAATCATAGGGAATAACGGAATTCATATAATTCATGGAAAATTATTTCTCTCAAGTCCTTGAATCAAATCTAAGGCAATGACAGAAGAACAGAACCTAAACTGATGCTCCACTTGTTATGGGGAGCAATCCATGATTAGGAGAGGTGGGTGATTTAAGGCTCTAAGATTGGAATCACTTATGCCCTCTTGTTTCTTTCCTCTTTTGCTAAAATGGGTATTCATAGGTCATATAGTATAACATGATAGGCCAATGTTGTTCCAAGTCTTATCATTAATAGGGATAGAAAAGCATCTAAATCTTTGGCTTTTCTAAGAAGAGAAAGGCTGAGAAGGGAAAGAAAGAAAGAATGAAAATGAGAGAAGATCATGCAATATTGGCAATGGCAAAGCTTGAAAAACTAAAAGAGAAAAAATATGCTTTTGTTTATTATTATTATTATTATTATTTATTTTTCTTTATTTTAACATTTTTGCAATTGTTGAATCTTTTTCCCATCCATCAATGGACACATATCATTGTCATGAATATGGTTGTTTAGATGAGTATTTTGAGGGGGTATTTTTCTTTTCTTTCTTTTTTTCCCTCTTTTTTTGATTCATTCACGAAAGTCGGTTGCTTTGGTTTGGCGAAATTCACGGATTTCCTGTTCGCTTCTTTAATGTGTTTGAAGACGACATAAAGCTATCATCTGCCAGATGATAATGTGCATATCGGAAATGAAATTTTGGAGAGAGAAAGTGAGAAATGGAAGAATTGAAGGTGACGTTTGCCTAACAATGTTTTTTTAGACAAATATTCGGTTCTTATTGTGGAAATGGAAGGAAGAGAGCACAAAGAATACGTCTCTTCTGTTGACTTCTTCTCATTTGTCTTTTTGTGCTTCTTATTTGACATAATTGCTCCTTACTACGCCGCTTCTAACTTGTATTTATCCCTCTCCCTACTTTCTTTAAAAAAAAAAAAAAAGATATTTATATCACAAAACATATTTGTATACTTCAAGCAAAAGAGAACCATAAGTATGCATGTATACCACGTTCATACTTTGGCGTGTATCTAAATGCAATGGTCCTTGATAGATTTAGTATTTAGTCAAATGCAATTGCCACATTAATAGTAAACAAATTTAGTATGTTAATTAATTTGTTTGTTATAGTATTATTCTTCAATATATAAAAAATATATAGTTTTCCTTGATAAATTCTTAATTAGTATCACGCATGCTAGTGATTTCGTTTAAAAATTTTAGCCATTTCTTCTACCCTTTTCGTAATATATAATATACTTTCTTTTCTTTTTTTTTGGTGGTGTTATAGAAAAGTACAAACAAGTAGAAAAAGAAAAACAGAGAGTGAGAGAAAGAGAGAATAAGCTTTAAGAAGTTGTACTAGCTTAGAAAACGAGGTATATATAAATCAGTTGCAAGTGATCCACATCCTCAATTAGTCTCAACATTCAAGGAATAGGGATGATAATATATGAGGGGAAGGAAAACTTTTTTTTTCCCCTTTTTTTTCCCCTTTTTAGTTTTAGATTATGATTTGGGTGTATTACACCATTGATTTTCAAAACCCCTCTTTTGTATGAAGTTGGAAATGGGGCCTTGACAGATAAAACCCAAACTAACATGCAATCTATGTCATGCAAACAACCATACATGTCACATGGGTAGCCCCCTCCAACAATTTCCCTTCTCTTGCACTCCAAAACAAGGAACAAACACCACCACTACCATTCCAAAACCTCCCACTCCAAATGAAGAAGAAGAATAAAAAAAGGGCTTGGAAAATCTTTCCTAAAAAAAAAGGAACTGTTGTTGTTGTTAAATATGTTTTTGGTACCATTTAATAATAATTGGTTACATTTTGTGGCTTTTGCGTTTGCTACTAAGTCATACCGCCAATAGACACAATACCACCCCCCAAAAAAAAAAAAAAAAATTTACAAGCTCTTGCAGCCAAATTAGTGTTAACAAAAAGGAAAGAGCACATCCCAATTGGGAAAAAGTACAAAAGCACCACCTCAGTGCTTACTAGATTGCGTGCTCATTAATGATAAGAAAAACAAAAAAAAAAAAAAAAAAAATGCCCTTAATAATAAATTAAAGAGATACAAAATACACCTAATAGAAAAATCTAAGTCAATGAATGATCTAATATAAATATGCCCTTTGGGGGTTTCTTCAAAGAAAAAAAAAGTGTCGATTTATAATCGACCTTTTGTTTTTTTTTTTCTCAATTAATCTTATCTTTAGCTAAATCTCTGCTTAATTAGTGTGCACTTGGCCACTAGGCCTGTGTGAGTTGTGTGCGTTTCTGTGAGATTGGGATTAGTCATTTAAACAACTTTCTCACCGTCCAATAATTCTTCACATGACAACACGGCTTTACACAAATGTCCGACACGTGTTTCAACATCATTGGAGAAAACGGTGCCTCGGTATGTGAAGGGAAGGGAGGTAATTATTATTAAGTCCTTGGTGCACGCCAGAATCCTTTTTGTTTCTGTTTTTTTTTTGGCCTTTTGTGGGTTTGGAGATAGTGGAGTGGCTTGGTTTTGAAGTTTGTTTTAGTATTGTAGTATGTTATTACATTTATATTAATATAAATAAATAAATAAATAAATGTATCATATGTCCTTCAATTATTCATTTACCTTCTCATATAACACTTCATAAAGATGATGTTTGCACGTGGCCATGTTTAAGATTTTTGCATATTTTCAAAGAAAAAAAAGAGAGAAGTTTTGTTTATGTGTAGGTTTTTTTTTTTTTTTGTTAGAATTTGATCCCACTTGACACTTGTGAAAGCCAATTTATTTTACAAGCCTGCTTTTATCTTTTCTTGCATGCTTCCCATATTGGTCTTATACCTAGCTTTTTTGATCTTGTCCACCAATCTTAAGTCATAATAAATAGGTTATGATCTACCAAAATAATGTGAATATAAAAAAGAAAAAAACATAACTTTGTTATTATTAATTAGTTTAACATTATATTTGACGATCCAACAGAGGGAGAAAAACAAAAGGGTCTTCCAACATAAAGGATTTATGTTTTCACTCGTGTGTGATGAAAATGGTATTAGAAGATTAGGTTGGAGAATAATATAGATGGTAACTTTGTACCGACACAAAAAGAGAGCAAATAGTTCTTTTAGGGGCAACCAATAAAAAGGAAAGAAATTTTTTACTTCTTTTTTTCGGCTAAAAGATAACTTTTTTTTTAATTTGTTCCCGACAAAATATTTAGCAAATTAACTACTTTTTAATGCTTATAATTTATTTTAATTAAGCTTTCTGCTAATGGCTGCCCATAGTTTTTGTTTGGACGATGCTTTAGAATATCACATTTGGTCTTCGTTACTAAAACTATTAAACCCACCAACCAAAATCAACACTATAATGGATGAACAACAATACAAAGACAAAAATGTATTTGAAAACTCAAGAGCCTCCTTTTCAAACCCTTTTTCGTGAACCATATAAGGCTTTGGCAATATATTGTTAATACTATCAATTCTTTTTCATACTCCTTCCGAGGGAAGAGAAGGTTCTTAAGCATTCCCCCTATTGATTAACCAATTGTTGATTCCCTCCAACTTTAGCTTAGCACTTCTTTTGACAAAAATAGTGATGTAGACATAATGAGTTTTATTTTATCTCCTAACTAGTGTGTACCATTAGTCAAAATCATCCACTAATCACTTTGGGACAAAACACGCCATTCTAAAAGTAACAAAGTACTTTGTTTGCAAATGAGGGGCGGTGGAAATTTTTTTTTCACAATGAATCTAAAAAGAAAAGCTCCAAGGGACATGACAACGCATGCAAAAACACCAAAACGACCCTTTCGTGTGTTTGTAGGTCATTGCATTGATATTGCACCAAAAAATTAGCGGCTAAATGAGTTAGGTTAGCCCGAGGCTAGGAATGAATTCTAAAATTTGCCCGAGCTACTTCTTTCGTTACACCCACCAGCTGCGTTACTACTTCTTGACACAACCCTCAGGGAAACCTTAATTTTTTTGCACCAAAAGGCCATTTCACTTGACGTTGAAGTTGATAAATCAGAAGCTAGATTGATATATTAGTCCCAGTAGTAAAATAGGCATTCACTTCACTCGATCAGTTCAACTGCAGCTTATTTTGTAACAAGAATAGCGCATTATGGGCATGAATGTGTGGCCTATTCTGATTCAATTCCTAACAGCGCATTCTTTCACACGTTGGCTAGGGCAATAAATAAGGAGTGGCGAGATGCTAAACGGATACAAAATTAGTTGGCAACTATTTGATTTGATTTTGAGAATTCGTTAAACCAATTGTTTTAAACTCAAACAGCGTAAAGCAAAAAAAATAAGTAAATAAATAGATTATGGTATAATGTAAATAATAAACTAATCCTTTTTTTTTCATAAACCATAGTTTTACAAACAACAATTCTCGTTTTAAACTTGATGTGATGTTTTATTCTTGTTTTAAATATTTACATTTCAAACACTAGTTCAAAATTATTGTTTAAACTATACAGTTTAGAACACACAGTTTCAACCATAAAGTTTATAAAGTTCTAAACAACACCATTTTAGACCTAAGCACTAAACAAACCATTAACTATTTGAAACAATTTCTACAATAAAAATACTTTTTATTCTTGTTTTTCTTCATGAACCATAGTTTTTCAAGCATCAATACTCTGATATGTTGTTTTATTCTCCTTTTAAACTTTTATATTCTCCACTTCAAAACCATTGCTTAGACCACACGTGTTTAAACTATTAATTCATTCAAACCACAAAGTTCAAAACCAAACTATTTTGAATTCATGTATCAAACAAACCTTTAGCTTTCACATAATAAAATGTTTTAAACTAACTGATTTAAACTAAGGTTTCAAACACCCTATTAATTTTCCCAAGTCAAAAATAATTTTAAAAAACTTCAATTTTGATTTAAGTCAGCTAAAATTTTCATTGTTTTTGTCCAAACTTTGACTAACATGTGCTCTTCATGATTCATGTTGCATTAAATTTAATGAAAATAATAAAAAAGGAAAACGGAAGCAAAAGCCGGCACTGACGGACATTCCCCCATGTGTAAGGCTTTCCTGCGTTTCTGGCCTAACCGCCAACGTAGGCAAACCCACATCCACAGAGGCGGCCGTAAAACATACTTTAATATTGTGCTCAGTCTCTGATTTTGTTTCTCTAACAAAATCATGTAGTGGAGAAATACGTTATATGTATAGCAAACGCGTTTTCAAAAGTTGCACTATACCATAATCAGATTTATTAAGAAAATTATAGATATTTCGTGGATTCTAATTAAAATATAGAAGTTCAGGGACATTCTTAGTGTATAGTTTTTCATATTTTATTATTATTTTTATCATTATTTTAGTGTTTGAGAGAATAGTTTAAACCATCAGTTTGAGTATGAGAACTATTATATGTGAGAGCTTTATACTATAGCTTTGTATTATAGCAAATAAAAGCTTTATATTGTTTATAGTTCAAACCAATAATTTGAACCATCGTTTCAAATGCCTTGTTAATTTTTTCTAGAAATAGGGACCGCTTGTTTCCTATATGCTATGTCTATAGTATTTAAGGGGTCATAATTCTACTCAAGTGATAGGTTTGGTTTCACTCACACTGCCACACACCCAACGTCTTACAGTCCATTCACCATAAAGAGACCTTAAAGTGGGACTATAGAGGAAGGAGCTTTGAACTCATCTGAAGAGAGTAAGAAGAAAAAGCATCTAATCCATTGCACAGCTTCTTAAACAATGAGAAATATGCTCACGACGAGAACCTGCATTCAAATAATAGGAAATATACATAACGTGGGGTGCCTTCCAAACCTAAACCCCACCTCACTCTATGAAATATTGTTTGACGCAATGATTATTGATACACACCTTATTTTTAGTGATATAGTAGTATTACTTCCCGTAAAAAGTATACACTGCATGGTAAAAAAAAAATTAAACACTTTCCTCAACCGAAATAAAAATTTAACATTAGTGTAATTTACAGAACGTTTAAAATGCATAAAGTGAATAATATAAAAAGATATTGATATCACAAAAATCTGTAGAACTTTGCAGTCATACTTTAGTCGTTGAATGATAAATGAAAATAACTTGAACGGTTAAAATTTTCCACATAAAAGTTAATAATTTATCTTTTGAAGTTTAATATCTCTTTTTTTTTTTTTTTGAAAAAACCACATAGAATGCCCCTAATAAATACTGTTTATTAAAAATGTCCTCTTCTTCTTGACCTTTCAAAACTAGCCCTTTAAAATTTATTTTCTTTAAAATTTGATTTATTAATTTACGCTTTTTATCCGTGATTCTAAAATCAGATCTGAAACTTTAAAATCATAAACATTCTCTCTTTTCCTTTCCGTCAAATATGTCCCTCTATCTCTACCCTCCCTCGTTCAATCTCTCTCCTTTCATTCTCGTCGTTCTCAATTGACAGCCTCCATCGTTCTCGGTCGCCTTCTTCCTCCTCCGTTTCTTCTTCGCCCTCGCACGTGTTCTCGACTTTCTAGGAAGCAGCCTGGGAAGGAAGGGGTACAGGATCGTCATAACAGCAAGAGCACCGGCTGTAACACCCCTATGTGGGGGTTAACAGTTTTAAATAAATAAAAATAATTTTAAATTTTATATTATTTAAATCAATTAAACAATGCCCATGGGTCTTTAAACAACAAGAAAAATAAAAATAAACGTTTTAAATACAAACCACAGTTTTTAGTGTAGCACCAAATATATATAATTACAGTCATCATCACCATAGTACAATTCCCAAATAACTTAACACAGCCATAAAAAAAAATAATACAACTCTTACATGTTGTAGATAAGTTGTAATTAAACAGGGTCTTCTAACACGAAAACAGCAGGATTGTTTTCGCTTATTCCTCTTCAAATATGTTGCACTGAGTTCCACCTGAGATATGAAGATATGATAGGGATGAGCATCGACATGCCCAGTAGGGAAATCATGACTCACCTTATGGTTTATCCATTACCACATTAAAAACTGCATGGTTAGTAGGTTACATCATATTCCAGATTATGAGGTTTATTATGATCACATCTTATGGATACCGTAGTTAATCATTACCAAGTGTCATAATTACACATTTATACAAATATTACCAATCATCATTGTTCCTAGGTATCCATGTTAAATTGAGTATCACTCAACTCATCGAAACCCAAATGGGCGCACTTGATCACCCCATAAACATTCCAAGGGTGTTCCGGTGAGGGGACATTAAGCCCCGAGTCCTCACCAAATCAATTCCTGTACAGTGTGTTCTGGGACTTTCAACCCAAGGAAGCGTCATCACCTTCCCCCTATTTTACCTTTTAGGGTATTCATGCCCAAGGACGTAACTGTCGCCCTTTTCATGTCTCACAATTTCTCTATATTAAATCATTATCAATAGAGTTAGTTTTCCTAACCATGCTTCTCAATTTATAACATGTGTCAATTCATTATGTTCCTCGCCGTACAATACAAGACGAGTCCATGTCATAGTTTCATATGTGATACTCATATAATATCAGTTCAACATAGATATATATATATTGCGGCAAAACAATCAATTTTAATTCTATAAAAACCTCACAAAAGATGAGTAATAGAATCCCTACCTTTCAAGCTTATCAACAATCTTTTAATCCTGGAATCAATTAACGTTAGCTCCACACATCCTTGACCCTAAGGCATGCATAAGGACAATTAAAACTAAAGCACAACGTATAATCACATTCATAAGTGAGTTATGTGTAAACCCGTCTACTAGTGCCATTAAAGTATTTTTATGCATTAAACATGGAGAAAATGCATACTAAAAACTAAGTTTAGATTAAAGAAAACCTACCTCAAAACTTCTTTGAAAAGCACCAAAGTTTGGGTTATCAATCAAGCTTGAATTAACTTTAAAACCGCCTCGATCATCGTTGGGAATTATAATTGTCTTGGCCACAAAGAGAGCTTTGTGCTCTATGTCTTTAGTTAGAAATTTGAAGTGAGAAGGGAGAGAATGAGAACTAGAGAAGAAGGTGGTGATAGTTAAATAAAAAGATATCAAAATGCTTAAGAGGAATGAGATGTTTACGGGGAAAAGTTGTAAGAAGAAACAAAAGAGTCTTAAAGGAAAATATCATCTTGTCTCCCATGAAGACTTTTAGCAAATAATGCCAACATAATTGAGGGGATAATTGGAGTGAATTATAGAAGAAGATAAGGAAATAATTAATTAGGTGGTTCAGAAAATATCTCCATGTCTTCTATGAATTGACGGAAAATAATTCAATGTCCCCTTCGGATACCTTTAGCAAAATGAGAAGAAGTCTATATAATTGAGCAATAATTTAGGGAGACAAGATTGGTAGAAGTAAGTGTTGGTAAGTTTTGAATGTTTCTTAGGAAGACTTGGTAAGAAAATACTAAAATGGTATTTTTTTTAAATGATCATAAACAACTTAGTAATTTTAAATAGTCACATTTTATTCATTAAATTTTACAAAATTATGCCCGTTAAAAATACGGGTGTTACAGCTCTCCCCTCCTATAAAAATTTCGTCCTCGCAATTTCGTACACTGATTACAATGTTAAAACAAATGTGGGTACTTTTCTCTCATTTCAGATTCAAGTTCCCATGTGGCTTCCTCCACATCATGGTGTTGCCACATCACTTTCACCAGAGGAATTCCACGACGACGTAATAATTTTATTTCATGATCCAGTATTTGAACTGGAATTTCTTCATAATTCGTATCTCCTTGAATTGGCACATCTGTCCACATGATCACATGTGAAGGGTCGGGTTCATACTTTCTCAACATCGATACATGAAACACATTATGTACATGAGACAATTGTGGTGGTAGGTCTAAACGGTATGCCAACGTTCCAATGCGTTCCACAATCTCAAACGGTCCTGTATACCTTGGTGCTAACTTTCCTTTAACACCAAATCGAGATACACCTCGTTTTGGTTTCACTTTTAAGAACACAAAGTCTCCGATCATGAACTCTAAAGGTCGCCTCCTCTTATCTGCATAACTCTTTTGTCGACTTTGAGCTGTCTGAAGACGTTCGCGAATAATCTGGATCTTGTCCGTTGTTTCTCTGATAAACTGAGGCCCAAGTTCAAGACGCTCTTCCTTTTCAGCCCAACACAATGGAGATCTACAAGGTCTACCATATAAGGCCTCATATGGAGCCATTCTAATACTTGCTTGGTAACTGTTGTTATATGCGAATTCAACATATGGCAGCTGTGCAGCCCAATTTGTTCCAAAGTCCAGCACACAAGCCCGAAGCATATCCTCGAGAATCTGAATGACACGTTCAGATTGTCCATCTGTTTGAGGATGAAAAGCTGTACTAAAATTCAATTGAGTTCCCAAGGCCCTCTGCAATCCTCTCCAAAATTTCGACGTGAAACGTGTATCTCTATCGGAAACTATTGACATTGGCACTCCATGCAATGTCACTACCTTTTCCACGTACAATTGACATAATTTTGAGATACTATAATTAGTTCTGATTGGGATGAAGTGGGCTGTCTTAGTTAAACGATCTACAATTACCCAAACGGCGTCATGCCCTATTTGAGTCTTAGGAAATCCAGTAACAAAGTCCATTGTCACATGATCCCACTTCCATTCTGGAATAGGTAAGCTCCTCAACTCGCCTCCAGGCTTTTGATGTTCCGCTTTAACCTGTTGGCACGTCATGCACTTAGAGACAAAGGTTGCTACATCTCGTTTCATTCCTCGCCACCAGTATTGTCGTTTTAGATCCATATACATTTTTGTGCTTCCAGGATGAATAGCAAACTTTGAACGGTGAGCCTCATCTAGCACCGCATGCCTGAGATATGGATCCTCTGGAACAACTAATCTTCCTTTGTAAAGTAAAAATCCTTCTGGCTCAATCTGCCATCCATCCAGTTGTTCTCCATTTTGTATTTGTTTCCAAACCCTACGTAATCCTTCATCGTGCCATTGTCCTTGTTTTACTTTCTGAATTAACGTAGGAGTTGCTATCACATTGAATAAGAAAGCTCTCTCGTTATCTTCATAATATTGCAAGTTGAAGTCGGCGATAGTGACTCGTCTCCAATCTTCCAATGTTAAACTGGCTATACGTCCGTTGTTCTTACGACTTAGAGCATCTGCCACGGCATTTGCTTTTCCAGGATGATATTGGATACTAAAGTCATAGTCCACCATGTACTCAGTCCATCTTCGTTGCCTTAGATTGAGATCCTTTTGAGTAAACAAATATTTCAGACTTTGATGATCTGAATATAGCTCGAACTTTGCGCCATATAGATAACATCTCCAAATTTTAAGTGCGAAAACCACAGCAGCTAACTCAAGATCATGTGTGGGGTAGTTCCTCTCATGGGGTTTCAACTGGCGTGAGGCGTAGGCAACTACTCGTCCATGCTGCATTAACACACAACCCAAACCGTTTCCTGAGGCATCAGTGTATACTGTGTAAGGCTCCTCGTTGTTAGGTATGATCAGCACAGGTGCACTAGTGAGTCTTCGTTTCAGTTCCTCAAATGCTTCTTCACATTTATCATCCCACACGAACTTGACATTCTTCCTTGTGAGTTTTGTTAATGGAGAAGCAATCTTTGAAAAATTCTCTACGAAGCGTCGATAGTATCCAGCTAGTCCGAGGAAACTTCGAATCTCTGACACGTTCTTTGGTCGTTCCCAATTTAGCACTGCTTCAATTTTGGAGGGGTCCACTGAGATGCCTTCTTCAGAGACAACGTGTCCAAGGAACTTGACCTTCATCATCCAGAAATCACATTTTTCTCTTTTTGCATAAAGACCATGTTCTCTCAACGTTTGTAGAGCGATCCTCAAATGCTCAGCATGTTCTTCTTCGTTTTTAGAATAGATCAAGATATCATCTATGAAAACAATGATAAATTGATCTAAGTACGGTCGAAAGACACGGTTCATCAAGTCCATGAAAGCCGCTGGTGCATTAGTTAACCCGAAAGGCATGACAAGAAACTCAAAATGACCGTAGCGAGTCCGAAAAGCTGTCTTTGGAATGTCCTCTTCTCTTATCTTCAGTTGGTGATATCCGGATCGTAAGTCAATCTTTGAGAAATAGCAAGATCCTCCTAACTGATCGAACAACTCATCAATTCGGGGTAGAGGGTACTTGTTCTTGATAGTCAATCGATTAAGCTGGCGATAATCGACACAGAGCCTCAACGATCCGTCATGTTTCTTCACAAAAAGTACTGGAGCTCCCCAAGGTGATGTACTTGGTCGAATAAATCCTTTTTCCAGTAATTCGTCCAACTGCTTCCTCAATTCCACTTTCTCAGCAGGTGCCATTCGATACGGGGCAATAGAAACAGGCGCTGCTCCTTGAGTTAAGTCGATGACAAACTCAATTTCTCTATCAGGCGGAAGTCCGGGCAATTCATCTGGAAAAACATCTGAAAATTCATCCACCACAGGAGTGTGAGAGGATAGGTCAGTCTTCTTTAGTTCTCCATCTGAAGCAAAGATCGTCCCAAGATTGGTGAAATTCCTTCGTCCTCCAATACAAGCCTTTAGCACCGGGGCTGGCGTCACTGTTCCTGTTTTTGCCTGAAATTCGATGACTTGTCCATTCTTGGTGAATAAAGAGACACGTTTCCTATGACAATCTACTATTGCCTGGTATTTAGTTAGCCAATCCATTCCTAAGATTACATCAAACTCTGTCATAGTTATTACATATAGGTCAACCGATAGTTTATGTTCTCCTATAACAATACACACTGATTTACAAATTATGGATACTTCAGCTATCCCGCCCATTGGTGTACTAAGGGTTAATGATGAACTACATGTCTCAGTTTCTAATTGTAGTACGGAAGCAAATAACATAGATATAAATGAATGAGTGGCACCAGTGTCAAATAATACATGAGCCCAAGAATGAGACACGTGAATCATACCGTCTACAACTGAGTGATCAGCCTGTTTTCCTTGTCCAGTTGTAGCCGTAATTGCATAAGCTTGTGCTGGTGCTTTTCCTTTATCACTTTTTCCTCGGTTTCCTTGGCTACTACTAGCCTTATTATTATTTCTCCCAGAAAAATATGGCCTTTGATTCACTGAGCCTTGTGGAGTCGGTTGGAAGTTCTGATTAGCATAAAAATTGGAACCCTGTGGCCGCTGTTGATAGTTGTACTGAGGCTGGAACCCTCGAGGTTGAGTTACTGAGACTTGGGAAGCTGGAGTGTTTTGCTGAGGCGCTCCACGATTTTGACTCCCTCCCCAAACAGTGGAGCCAAAATGACTTCCTTGTGGCCTTGGTGCAAAGGATGATTGTGTAGGGCGGTTAGGGCAATTTCTCCTCAGATGTCCCACTTGTCCACAGTTATGACAAGCATACGGTTGGAAACGACCACTGCCAGAAGATCCACCACCAATAGTCACTCCACTATGCTGAATGACTTGCCCTTGTGACTTCTCTTTCTTACTTATTTTCCTTTGACGCCCACCAGAACCCTTATACTCTCCATAGGAGTTATTTAGTTCTGTCTCTGCCCGCTGTGCCGCAGCTACAAGATCAAGAAAATCTGTTGATGGAACAGCAGCTATCATTTGTCTGATTTTCGGCCTCAGGTTATTTCTAAATTTTTCGCATCTCGCCATTGGATCCGATACAGCCCCGGGATTGTAGCGAGACAATTCTATAAATCGAGCATGGTATTCAGCAACTGTTGTATCTCCCTGCACCAGGTTTTCAAATTCTCGCATCATTGCTTGCCTATGGCTCTGAGGAATATAGGTGTTGCGAAAAATGGTTTCGAACTGCTCCCATGTAAGATTCGGCACATCATAGTCGTCTTTCTGAAGATCCCACCATTCTTCGGCTTTACCCTCAAATATATATGTTGAAAAGCTAACCCAATACTCCCGTGGAATCCTCAAGGTGTCCAACTTCTTTTTGACTGCCTTTAGCCATTGTTCTGCTATGACCGGGTTAGGTTCTCCACTAAATGTGGGTGGTTTCTGCTTCATAAACTCCTTCAACAGAGTTAGATGTCGTTGTTCGGGATCACGAACCTCCACAGGTCTTTGCACATTTTGTAATGCTTGAAGAATTTGTCCTAAATTATTTACTTCTGGTGCAGCTGGCGGGGATTGTGTTGCATGTCGTAGTTGCTCATCTTCTTGAGCTTGTTCCATCGGTTCCGGTTGCTCAACTTCTTGAGCATGTTCAACCGGTTGTGACAGCTCAGACGATTGCATTTGACGTCTTGGTGGCATAGTTTCTACTGGCTGCGAAAATTTAACTAGGATCAGTACCAAATGATGATGACATTAACACCTAACTTTAAAACCATTCCCAAAGATTAATTTTTAAGGTGGTGCTATACCCCCTAGGTTAATCGAACCTAGGCTCTGATACCAAAAATTCTGTAACACCCCTATGTGGGGGTTAACAGTTTTAAATAAATAAAAATAATTTTAAATTTTATATTATTTAAATCAATTAAACAATGCCCATGGGTCTTTAAACAACAAGAAAAATAAAAATAAACGTTTTAAATACAAACCACAGTTTTTAGTGTAGCACCAAATATATATAATTACAGTCATCATCACCATAGTACAATTCCCAAATAACTTAACACAGCCATAAAAAAAAATAATACAACTCTTACATGTTGTAGATAAGTTGTAATTAAACAGGGTCTTCTAACACGAAAACAGCAGGATTGTTTTCGCTTATTCCTCTTCAAATATGTTGCACTGAGTTCCACCTGAGATATGAAGATATGATAGGGATGAGCATCGACATGCCCAGTAGGGAAATCATGACTCACCTTATGGTTTATCCATTACCACATTAAAAACTGCATGGTTAGTAGGTTACATCATATTCCAGATTATGAGGTTTATTATGATCACATCTTATGGATACCGTAGTTAATCATTACCAAGTGTCATAATTACACATTTATACAAATATTACCAATCATCATTGTTCCTAGGTATCCATGTTAAATTGAGTATCACTCAACTCATCGAAACCCAAATGGGCGCACTTGATCACCCCATAAACATTCCAAGGGTGTTCCGGTGAGGGGACATTAAGCCCCGAGTCCTCACCAAATCAATTCCTGTACAGTGTGTTCTGGGACTTTCAACCCAAGGAAGCGTCATCACCTTCCCCCTATTTTACCTTTTAGGGTATTCATGCCCAAGGACGTAACTGTCGCCCTTTTCATGTCTCACAATTTCTCTATATTAAATCATTATCAATAGAGTTAGTTTTCCTAACCATGCTTCTCAATTTATAACATGTGTCAATTCATTATGTTCCTCGCCGTACAATACAAGACGAGTCCATGTCATAGTTTCATATGTGATACTCATATAATATCAGTTCAACATAGATATATATATATTGCGGCAAAACAATCAATTTTAATTCTATAAAAACCTCACAAAAGATGAGTAATAGAATCCCTACCTTTCAAGCTTATCAACAATCTTTTAATCCTGGAATCAATTAACGTTAGCTCCACACATCCTTGACCCTAAGGCATGCATAAGGACAATTAAAACTAAAGCACAACGTATAATCACATTCATAAGTGAGTTATGTGTAAACCCGTCTACTAGTGCCATTAAAGTATTTTTATGCATTAAACATGGAGAAAATGCATACTAAAAACTAAGTTTAGATTAAAGAAAACCTACCTCAAAACTTCTTTGAAAAGCACCAAAGTTTGGGTTATCAATCAAGCTTGAATTAACTTTAAAACCGCCTCGATCATCGTTGGGAATTATAATTGTCTTGGCCACAAAGAGAGCTTTGTGCTCTATGTCTTTAGTTAGAAATTTGAAGTGAGAAGGGAGAGAATGAGAACTAGAGAAGAAGGTGGTGATAGTTAAATAAAAAGATATCAAAATGCTTAAGAGGAATGAGATGTTTACGGGGAAAAGTTGTAAGAAGAAACAAAAGAGTCTTAAAGGAAAATATCATCTTGTCTCCCATGAAGACTTTTAGCAAATAATGCCAACATAATTGAGGGGATAATTGGAGTGAATTATAGAAGAAGATAAGGAAATAATTAATTAGGTGGTTCAGAAAATATCTCCATGTCTTCTATGAATTGACGGAAAATAATTCAATGTCCCCTTCGGATACCTTTAGCAAAATGAGAAGAAGTCTATATAATTGAGCAATAATTTAGGGAGACAAGATTGGTAGAAGTAAGTGTTGGTAAGTTTTGAATGTTTCTTAGGAAGACTTGGTAAGAAAATACTAAAATGGTATTTTTTTTAAATGATCATAAACAACTTAGTAATTTTAAATAGTCACATTTTATTCATTAAATTTTACAAAATTATGCCCGTTAAAAATACGGGTGTTACACCGGCACATGGATCCACGTGTTCATGTGTGAGGTTGTTGTTTCGGCGGCCACAGAGGGGGATTTGATAGTTGTGTTCAATTTTAGGAGTGAAGGATTGGCATCGTTTAGGGTTCTGAGGATTCGAAGGTTGCGAGTAGCTCATTAACAGAGTTGCTTGAGTTCACAAAGGGGAGGGTTGCAAGGGAGCTATGGACAAAAGGACGGAGCTTTGTCCGACAATAACATGATCGCCAGAATCCGCAGTGTTGGAGCTCACCAAGATTGCTTCAGATCTCCTTTAGTTTAGGGATGAGGATGAGGCCGAGGCTAAAGCTGCCATCGAAGTCACCACCTTCACCAGATGGTAAGATTTCCAAAGACTTGGCTTCATTTCCCTTTGCCTGATTATGAGGATTCATAAGGTAAGTTTTTTTTAATGTTTTTAATTGCAAAAATACTCTTTGGTTTGATGAATCTACGTAATTTTTTATCCATAGATCAGACTTATATTTAACAATCAGAAATGATCATCATCAATTTGGTATGATCTATGTATTTAGCGATTTGATTTTTATGACGCTTGAAGATCTACAGATCAGCTGTGGAATATCGCCTTCTCCGTTTCAGATTTATTTTGATATATTTTTTATTTTTTAAGTTATGTGTTTGTGTATCTTTTTTTCATGAACATTAGCATGTTTTGCGATTTTTTGAGATGATTTGTGCAGAGTTTGTAAATCTTTTTTTTTTTTTTGCTGCAATGGTTTATCATAGAGTTCTGGTGAGTTCTGGCAAGTGTCGAGATGGAAGCCGATGGGTTCCGGCTAGTTCGAGGATGGAACCCTGCAGGTTTCGGTGGGTTTCGAGACCGAATATAGTAGGTTCAATAAAAAATATGTTAGAATCTAGTAAATTTCAAGTTAAAACTTGGTAGGTTACAACCTGACACTTGTGTCGGCAACCAGAGAGAGTTGGTGCTTTTTTTAAAAATATATATGTTTGAATCTAATAAGTTCAAAGTTGGAATCTAGTAAGTTATAATCTAGCACCCCACTTTGGCAACCTAAGGCGGGTTCTGGCAGGTTCCACGAAGAAACCTGGTGAGTTTCAAGGCTGAATCTGACAGGTTACACAATGAAATTTGACGGGTTTGGATACGAGATCTAGCAGGTTTCATTTTGGCATCCCGCAATAAGTGAGTAAGAGGAAAAATAACTTGATCTTTTAATAAATATTTAATTTCTTATAAAAAGATAGTTTTAATATGTGGTTTGTTAAAATATATTTTTAATAACATGACTTATTGGGGGGCATTTGTATAAGTTGTTTGTTTTTGTCATTTAATGACCGATTTTTTAAAGAATATTTAATAATTTTTGATTTGGGATATACACTAATTTTACCTAAAATGATGGAAGGTAGGATTGGGGCTTTTTAACATTTCACTGCCCAACAAATAAAGCCACCCACGTGCGCGACACGTGGCTCGAATTCCTAGCCCGATGTCTTTGCTCCCCAATGGTCGTGCTCTTACCCAAATATCTATGCCCCGGACGGCACGTGTGAAGGCGTCCGTAAAGTCACGTGCGCCGCATGAGCCACTCATTGGTCCCCCTTTCCAGTCCTCGACGACGCCGTCAAGCCAGACACGCAAAAACAAAAACGTACAACAAAATATTCCCTCCCTTTTTTCCCCAAACTGCCCTCTCCAAAACGGCCACGTTAAACTCGCTTGCTGTTGGGATACGTGGTCAAATTTGTCTTTTTAGGCTGGAACCCATTTGCACTGCCCAAATCTCTCACGTTCCGTTTCTTAAACAAAAAATACACAAAAAAAAAAAACGTTTATTCGTTTTTGGTGAGAAAAAAGAATAAACGCACCACACTCATAAATATGAGAAATCACGAAAAATATTTGGTTGGTCAAAATCTCGTGAAACCAGAGGCTAGTTTTGGGCCGTCCGATCATGGGGATGTTGATGATCAATCGTACAAAAGAGTAGAAAAAGTCGGTGGGACCACTGGCCCTTTATTGGGTTGGAACCACATCCATTCCACCGCGGAGAGAACGTGAAACGGGAATTCGACAGCTAAGATTCTTATTTTTTTCTTTCTTTTGCTTCGCTTTCAAAATTCCTTTTTATTTAATTTTAATTATTTATTTTTTGACAATTTATTTGATGAAAATTGAAAAAAATTCTACTTATAAATATCAATATTTCGACCATTAGATTTACAAAAAAAAAACGATCGATTATATTTAAAAATATGCCCCATTAGCAAGAATTTTCATCGAAGAAGTTTTTTTATTATTGTTTTTCTAAATGGGTATTTTTTTTGTACGGCAATTGGCTTAAGGGGTTGAAAAAAGAAAAAAAATTGTCATAAAACCTGGATGTCTCTATTAGACGGTCCTGGGGCTTGTCCAACCAAACATAATTATCAAAGCCTTCCAATATCTTTCAACAAGATAATTTAAAATAAGTCCATCGGTGATTTTACATTGACGGGGTCAATCCCATCAGCCCACCTAAGGCCGCCACGTAAGCCCTTCTTTACTTGAAAAGACAATATTGCCCCTGTAGGCTTCATATTCAATTCTCTTATCCATGGTGCACAAAAAGGGAATTGCCCTGGATGTTGAATTTTGGATAAAAGGGGAAAAAAAACACATGCCCTTTGCCTGTTTTGACACCCTTTTTTGATTTGACATTTTTTGACTCTGAGCCCTAGTTGTAGATTCAAAAAAAAAAAAGAATATTAAATCTATTAGAATTATGGCAAATTAAGGTGTATACAAATTTAAGATGCGTTTGGTATAAGTATTTAAGTAGAATATTTAAATAAAGATTTAAATTTTTATGATAAAAATATTATAATAAAATAATTTAAACCGTGATTTAAAAACTTAAACAAATATACCCTTAATGATCCAATAAATTTCACTATTGTTTCCATAAAAAAAATAGCAAATAAAAAATACAATTACTGTTGAGAATGTAGTCTATTTATTCTATTGCAGAGACTTGCCTTTGATTAGATTGAGGAAATAAAGATAAAGAGAGAGAGGAAAAAAAAAAGTGGTCAGAGATGATCATATAATTGAATTTTAAAATGAGGGGTTGATAGGCAAAGAAAGTGTCAAGCCGACACCTCTGGCTAGCTTATTTTATATGCAAGAATTATTATACAAATTGTATAATTAAAAGTTGAAATGATTATTGAGAATCTTGGCACAGTGAAAGTCGATCCAACTGTCGTTTGTTTAGGTTGGGTGAGAACCTGTTTATCTCTTCCTCCTTCTTTCTCTAAAAATATGTTATTATATCTTAATATGCTTTTTTTTAATTTTTTATTTCTTGTCTTCACATTCTAGCAGGGAAAATTGGAAATGGAGAATGTCCACACGTAATCTGAGAGTAGTCCGAGATGGGGTTGTGCCATGATTTCGGGTGGTTGGAGTGTCCAATGCGAAACATTAATTTCACTCAGAAGAAATCAATTACTGAAATATGCTTACTTTTGGTCTTGGTTTCAATAACTCCACTAAGGGTACATTTAATAAATAAATTTAAATAATATTGATTTATATTATTTTAATTTGAATCATTTAATTTAAATTGTTATTTAAATTGATATATATATATTTTAAAATATTAATTTGATTAGAAAATACAATTAAAATTTGTATTTGGATAGATAGTAAAATTTTTTAAAATTTATTAACAAATTTAATAAAATTTTAATGTTTGTAATCCTAAAATTATATATAATATAAATCTTAATTTATTTATTTCTTCATTAAGAACATAATAAAAAAAATCATTTCAATTGAATATCTAATGAAAAAGTTATGGCTTTTTTTTCAAAGAGAATTTTAGATTTTACTAAAGTAAATATATCTAAATCTAAAGAATTTAAGGTGAGTAAAACTTTAAAAATTTAAATTTAAATGATTTATTTGATTTAAATTTTTAAAAAATAAACATATTTTAAAAATATTTTAAAGATTTTAATCTAAAAATTTATTCCAATGTGTCAAAAAGACGGCGCCCCTTGGATATTAGGAAGAACAACACCCTCTCTCTCTACTTAAATTTTTGCTAATAATTACTTACAGTAAACTATTAAGGCACACAAAATGAAATTAATTTTCTTGTACTTGTTATTCAGTGTACTTCACTTATGTTGGCTTCGTCTTTTCTTTTAAAAGTACAATAGTGACCTTTTTTTTTTGGGCTGAAGAGTACATGGCACCATAAAGACTGCCTCGATTTTTTTTTTTTTTTTTTCATTGTAGTCTCTTTTACTGTTGTGACTGTATAGTTAGCACGAATATATATGTTTATGGGCTTTTGTTACGGATACGTTGGAGGACTATATAGGTGACGTGTAAAAAGGACTAATTATATCATTACATTTTTTAATTTTAATTCTTTTTTAATTTGTTTCTTTAATTTTAAAAACTATACAACTATTCTTAAAATTTTAAAAATTTATTTTAATTTCATCCCTATAAATAGAAAAAATAAAACAAAACAGCATGACTACCCTTAAATAGTTATGATAAATATTTTATATATTAAAAACATAAAAAAAAATCCTTAAAAAAAATCAAATTTCAAAAAAAGATGTTAATTTTTATGACTTTTTAATTTTTAATATATATATATTTTTAAAATTTAGAAGAAACATATATTTTATATATAAATTAGGTTTAGTCAAAGGTATTTTATCTTATCTCCATATTTTTTAAGTCAAAAATGTCTATAATAGATAAAATTGAAACAATTTTTTTGAATTCAAAATATAACTTTGTAGTTTCTAAAAACATAAAAACAAATTGAAAAATGATAAAAACTAAGAAGCATATTTATACAATTAACCTGTATAAAAATAAGAGATATAATATGATATTTATTCAATGTAACATTGACTTTAAAAAAAAATAATACCAAAACATACACATGCAACCATCACATTGAGCTCTATATTTTTTTGATAGAGTTTTAATATGTTGTCCTAATCTTCCTTTTTTTTTAGTTATCCCTTCAATATTTATTTGTCATCTCATATAAATTTAACAATATATCTACATAAATAGACTAGATACTAAAAGTATTGAAGCAACTAAATGAAGTGTGAAAGTTAATTACAGTAATAACCAATGAGACAGAAAAATAGGACAAAAGATTTTTATTCTCTTTTGATGAAAACAATTGTTTTGCATTACAGAAAATAAGGGCATATTTATCTTTCCAACACATTGAGAGGAACAATTTTGTAAATTTGTTTAGAAAGGTAGAAATTTGGTAAACTCAGTTTTTTTTTTTTTTTGGCTAGGAAACTTTCGTAAATTAATTGTATGTTGTTCATCCTATATGAATATTAGTCTACAACAAGCCATTCAAACCTAAGCACAAACAACAGAATAAAGAAGGGAGGAGAAAAAATCCACCACCTTTCAGAATGCAGGAAGTAAACAAAAAAAAAAAAAAAAAAAAGACCTAAACAAACTTCTGTTTTTAACAATATATAAGATTGGTGTGAGAATTCTGGAGGAGAAATGAGTTTTGGCACTAAAATATCACTTATGGAGGGAGGGAGTTCATTGGTAATTTATTTTTTCAGCAACCTTCAATTAGTTGGCCACATTAGAAAGAAGACGCTTGAGATAAACATAATTGGCTAAAAAAAAATCTTCGCGTTCCAAAAAAAAAATAAAATTAAAAGTTGCCAAAATAGGAGGAGTTATTTATTGGGGGAATAAGGCTTCAAAAATTAGAGCATTGTATTTTGAATATCGTCGTGCAAAATGACATAAATAACATAGTTCGGTTGTTTGTACGCGTTTAGTTTATAAATTTGAGTATAAATTTAATTTTTACGAGAGGAAACACCGGCAAAAAAATTTGAATTACAATCCGTATCTTGGTTACTTACTTTATTGCTTCCACAAAGTAACCCTTTATGGGTTCATAATTTCAGCAAATAGTCTAAAATTTGAATTAGTATTAATTGTTTCTAACCAATTTTTCAGTTAGGAACATTATAAAGCTCTTATGTGTTATACAAAAGCAAAAAAATTGTTATAGTGTAATACTCTCATATGCTACAGTATTTACAGTTCTACCAAATGGTTCTAACTAACATACCAAACACTTTAACACTTGCCAATAAAAAAACTTACAACTAGCATTCAACAAATAGCCAAATACCAAGGGCGAGGTTGGTGTTTGGAACAATGTTTATATGATGTGATTCTTGCAGCTGTTTGTGTGCCATTTTTCAGCATTTTTGTCATATTTTCCTCTGGTTTTTAATGAGGTTTTCTAGATTTCAGTTGAGTTATTTCACTGATTATTAATTCAAAAAGTATTTTACTTTTCCTTAAAAACTATTTTATTTTGCCTTTAATTTGACTCCTTTTTTTCTAGGACTAATTGAACAATTAAATCAGCAAATGTCGGATTACGAATTTGATAACAAAAGGTCATACGAAAAAAAAAATAAAAAAATTGTATTTTTATGGGGAGGTGCGTGGGGAAGTAATCCCACTGAGAGGTGAAGGATGCTTTAAATGAAATGTCATTAATTTGAGGTAGGAAAAATAATTGGCGACAGATCTTTGAGCTGGCTATGACTTTACCTAAACCTATCCATGGACAAAAAACAGCTCAAGCATAGTTAATAATTACTATAATTATAATAATAATAATATTAATAATAATAAACCATCATTAATATTACAGAAAAACACATGCGTTGACCGGTCAAATTTGAATAATTACAGATTTACATGGCTTTTTCAACGTCCAGAAACAAAAATTTAACCATAACAGTCCGGTGAAATTGACTAGACGAGAAATAAGAAACGACAAAAAGAAAAAGAAAAAGAAAATTGTTCTTTAAAGCACAAAAAAAAAAAAGAAAAAAGCGTTGAGGGTGTAACGAAGCCGTAACTCTAGCACTGTCCGCCCCCGTGGAGACCCCCAAGGAGGACAGTTTCCAGTTAACCCCCCGGTCAACACGTGTCCCAAACGGCGCTCTCCTGTTATCAGTTACAAACGGTGACTCACAGCTACAGCAAACAAAAAAAATTAAACTCAAGCTTTTGTAGGCCCCACCCACCTTCCCACTTTTTTATCAGAATCTCAAAAAAAAAAAAGAAAACACACATGTTAAAAAAATGGTTAATTATGTTTGTGAATTTTTGAGAATAAAGATAATTATGGAGAAATCATAGAGGGTTATAAATTAAAATTATGGGTTAAGAGAGATAAAGAAGAGAAAGAGAGAGAGTGAGAGTTTTGTGTTGTTGTTGGTGTGGTGGGTTTTTTTTCTCTCCCAATACCCAAACCCAAAGCCGAAAAACCAAACAAAGCTTCCGCTGATTTGCAGAGAGAATCCAAAGGACAATTAGAGAACAGAAAAAAAAAAAAAAAAACACTCTGTGGTTTACCAGAACAGAACGCCGAGAAACAGAAACAGAACAGAAAGAGAGAAGAGAGAGAAACAAGAGAGAGAAAGAGAGGAGAGAACAGAGAGAGAGAGGGAGATTTCGGTTTCGGCTTCTTATATTTTCAAAAATTCCAATCAGGTCCTTTTTTCTTCTTATCCAATCCGTAAGTCCCTCGCCATTTCTTTTCGGCTTTTCGTTCTTTTTCGTTTTTTCTTTCTTTTTTCTTTATTTGCTTTTCTTCTTCATTGTCACTACATGTATTAATATATATATATATGTATGTATATTTATATTTATTTTGTTCAATTTGTCTTTGTTTGTTGCTTGAGAAAATAACTGGATAGAATCAAAGAAAGAAAGAAACGGTTTCTGTATCGATAAAGAATTGGAAACAGATCTAATTTTTCTTGTGTTTCTGTTTTGATAAGATTTCTGCATTGCGATTTTGCTGAAACGAAAATTTAAAGATCTGTTTTTTTATTTTTTTTCTTTCTCTGTAGAAGAAATGGTTCTTAGTTTTTGTTCATAATTGAAAGATTCTATTGGCTGGGGGATTCTGGATTTTTTTTTGGGTCTTATCCTTTACAACAAATTTTGTTCGAAGCCGGCAATTTGACTTTCTTTTCCTTCTCTTCTTTTTTTTTTTTTTTTTTGAAAAAAGAAAATCAAAACACACACAAAAAGTTCTTTGGAAGATTGGTTTTTTTTTCCCCTTAAAATTCATCTGGATCGTTGAATTTATTGGATTCAGATCAGTGACCATTGGAAACGCATAACAAAAAAAAAAAGTTGTATAGCTTTCTGTGTTTCGTTGTTTCATTCAAGCAATCAAGTTTTAGATTTTTCCCAATAAAATTTTGCTTTTTTATTTTTCTTTAATTCTATCTGAATAGGTCGGGCTCTGTATTTTGAACGAGTTCTCGAGGGACTTGGGTGACTTGGATTCGAAGAAGAGAAAAATTTTCTGGTGGAATTTTGTCGTAAAAGAAAAATAAAAAAGAGGGTTTTTTTTTTTTTTGGGGATTGGAATTTGGATTCCTCTATAAATATTGATTTTGGGGTGGTTTTTGGAGACATGTTTGAGGATTGGTCCTGTGTGGTACCGAGGCTGTTTTCGAGCTCTTGCCAGCCTGAGAGCAAGTGGAATTGCATTCCTTTCCATTGTTTTGAAGTCGACATCGGAAACAACAACAAACGGAAGCTAGAAACCGACTCTGAAGACGACGACCACCACCACCCGCAGAGGAAATCGGCAAAGCTATTTCTGGATTCCCACGAGAGGCTTCTTGATATGTCATCACAGGCTCCACGCCAGGTATCCAACAGCCGCCGCCATGCTGCTGGCAATTCATCGGACTCGGATTCTCTCATCCATCGAATTGGCAGGGACAACTCCATTAGTTGCCTAATTCGATGCTCGAGATCATATTATGGTTCGATTGCCTCAGTGAACCGGAGTTTTCGCTCGCTGATTCGGACTGGCGAGCTCTATAAGCTTAGGAGGTTGAATGGTGTGGTGGAACACTGGGTTTACTTCTCATGCCAGCTCCTTGAATGGGAAGCCTTTGACCCGATTCCACGGAGATGGATGCGTTTGCCGAGGATGGCCTCGAATGAATGTTTCATGTGTTCGGATAAGGAGTCTTTGGCTGTGGGAACGGAGCTTCTTGTATTTGGGAAGGAGTTGAATTCCCATGTCATCCATAGATATAGTCTTTTGACAAACTCTTGGTCATCTGGAATGAGGATGAATGCTCCAAGATGCTTGTTTGGATCCGCCAGCCTCGGAGAGATTGCAATTTTGGCAGGCGGGTGTGATTCGGACGGGAACATTCTCAGCTCTGCAGAGATGTACAATTCGGAGACTCAGACTTGGGGCACACTCCCAAGCATGAAGAAGCCTAGGAAGATGTGCTCGGGGGTATTCATGGACGGGAAGTTCTACGTTATTGGCGGGATTGGAGGGAGCGAGAACAAGGTTCTAATGTGTGGCGAGGAATTCGATTTAAAGACAAGAACATGGACGGAAATCGAGAACATGTCGCCAGGGCGGAGTGCCGCGGCCAACGAGATGCCCGCAACCGCAGAGGCGCCGCCTCTGGTGGCTGTGGTGAATGATCAGTTGTATGCGGCTGATTATGCTGACATGGAGGTGAAGAAATACGACAAGGAGAGGAAATTGTGGTGTACTGTGGGGAGATTGCCTGAGAGGGCTATGTCAATGCATGGTTGGGGTGTGGCATTTAGAGCATGTGGAGATAGGCTTATTGTCATAGGTGGACCCCGAAGTGGGGAGAGTTTCATAGAAGTGAATTCATGGGTTCCGAGTGAAGGTCCTCCAGAGTGGAAATTACTAGCAAGGAAGCAGTCTGGGAACTTTGTCTATAATTGTGCTGTGATGGGATGCTGATAAATATTTGTTTCTCTGAGGCAGCAGTGCCATGCTCACAGCCGTGGATGTATAAGATTGGTTTGTCGTCCGTCGACAAAAAGAAGGCCTTGCTAATTGGTAATTTTCCCCACCCTTCTTTTTATTTTCCTTTTTCTTTCCCTTTCTCAGTTATTTTTCCTCTTTGGGTGGGGAGATGATGGGGAAGAATTTCAGAGGTATACTCAAGATTCAATTGAAAATTTTCTTACCCTTGAAGGAGAGATCTTGAGTAATTTTTTCTTTTTTTTTTTCACTATTTTCTTTTCAAACTTTTCTTATCCTTAGATCCATTGAATTTGTCTTCCCCCAATTTTTAGTGACAATGAAAAAAAAAAAAAAAAAAAATTTCAAAAGGTTGGCATCATGATGTAGCACAGGAATAGGCTCAAAAATAATTTGGAGTACCAACACATTTGTAGGTCATCAATACTGGTTGCTGAAGCTTTTACGAAAACACAGAACTAGTCATATGGGTTTCATTTTCCTTATTTTTATTGCCGTTTCTCTTCAAAAGAGGAAATAAGTTGTGAGAGGTTGTTGTCTTGGACCGCTGGCTTATGTACTGATTACATTAATTGATGAAATTGATGGGCTATATATATATATATATATATATTTTAGCTTCCTTTTTGTATTCTTATGGGACCTTTCTGAATTGATTGAATTTTCCACCCGTTGTTTGCCCTTCACTAGATGCTGCTATTTATTTCTTAATTTGATCAAATAGAATTCTAATTTGATATTTTCATTACCTTCTGAATTCTGTTCAAACTTC
Organism: Artocarpus heterophyllus; assembly: GCA_025403435.1. Lineage (NCBI taxonomy): Eukaryota > Viridiplantae > Streptophyta > Magnoliopsida > Rosales > Moraceae > Artocarpus > Artocarpus heterophyllus. The sequence continues at coordinate 5,353,065 of CM046340.1, forward strand.
AAAGTACACGTATACAAGTGATAATGAACCCGCAAGTTCAAAGCCTGCAAATCACGTGTGTCTTTATCTAATGAATGTTTGAATCTTAAAATCTGGTAAAATAAAATACTGTGTTGAGATATGAAAACTAAATTTTACTTTTATGTGTACTTTAGGAGCTTCTTTTACAGTTATGGTTCAATGCATAAGATACGAGATCCTCTTATTGTGCTATGACCGTAAGAAAACCAAGCTAACATAATCGCTCATCAAATGAAAACCTATGTGAGGAAACCATGGAATGAACAGCAAAAGCAAATGCACCGCAAGAAAGTATGAGCTCTGGAAGAGTGAGTTATGATCTTCATGTGTTAGGGACGCTTGAACCCGATAGGACAATTAATAGGGTGTTTGAGAGAGCGGTTAGAGCTGAAAATGTTGATTTGAAAACTATAGTATGTGAGAGCTTTATATTGTAACGACTTTTTGCTATTTATTGAGATGCCAAACAGAGGCCGAGTTAAATTGTTTATTGAGATCTTATGTTACTATTGTCCTAGATGTAAATTTTAAACTAGTACGTTTGATAGCAGAAAAAAAAAAGAAAAAAAAAAGGCATTTTGTTTTGTTCATAGGAGAAGATTTTCTCTATTACATTCTTGAGTTTGTTCGCACTTGATATAGTCTTCTGCAAATGTTTGAAGTGGATTCTTTTTAGCATTGTTTCTTCGGTTTTCCTCTTCTTTTTTCATTGAAGAATGTTTCTCTGTCACGTTCTATATGTGTTCTTGATTTTAAAGTGAGAAATGCTGAGTTGACTGTAGATATTGGCAACGGAGTTTTCTTTAAATGCATTGTTTTTCTGCACTTTTTTCTTCTTCTTCTTCTTCTTCATGAGATTTCTTGTAAATTAGGTCGGATAGCACTTTTGAAGTCTAGTTATTACCACTGTTACATGTAAATCGGATTAAATTTTCCACAGGAACCATATATTTGAATATTAATTAATTTAAAAGTGGTATTCTTTTTACATTATTCCAAAGGTTCTCTTTCATACATGCTCTGTTTATTTTCTTTGCTATAAATGTCATTTCAAATTGAAATGTTTAACATCAAAATCAAATCTTTATTGGAGGAGGGAATGTCTAATTATTCTATAAATAGCCATGAGAGCCCTTATTTTAACTGTCCTGACAACAATATTCCTTCTGGGATCTGGAAGTTCCACAGAACCAAAACATGTGTACTTGTTTATGGTTGCGCCTCTCTCTCTCTCTCTCCTTTTTTTTTTTTTTAAATGACAGGTTCGTTATAGTGAATCTGACTGTTTGCAGCTGCGTGCAAGTAGAAGGGTTTATTCAAGAACTCTTCTTTTTTCTTTTTTCTTTTTTCTTTTGTAAGCCAGTTCCAAATTGGCACAACTAATTAGTACGATTGATTTTCTTTTGTTTTCTTTTTTTTTTTAATGAGAAAAAAAGCAGCAACAAGTAATGATTAGCACTTTCAAAAATATATATAGTCGCGTCTATATTGCAGCTGTTATATTATTTTTCTAATATGATAATTATAACAGACACACAAGTACGTTTTAAAATAATATAATATAATAAATAAATTTTAAGAAGGATAAAAGAAAAGAAAAATATAAAGATGGGAATATAATGTTGTATATATATGTATATATATATAAAGAAAACGATAAAGAAAGATGGAATGTGAAAAAAAAAAAGAGAAAGAAAAGTAAATGAAAAAAAAAAAAGAATGAAGAAGTGATACTTGTGGCACGTTGAAGAGAGTACTACAACATGAATTTTTATTTCCCTCTTTATATTTTTTAATTTTTTTTTAAGTTTGGGGACAAAACTGATTAAACAAATGATTTCAAAAGTCTATTTTTTTTAAATATTCTTTGCTGTGGACGGTGTTCAAAAGGATATCAAAATTCGCTTTAATTCATGTATGCCGACCTGATTGACGTGATAGTTATCTATTTTATCTTGATCCAGCGCATAAATAATTATACAATGACATTACAGGGTCCAAATTAGGTTGCTGTGTTTCTGTCCAAAGACAGGTTGTTCAGATTTGGCATGGAAGTTTTTCTGTGTTTCTTTTTTTTTTTTTCTTCCTTTTTTTTTTTTTATTGTTTCTAATGCCCACTTGTGAATCAGCAGAAAATTCTGTTGTTGGTATGCCCTTTTTGGTACCTTTTGGACCAAATTCTTTTAATCACCTTTTGGACCAATTAGTTATTATATTAGAGTTTTTGACCCGGAACTAGGCCTTGATTAGCCAACACACCATCTGATTATAATCTTTCGTTTTTATCAGAAAGATATGGTACCATTACTCTTTGATACGGAAAAACAAAATTGAAAAAAAAAAAAAGAAACTAAAAAGTCGAGCTTGTCTCTGTGGTTGCCCATTCCTCTTAAGAAAATGTTTCACCCATTAGTAACTCAATTCTCAATCTTTCTTTTCTTTTTTTTTTTTTCATTGAGAGCTTGTTGAACAAATTTGTATGTTTAAGATTTAGATCTTAATCTCTAATTTGTAATTTAAAATTTTAGTTATGTTTTTATTTTGAAAAAAAAAAAATACAATCATATCCTTACAAAATAACGGAAATATAATGACGTGTTCCTACGAAATAACTAAAATATGTTATTGTATACGTATAAAATAATTAAAAATTGTTGTTATACCTCTATTTGCAAGAGAAATTATAATTATACCCTACTTAAACATTAAAACATATAATTATATACTTTTATTTAATAAAATATTATTTTTAATTTTTATATAGCGCCCCTACTAAGAATAATATTTGGCTCTACTACTGTTTGAAACCTTGCTATTACAAATCCACAGTTTTAGATATTTGAATAAAGACTATATGAGTCTCTTAGCCCACCCCCAAAAAAAAAAAAACGACTATAAAGAGAGACCATCTTAATCTCACTGTTTGAACCCTTGGGTTCAAATTCTGAATTCTAAACCAGCAGCTAAAAATACAAGATCACACCAATTTGAACAGCTTACTCAACGGCTTCTGACTATGCAATCTACATTTCATCTCAAGTTTCTAATGCTTTCATATGTCTAGTTCATCTTTGATTTTCATACCCTTCTTGGGTCTTCAGTTCTAGCCATTTTAAAATCGTTCATTTCGGAATTTTAATGGCCATTGTGTCTGGCTTGCTCGTAACACAGAGAGGTCCACAGCACGAGACGATGCATGGTCAATTTGATAAATACTACTTCCTGTGGTATCACATTTCAGATTTTCAGTTATCTGAGAAAATTTCAAATTGAGAACTTGTCAAGAATAAAAATACAGAATTGATCCTAAGTTTGTCACTAATGACCTTGAGTCTATCCATGATGAACTCAAGTCCATCATTGATAAATTTAAGTTCACCACTGATTAACTTCAATAATATTACAACTCTTAATTTTTGTATTTTTTTTCTCTCTCTACCTTTCTTCTCTTTTTGTTGGTGCTAGGTTTGGTTCATGACGAGATAATGCTGTATAGAGATGCCAATCCACGGCAGTTGTCGACCTCATCATAGATCTCCGAAGCCCGCTTCATCACCGATCTCGACAACAAGCTAGCGGCCGCCACAGCCACAAGTACTATGAACAGGCAGGGAAGCTTTCGTGACCCAAAACGAGATCTCACACCAGTGGCTTCGTCAACAAGATCACTCCATGATGGTGACGGTAATCGCAAGCCATGGGCCTTCGTTTGTGATCTTCATGGATCCATCGATTTCACACCGGCGAAATGTTGCATTGTCGCTCGCGACGATCTTCTCTTCCCACTCTTCGCAACCCAAGCACAGAGTTGTTCATCTTATTGTCGATAGAGCTTCGGCAATAGCAGCTAGAGACAACATTTGTTAAGAAGTATGGAGCTAAATTCAACGCCTTTCAGAGTATCACCCCATGCAGAGAATTTCGAGCGCACCCTAGTGCAAGGAGACGCACGCGGCCGCATGGTGGGAGGGAGCCCACTCTTGGGGGCATAGAAAAACGCCGCGGCCGCACGTGGATCCTTACAAAAATCATAGCATGAGCATCATCTCGTGAGGCCGTGTGTGTGTTGACGAGCACGGATTCGTGTTTTTTGTATTTTTGTTATCTATTCTTTGAAAACCGATATATAGATAGGTTATGTTCTTTTCTTTATAGAATGAAACTCAAAAAATTTGGTTGAGAGAGGCTAAAAAAAATTATTGAGAGAGTGTAATTTTTTTCTTGTAAACTTTATCATCATCATAGTAAATTATTTTACGCTGGCTAAAAGTGGACCTAGTTTTCACATCGAAAGTGAGCCGCTATAAATTTCACGTGTTCTTATTTATTTTTCATTCTCAATAAAATTTGGACTTCTAATTCGCAAGGGCGTTTGCAACTTTGGCAATAGAGTTGTTCATCTTCTCCTTCTGACGTTTCCTTGGTTCTCGCCGGTGGTGGAGCAAATGGCCAGGTCCAATCGGTCTTTGGGTTGTCTGAGGAGAGAAAGGGGAAGAGGAGTGTCAGATCTGTTTGAGTATGAATGAGGGTAATTTAGAGTTTATGCCCAGCAAAAGTGAATGAATCTGAAAGTTAGAAAAATAATGGTAAAAACCATTACTGGACTCAAGAAAGTGGTACAGCGGTTAATTTTCTTGTGGGAATTTTCATGAATACTATCTTTTAATATTTATTTTTTATAAATGTTATATATGTTTATTTATAACATAATTTATTATGTAATATAAATGATAATGTGATATAAATTTTTTAAAATACGACATAAATTAACAAGGCTTTTAAAAGTGCAGTAGTTGTCTCATTTTCTCGACGATACAAAGGCTGCAAGAAATGGGCTTATTTCATTGCCAGCCCATTTTACCAGAGTGGGCCAGCAAGCGAAAGAGATAAGCCCACTAAACTCTGGGATGCTGATGTTTTGGAGTGAACTAATTATATGTCCATTACAAGGAGTGGAAAAAAAGAATGTCCACAGCCGATAATATTTTTACATAAACATATAAAAATGACCCGTAATGACTTTTATACATTTCATTAGTCAATGCCTACACAAACAAATGCCTAACATTCGGAATTTTTTTTTTGGGGTAGAAATCACAATGAACATGTTTCCATGACAAGATCATAATTTTGGAGAAGTATGTGGTTTTTATAATCTAAAGGTATGATATAGATCATATAAAATATAGAGAGCCCGTTTAGTTCGAGTATTTGAATAGAGTATTTGAATGAAGATTTAAATTTTTGGAAGGGAAAATACTGTAGCAAAATGATTCGAACCGCGATTTAAACCACGAAACGAAATTTGAACCACGAAACAAACAGGCCCAAAAAGTATGCCAAAAGTTCATGAAAATTTGACCGTCAAGCATTGTGTCGTATTGATAAAATACTTTTCATAAATTTTCCTACAATCTTATAAAAAAACAAAAAAAAAAAAAGAAACTCTGACTGATTTTTATTTTTTCGGGGGATTTCTAGCAAGTGCTTGATTAAAAGGAACTCCTCAATCAAACGAATGGGATCACTTATTTTACTGAAAAGGGCATTAACTCCAACAAACAAATGAGATAAATCAGTCCAATGGTGCCAAACTGCCAATCTTTTTCTTCTTAAAGCGTCTTTTGTATATTTATTTATTTATTTATATGTTGTTCAGGTTAAGTGCTTCATGATCATAAACTGACTAAAAAAAGCAATGCAGAGGACAAAAGAATCAAAGTAGGATTTGGTGTCTACAGCCCTATTAAAACGTGGAACAACAAACATGATTAATCTCTTTCACTTTTGTCTAATCAAAACAAGGTGTCAAATGGAATTTCAAGTGATATCTACCAAGAATCTTCAGCTTCCCACAATGGATTGTTTAGTGTGAAAACTCTAGGTTTATACATTATAAGTGATTTTTTCCGTAGGAACCGAAAAAGAAATCAACTTATAAACATGTGTCTTTTAGACGTCAGATGTATAAAAAAAATAATTTTAGTTACAGTTAAAAGTTTCAAAATGTATATCACGGATAGGGAATCCCACTGAACAAGGCTCGTTAAAAAGAAAGAAAAAAAATCAACACATGTCTAATCATGTCTGAATTGACCTCAACAACGAGTCCATGGTTTCCTGGAGCAAAATCAAACTTTCATTGCATTATGTGGGTGGCCCATTTCAGCATAAACTAACATGTTTTAGTGGTAGTTAATGCAGTGGAATCCCCTTTTGGATGCCCTAATAATGGCCATAATTTCCATCTTCCACTAATTGAACATAGGAATGTTAGAGAAAAAGTGAAACCCAATTTCTTTTATATTGTCCATTTGAATACCATTGTATCAAAATCAATTAAAATCACATTTTGCAAGAAAAGAAAATTGGATTGGCCCATTTCATCTAAAAAGCTATTTATGTCTCAATTTTTATTGCCTTTTTGTTAAAAATATCTGCTGGCAATTAACTTTTTTCAGCACTACTTTCATCTTAAATTAGACCCCTTATTTAAAATTGTATTCTTGAGAGCTAGCTAGCTAGCTGAGTTGAGGCGTCTATTTTGTAGATTCTCTTGGATTTTACCACTACCCCAAAAACAAAAAAAAAAAAGATGTCATTTTTTGAGTGACTTCTTTCGTGCTTCTCTTTTGATCGTTTAAGATATTGGACGAAAGATTTGATTAGTTAGTGCCAGAAATCCTAATACTATTTGGAATATTGGAACTGTATATCCAACCTTTTTAAGGTTCTTCAAGGAAAAATAAACAATTAGAGATATTGACACCAACGATGTAGAACCATTGAGTAACAAAAAAAAAATTATTATTATGATCTGATTATTATTGTACTATTTATAATCAATAACAGTACGAGTACCATGGTGCTTTTTTTGAAAATGCCATCTTACTTTATTTTTTTTCGTTATTCTTCTTTTGTATTCTCCAAGTTTTTGTTCTCCACATGAAGATGCCGCCCGGACTCAACTAGTGATATATTTGGAATATAGAATCGATCTAATTAGGGAGCATATCGCTTTTTATTACTCTAAAAACTTTTATTTACTTGTAATATAATAATCCGTTTAATTAAGATATCATATGGATTTATTCATAGTGATCAACTTTGAAAGGGAAGAAATTTGAGCTTCATAATTGCCAAATAATTCCATTAAATAATTGGGAAATTTTAGTATGTGATGAGTAAAGAATTCTTGAGATTAAATTTAAATATATAACTCTATTTGAAAAAGTGACAACATAAAATGTGAAGTTTACAAACACAATAGTGAAATTAACAATATGGGAGTACCTAAAGCAGCGGAGTTAATAATTTCTTAAGTAGAGGCGCAATATTAAACATAACAAAATAATTCGCTTATACCTTTCAAACGTCCTAAGAGCATCAGCCGAAACCTAATCTATTTATATTATTGTTCCTTTAAATGGTGGGAAATTATACTTTTTCTAATAATCGTGGTCACAGCCTTAAGCATCTGGAAATTCCCTTCATATCTGCAGTAACTTACGCAACAGGCAAAAACTGTCTTCCGCTGCTAATTGCATGCTCTAGTTTGAGTTGTACGGGGAATAACCATAGACAAAGTAAAAATAATACAAAATGGGTGTCTTTGTTAGCTGACGCTTCACGATTTGTACTAATTTTATGTTACATGTATACTTCAAACTCCTTTATCTAGTCTTTTTATAAGGCGTTTGACAAATTGGTTTGAACTGAAAAAATTAATACAAAAATTATAATATGTGAAAGCTTTATATTATAACAACGCCTGTTTTACACTGTAGGTATGTAAGACTCTATATTGTTATTGGTTCGAACAGGTTTACCAAATGGAAAGTTAATTTGTTAATTATGTTGGGTTTGTGATCATTTCACAAATCTAACCTATATAGTTTGTCTATTACTTTCAATAATTATAGCACTTCTATTTAATCTTATAAGGTTAAACTGTATTACTTATAAAACAATGAGTTTCAGTCTCAAAATACCTATAAATTATACTGGATCCTAATGTTTTATGAGTAGTCGAGTTTTAATCCCATGAAAATAAAAAGGGTTTTTCATAACTATATATAGCTTGTTGATCAATTAGATAATCAAAGATGAAAGGCATATTAATATGCTTATGCTAGTTAAAGTCTGCACGATGGAGGGTACTTATCAACAGGAGTAGAATAAGTCGCCAATAAAACATGAAGAATCTCTGACTTTTTGCATTTGTATATATAAAACAGAATTATTTATACTCATCTCATCGCTGGCGGAATATGTCTGTCTTCTTCTTCTTCTTTTTGTTTTTTTTTTTGGTTAAAGCAATATGTATGCCCTATTCTAATGGATAGGCGCGACGTATATTCTAAACTTGAGGTGTTTTTCAACTTTCATATTTTGATTATTCACACAATAGCATAATAGACAAAAATCACAAATAGATCGACCACAAAACCTTCAGAAAATTCCATGCTGTGATAGTGCTAAGAAGTGTTTTCTTTGTATCACCTTTTCATCTTGGTCATGAATCTCTTGAAAATAAATTGCTTTAAAATTCAAAAAAATGATACATACATTTAACTGATTGTCATTATATTAATCATTTCTTTTTTCTTTGTAATATTGTTTACGTTAAAATATACAAATTAGAATTTTCTAACCCAATTATGCAAAAGAAGGCAGTGTTATCAGACTCATCACCACGTGCAAACCTTTAACATATATATCCCCCACGACACTAATATAATTGAGCCCTAAACCCCATGAAACCAACAAGATAAAATAAAGAATGGTCCATCTGCCGAGTAGTTGAGGCACAAACATTATGGAAACTTATAACCAAATCCTTGTACATGATTTCAAACTAAACCATTTTGTTTCTCTCTTTTTTTCTTTTTTAAATTTCCTCCACACGATAAATTAAACTTAATAACAACTATGTGACAGCTCAAAACAATCGTGGCACGGTACCGAAGGCAGTACTAGTCGTTGGCAACTAATTATTTAAGCTAAGATCCATGTTGGAAGGATTAATACTGTCATGGAGCACTTGAAAATTAGGTCCACTGAACATGTGTGAGAACCAATTTTGAGATGCCGACCAAACATCCACATGGGCCTCTCTCTCTCTCTCTCTCTCTCTCTACACACACACATGTAAATCGTCTCTTCTTTAAGTCATGCACTAAAATCCCACAATTCCTTCGTCAGCAAAACCCATATCTTTTAAGCATGTTTTCTTCCAAATTGCTTCATAATTTGTGTTTGACAGAGTTGCTATATAGTGGGGGACCACTTGTTGCCCTTACCACCTAATGATTAAGCTTTTTATAGAAGGTTTGAAGTGATATTACAAGGAAATAGTGGATTCAAGACCAGTTTCATGTCAAAATACCTACTAATTGGCCAAATATGAAGAACTTGACTGTGTAGAAATGTAGTTTATTGACCTTGAATTTATTGCTTTGGTGTTGTGTTCCCTTCGGTATTATAGGATTATTGTGGGGTTTGAGTAACATTTCACTTTTTTTACATGGGATATTTTTGTTATTATAAGATAATTATCTGAGTTTTTATTTCTAATTAGTAAAAGAAATGTGCTTTGCCAAAAAATGTAACTCATGATCATAAATTTGTTATAGATAATTATATTTAATTAATTTAACAATATCAATATTAAGTATATTGCAACCGTTCATGACTAAAGAAACACCAAAAAAAAAGATAGTATATTATTATCAGCCGTTTGACTTAAATTTAATGGTTGTAATTAAATGAATAGCTGATCAAAAAAATATGATAATTAACAAAGTTAAATTCTTATCACACCAAATCATTAATTGTTATTAAAATATATCTTTATTGAAAAGGTAATTTGTGTGTCTATATATATATATATTTATATAAAAGAAATCCCACTAATCTTTCTCTAGTCAAACCGTAATGTTTAATTATGTCCTTAAGCGCAGAAAATGGGGAGGTTTGGGCATGATCACGGGCATAATCTAGACAAATTAACCAGCTTCTGCAACAAGCTTGTCTCTCATTAATTTCTTAATCTTGATAATTACTTAGGATGCCTTTAATTTACATGACAATTATTTCTTATTCATTATATCAACTTGAACCTCGATATTCTCAAAGGCTTTCTTTGCACGACAATTGTTCATACAAAAAATAATAATAATAATAAACAAATAATTTTCAAGACAATTTTACCTAAATCAAAAACAAAACTATACACATATTACATACTCGATCTAGATTCTGATCACCCAACAATCTAGGGTGTGTTTGGAAGAGTGGTGGAAACCGTTGGTTAGAACCACTTTCACTGTAGCATGTAAGAGTTTACACTGTAGCAATTTTTTAATTGCTACTGTAGCATGTGAGAACTTTACACTGTTTATAACTAAGTTTGTGGTGGAAACCATATGGTAGGAACCTGTTGTCAAACAGCCGATAGATTAGTTGTTTGGATGTGGTTTAATGCAAGAGCACACGTGATTTGGATCCACATTGATTGAATATATTTGGCATCGGTATTATTATTATTAGTAGTCTTTTGGACATGCATGAACCCACGTCCTTTATCAATTAATTGATTAATTAACTGATCAATACTCGAGATGTCTTGAACTTGCTAGTTCCAACCACCATTTCATGCTAATTCCCAGCCAAAAATAAAAAAATAAAAAAATGATGCTAATTTCATTACTTAATTAGGTATAGTTTAGGACAATCCGTTATATTAAATTTTAAAGTAATTTAAATAAACAAGCTTAAGAAATAATAGATGAGCAGTTCTCGAGCTCAAACCTCCATGGCGTTTCGTTTATTTGACTATAAGTATGAATTTATAACTATTAAGCAACTTAATCAATACGGTCAATTAAATATTGGTTCATGAAGACTGCGAATAATAGGATGTTTTAAACTGAAATTTTTGAATTAAAAATTGTAACATGTGAGAGCTTTAAACTGTAATTCACTTTTTCTGATTACTTAGCATTTTAGAGTTCTACATTGAATCAACTAAAGATTTTGGTTAAAATTGATTTTGTCAAAACACCTTTGAAGTCTTATTTTTGTGAATTTAAAAAACAAAAAACAAAAAAGAGTTGAAGTCCCTTTCTTAATTTGAAGTCATCAGGGATCTTCTGGACGTATTTTATGGGACATTGATTTATTTATTTTTTCCAATTAATCAAAGAAAACTTTAAAAAGACTAGAATACTTGTAATACCAGAGACTTGACCTAGCTTAAATAATGGGTTAAACTTTTCCTAATCTTGTGGGAAATTTCCTTGCACTTTCTGCAAAGTGACACCGCCAAAGTAATTTGTCAATATCTTTAGGTACATTGCTGCTTCAAGGTGAATTTTTGTGCTACAATTTATATTCCCTTGTCTTTTTTCTTTCTTTTTTTTTGAGTAGAATATTCTCTTATCTGGTTTGAAATTTGCGACACCTTCTTTCTTATGTTTGTTTTTTCCCTTCCCTTTTCCGGATGCCAATATTAAAGTTTGTGTGAAGTTTCATATATAATAGCTATTAATTCCCATCACTCTTACGACAGATATTAACTGGTTGAACTGTCCTTCAACAATTCTCACGCTCACTAATTTCTATGTAATTATTTTTAATATTTTTTCAAACTTGATTTTTGTTGAAAGAATAACTTTTTTTTTTTTGAATTTGAGGGTGATGAATTCAAATTCTACAGATTTTAGTGAGTTAAGAAAGAATACTTTTTTTCTAATTATAAAATTATATTCACGAGTTTAAAAAGAGAGAGAGAAATTAAAGAAACGAAAATAGATAACACCTTTTTTCTTCAGTTTTCGTTGGCCAAATGCATGCAGGTTTAGGTCAATTTGAGAAATATTGCTTTTAGGGCTTTGTTTTCCGGTTTTATTATTTCGGCGGCGAGTTCGAAACATGATACTTTTAAATAATATTAAGACTACTTAATCACAAATATTTTGAATTAAGGTTAGGTAAATATATGTTTTCTAAGGGTATTGTAGCTTTTTTAGTCAAGAAAAATGATATGAATCAAATACAAAAAAAAAGATTGAACATAATAACAATAGTAAAAAAGTGATATATTACTTAATTTATTCTACGGGTTTATTTTATGTGAGAAACACTTCATTTTTAGGTTTGTGCACTCTTTTTTTCCTTTCTGGGATTTCGTCCAGTGGATTTTGCCCGATTAGGTTTTTAACGAGACATGAGCTGCAACCTGTGAACAAGGCTCGAGTTTCATTTGGCTCGCTTCTTTGGTTACAGTTGTCTCATATATTAAGATCTTTCCTTTCAATTCAGGTTGTGTTCAATTTACATTTTTTCTTTTGTTTTCCCATTTGAGAAGTGACTACTTTATGTATTATTTTTATTTTTTATTTAATAGCAAAAGATCTGGTCTGTTTGTTTAGTAACAAACGATCTGGTCCGTTTGTTTCAAGGGTTTGAATCATAGTTGTTTGAACTTTTAGAGTTCAAGATAGAAAGTTTAAAAATAGTGGTTTGAAACTGAAATTCAAACTAGAATTCAAAATATGAAATTGCATTGAGATATGAAAAAAGGAGTCAAAATTTCTCACATATAAGAAAGGTTAAGCTCAAAAAATCTTAAAATTAAGAGAAGAGTTAATTTAAGTTTAGATACTATTTGGGCTCAATTTATCTTTTCAATGTTTCAAGTTGGTTTTTAAATTTATTCAACCAACCATTTGCTCAACTCAAAATTTAGTTTCAAACCTCTTGAAAACAAATATCCCCTAAGAGGATGCCGTCTTAGCTATGATGACATTTTCTCGCTTGATGTTATTAGTGCTATCTCTTCATATTAAAAAAAAAACCCTTGAAATGGCAGCTTAAGAGATAAGGCTTTTTAAAACAAAGCCGTTGATTTTAGTACTGATAAGTTGGGAGTTGGGGGTACCTGTCAAGATCTGGCACAAAATGAAATGTCGTTTTCTAAACGATGTTAAGCTGTGGAAACTAGAAACCTCCCCCAGAATCTACCTCATCATTCCCAATTTTCAAACCCCATCTAGTAAATGTAATCCTCCTTTTCTTCTTTGTCAAGGGCGCCCCAAGGGAAAATGCTGAATGTCCAAATGTCCAAAATACGCTGTCCTGCTTACATTTCTCCAATTAATCCAAAAATGGACTATGTCTTCAAATTATATCACATCATAATGGATCTTAAACACATGATATTTAATGACCAAAAACATTGGATAAAAAAATACTCATTGAGCAAAATTACCTACGAGTTTTTATTTTATTTTATTTTAACAGATGGCATAAAAATACCACATTAAAGGGGTTTTATTTCTAGCTGTCATATATTTATTTATTTTCTCGTTTTAATGTGGTTTTGGCTAAACTTAACATCTCGTGAAAGGACTGTAGATAAGTATTTTAATAGATATTTTACCTAGGCTAGCTCCGTAACATTATCTTTTCTTTAATGGATAACTTTCTACCTAATTTTAGCCAAGCCAAATTATTGTGAGGTTATTAATTTAAATCTACCTAATTGAGTATTAGGCCTTTATCATTAAGTATTTGTAACAATCAGATCTCAACCAATATAACCCAAAATGTTAGTAAAAGGATCTAACAATTATTGTTAGAACTGGACACCTTAATTCCATTCTACAGAAAGCAATAAAATTATAGGAAAAAAAAAATTAAGAGCACATGTGAGAACTACATAAATTCATTTTCAGCCGAACCAAAACTTTATTATGATAAAAAAGAAGTTTTACAACGTCGACCCTTTGTGTAAGGCAATAATATTTAGAACTCATTTGAAAACATAATTCGAACAAAAATATTTTGGTTCAAACCAATTTTGTTATAGTGTTTTTGTTACAAAATTTAAATTACTGTAACGTTTAAGTTCAAACCATTGATTCGAACTATGTTCCTAAATAGACTATTTGAAAAAGATGAACAAAACAAAAAATATTCAGTTTTGTTTGGTCAATTCTATTTATTTTTATTTTTACTTTTTACTAAATGCAACTTCCTTAAAAACACAAGCACTTAAATAAATAAATAAATATCCCCTTATAAATCCAACAAAACTTTTTTTATCCAGAGACGATGTGAAACACTACATTAGCATGAAACAAATAGGGTTTACTCCCATTAATTAACCAGTCCAAATGCCACGGTCCTTCTTCTTTTTTGCATTTACTGTCTTTGGAACGTTTTACAATGTGAATTCTAATTAGTAGGAATTTTGTCTTTAACTGTTGGATCTATTATGTATATCTAATCACAAAAAAAATACATGTTTCGAATATGGATAAATAAGTCCTCATTGTATAAATCTTTTATTTTTCTTTCCCAATCTATATGTATGGTCTGTTTGGATAACTTATGCTTTTACTTTTAAACAGGAGAACAAGAGAAATATAAACTTGAGCTTTTTAATTAGTGTTTAAATAGTGTATAAAAAAGTATTTTTTGATTTCAAAAAAATTTTGAACATGTTTGATTAAATAAATTAAAACCTCTTATTGGTATAAACATAGTATAATTTAAATATATAAATGAAAGTCTTAATTTGTTATTTTCAAATAAAAGGTAAAAATATAAATAGAAATGTTTTTAATAGGCTTTTTTTCATAAACACAAAATGGATGACTCTTGCAAAAATACTTAATTCAAAAATACTTTTTACTGGTTATCCAAAACATGTCAAAAAAGAAAAATCATTTTCCTACAATCTTACTACTTATAAAATTATAACTTTAATTTAGTATATATTATATCTTTTAAATTAGGTCATACAATTTTTTAATAGTGAGATTATAACTATATAAAATTAATTAAGATTGCTCTCAAAAAACTCTAAAAGCAAAAAACAATTTGTTAAGGTCATTCCAAACTTGCTGTTAAAAGATGCCTAGAGATATTAATAAGGTGTTTAAAAGGGTGGTAAAAATCATTGATTGTAATCATTTATACTGTAATATATGAGAGCTTTATACTATAGTAATTTTTTTAATTGTTATTATAACATATGAAAGTTTTAAACTATAGTAAATTTTTTATTATTATTATAATATATAAAAATTTTACATTATTAATAATTAAATATGTGATAAAAATTGTGAAACGGCCAACAAACGGCTAGGTTGATCTCGGTAGCTAGTAGTTATAACTTTTTTTCATTTCAGCAAAAATATATATGGGGATATCTATGGTGGGGGCGAGAAAGTTCTCCACCGGTAGAGAGTGAGATTAACAACCACAAGATTAAAATTCAAAAAAACCAAAAAGAAATCGAGCTGCTAAGATGTAAAAATTTAGGTACACTCTCTCACACCAGATCAAATTAAAATTTCAGAACATCAAAATAATAGAAATTTGGGTAAAGTGCTCCTCCTCGCTCTGCGACCACCGCCTGCCTGGCCGACTACCTACTGCATGACGGCAACCCCCAAACACGCCCAGCCTCCGCGAAGAGAAGAGGAAGAGAGGAGGAGGTACCCCAAGCATGCCCAACCAGCAAATCCTTCCACCATCTCCAGCCGAACTCACTTCGCCGTTAGCGTCAGACTTCACGCTCGAAGAAGCCCATTGTTGAGCTGTCGTGGATCTGGCCGCTAGCACCCACGAACCCCCTGTCAGTCGTCGCGAGTCTCATCGCCGTCGAAGCCTTCGCTCGCGAATCTTGTCGTAGCTCTCACAAACTCTGTCAAGCCCCACGAACGCGGCCGAGCCCCCGTGAACCCCATCGCTGAGCACCCCCAAACCCCGTTGTCGAGTCGTCGTGAACTTTGTCGTGACAATCGAACACCCGCGAAGAGGCACCGCCGTGGAAGGGATCTGATTCGCGTTGCGCAGCCAGCGTGAAGAAAAGAGGAAGAGACGAGGAGAAGAAGGTAAGAGGAAGAGAAGAGGAAGAAGAAGCAGACATGGCTGGAGAGGGTCGAGCGGTGACGGCGATGCGGCGAGCGGCCAGTGACGGTGCAGTGTTAATGGTGGAGATGGGAGGAGAAAGGACGAAAAGATGATTCATTTTTTTAATTTTCTGATGAATGTAAAATAACCAATGTGTGGTTCAGTATGTTTACATTTTGATGTTCTTTAATCTTTTTCTATAGTCGGATGTTGATCGAATGGTGTCTAATTATTCTCCACCAGCTAAAAAAATGATGCACTTTACTATAGACCTCTCCAATATATATTATTATTGGGAGCTAGTAAATATATTATTGGTCTATTTTTGGTTGAAAAATCCCATTGGTCTTTTTCATTTTTTTTTTGTTTAGCTATTGAACATCTCATTGGTCCTTATGGATCAAGCACCGCCTGCAAACCGCCAAAAGTGATGGCAAAAAGTCCATTTTGTCCCCTGTTCTACTCATCATTTTCCTAGCAGTCCCCACATTATTTTATCCTTCGTTTAACTTTTTCCTTGATATTATTATTCGTGATTCACTGCCACGTCAGCCTAAAACAATTACTAGCACTAGCTCGTACATTGCAAGTAAATCCTCACCGTCCACTCAGGAACCGAAACCCAACAACAAAAGATAACGAGGGCTGTTGTGGTTTTATGGCGCAGGTTCAAACTTGGGAGCAGAACTGGCAGATATCATTTCTGTTTTCCCTGAAAATGCCAAGGAGCAGAAGTGTGTAGCACCATCGGACACATGGTGAAAACTTTGGAACTTTTTCAAGTGGGAGTTCCTTTCTTTTAATGGTTTGATATATGTTTGTATACTATAAAAAGTTATAATACATGATATATAATTATTTTCAATGTAAATTAGATTATTAAAAAATTAATACAATAATTAAAGTCCTTTTAGAATAGCACTAAAAAAAGTTTTTTGGTTTATTTGCTTTAATGTCTTTTTTACATGTTTAGATGGACCGGTGAAAAATGTTTTGGCCTTTATAATTAATTTTAAGAGAAGCCAACCATTTAATGTTTATGAAAAGTTTTTTAATTTACATTTCGGACCTTTTACACAAGAATAAAAAAATTAATAATTCCATCAATATTTTTAACTTACATTACTTTTTATTAGTATAAGAGTTTTTGATTTATTTTATCAAGCATGTTCAAAGGTATTTTCAAAATAAAAAAGTATTTTTATATACTATTTAAACACTAATTAAAAAACCTAAATTCATGCTTTTTTTTTACTTCTTTAAAATAAAAACACAAGGTGTTTCAAACAGATCTTTTACCTTCATGACAAAAATCCACGCCTTTATTTTTGCCTATTTAAGTGGGTGAGAATCACATTTGTTTTCCACATCAAAATAGCATTTAGCTCAATGAACTTTTGCGATAGAGTTGTACGGATGAAGATTATGTTTTTAGGTGCATATCCTTTCCTCATCATTAATTAATAAGATTTACCTTTCTCAAAGATACATACGATCTTTGTGCTTGATGGGTATAGGCTTATAGCACCATCTTTTTTGCCCACCCTCCCCGTAAGGCGATAACATGTTTAGCTTGTAGAGTAACAAAAGAAAGCTATATACTAACATATTTTCACCAATATATTTTCTTTTTACATTATATATTTATACCTTTTTCAATATTTATGCGGATATATAATGCATCGACAAAACTAATTCATTTAAGTGTCATTTGCACTTTTTGCATTTCCTATAATTTTGAGTTGAAAATTTCAATTTTTATGCAAAATTTACATCTTTTTAGGTTTATTTTTATTGATATCAATATCGAAATTATTCATCAATATTTTTGCAAATCCGGATACTTGGTTGAGATTGTTTTCATTTATGGATGTGATAGAAAGGTCCTTATAGGAGAAGAAATGTTTGTTTCGATTCATGATTACTTGTCTTTGTAGACGATTGTGAAACGTGTCATATAAAATTGAGCTGGCAACCTAAAATTACTTGAGCCCATAGCCTAAAAATAATATCCCACTTTCATCCTAAGACTCTCGAACTTAAGGCTTCTTATTAACTAGAACTGCTAATAATTGGTCCAATATTTTTATATTGCTACATCGTTTTATTGTTGATATAAAGAATAATGTGAAAAAAAAGATACTAGTATTGTCTAACACCACTAAACATTAAAAGAAATTAAAGGTCTGTTTGTTTCGAGAACTTTAGATTTTTTAGACTCAAATTTAAATTCGAGTATTAAAAATCCTTTAGATACGTGTTTATTTCTCCTAAAATTCAAATCCTTTGAGTATCAAGAATTTAAGTTTTCAGAATGCTGACTCCCCCTAAACTTTTGATACTCGGATATCTCTGCTATAGTAAAAACTAAAATTCTCTCTCCTATATTTGAAGAAAAAAATCATAACTTCTTCATTTGTTATCCAATTGATATGATTTTTTTTATTGTGTTCCTAGTGAAAAGAGGAATAAATTAAAATCCATATTGCATATTTTTTAAGATCATTTACATTAAGATTTTATTAGATTTGTTGATAAATCAAAAATTATTTTTACAACCTCTCCAAATACAAATTCTAATTTTATTCCATATTCAAATTAAAACTTAAATGTATATCTAAACGTTAATTCAGGTAACAATTCAAATCACTAACTCAAATCCTAATTTAAATCAAAATAACTCAAATTAAATCACTAATTCAAATCCATTTATCAAACGGACCCTAAGAACGTGGGCATGTTTGTCTCACAATTCACAATTCAATTTTTTCTTGTCACAATATTTTATCATAAAAATTTAAATTTATGTTCAAATTTATTATTCAAATAGTTTATAATAAATCTTACAATATAAAAGCTCGTTATTAATTGTAGAGTTAAACACTGATGATGTCGAACATTATTGCTCTTTGGTATTAATTGACCCAAACACTAAAAAAAAAAAGGAGTGTTTCACAAACTTTTTTCAAACCATTTATTTAGTTTAAACTATTATAACATATGAGAGTCTACATCATAATATACAAGAGCTTTATATTTTTTACGATTAAACTATCGGTCTGAATCAAATTTTCTAAACACTCTATTCATTTTTATAAAGTAAAGTTCCGTTTTATTAATAGCAAGATTTTAACTTTATAAAATTATTAAAGATATTTGATAAATTTAATTTCAATTTAAACAATACAAAATAAAAATATGTTGCATTATAAAATAAAAAAACACTATAATATAAAGCTTTTATTTTTAGTTACAACTCTTACTTGTGTTTGACAAAAATAATTTTCATAATTTTTTAATTTAAAAAATATAAAATTTTCATATATTACAATAATAATAAAAAAATTATTATAATATAAATTTTTTATATATTATAATAAAAAATAATTTTAATTAATATTATTACCAGATTTTCAAACACCTTGTTACTCGTGACATACTTTTTAAATATTCTAATAGTACAAACGGGGAAGGCCGGTACGTATTTCAAAATTGAATCCTTCAGAAAAAAAGAAAAGAAAAGAAAAGAAAAAAGTACAGAACTGCTCACCGATAGAGAAGCCCCTTAAATGATATAATAGTAAGAAAAAGTAAGCAAAGGAGGAATAAAATAATAATTCTTTGGCAGATGTTGCTCTCAAATCTTAATATTCGGGACCGACGAGTAAAGAAAATTACTATTTAAAAAGATCTGCCACTTGTACTACCCGCCTCGGGCCAATGACTCTGTCACCACGACCACCTCTCTCTCTCTCTCTCTCTCTCTCTCTCCTCCTTTATTACACGAACACTCTTCACACACGCACCCACACCTCTCTCTCCTTGTCGCCCAAATCAATGCCTTTGTCACTATCACCAATGGGTCCCACTCTCCTCCTTCTGACACAAGGTTATATCTCAACTTTCAACCGTCGGATCCATCGCTGCACTGGACCCACACCCAAACAAGATCATCAACGTCTCCTCACTTTTTTTTATTTTTTTCCCATTTTGATAATCTCTCTCTGTTTCTCCCTAATAAACATTAAAAACGCATTAAATATTCCGAACTATCCTCTCTTCTTCTTTTTTTAACTTATTTTGACCGGAAGATAAACTATTCCCCACTTTGCCTCTATATAATCCTTTCCATCCCGCCCCTCTCTCTCATCATTTCATCCTTTGCCTTTCGCTTTCTCGCTCTACCTAGCAACTTGCAAATCTCTCTCTTTCTCTCTCTAATTTTCTCTCTCTCTAAATGGCTGAAACACCGTCATCAAAACGCCAGAGAGATCAAGAAGAAATGGGGGAAGAGGAATTAGGAGAAGCGTTTAAACGCCAAAAATCTTACAAAGACATACTCTCACTCCTCGAATCGGAAGAAGACGAGCCAAACGAGGACTTAACCTCTCTCATGACCACCCTCCAACGAGAGCTCTCCTCCTCTGACCCACTCCTACAAATAACCGACGACCCAGATAACCAAACGACACTCTCATCCACTGTCGTTCAAGATTACCCCTCTACTTCTTCGTCGTCGTCGTCGTCGTCGTCGTTTTCCTGTTTGTCGCCGGTCGTGTTGAAGGAAGACGAGCAAGAGGAAGAGAACGAGAGAGTGATGAGACACCTTCTAGAAGCTTCCGACGACGAGCTCGGGATTCCGAATAGTAACGGCGTTGGGTTTGACCGTGACGGAGATGTGGAAGGGTTTAACGGCGGTGATGGGTTTTCTTTGCCGGAGGGGATTTGGGAGCTTGAAGATGAAGCTGCTAATTACTATACGTTGTTGCAATCCGAGCTTTTTATGTAGGAGTATCGAGGGTTCAAAATGTAAAAGAAATACGTGTTAGGGGATTCAGATGAGAAAAAGTATAGTGTTGGGGGTGGGTGCAGGACAAATTGAATTGAAGAAAAAAAAGAAAAAAGACCTTTTGGGGATTTTCATTTTGGTCCCTCCCCTTCTGTAAAAATTAGTAAATGGGGGGGTTCACTGTGCCCCTTTCTTGAATATCAACTTGTAGAAGGAAAAAGCTATTCAAAATTCCTTTCAATGTCAACCCCTCTTTCAAGTCCTTTCTTCAAAAAAAAAAAAAGTATTTTTAGGATATGAGGTCTCAAATATTTTTTTTCGTTTATCGTTAGGTACGGTTTTTTTAGCCGTTAGTTATTATTCTTAACGTTACGAGTAGATAGCACGCGGATCAAACAGTTAAAAGGACTACAACAGTGTCGATTACAAAAGAAAATAACAGTTTCTTTGGGAACCCATCTCACATTTACGATGATTAAAAAAAAATGAACTTGAATTATGATATAATTGAAGCAAATAACAATTTAACTTCTGTTTTCCTTGAATATGTAGAAACTGTCTTTTTTACGTGGTGGGAATTTTTGTTTTATTATATTATCCTTTTAACATTTTTAACAGTTTAAGTCATAAGTATTTAACTTGATGTTTAAAAAATTAGTTTGAATTATTAGATTTAAGAATTGAAACATGTAAAAATTTTACATAAAATATTAAAGTTTATATTATTTATTGTTTAAATACCCCATCAAAATTTGTAACGGTCACGAGCACTATCATTTTGCCGCTGAAATTCTTTCCTCTTCTTTTTTCTTTCTTTCTTCTTGAAATAAAAAACGCTGTCAAAACGTAATTTAATAGTGTATTCTTGCGCTTCATGCTTTTCAGAGTGCTCGGCAACTTATATAATTATAGTAGCAAAAACTTTAAGTTAAAACTAAAATACAATAATATATAAAATGTTTATATTATAATAAATTTTTTATTTTAACATATAAAAAGTTTATATCAATTCTATAATATATGATAAATTTATATTGTAATAAATTTTTATTTTAATATATAAAAAGTCTATACAATAATAATTTTTTATTTTATTTTATTATACATGAAAATTTTGTATTATAATAATTAAAACTTGTTAGTTTTAACTAAGTTTATTAAGCAAAGCTTTTATACTACAAATGCACTGAAAAAGGCCTTTTACAATCATGCATTACTTTTCTTCCTCTTATTTTATTTTTATTTTTTTAATTCGTAAGTGGTTGCCCCGGTCCTTTTTTATAACTCCTTTCGTATGTGTAACTTGTTTCTTTCTTTTACAAGTTACTCTTTCGTAACTTTTTCTTTAGCTTATGTCTTTCTTTTACGTGTTGATTTGAACCCCTGCTATAATTTAACTAGCTTAAACCATGCTCCAAATGCCACATCAGTATTTATATTGATACGGATATAAAATTAACATATTGGATATAGTTTATTTTGTGTCTCAATTATTACTCCATCAAATGACAGTTTGAACGGTCTTTATGATTTAAATCAAGCTTAAACACATGCTCCAAAGGCCACATTAGTATTTATATTGATATGGATATAAAATTAATATAATGGATATGTTAGGTTATTTTGTGTCTCAGTGTATAACGTCGATATTTCATTTTATAACATAATTTAAAAATTTTAATATTATGATTATTAATGGAAAAAGACATACAACTAATAGTAATTAAAAATCAAAATTTTACATATGTTATACTCAGCGTTAAATTCCACATATTGTAATATATGCAAATTTAACATAAAAATAATATTGCATTAAACCGTATTTCTTTTACTCAAATGTAAAAAGTCATCATATATAGTAGTTGTAGGCATAATCTAACGGTAAAAGCATACTTGACTCCACCTAAATGAAGAGTTCGAAGTCCGACCCCATCCCAACTTAAAAAAAAAAAAATCATTTATACATTAATTTGACAATATATGGTAAATTCATTCGCAACTGTAGCATATGTCAAATTTAATTATTTGCTTAGGACTGCTTGAAATATCGACCTTTTCAATTATAAAAATTTATTACTCATACATTATTTGCTTACTTTTTATTGTTTGAAATTTTTTTTGCTATAAGATATTTCTTGTACATTTGATGTAACATTCATTAATTTAAAAATAGACTAGGGCTTGTTTATGTTCACATAATACCTATGTAGTCTTAACAAAAAGTAAATCAATAAATAACAACATATTGTTGGGATCAAATTTCGTCCCTCATGGAGTGTTTGGACTTGAGCCGACTGAACAAGAAGGAAGCCACCAAGATCCCATATTTGCCTTAAACTACTGCATCCCATGGATTACTACTGGTTGACAGAACAGACGAGTCGACTTCTCATTAAAACATTTTAAGAATCTCTGTGAAATATTTCATTTTAGGGATTCAAGAGTTGACCGGATTGCAACCAAGATGACCCTTATCACCAAGAATCTGAATTCTACAATTCATTCACCGTTTGGTAAATAGATTCGAATTGTAATGATTTGGATTATTTTGATTTAAATTGTATAATTTGCATTGGTGGTTTGAATTGCTATATGAGTTGATGTTTGGATGTACATTTAAAATATCAATCTGAATAGGGCATAAAATTGAAATTTATGTTTAGATAGATAGTAGAAAAAGTTTTAGATTTATTAACGCATCTAACAAAATCTTAATGTTCATAATTCTAAAAAGTATCCAATATGGATATTGATTTATTCCTCTCTTGATTAAGAATGTAATGAAAGAATAATTGTATGAGGAGGTTACAATTTTTTTCCTTAGATATATAACTTTTATTAGTAGCAAACATATTCGAGTTCAAAGAGTTCAAGGAGAAGTAGAACTCTTAAAGCTTGGATTCAAGGGATTCATTTGATTTTAATTTTAGGGGAAACAAAGATATATTCAAAGGATTTTAAATATTTGAATCCAAAACGTTGCTCGAATATGTGAAACAAGTGGATTTCAAAATCAAGAACTCTAATTCAAATTGAAAAACCTACTCTTATCATGAAACCAAGGACTACAACTATGAAAAGGAGGCTTCTCCTTCAGTCCCAAGACATATCCTGCATGACCCAGCCACCCCAAACTGTCCTATTCTCTGCAACCACTAGTGTTCTTCTTCATTATTTTCTCTTTCAAGCTCTATTTTATTTCATTCTCCTTATATTGTGAAAAGCCAAATGCTATTTTAAACCATTCTATTTATTTAGTTTAGAGTTGTAATTTTAGATCTATCAAAGTTTGTGTAGAAATTAAACATTCTATAATAAAATGCAAAGGCAAACCATTTGGATAAGATAATTTTAGAATTAGCATGTCACATTTTATATTAAGAAAGAAATTTCTTTGGGGAGATCCTCACTAGTAGTGTATGTTTTCAAATTATTTAGATCTTGTCAAAATTATTATTTTTCTCTAGATTTAATGACTAAATGGGCCCGTTTGGCATAATTTTTACTTGTGCTTTTAGTCAATAGAAAAAAAGGAAGCAAAAATTGTGATTTTTTTTAAGTGTTTGAAACCCTATTTTTAAAAGAGTTTAAACAAATGGAATAGTTTTAAAATTGTTTAAAACGTAATAAAAATAACATTCATAAAAGTAATAAAAGTCTTACAATGGAGTTCATAATCACTTACTAAAACCTTAGAGCCTATTTGGGATAATTTGTGTTTTTACCTTTACTTTTAAACAGTAAAAAAGAGAGAAGCATAAGTTAGGGTTTATTAATTAGTGTTTGGGCAGCGGATGAAAAAGTGTTTTTTTTTTTTTAATTTCAAAAGAACTTTTAAACCTATTTGGTTAAACGAATAAAAACTCTTATTGGTATAAAAAGTAGCGTAATTTAAGAATATGAATCAAATTCTTAGATTGTTATTCCTAAATAAAAGGTAAAACAATGTTTAAAAAAAAGTTTTATATAAGCATTCTTGGCATGGCTTATTTATAAGTGCATTTTATAAAAGCCAAAAGGTGATTGCAAATGATCATCCAAACAAATATTAAAGTGCCCATAAGCCAAAAGCAATTATTTTTTTTAAAAAAAAAGCCATTTCAAACATGCTCTAATTAGTACAACTTTTAAAGTCTATTTTGTGTGTTTTTAGAACCCATATTTTGTGGCTTTGTTTGAAAGCTATTTAAGAAAGTTAAAATACTTCTGACAAATTATTTAAACACTTTCAAAAACTACTTTTAGACCTAGGAAACTAAAAACAACTTTTACAAAGTCCTTTTAAATAAACCAAGGATAAATATTTGCTGATGTGTTATTTTTCAATACCTACAGGAGAAGTTGCTTAAAAATATCGCAATTTAACATATGTAATTTTTGAAAAATAAGTTGAAACTTTGTGATTTCAATCATATACTATAATATGTGAAAGTTTACATCTTAATAAATTTTTACTTTATATTGTAATTGTAATGTATAAAAGTTTTATATTATTTGTCATTTAAAAAAAAGTTAAAACTTTGAGAGCTTAACATATGTTGTGTTTGAAAAAAGAAGAAATTTAAAACGAAAGTTTCATATTATTTATAATTAAAATTATAGGCCGAACACCTTAATAATTGTACTTGCCTAAGTTTCTCGCAGAAAATGAGAAAAATAAAAAAAAAAAACACTGATTGGTGGGTGAGCCTTTACGTGAAAAAGTGAAACAAGTGATCCGGCATACGTACACCGCATCAAAACGTCCGTATGCCAAATTTGTCTTTGGCACCTCGATTTAAAAAAATAAAAAAGAAAAGTAATCCAGTGCGACAAGTTGTACTAATTGGGACCACCTAGTGGGACCGCTCGCAAGAGTCGCAGACTGCAAGGCGCTCCTGTGGGGACCAGATGAGAGTGAAAAACTGACCAGCAATGCGCTGTCCGCCATGGTTCCGCACATGCCCAGTTCTGAATGTGCATGTGATGTACGTAATGCATGTGCGCATGGCAACACGCAAAGGCGTATGATCACGATCATCATACATCATGCATACAATTATAATCTTGATATTTTTACGATTATGCTTATAGGCGCAGTGCAAGATCGACTGAAACAGGTGTCACAATCGTGGCAGCATTTGCACGACATGTCGTAAATGTCATGGGCCCCGCTGAATTCTAGTGGGACCTATGAATCAGACATCAGTACTCTCTCCTTTTGATCCCTGTTTGTATTGTGCGAAAAAACTCGCATTATTAAAAATGCATATATTTTTTTATATCGCTTTTAACCCCAAGAAATATAATTGTCCTACTTTACTCCTTGAACTAACAACTGACACACTAATTAAGTATTGAAAAAGATGATAAAAACTGTTAGTTAGAATCATTTTTATTGTAATACACAAAAACTTTATACTGTAACGATTTTTTTTATTATTATTATAATATATGAGAGTTTTACACTTTTTATAACTAAAAAAGTAATAAAAACTATTTCTCCCACTCATCCAAACATAGGGTAAAAGGCCTTAAGCTTCCCAATATTACACACTTGCATTAGGGGTATGTCTATAACAAAAAGGGTAAAAGTTAACGGATTTCCTCAAGCAAAGCAGACATCATCCAGTTTAACACCCACCCATACCCTGTGACAAAGCTATAATTTTTTTTTAATGAGGGCTGATAACCAAAACAAAAATCTAATCAAAATAATTGTCCATGATAAATTTTTATGTCTATTGAACTTTTAAAGAACGTGATATCTTTATAAGAGGTTATAAGATTTGTTTAAATTTTTAGTGCGGGCAAATAGATGTTAGTATAACATAATACTCATTTATGTATATAAGATTTTTAAAAGTAAAAAATTTGAGTAGAGACTTAAGCCTTCACTGATCCTTAACTCCCTTTGTGTGTGCCTAAATCAATCCACCTAAAAGTAATTTTTACTAGATTACCCTTCATTGACGAATCACATGTGCCTTATGTGATTATATGCATTATTTTTTTCAATTACAAGATTACCATTAGTGTAATATTTAAAAAGTTTGGGGAACATAAGTATGTCACTTAAAACTTTAGGGGCTAAAATAAAACATCTGCTATTTCTCAAGGATCAAACTAAAATTAACCCTTTTTTTAGGAAAAAATACTCCTTGAACGTTATAAATGAAGCTTACTGTAACAATATTCGTTGAAAGTCTTATAGGTGATCTTACTCATTGATGAGGAGTGCGCCATCCAAACTATAGCATATGTGTTAACAATAAGGACAACGTAAGAACACTACCAATGGATTGGTGTAGCAATAAAGATATATATTTTTTTCTTCTTCTCCCAAAATTGTGTGCAAGGTTTTCTACTCCATAACCCCGATTAATGTGTTAAGCGGTGTTAAATGTGTCGCAGCATAAGTGAAAACTATGTCGATTCTTTAAATGGAATTAGGTCAGCTAGTTTATGTTTCCATTGATTGGCCTTAATATTTCTAAAATTAAGAATGTGATGGGGATGGGATGTCGCCAATAACCCTTATTTTATATGAAGGGAAAAAAGACACATGGAAACGAGACTCACACACTTTGAATCAGGTACTAAGGTGGTTGAAATAAACCATTATATTTTAGACTATTAAAGAAGAACATCCAACACTCAAATCTTTGCCCACAAATAAATCGCATCAGTTCATACTCCTTTATTTTTTTTCTTCCTCTAATAGCGAAACAAAAAAAAAAAAAAAAGAAAGAAAAGGTTATTAACACTAATAGCCCCTAAACTTTAAGGTCTTCTCTACTTTTCTCCTTAAACTTTTAAAATCACTATTTTATCGCCAAAACTTTCAAAACTCTTCGGTTTATTCCTTGAACTTTAAAAATCACCACTTTGTTATCTAAATTTTTAAAAATCCTTACTTTACCCATCGAACTAATTTTCCATTACAAATAATTGTGCTTTGTCAATTGCCATTGTTTTGCTTGGCCTGGCCTATTTTTCCTCGTGCTGCATTGCCTCAAGCGAGCAGCGAAAAATTTATTGGCAAGACATGAAACTTGTACTTCAATACGAGAGGGAAATTTATGAAAATAAACAGTCAAATTATCAAATAATAGAAGGGAAGCTTGAGTTCTATGATAGAGCCGGGCCAGCGGGCTGCCTTAGACTCTCTCTTTCCACCCTTTTTTTTTTAAAAAAAAAAAAGAAAGAAAAATTTTATAGATTAGTTCCTATGAAAGTTTGAACCTCCATTGCATACCCTCGGCCCCTCAAGTGGTGCTTTTTATTTTTATTTTTATTTTTGGGACTATTGAAAAAAGAGATCCTGATATTGTGATTTCAAACTATTTTGCGCTCGGATCTTTCGCCTTTGTTTTTATTCATTCCTTAATTTAAAAAAAAAAAAAAAAAAAAAAAAAACCTACTTTGTAGTTTCTACAAGCAAGATCGGAATCTTTCCGGCCAACGAAAGTTAACATTAACAATAGATTGGA
The DNA here is from genome assembly GCA_025403435.1 of Artocarpus heterophyllus. NCBI lineage: Eukaryota > Viridiplantae > Streptophyta > Magnoliopsida > Rosales > Moraceae > Artocarpus > Artocarpus heterophyllus. Next base: position 5,381,274 of record CM046340.1, read on the forward strand.
AATTTGTGGAAACCATAAAGGCTGAGAGCATTTTTAAAAGAGTAAACATTTAAGTTTTACAGAGGTCGATTTTATCTATCTTGCCCAGTTATGTGCACGTCCCTTGAACTCGAAAAAAGTCTGTCATGTTCTTTAATTGAACCAATAGCTTAGTTGTATTATTAAAAAGGATGTTTGAAAGAGTAATTTAAACTAATAGTTTGTGAACTATGTAAGACTTTACTATGCTATAGTAAAAAGTTACAGTATAAAGCTCTCATATGTTACAATTTTTAAATTCAAACTGATAATTTAAATTACTTTTCTAAACACCCGATTTATCATATTGGATATGTTCTAATTGCCTTGGTATTTATATTTATAGTTATAATAATTGATTCAAAGATGTGAAAATATGACCCTTTTTTTTCAAAGCACAGGTAATGTATTGTTTTTTTTTTTGGTCCCGCTCAAAATGTGCCAAGTTTTGTTGTTTAAAAAAACGGACGTTCTCTGAAATATAGTTAATGAGTGATTGATTGATTGACGAACACGTCGACTATTTTAATGGCCACTAATAATCTTCCTTTAAAAAATAATCAATTGATTATTAGAAGAGGTGGTGCGATGACCACAACCCAAATTTTTATTAATTTATAGGTCATTTTATAACATAATTCAAACTACAAAGTTGCCATAATTTAAATTAATTTTATTATAATATTTTTTTAAGATACTTTTAGTTTAAACTCTTGTTTAAATTATGTTCTCAAAAGATTAGCTGAATAAAATTATCCTCTATTAAAAATTACAATAAAAGAAAAAACTTCTTCTAGAATTCTTATTCTAAGCCAAAAAAGTGATGTACATATAACTAAAATGTTAGCTTCATAATTTTTTTGAAGAATTTTATAATAGTTTATGAAAATACCAGCCCACTATTGAGACACAAATTCAACACCTAGATCACACGAAACAAATATGACAATATGACACGACTTGATGTCTATCCACAGTTAAGAAGTGCACCTAGAATAAGGCATTATACCCCACCAATAGAATTCTCCTAATTTTACCCAAATATGTCAGGAGATGCTGACCCAAAAAAAAAAATCATAAAAGAGGCCCTATTATGTCATTTACTTTACTGGAACTTTTTTGTACCCAATCAAATTTAGAATTATTTTATTGACAAACCTCTTAAGGATAAATAAATCTGGATCTAATACAGCTCATCTAAATAGTAATTAAAATCCTAACAAAAATTTTCCTTTTAAAAAACATCAAACATACTTGATCATGACCCGGATCATATACATGCACGACATGATTCAGAATTGCATAATATCTTAGCTAAGCGCCATCCCTATCTTCATGAACAGTTCTACATGTTTGAACTGTAGATGCTTAGAAAAGAGGAAACAATAGTATTTATAAAAACATAGCAGAAAAGAATAGAAACAAGATCAGACACAGAAAAGATTAATAATGTGATCTATTTAAGTGGCTCAAGTTTTTCAGCCACTCACAGCCACAGCCACCTGTTTTCAAGGGTTTGGTTGGATCCGAAAATTATCACTAAAAATAGAGCGGTATATATCTAATATATCTTGGCATGTTTTATAAAGTCGTTTTGACAGGAGAAGAAACAATTAATCATAATGCAAACCAATTTCTTATTTGCACGAAATTACTCAATTCTCAGTTTAAAACTGATATGATTAATGCTGGTTGTGAATCATCGTTTAAATTATTTTTTATAATAATTTTTTAAAAAAATTTAAAATTTTTATTGAAACTTATGAATTCAACGGCTCATCAATCAAAAAGAGTGACTGATTCGTCGGCAAATATGTTAAAACAAAAAATATGAAAAAAAGAGCCGTGCGGTGGCCACTGCGGTCTAACAAACATGAGGAAATTTAGAGCAGCCCACGTTACAATTTAAAATCAACGTCTCTATGAGAAGAAAGTTGGAAGGAAAATTGGGTTCGATTAGTTTGGAAATTTCTTTGGGGCCTAATTGTGAATGACATTGAAGTGACCTTCAGAAAGCAACCAGCCGATTAATGGTTTTAAGGGCAAAGGCAACACGTCTTGTTTTTTAACTTTTAATAAATTGTCAATTTGGAATGTGAAGTACTAATCTTCAAGTACGTAATTGGATTGTGGTTTGTGTTCCGAGACTGGCATAAAAATCTCTTGAACCATTTAACAGGTGTTTAGTTAGTGATGGGACCGTTTTTACTGTAACATATGAGATATTTATATTGTAGTAAATTTTTTTTTATTATAACATAAAATTTTTTTACACTATTTATAACTGAGTTTGTAGTTCATACCATCTTTAACCAAACACCTATAAATCTCTCTATACTAAGTTCTTATCTCTTCGTTTATGACATTATTATAATAATACTTAAATATGCACTTGTCAAGGAAAGTGGGCATAGGCTGAATAATCAATCAATGCAAATTTTATTTGTGAGAATGACGCTAATCAACCGTTGATAAAGACCATTGCATCCGACGTAATTATGCACAATTATCTTTAACCTATTTTAAAAATTTTGGTCAATTTATTTTAAGATTCAATATGGGTAGTGTATGTTTCTGACTTTTGAATGTAATTAAAATCACATCAAAATAAAAAGTATACAAAATAAACAAATATGATACAGATGTGATAGCTGAAAAACAAATACCTATTGATAGATTAATTTTTAGAGCCCTAAAGTAGAAATCTCCTTAAAATTTGTAAAAATGCTAACAAATATAGTTAATGTTATGGAGTATTTTATATTAAGATATACTCTATCATGGCATAAATTTTTAAACATTAGATTTAATCAAAATTACATTCAAACAATTAAAAAATATATATAAAACTGAATATTTCACAATCCAAAACAAATCGAGTCCTATCAATATCTTACCATAAAATTCTGATAATTCTGATCATTAATGAAATTGAATTTTACTTTGAATTTTATTTTAAGAACCGCAAAACAAACGGTAAGAGAAAGTACCAAACACTATAATTGAACTAAGCCACTACTTATGTGTAAAGTTATGATTGCAAGAAAAACAGGGGGCGGCATATCTTATATTCAAATTTCAAGCAACTATACCATGTTCAAACTTTTTTCTTTTTCTCAAGAAAAGCCTGGATAAAAGTTGAAGAACTTGAATTTCTATTTGACAATAAGGGTATAAAATTCATTGCTTGAAAGGGTCTACAGAGAAAAGAAAATTTCATGACTCGTGTGGAATATACCAAACTCAAAATTTGGGCGAAAATGAAATCAAACATTCTTAATTGCCTGTCCAATAATTCAACATAATTTGCATCTTATTACTTTTTAAAAAAATATATATATGCTATATATATATATATTATAAGTATATTATTAGATATTTGTGCTTTGATTTCGAATGTGCTATTTCTTTGTAAAAAGAGCACAATATTTATTTTCTCTGATGGCATTGGTAATTATGGTAAACGCACTATGAACAAATTGCTTTCTAAAACGAAAGTGGAGAACCGTATTTGGCCGCAGCAGAAATTGGGCATCTTTATATTTCATTGGCAGACACTTAAGGCCCGTTTGGTTTGAGTATTTGAATAAAGATTTAAATTTTTATGAGAGAAAATATTGTAGTAAAATGATTCGAACCGTGATTCAAACCACGAAACAAACGGACCTTAAAATATAACGTACATGCTTTTTGCTATGTGCATTTTTCTGCGTCTTTGGAATTGGCCACTCACTTCGGTCAGAATAAGGTTTTTTTTCCTCGCTGACTAACGCCAGATTTGTCTTTCTTTGGTGGAGACTCTTGTTAATATGATATTAAATATAATCAAAATTATATATATATTTTTTATAAATTTGATAACTGCAAAAACATCTACCGACTAATAGATTATTTTTTCAGTATCCAGAAAAATTGCCTCAATGATATAGCTTGTGATACTAATTTGAGTACCAAGTTGCAGAATCCATATATTTTATGATGTTAATGCTCTTGTGTTCTATTATGACGATTATGGAAAACCACTTCTAAATATGAAAGACAGAATAAATAAAGTTTTACAAAAATAAAAGAGGATAAAAATAGAGAAAAGGAAGGCAACTTGCAGATGATTTACCATGTTCAAAAAAAAAAAAAAAAGAAAGTATTTGACTATTCCTTTCTCCCTTTTAATTATTTCTGAGGAATCCAAAGAATTAACAATAGTTGGTTACCTGCCGCCTTTATTTTTGGGGCCAAGGAAGGTGGTGATGGTGGTGGTCCCATGATGATGGAAGATTGTAATGGGTGAGAGAGAGATTTTTCCTTTTTTTTTTTAAAAAAGAAAACAAATGAATTTTTTCCATCTCATGTAAATATGCTTATAAACGTTAAAATCACATAAAATTTAACTAACAAATAAATATATGATAAAATATGATATTTTTAATTTTAATATGGAAATAGAGAATCTTTTATATTTGCACATCTTATATACATTTGACAACTATATATCAGCTATATAGTTGAAACTTTTACAATATAAAATTTTTATATATTATAATATAAAAATAAAAATAAGTTAAAATATAAAACCTTCGTATATTATAATAAGGTAGTTTTAATTTTTAGTTTTAAATATATTATTAAATACATCGTATATAGTTTAACTCGGGAAAAAAATACAAATAGAAAAAGAAATGTGAAACAAGGCAATATCTTGGAAAATCTCATCCCATAATTTGAAGGCGTCACGGAGCAATAATGAACGCAAAAAGTTGTATATGCATAATGACGTTATGTATGACAAAAAAATGGGGACGAGAAGAAAAGTAGCAATTGTCACCGTCACATTGAATTAGCCAATTCATCCAACATTTATTAAACAGATAACAAAGGAAAAAAAAAATGGTTGGCTGAGGGGTCTATTTCTTTCTATTTTCGTTTAAAACAAAAAAGTACCTCTACACGTATTTACCAGAAACACAGCATGTCTACCTGTAGGCCAATATTTCTTGATGACTTGCCAAAACGTTCGTTATCAACGAATGCAGCGTCCATTTGTTTTAGTGATTCTATGATAGTTAAACTTTAAGTTTGAGAGAAAAAGTTTAAAAATTTTAGTTTAAATTGAAATTGAAATTAATGTTTAAATATATAATTAATTTTGAGTTTAAAAACAAAAATAAAATTTGAAATTATATGTAGACATATGAGAGATGTGAGCTCAAAAACTTCAAATTAAGGAGGCGTTAATTTCGAATTCGGTGAACTTTTTGGCTCACAAATCTAAAAACGTTTTTGGAAATGTGTTTGAGCTTTTTGTATACAAACACCTTCTCAAACTCAAAAGTGTGTTCAAACCCGTTGAAGTGCTAAAACAAACAACACTGTGGTTAGAATCATACGATTTCAACCACTCTCCTTAGCATCCTATAAAACAAGTCAAGCAACTTCTTTACTTTTTGTTTTTTGCTTTTTTTTTTCTTTTTTTTAATAAGATGGTCTAATATTCAAGCCTTAAATATTAAATATTAGATTCTAATATATGCTTGTTTGGGAAGCACATTAGAAAACAAATTTAGTTTGCTACAATATAAAGTTCTCACATGTTACAGCAGTTGGCTGCAATATAAAGCTTTTTATACTATAGTGTTTAAGTTCTAATTGATTTCTCAAACAAACCCATATACTTCTAGAATTTTGTCATTTAAGCATTTTTTTTTTCTATTTGGCACTTAATAGAACGTATGCAATACAAATTTCAAAATCAAAGTTATCTTTGTCACTAGAAAGTTATTAAAAATATCATATTTAAAATGCTATTCTATCTTCTACTGTAATGCATAATATTATTTTAAATCTTATACTTATCTTTTCGTCTTTGATACCTGTAAAGTGAACCTTTACATTAGAATGCTTCAAAAATGATAATATTCTAACAATCAAAAGAAAAAAAAAGTTAATATATCAACCGAGCAATAGTTTGCGTCAAATTTGAATATTCATCAAATTGAGTTTCAAACATAACATTATATTAACGAATAATTTTTTCATTCAAAATACTAAAATTTAACACTGTTATGTTAACTAAAATTTTTGAACTGAAAACTGTAACATGTGAGGTCTTTACGTTCTAGCACACTTTTTACAATCACTATAATACGTGAGAGTCTTATACTGTAGCAACTAAACCTTTTTAATATTGTACTAGAGATACGCGTACATCTTTCCTAACAATCCTAAAGTCCTAACCAAATTTCCCTTAAAAAAAAAAAAAAGAAAAGGAGGAAAGAGCCAACTGTAAATCCAATACCATTGGCGGTTGCAACTTCATGGAATTCTCCGAAAGGGACTCTCCGCCAAAGCACTAACCCTCCCTTTTAATATCTCTTGTCTTTTTTTTTTTTTTTTTTTTCATGAATAAGAAAATATTATTGGTAACAAATGATGCATGGATTTGAACGACTTGGCTTTCAGATTTTTGATTTCTTCGTCCACTGTCAAATATGCGACTGTTGTGAGCGGAGTGCATTTTTGGTCTGGGTTTGAATTGGAAAAGTGAGTGACTTCATTTTTTCTTTCAAAGTCCAAATGCCAAATATATGCCTCAGTTTGACTCTAGGCCTATTCTCTTGAAGAAGCAGAAATTAGACCGTTGTTAATCGGAAATAAACATAAATAGATCAAAAAAAATATAATAGTGTTTAATAAATAGTTCATTTAAATTAAAAATAAAATTTATTTTAGTATAAAATAACATAGAGAAATACAAAAGAGTAGACAAATAACAAAAAAAAAAACAAAAATTAAAAAAAGAGAGAAGAAAAAGAAGAAAAAAGATAAGGTAAAATTAGAAATTCAATTGTTGAAAAAGAGTAAGTGGTTCCAAAAATACTATATACTTAAATATTTTTAAAAGTGTATTATTTGCTTACTTAAGAATAAGATTGTGCTACTTTGGTGCAATTTTTCTGTTCTCTTATTCTCTTCCATGTTTCAAACTTCTAACTTCATGAATGACCTCCTACTTAGCAAGACCGAAGCGGGTATCTTGTCATTCCCTGTTTGGTTGCTTAGTTTGTGTTTGAATTGCAATTCAAACTGGTGTTTAAGTATACAATTAAAGTATAAATATGAACATAGAATAAAATCTTTGTTTGTGTTTAGATAAGTGTAGAAAGCAAAGTGAATGAGCTGATTTTTACTATTCAAATATGATTTCAATTGCCCAAAAGGAGGGAGGGAGACTCTGAGCGGCTCAAATTGAATTCAACTCAATTTAAACTATCTGTAGATTTTTGATTGATCAAACACTAGTTCAAGCCGTGCTCGCAATTCAAATTGAATTGAACTATTTGTGCTTAACCAAACGGGGCATTATTATTCAACACATAATTTAGCATTATTAATCCAGCTTTTGACCTATTCCATCCGGCAACCATCCAAGTAGTTCCTTGTTTCAAACTTCAAGAATGAAGTCCACTTAAAGTAACACATAAGCAAATATTCGTTCCACATAACTTGGAAATCTATCCAAAGCTTTGAGAAACACCACAAACCTCAAGGACCAAGTCTTTAGTGTTGACTCACACGTAGGGTTTGCTTATTCCCTGCTAAAAATGGTTAAATACTAGGGATTTAGGATCACATATTCAAAGCTCGTGTTTTAAGTTTATTAGAAAATATACCATGTGTTTTCAGCTTTTTTTATATGAATTTTTTTCCGCCATTTCAATGAGTACTTAAATAGTTTTTTTCGAGTATGAAAATGAAAATAGATGTTTTTGGGGGATGGCATCAGATTTTTTTTTTTTTGGTTCAAAATTCTGTTTGGTTGTTTTGCTAGAAATTGTTTTGAGTATAAAGAAAAGTGACACTGTATTTAATTAGTTATACGTACAAAAACATATATTAAGTACACATAAGTGCTAAAAATAAATTAAAAAAAAAACAATGAAGGAAAGAAAGAAAAGGGAGAATGGCTCTAGAGTGTTTCTCATTTGATTCTTTTTTCCAATTTTGTTTCAAGTGAAAAACGAAACCAAATTTCATTTCAAAACCATTTCCGATAAACAGACTTCGGAAACGAAGAAAAATGTAGAATGTTTCCAAAATGTATAGTCTAAAATGATAAAGACTTTGATTCTACCTACAAAATGAACAAAAATATATTTGAAAAAAGATTCTGCAGGGATTTGCTTAAACATGGTGGAGAGCCTTTGAAGCCGTCCCGCCCTTCCTATTAAAGAAATGGAGTAAAGGGGTCTCCTAACTCCGAGTTCCACCTAAGCCACCTGCCATTCTTGTTAAATGAAAGGGACAAAAGCCAACCTTTAGTTCTCTAACATCAAAACTTTTTTGGGGGAAAAAATGCCTAAAAATTCTGAATTTTTGAGAGGAAAATCAAGAACCCTACTCAAAGAAGCTAATTTTCAAATGAGCATTATAAGCAAAAACATTGTTCTAGTCGTTGAACCCTAACACTCCCCAGATCTTCTTGCACAAACAATGATCCACAAAACAAAGATGTACTTCAGGAATCACAAACCAAAAGTACACTTCTCTATTTAAAATTGGATGTAAGATATTGCAAATAATAGATGGTTTAAGAGATTGCAAGCTAATCATGAAAATTTAATTGCTTTTTGATGGACTACAGTAGGAACAATGTTTTCCTCCTATATTGTCCCATTAACTTTACTATTATCGATGTGCGTGTGTGTTTTTTTTTAATTACTATTATCATTGTTATTAGTTTTATTTTCCTGCCCCTTGTGGGAACAAATTTGGTATTCAAAAAAGATACTATAACGCAAAGCAAACAACCCAACTTAATCCTAGCAAGAAAAGGAAAAAAAAAATATTAAGAACTTGTGGGAAGGAAAAACTTCATTGATTGAATGAAGAGAGATCCTCCCCTGAACGCCTCAGTTGAGTCCATAAAATAAGAAGTGATATGACGATTGTATTCCCTGGCCATATTCATGCCTTTACCTTGACAGAAAACACCAAAACCCATAGGATGAATGTAAAGAGAGTTAAAAGAAAAATGGTCCAATAAAAAACAAATAAACTCAATTCTTAATTTGATCTAATAGGCAAGGGGAATTATCCAATAACAAGGGGGGAAAAGAGATGTAATCAAGCAAAAACTCCTATTCCAATTACATATCCCAGAAAAAGAAAACAGAATCAAACAAAGAAGAGAATACCAATAAGAGGCGATGATACTCTCTATACCAAATTGAAGACTCTACTCTTTACGCTTCGTCTTCTTCGTCTCCATCTCCACCAGCGGCCTTCTTGGCAGCTGCCTTCTGGTTCTTTCGCTTCACGCGGCCGGGACGTCCACCACCAAAGGGGCTTGTGAGTGAAAAGTCAACATGCTTTTGTGAATCCACCCTCACCATGAATGAAGGGATATTGACTACCTGCCTCCCAACCCTGAAACACTCCAAAAGTAAATTATTTTGTACTACTACATGATAGCTTAACCAAAAAGAGAAGAATTAATATGAAAAGCCAAATAGGATGGAATACAAAAGATTCATTGCACACTAAGTTAGCCTCTATTTTTCATGTATGAAACATTAACCAAGTGAAAATGTGGAATAACGACCAGTTGCAAATGTTCCAAATGATTTGGTAAAGAAGACATAACGTTGGCAGACACAATAAGAGACACCACATAATTCAATGTCACCAATCAATAATCCCATATAATAAAACATGTCATTGGGTCAAAATAAAAGTTGTCCGTTAATTGAGCACATAGTAACAAGGCCACCGTGATAGCCATGTCATCCCCAAAAGCAGCCCGCCAAGCAAATAGCATTTCATTGTTCTAGACTAGGGTAACTTTAAGTAAACTTAGATGAATTGCTAGGGAGGAAAAGAAGACATTCGTTTGTAGGCAAAGCCAATTTACATGCAACTAAAACTTGCATTTTATGTCTTTAATTAGTAATTGGTAATGCACAGCACTAATCTTAAATGAAATACGGCAATCCATAACACCTAGAACCAAGGTCCTGAATAAATAGAAGCTGATATTGTCCTAAAATTCAGACTCAAACTTGGGATTGCAAAAAGTGCTTATCATTCAAATCAAATAAAGATAGCAATGGAAAAAGAAAATCCACCTAAATGCAATAGCATAACCTCCCACTGTATGACTTCGCTGATTGATTAACAATCTACCTTTCAAAAGCATGCATTATTCACTCATTGCAAATCAAACATCACAAGGAGTGTCCATTTTCCATACCTAATGTGTCTTTGCCTGATGAGCACTCGGGCATGGCGGATTGACTTAGCCATACCGGACTTGGACACGAGGGTCTGCAGGCGGCGCTCGAGAAAGTTCTCAACAGTAAGCGCCAACACGTAATCAAGCTTGTTCTGGCTCTCATCCAGCAGTCCATACCTGTTCATCCTCCTCAGCAGAGCTTCACCCTAAAAAATCCGACGCGGGTTCTTCTCATCCAGCGTCAGAAGCATTCTTGCATTGTTTCAGATACGGCTCAACGTATATTGAACCCTCCAGAGCTCTCTCTTGCACCGCAACCCCGTACTCTCCCACAAGCTTCAATTCCGCATCCAAACGCTCCTTCTCGCATGGGCGTCTGGGCTTCTTAAATGTCTTCCCATCTACATAATAAGAACCACATTATAGGTGAAAGGAAATCTACAAGTTTCCATTTGCTTCGCAACAAATTCTCTCGGGATAGAAATAAAAAGGGAAAATTTTCTAGCTCATAGTCTGAATCAGAAACTGATATGTGATTGAATTGTCTCACTTATCTATGTTTGACTAGACTACACAACTAACAACTAGCGTGTTTGTTTTGTGAGAAAATTCTCCCAGAAAGAAAATAGAAAGAGAAAATTTCCTAGCTAAAACTACATTACTAATGAGTTTTTCGTGTTTCTTACGCGAGAAACTGCTCAGGAATCATCGAGATCAGAACTAATGCGTAAAGTTTCGCTTTTACATGATTATTTTGAGAAATCAAATAAGGGATGCAAACATATCAGACAAAATCGTGCGAAAAAACCAACGAGAAAGTAAATACTCTACGGACAAATGAAATTAAAGAACAGAAGTCGAATATCAAAGAGAGAGGAAACTCACAGTTGCGGTAGAAGGATACGTGCACCATGCTGGCTCGCCGGTGCTACGCGATTACGATCTTCAGTGGAGGCACATTCCTGCATTTTGCTACTAGAGCAACCAGAACGCTATATATTGGGCTGGCACGTGGGAGGGAGGAAGCCCCCATATAAGCCCAACCTTTAGCTTTTAGGGGTCAGTTCGAGAGAGACGATTTTTGTGGCATGTTTTTTAATTTTTTTCACTTTGTTGAAACATACAAATTTTAAATAATATAAAAACATGATTAATTGTAAGTAGTTTTGATTAGGTTAAGCAAACATGAATATTTTAGTCTTTTTACCTAGCAAAAAACGTAAAAATAAAAGAAAAGAGAAAAAAGTAGTGGAATACAATAATTATAGTAAGAAATGGTATACCACCTAATTTACTTAACCTTCAGTGACTTTTGTAGTAAATTAGACAGTTTGTCACTTCTTTACTATCACTATTTTGTTCTACCACTTATTTTTTCTTTCTTTAATTCATATAATTTCTCTTAACCAAAAAACCTAAAATACCCTTAAATAACACTTGTTTACCTTATTCTAGCTTACAATATTTGTGATCAATTTTGTTTTTATACCTTTTTAAAAGCGGCGTGTTTAAAACTTTCCAATAAAAATCATAAGATTGAAAAACAATGTCATTTTAAGTGCAATTTTTCTAATTAACCCATGACTTCGTCACACACTTTGGGTTATACATTAGACCTGGTACGACTCACAGGTGAATCTGGCCCGGCCTGTTACCCACCTCATTTTGGTTCATGAGCCTAAGCCCATCTCCAACTCATTGCACTATTTTAGTGTTGCTTTTACACCAAAATGATGCAATTTCAACATCAAATTTGGACTTCATGTTCATCCCAATTACATCAAAAGTTGCACAAAAAATAATATCCCTTTATATTCTTTTCTTTTAATTACCAATAATTAATCTATTTAACCAATTATAATCTTAATAATTATTTATTCATATTAATACAAAAATATTTATTACTAATTTAACTTTACGAAAAATGATAAATAGTTAAATTACATTAAAAAAATGTTATACTAAGCATTATAATTTTAACATTAAATTATAATAACTTGAATGAATGGAAAACATTACATTGAAAAAAAAGAAGATGAAAATAAATTACATATGAATAGTTACTTATTCTTCTGAATTAATATACTCATCCTATAAGTAATTAATGCATATTACATATTACATGTTTGAATTACAATTTTTTCTTATTTTTTTATTGCATATTACAATTTTTAAGTAATTTAAAGGATTAGGGAAAAAAGATTGTTGAATAATATGCGTTTGGAGTAAAAATTAAGAATTATGTAAAATTTTAGGGTCAATTTTATGATTTTGAAACTAAAAAAAAGTAGATGGGATTGCTGTCGTGCCAAATCTGGTGCAGTACTATAGCCAACATCAATATAGCGTCGGCTTTAGCGCTGGATTTGAGAGAAGCTTCATCTCTATTTTGGCATTTCGTACCAATTTGGTGCATGGTTGGAGATGGCTTTAGAATGTCACAAGTTTAATCCTAATCTATCAATTTGTTTCGCTTTTTAACCCTTTCATCAGTTTGATATTAAGAGGATGATGAGATATGGATGATGCCCTATTAGCAAGGCATTAATATGTTCAGTTAGTAGCACGCACACATTCTATGTTCCGTCAATAGTGTTAGTTTCTTCTCCATCTCGATGTGATCAGGAATATGTTCGGCCTCCACCCGATTAACACCTCTCAAAGACTGCAATTTTCTAGATTGGCATCATGCTCGTGGCAAAGGTCGATGCGCTCGTCCTCTCCTGGTTCCAAAACGTTGGAGTGCTTTTTCCCCTCTTATTTTCCTTTTTTAGAATGCCAATTTAGGTTCAAGCATTGTTGCTGGTTTAAGAGAGAATACGCATCTTGTAGAAAATTATGAGCCTGTTTGTTAGTGTTTTCAAAATGGGTGAAAATAATCTTGTTTTGAAAAATGAGAATTTTTAAAGAATAATACTGAGGATTTTTAAAATTTTTACCTTAAAAAACATGCAAAAACATTTCGCTCATCAATGCCGTCACTTTTACATTCTAGGCTGCAAACAAAATTTAGGCTACTTTTGTTAGAGGGACTAGAGTCCAAACATTGTTTACTTTCTTTTCTTTGGTTGCACGACCGGGTTTATTCCCTTTACTATTATCAATATTTAGTATCATTTTCCTGGCCCTTATGAGAACCAATTGATCTTTATAAACCCAAAAAGCAGACAACATTCCTTCAAATCTTGCATGAAGGCAAAATTGCCTTTGATTCAATGAAGAAATAGCCTTCCAGTGAACGGCTCGGTCAAGATTGAAAAGCATAACTACACAAGTGACATGACGCTAAATCTTAATATTCACCGACTTGATATGTGGAATTGTATGGAAATCTTTTTCCTGATTGTGTGGAATTATATGAAAATCTTCTTTCTGAATGTGATCTTCCTGATTGAGAGGAAATTTTATTTCCTAAAATGATTTGAGCAGTTTTAGGAGATTTGGTAGGATAATTTAGCTGTAAAATAGTAGGAGAATAATCAGCGGTAAATGAGTAGGATAATTAGCTGTTAATGAGTTAGGATGTTATTTTCTCTTTACTCAAGGAGGACATGGTTCTTGTTATAATATCAGAGAAAAAAAAAATGAACATAAACGAAATGAACTGTTTTTATTTCTTGATGCAGAACAGAAAGCTTACAACTAGATGCTCTTTATATAAAGCTAATACCCAACGGATAATAACGTAAAATAAGGAAAAATGCATCCACTATATCAACGTACAGAAACAAACATCCTTCTGACTTCGTAAATACAAAGCTATGTTCTGTACCACTAAAAACAAACTAAATACTAATAACAAATTCCTATATTCTAGGACACTAAATAGCTGACTCTATAACTTAAATAAACATAGTAAAAAAAAAAGACCCACGTGACTCAATATTCCTTCCCTTAAACTGAAAGTTTGCCAACATTCAGTTTAATCCAACTTGTCAACACCAAGAAGCTTTCTGAGCTTCTGAAATGCAGCCAACTTGAGGGACTTGGTAAAAATATCAGCAACTTGATCTTCACTTCTGCAATGGATGAGATCAATGACTCCTTCTTTTGTGAGATCCCTTAAGAAGTGAAACTTCACATCTATATGCTTGCTTATTCCATGTAGAACAGGATTTTTGGAGAGCTTTATTGCTGAATTGTTGTCACAATAAATTATAGTAGCTCCTTCTTGTTTGAAATGAAGCTCTTCAAGAATTTTCCTCATCCAAATAGCTTGACAAGCACAGGCTGTTGCAGCAACGAACTCTGCTTCAGTTGTTGATAAAGTAACAACTGTTTGCTTCTTTGAAGACCACGAAACAGCTCCCGAGCCCATCATAAAAACATATCCAGATGTGCTCCTTCTATCGTCTAGATCTCCAGCATAGTCACTGTCAGTAAAGCCAACTAAATCTGCCTTTTCTCCCTTTTGGTAGAACAACCCAAAATCAGTCGTACCTTGCAAGTACCAAAAAATTCTTTTTGCAGCAAGTAGATGTATTTCCCTTGGATATTCCATATACCTGCTAATGAGACTTACAGCATACATTATATCAGGCCTGGTTGTAGTCAAATACCTCAAGCTTCCCACAATTTGCTTGTGTAGAGTGCTGTCCACCTTTCTTTCTTCAACATCTTTCATTAGCTTCAAACCAAACTCAATTGGTGTGCTAACAGAATTACAGTTCTTCATCTGAAATCTATTCAAAATTTCTTCCACAAATTTCTTTTGAGAAATAAAAATACCAGCGGGAGTTTGCACCACTTCTATGCCAAGAAAATAGTGCATCATACCGAGATCAGACACATCAAATTCAAGCATCATGGAGTACTTAAATTTTTCAAACATGGCACTATCATTTCCAGTATAAATCAGATCATCTACGTATAAGCAAACAATGAGCATTTTTCCTCCATCTCTAGTTTTAATAAAAAGTGTATGCCCATATGGACATTTCTAAAAACCTTCCTTCAAAAAGTAAGCTTCAATACGACTATGCCAAGCCCGTGGAGCTTGTTTTAGTCCATAAAGAGCTTTTTTCAATTTATACACTTTATGCTCATTTCCAATCTTAATATAACCAGGAGGTTGATCAATGAATACCTATTCTTCCAAGTCTCCATGCAAGAATGCCGATTTCACGTCCAACTGGAAGATAGGCCATGAATTTTACGCAGCCAAGGCAATCACCAATCTGATTGTGTCATGTCTCGCAACCGAAGCAAAAACTTCCTTATAATCGATGCCGAATTCTTGTTTATAGCCTTTTGCTACCAAACGCACCTTGAACTTGTCAACTTCACCATTCTCCTTTAGCTTCGTCTTATACACCCACTTCACACCAATGGTCCTTTGCCCTATCAGAAGCTCTGTCAGCTCCCAAGTATTATTTCTTTCAATAGCTGCGATTTCTGTATCCATCGCCTTCCGCCACTTTGGTTCTTTAATGGCATCTTCGAAAGCTACTGGATCAAAATCTGAAAATAAAGCAAAATGTGTAAGTGGGTCTTTAGTTTGATTAATCCCAGTTACCTCATAATCAGTCATCCAAGCTGGTCTTCTTCTAACTCGTCGAGGTCGATGATCATCTTCTACTTCAGAGGTTGAAATGCATTGATTGACTGCTGTTTATTGCTCATTTTCTATAGGTTGTGCATTCTCCAAAGGTTGATGCATTTCTTCTCCATTTCTCCATCAAAATCAGCTTGTATTTATTGTTCAACATTGTTTTCATCCCAAATCCAAAACCGCCCTTCATTAAAAATCACGTCACGACTAATGACAATTTTTTTGGTGATATGATTCTACAATTTGTACGCTTTTGACTGCTCACTAACACCAATAAAAATGCATTTTTCTCATTTGTCATCAAGCTTTCTTATTTTCTGATCTGGAATATAGGCATATGCAATGCAACCAAAGATTCCGAAGTGATCGACACTTGGTCTTTGTCCATTCCAAGCTTCTTCAGGCGTTATGTTTTGAACAGCAAACGTAGGACTTCTGTTTAGTACATGAATGCTCCAATTGACAGCTTCAGGCCAAAATCTTTTTGGGATACCGCTTCTTGCTAAAATAGTCTGCACGATATTCAAGATTGTACGGTTCTTTCTCTCCGAAACGCCATTTTGCTGTGGGGTATAAGCTGTAGTAAGCTACTTCTAAATCTCATGCTCCTCACAAAAATTTGTAAATTATTGTGAGTTGTATTCTCCACCACGATCGCTGCGAATAGTCTTTATGGGCATGCCTGCTTCTTTCTTGACTAGCGTCTTGAAGTGTTTAAAAGCTGAAAAGGCTTCAGATTTTTCCTGTAAAAAATAAACCCAAGTTTTTCGACTATAATCATCAATGAACGTTATAAAGTAATGTTTGCCACCGTTTGATGTTGGATTAATGGGCCCGCAAATATCGGAGTGAACCAGCTCTAGCACCTTCTTTGCTCTCCATGATTTTCCCTTCGGAAAATGGTCTCAATGTTGTTTGCCAACAACACATTCTTCACATATTTGAGGACTCTGAATTTGTGTAAGATCCATCACCATGTTCTTCTGCTGCAGCGTTTTTAGACCACCAAAATTTAGATGTCCGTAACGAAAATGCCATAGCCATGCTTCATCCTTCAATTTTACAGAGAAACATGATTGAGTGGTGTCATCGAGATACAGTGGAAACATCTGGTTTGTTGTCATGTTGACTTGAGCAATTAAGCCCAATTTTTCATCTTGTATGCGGCAAACTCCATCTTTGATAAGAATCTCATATCCCTTTTCTTGGAGCTGCCCAACACTTGGCAAGTTGTTTTTCAGATTTGGAACAAAGAAAACATTAGAAATAATTTGATTGGAGTTTTCTTTGGTGTGGATTTTTACACTTCCTTTACCCATGACAGAAACTTTAGAGTTGTCGCCAAAGGTTACAGTATTGCGGAATGATTCATCCAACTCTGAAAAAATTGACTTGTCTCCACACATATGGTTGCTGCAGCCGGTATCTAAATACCACAAGTTTTGGTGGACTTCTTCCTTTGCATGACAAGCCATCAAGAGAGAAACTTCTTCCTCTTCCTCTGCAAAAATTGATTTCATACCACGATTTTTGTTGAGATTGGTTCTACATTTAGACTTGTAATGGCCATACCTGTGACACCTATAACATTCAACATTTGATTTGTCTATCGACTTTGGTTTATAACCATTTGAATGGTTATTGTCACGGCCTTTTGCTTTCCATTTGGAATTAGCAGCATGATTCTCATCTGATTTTTGGTATGTTTCTTAGTCCTTCCATCTTCCTTTCCTATGACCAGGACCTTTTGGATTGGCTGCGGCCTTCAACGCTTGTTTTTCTTTATCTTGTTGGACAATTTTTTGCTCATGAACCATCAAAGAACTCTGCAACTCATCAATTGAAAGTGTATCAATATCTTTAGATTCTTTTATTGAACAAACAACAAAATTAAATTTTGGTGTCATTGATCGAAGAATCTTCTCGATGATAGTGACATCCTCCATCTTCTCTCCATGGATCCGCATCTTGTTAGCAATCGTCATTGTTCTTCATAAGTAAGCAGTAACGGATTCGCCGGTCTTCATGCGCAAGTTCTCAAACTCAGTCCGAAGTCCTTGAAGCTGTACGCGCTTTGCCTTTGCATTCCCTTGATACTTTTTCTTCATTGCATCCCAAATGTGCTTGGAGGTGTCTTTGCAAAGAATAGTCTCCAAGGTTGATCGATCAATAGCTTGAAAAAGATAGTTCTTGGCCTTGAGATCCTTGAGCTTCAATGCATCCAAATCTGCTTTTTGTGCATCTGTCAACACAACTCCAGCAGTTGGTTCTGCTACTCCAGATTCAACAACATGCCAGTATTCCTTGGATCTCAAGAAATTCTCCATCAGCATGCTCCAATGATCATAGTGACCATCAAAGTGAGGAATGGCGGGCTGCACAAAATTTTCAGAGGCCATTGTTCTTTATTGCTACTACTGCAAAGAAAAAAAAGTGAAATAGAAAAAGAGCTACAGCTACCAACTCTATGTTACTTTCACTCTCCTGACCTCACGTGTTTCACTCTCTCAACCTTCCCCTTCCTTTTTAAAAAAAAAAAAAAAAATCGCAACAGGTGCTGTATAGATCACTCCTCTCACTCAGTCACTAAGTATGGGTCTGATGCCACTGTTATAATATCAAAGAAAAAAAATGAACATAAACGAAATGAACTATTTTTATTTCTTGATGCAGAACAGAAAGCTTACAACTAGATGCTCTTTATATAAAGCTAATACCCAACGAATAATAACGTAAAATAAGGAAAAATGCATCCACTACATCAACGTGCAGAAACAAACCTCCTACTGACTTGGTAAACACAAAGCTATGTTCTGTACCACTAAAAAACAAACTAAATACTATAATAAATTCATATATTCTAGGACACTAAACAGCTGACTCTATAACTTAAATAAACATAGTAAAGAAAAAAAGACCCACGTGACTCAACAGTTCTGCCTCCTATATATATGTATTACTGTACATAGTTTTATAGTAGTGGAAAATCATTCTTTTCATCACTTTCCACATGGTACCAAAGCCTCCTCTAACTACCCAAAAATCCTAGGGCTAAAAATTGTAGTTCATATGCCTCGTACCCAATTAGAGCCATCCTTTGAATCCTTGTTTCTTCATCCAACTTTCAAGTCTAAAATGGCTACCTCAATACCGACAGAGACTGCAATCACCACCACGAGCCATGAGATAATTTCGTCCACTCCAGGCACACCAAGTGGAGGAATGGAAAGCCAATCTCATCACCGGTCATAAATTGAACAACAATAATTATCTGCAAAGTCCCATTCTATCATCATGTTTATTTGCGGAAAGGGAAAAGATGATTATCTCACTGGAATAGCAAAGAAACCCAAGGAGGACGAGCACAAATTCAAAATCTAAAAATTGGAGAACAATATGGTAATGTCATGGCTAATTAATTCCATGACAAATGAGATTGGAGAAAATTCTCCTTTATGAGACTGCCCATGAAATTTGGGAAGCAGCCAAAGAAATGTATTCCAATGTTGAGAATACATCTAAACTCTTTGGAAAAGAAAGCATGCTTCACGATCTGCGTCAAGGAGATCAAACCATCACTCAATATTTCAATTCTCTCAACCGTTTGTGGCAACAACTTGACAAGTCTGAAGAGCTTGAATGGCGTGGCCCTGAAGACCAAAACAGATACAGGTTGATTGTTGAAAAGATGCGTATTTAAAAGTTTCTTATTGGCCTCAACAAGAACCTAGATGATGTACGAGGGAGCATACTGTTGGAAAAACAAGTGTGAGGTGTGCAGCGGAAATTTTTAAAATTTTAACATCAAAGTATTTTTTCAAAACACAAGTTTGATATGCTATATGTATAAATTAAACAGATCTTACTAACCTTTATATGCCGAAAAACTTCCGTAACCCGTGAAGAGAAGTAACGTTCTAGAAGAGCCTCAACCAACTGGTCTTCTTTGCTATTCTCTATCCACGATCGGAGTGAGTGTGGGCTCACACGTATAGCTTTTCCACCAGTGACTCTCCTTCCAACCAATCGAGAAAACCCAAAGCTAGTATTCATGATTTGTGAACAGAAGCTCTCAGGGAGTTTTCAGATGCTCACTAAAAGAGTATCACTCTTAATCTCTCAAATTGATCTGAGTAACTCATGAGACTTACTCTCTTTATATAACAATTGGTCCTGGGGTCAGTCCTTATCAGATTAGGTCTCAAAAACTCGAAACAGAATCCAGTTCGGATTAATATCTGATAAGATCCGCGTGAAAACGCGTAATTTTATCTCTCGTTGATCGGCAGGCCAAACTGCCACGTAAATATCTCCGCGAATCTTTTATTTTCCACCCAAGATTCTATAAGATAAAGTCTCAGTTTTGATTCAAATAACCCAATAGAGAAGTTATTTGATCAAAACAAACTTTATCAAGATAATCTCTAAGAAAATAAATCAATTCACAATAATTCTACAAGTTTATCTTGATTTAATTTATCCAATTAAATCAACCGATAAACAGACAAGAAGTATCCGATCTCAATAATTCAACAAGTTTATCTTAAATTAATTTTATTACAAAATTAATTCAACCAATAAACAGACATGAATTATTTGATTCTTTCAAATTTTAAACCAATCCAATAAATCCGACATAAGTCACCAATTATTGAAAAAGCACGTCGTATCGTTACAGGATTTTGTGAGCTAGCAAAGGGGACCAAAATGGACCTATAAAGTTCAAGCTCTCGATAATTATGAAACCCAATATACCAGATATACATTTCATAGTTATCAACTCCAACGTTACTCCACTAAAAGCTTGGAGCTGCACTCTCGAACTTTATAGAATTACGAAGCCCGTACAGCTAAGTCTCCATGACATATCAAAGTGTATCGTATCCCCATATGATAATCCATAATCAGCTTAAGGACAAGTTTTGTCTTACCTTCTCGATTATTTTTATCTTACGTTTCATTATCTCACCATTAGAAAACTTATCATCCAAAGATAGTATACCATTCGGTTACACCTATGTATCCAAATGGTTGAGCGCTCTAGTTTTTCAATTACAAGATAACGCATATAAGAGGATATCATTACTCCTAAAGAGGAGCTATGGATTCCATATCTATGAATAACAAGTCTATGTTATCAAGAGTCATGCCTCCAACGTACCGGCATGCATACCACTATTGAAATGTGGGAGTCACCCTTTGGTACATCAAAAGACATAAGTCAAGACAACGGGCCCACTATTCATCTTAAAATTAAGATACAATACAAATGACTGTCTAAAATGAATCGATTTGCCGAGACAGAATTATTAATCTAAATCAATTCACTTTATGTCCCGATCCAACACATTGTCACCTATGACAACGTGCTAATGTTTCTATTCAAGGAGTCCAACTCCGATGGTTAAGACAAACCGTCTCCCAATAGGGATATAGACAACATAACAATCTTTGCATGAATAAAGCGCCCAACTTTATTCCCTCAATTGCGAATCATATGTTTTAGACCGTCACCTTAAGAATCGTGTCTTCCGCATAATCAGTCCATCATATGCCCAATTCTTAAGATTTAGACTGACAGTCTCAAACTACTGTTTGTTTAACATACATTCAACAAATATGAACGTAAAAAGGACAATATTTGGTATATATAAATGAATAAATTCTTTATTGATAAAAATGTCTCCAAAAACGTATTATATTTTTACTCCTTAGGACATACATATCTAACACATACTTGGCACCAAACCTCTTCTAAGCATTTGTGAAGCTTTCTCAAAGGTTAGGCGTTAAGAAAGCAGAAAGAAGATCATGATGCTACTCTTGCAGCACGAGACAGAACAAAAAATCCCGCCCATGCAACAAGAGTTTCCAATGTCCAAGGAAGAAATAACAAGCCGAAGAAAGGTTGCCCTTGGTGTGACCATTGCCAAAAACCAAGACACATAAGGGAGACATGTTGGCAGATTCATGGAAGGCCAGCAAATATGAGACCTGCCCGAGATAGAGAGAGCCGAGGAAATCAAGTTCCAACAGATGAGACCTCCACAGCAGTCGAACCAAACCTATTCACCAAAGAACAACTTGAATTACTCCAAAAGATGTTTGGGCAACGATCAGTTTCACAACCTACCATAGGTACCAGATCTGTTGCACAAACAGGTAATTGTTCAATTGCACTGCACACCACAAAAGAAAATTCAAAGCTGTGGATTGTAGATTCCGGAGCATCTGATCAAATGACTGGAGATGCAATAATTTTCTCAACATTCAGCCCTTGTTGAGAAAATTGGACTATTACAATTACAGATGGTTCTCTCTCAAGAGTAGCAGGAACTAGCTCTGTGATAATTTCAAAGAATTTAACTCTTTGATCACTTCTTTTTGTGCCTATATTGGATTGCAATTTATTGTTTGTTAGCAAACTCACTCGAGATCTCAACTGTGTTGCTAATTTTTTCGCTGATTTGTGCAAATTTCAAGTCTTGGATTTAGGGAGGACAATTGGCAGTACTAAACTTAGCTTGGGACTTTACTTTCTCAAGATTGCAGATTCTCCCAATGGACAAGTTCAAGACACTAGTTGTTAGGTAAATACTAGTGAAAGTCAACAAACTTCTTTATCTTCAGTTGTTGAGTCAAATAATAAAAGTGCTATCATGTTGTGGCACTTTTGTCTTGGTCATCCTAATTTTTTGTATCTCAAAAAGTTGTTTCCTTCATTATTTAAGAATAAAAATGTGTTAGATTTTCATTATGAAATTTGTCAGCTGTCAAAACATGTTTGAAACACATTTCCTCCTCAACCATACAAAATATCACATCCCTTTTCCATGATTCATAGTGACATATGGGGAGCATCTAGAATAAACAATATCATAGGTTAAAGATGGTTCTTACCATTCATTGATGATCATACTAGACTCACATGGATATTCCTTATGAAAGAAAAATCTGAGGTTGGTTAGATATTCAAAAATTTTCATTCCATGATCCAAACACAATTTCAAACTCAAATCCAAATCCTGAGGATAGATAATGCTAGAGAGTACTTTAACTCACTTCTTGGGGAATACTTGACAAATGAGGGTATAGCACATCAGAGTTCCCGTGTTGACACACCTCAACAAAATGGGGTCGTTGAAAGAAATAATAGACACCTATTAGAAGTTGCTCAATCACTTAGGCTCTCTTTAAACGTCCATAAACATTTCTAGGGGGACTCCATTCTCGCAGCAACCTATCTAATAAATCGAATGCCATCTCAAACTTTAAAGTACAACGCCCCATGTCAAACTCTACTACAAACCTATCCTCAAACTCGTATTCTTAGCTCCATTCCACCAAAAGTCTTTGGTTGTACCGCTTTCGTTCATGTTCATCAACATAACTGAGGAAACTTGATCCTAGTGCATTAAAATGCATTTTCCTTGGATATTCATCCCACAAAAAAGGATACAAATGTTACTCACCTGTCACAAGAAAATACTACAATTCCATGGATGTCACTTTCTTTGAAAATCAACCCTACTATCCCAAAACAGCCATGCAGGAGGAGCATGACACATCCGAATCTTAGTTTTGGGATTTGGCAGAAGAAAGCCTTCCCGAACAACAGATTGTGTGACCTCAAGTTTCCCCGTTCCCTCCAGAGTCCGAGTCTCAAATTTCGTCCTTTGCTCTATCTTAGGATCCATCCTTTGTTCTATCTCAGGATCCATCCTTTGTTTTGCCAATCCAAGAGATAGTCGAGTCAAACAGTCTTCCTCCTAATCTTCCTCAAAAAGATACAATTGCCCATCCAAATACTCCTTTAAACCGTGTAGACACATCACAACTAGAGCACAATGGTGAACTTTGTGTCTATTTAAGGAGAAGAAACAATCACAAGGAAGTGGAGAAACAAGCTATAGTTGAGCAAATCCATGAGTCGGAACCAAATCCAAAAACCGAGGACAATGCATAAGGTAACACTCAATCTGATCCTTCTCATAGTGAGGTATCTGACAATGATTTAGCTTGGCCTATAGCACTTCGCAAAGGGGTGAGGTCGTGTACAAAGCATCCTATTTATAACTTTGTGTCATATACGAGATTATCACCATCTTTTCAGGCGTTCATGACAAAGCTTGACAAGGTACGAATTCCAGCCAAAATGCAAGAAGCACTAAAGTCGCGCAAATGGAAGGCTGCAATTCTAGAAGAAATCTGTGTTCTTAAGAAGAACAACACATGAAAAATCACTGATCTACCCACTGGGAGGAAAACAGTTAGATGTAATTTTCATAGTCAAATACGGAGAAGATGAGAGCATTGAGAGATACAAAGCTAAACTGGTTGCCAAAGGCTTCACCCAGTCATATGGGATTGATTATCAAGAAACCTTTGCACCAGTAGCTAAACTTAATACTGTTCAAGTTCTTCTTTCACTTACTGCAAATTTTGATTGAAGTCTCAATTAACTTGATGTCAAGAATGCGTTCTTGAATGGGAATCTCGAAGAGGAAGTTTACATGGACATCCCACCAGGTCTAGAATCAGAGTTCAACAATTATAAGGTCTGTAGATTGAGAAAATCCCTATATAGTCTCAAACAATCTCCTAGAGCCTGATTTGAAAGATTCACCCAGGTTGTGAAGAAACACGGATATACACAATGTCAGACTGATCACACGTTTGTTAAGCATTCAGAAATTGGGAAGATAGCTGTGCTTATAGTTTACGTGGATGACATAATAGTGACAAGAGATCATGTGGAGGAGATACAATGTCTAAAGAAGGTCCTGGCCAAAGAATTTGAGATTAAGGATCTTGGCAATCTCAAATACTTCCTTGGAATGGAAATCGCTCGGTCACAAAATGGATTCACAGTGTCACAGCGAAAGTATTTGCTTGATCTTCTCAAGGAAACAGAAATGCTTGGCTGCAAACCGGCAGAGACTCTTATGGATTTAGTGACAAAGCTTGGTAACTCGGAAGAAAGTGCTCCAGTGGACAAGGGAAGGTATCAACGCTTGGTGGTAGGGAAACTAATATACTTGTCACATACAAGACCAGATATTGGTTTTTCAGTAAGCGTTGTCAGTCAATACATGAATGATCCTAGAAAAGTTCACATGGAAGCAGTCAATAGAATCCTGAGGTACCTGAAGCTAACACCGACTCAAGGATTATATTTTAAGAAAGGACCAAAAGGGGAAGTTGAAGTATTCAGTGATGTAGATTGGGCTGGCTTCATAACTAATAGACGATCTACTTTAGGTTATTGTTCTTATGTTTAGGGATATTTAGTAACCTGGCGCAGCAAGAAACAATCGATGGTATCAAGAAGCAGTGTAGAAACAGAGTTTCAAGCAATGGCTCATGGAGTTTGTGAAGGAATATGCTCAGAAGGCTACTCAAGGAATTGAAGAGTCCAATTGAAGAGACTGAAGATATATTGTGATAATCAATCAACAATCAGCATTGCAAAGAATCCTATCTATCATAAGAGGACTAAACATGTGGAGATTGATTGACACTTCATCAAAGATAAGATTGAGGAAGGAATTATCAAATTATAGTATACTCCCACTCGTCAGCAAACATCAAATATTCTCACCAATGCCCTACCTAAGAACTTCAAAGATCTATATAGCAAGCTCGACAAGATGAATATTTATTGCCTAGCTTGAGAGAGAGTGTGAAATTATATGGAAATCTTCTTCCTAGTTGTGTTGAATTATATGAAAATCTTCATCTTGAATGTAATCTTCCTGGTTGAGAGGAAATTTTGTTTCCTAAAATGATTTGATCAGTTTTTAGGAGATTTATATCAGTTTTTAGGAGATTTGGTAGGATAATTTAGCTGTAAATTAATAAGAGAATAATCAACTGTAAATGAGTAGGATAATTAGCTGTTAATAAGTTAGGATGTTATTTTCCTTTTTACTCAAGGAGGACAAAAAACCTTATTTATTGCTGTACACAGTTTTATAGCAGTGGAAAATCATTCTTTTCATCACTTTCCACACGATCAAATTCACGCAATGTAAAGAGAATGAATAAAAAAAGGTCTAACATAAACCAAATAAACTTTAATATAATCTAATTGGCAGCATAATTATCCAACAACAGGGGGAATAAAAAAAAAAAAGAAAGCGGACACACGAAGCAAAAATTCCTATAGTTATAACATATTCTCAAAGAAGCCGACAAAATCAGACAAAAAGGCCGTACAGAGAAGAAACTCCCTTTCCTAAATTGAGTACTCTTTACTCTTCGTCCTCTTCATCTCCATCTCCACCAGAAGCCTTCTTGGCAGCTGCCTTTTGGTTCCTTCGCTTCACACGGCCGGGACGTCCACCGCCGAAGGGGCTTGTGAGTGAGAAGTCAATGTGCTTTTGTGAGTCCACCCTCACCATGAACGAGGGGATATTGACTACCTGCCTCCCAACCCTGAACGGACAAAAAGCAATTGGTACTAAATGCTTTGCTCAAATCAAAAAAGAAGAATTTAAAAGTAACACGAAAAAGCAAGATATTCAATACACACTCAAACACCGAAGCCAAATGCAACAGCGATCAGCTGCCAACTGTCCAAATGCATCCAGCAAAACAGAAAATGTTGGCATACAAAAAAGACAATATCCAATTCGTGTCTCTAATTGATTAAAAAAAAGAACGTTATTGGGTTAAAGTTCTAACTAATAGAGCACACGGTAACATTGATCACTTGTTATAGTCGTGTAAACTTGTTATAGTCGTGTAAACTATAACAAGTCCTCCCGAAAAGCATCCTGTCAAGCCTAATAGGATATAACTGTTCTACGCTTAGGTAATTGAAATAATCTTAGCTGGACTCATTGCAAGTAAAAAAGAAATGAAGAACCACCTTCGTTTGCAGGCAAAACCAACTTAAAGAAAATATAATCAAAATCCGAAAATGTGATTCGTGACAAACCCAAGATCTTGCACTCATCTTTCAATGAAAGACTAATACGTTTATTACGAAGTAACAGGTAAACAACGTCATAAAAAATTGTAGGCTTTTATCGTCCTAACTCCTAAATTCACAAAAATATCGAAATCAAAAGTCACGAAGGAAAAAACACTCATTCAAGTCAGATAAAGATGGTGGCAGTATCTAAAGAAAATTACACATAGAAGCACAAACATAAGCTCCCCCTGTTTGACTTCACCAATTAATTGGCAATCCATTCTCTCAAAAGCAAGTATTATTCACTTATTGCAAAGGAAACAGCACAAAGAGTGTCCATGTTCCATACCTAATATGTCTTTGCCTGATGAGCACACGGGCATGGTGGATCGATTTAGCCATACCGGACTTGAAAACGAGGGTCTGGAGCCGGCGCTCGAGAAAGTTCTCAACAGTAAGTGCCAGCACGTAATCAAGCTTGTTCTGGCTCTCATCCAGCAGTCCATATCTGTTCATCCTCCTCAGCAGAGCTTCACCCTCAAAAATCCGACGCGGGTTCTTCTCATCCAGCGTCAGAAGCATTCTCGCATTGTTTCGGATACGGCTCAACGCATACTGAACCCTCCACAGCTCTCTCTTGCACCGTAACCCGTACTCTCCCACAAGCTTCAATTCCGCATCCAAACGCTCTTTCTCGTAGGGCCGTCTGGGCTTCTTAAACGTCTTCCCATCTGCATAACAGGAACCGCATTATAAAATGAAACGAATACACATTTTCCAAAATCTTCCGCCGCCCCCCCAACCCGCCCCCACACCTCCCCCGCGCAAGTAATGCTCTTGCGAAGGAAATAAAAGGAGAAACATTTTTCTAGCTCAGGACTCTGAATCAGAACTCTATTCATACATTTTCAGTTTTTTAACCTAGAACGAAGTAGACTAAATCACAGCCTGCACAACCAGCGTGTTTATTTTGAGAGAAAATGCTTTTACGAAGGAAAAAAAGGAGCTTAACATGCAGACTACACATTTACTACATAAAATTCCTTTCTTTGCATAACTAATGCGTTGGTTTGGTCCAAAAGTGTTAAAAAAACACAAAATTTTCTCGGAATCAGCATAATCCAAACTAATGCGTAAATTTCCTCTTTTAAAGATTAATTTGAAAAATCAAACAAGAGATACCTTATATAAGAGGAAATTGGAAGAAAATACACTTAAAGAAATGAAATGAACGAACAGAAAGCTAAGATTAGAGAGAGAGAAGAAACTCACAGTTGCGGTAAAAGGAAACGTGCACCATGCTTGCTTGCCGGTGCTTATGTCGTCAAAGCTCTCTGCGATCTTCAATGGAGGCACAGCTATGCACTTGCCTTTTTGCCGTAAGGGCAACGAAACCAAATCATATAAGGGTTACCGAGACAGGTGGGAACCCTAAATCAGACGAGACGAGACCGAGACGTTATTGAGCTCGCACGTGGGAACAAAGCCCAAAGAAAGCCCAATTCTCTTGTTGTTTTGGGCCTAAAACTTGACGGGCCAATCAGGTTGTCCTCGTATAACTCTGCACAAGTTGGGGTTTAAGCTCCAATGGCGTTTCCTCTCTCGAAGAAACAGAGAAGAAGATTTTTATTTATTTTTTCATTTCCGCGAAATTAACTGTTCCAATGCAATCTCTTCAACGAGTGGCGAGAATTTCCCAACTCCATGGTCTCTTCTGTGATTTTCAACGCCATTAATATCAGACAACTTTCCTCCAACCGGAACGGCGGCGGCGACGACGAGTGGAACGACGCATGGGAGACGACTTGGCTCCCGGATGACCTCTCGGGGAAGGCGAGAGCGCCATGGGAGAATGACGTCAACTTCCCTTCCTCGTCCTATCCGGCGTGGCCCTGCCGCAGGACGCCGACGCGGAGACGAAGGCATTCGTGGAGGAGATGAACGAGAACTGGAGCGAGAGGCGGAAAGCGAGCAAGAACAGCAAGCAGAATCAAGAGAGAGAGAGAGCGGATTATCGCTCTACGGACTGGAGAATATGAAGAAGGATTACAGGTTGAAGAAGCAGAGGATTCACGCTGGGTTGTGGATGAAGGAGATCGAGAAGCAGGAGGAGGCGAAACTGGGCGATTCGGTTCTGGGCGGCGTAGATGATAACGAGAAGGTGCTCGATAGCTGTTCCGAGTAGGTTCATTTTTTTTTAAAACTTTTTGCATTT
This sequence comes from Artocarpus heterophyllus, assembly GCA_025403435.1. Taxonomy (NCBI): domain Eukaryota; kingdom Viridiplantae; phylum Streptophyta; class Magnoliopsida; order Rosales; family Moraceae; genus Artocarpus; species Artocarpus heterophyllus. Next base: position 5,410,204 of record CM046340.1, read on the forward strand.
AATTCTTGTGTTGTGGCGCTGAATTGTACTTACTATTTTGGAGCATTTTCGATTCCTCTGCAAACGATGAATTGGAGAACGGTTTCCGAGTTCAAAGCGAAGCCTGATGGTTGGGAGACGACATCTAAGACACAAGACGGGAATGTGTGGGATATGACAAAGAGAGAAGAGGATATTCTACTCCAAGAGTTTGAGCGTCGAATTGCGTACTGCAAATTTCAGGCAATGCAAACAAAGTTTTATTCTTACATTTTGTGCTGATGTTTATCTAATCTACTTGATTTAAGTCTTTCTTCTTGTTGTTGTCGTGCAGATAGCTAGTTTTATAAAGGCACACATATTTAGTAGGAGGAGACCAGTTGATGGGTGGAAGTACATGATAGAGGAGCTGGGACCGAATGCCAGGAAAGGGAAGGGCAGTGTTTCAAGGTTACCAAGTCTAGCTGATCCGTCAACACAACCCTTCAAGGAGGAGAAGACCCCAATTGGCACGAGCCTTACACCCACCCGGAAAAGCTAGTTCAATTTTTCACGACTTTTTAATTTTCCCATTGTGTTATTCAATTCGAAAAGTATTGCTCCAAAAAAAAAGTGTCGGCTCTTGTATCTACTGTCGTTTGTACTTATTGTCATTGTCAAAAGTAAAAACCACATATTATTTATATATCTACGGAATTGTGGTGATTCAATATCGTCGCAACATATTTCGGGCAAAGCTGAAGCTGTAGTCTATAGACTTTGAAGGAAGGAAACAAAAGAAAAAGGAGGCCAAAACGATTGATAATTGTTGATCACTATCATCATTAATACAGAACCAAAAAAAAAATCGAAAACAGAGACAAAGAGAGAGTGAGAGAAGGCAGAAACTCAAACTTCGTCAAAAAGAATTTTTCATCTTTACAATGCTTTTTCTTCCCCTTGAAAATCAGTCCCTCCTACAATTACATTCCGCAAATTCTTCCTATCTAACTGCTAATTTTTTTTAACAAAAAGAAAACAAAGAGAGGGAGAGAGATCATTCTGAGGCAATCTACACTGGAAGATTGAAGGGGGGAAATTTACAGTTTCCAGAGGAGGTCGTCCGAACAGTCAGGTAGGCTTGCCTTTTTTTTTTCCTTTTTCTTTTTTTTAAACTAGAATGCTAGCGGCACACTACTCAGTTCTTATATTGTGCCGTTCGTAAATTTTGGCCCCATTTTCAGCCCACCATCTCTCAGCTTGTTCCTCGGTAAAATGTTTTCGACTGTGGAAGAAGAACAGAATTTTCCATAAACAATTTAAATAATGCATGCGGATCACACGCCATGATATTAGCTAAGTATGATACACGAGTCAAGGTAAATGATCCATTTTGTTGGCTTGACTGTATATGTTTATAGCTTTATGCAGAAAAGGGCTGGCATAATATACATACCTGAAGCGAACGCGCTTAAGCTCATTACCGCCTCCTGGCAACAAAGACAGAGTTATGTAAACGCCAGGTTCATCTTGTACCACCCACTCTGTTTTTCCAGTTTGTTGTGCTTTAGATCCATTAGGTAAGGTTTGGTTCACGGAATTGCCATTGGATTCTCTTTCAAGAGCGATGGTGTTTGTCAAAGTGGTCTCACATGATAACTGGTTTGACAAATTTGCGTCATGTGTGGCAATCGGACCCGTACTGCAGCTAACAGCGTGTCCTTCTGGCAGTCTTCCAGTCATCTCTTTCAACTTTCAGACAGAGCCACAAGATCAGAAGATTGACTTAATAGAAAGGCATAGTTGCATAAGCAATGATCACAGCCAAAACACAACAATAGTGAATGTTGCAGATCTAAAAAAAAATAATTTAAACAGGTTAAAGTGATCAAAATTGATGCCACGTTTCTTTATACTTATATTTTTCCATGTGTCTACATAAAAGTTTTATTAAGGTGAACTAAAATTAGGACATGGATATTCCTAACTTCTAATATAAATACTTCAGTCCAAAACTTCATTAAATGACTGGAACTAATTAAAATTTCAATGCACTCCAAGCTCCATAAAAAATTAGTGACAATTCAACTACCATCCCTCCAAACGGCGCACAAGTCTTAGAGGGCTTAAAAACTATGACCCTAGAATAGTTGAAAAATGACACCGTTAGTGTTCACTAATAAATGAGAGTTCTCATCATTTTAAGATTATGCACCGCACCATCTTCTGTCTAGCGTAAAATTGTGCTTTAAATAAACTTATCCAGGGACCGGGTCAGATCAATACCATAACCAGAATTCGCACGGCCACTCTCCAGCCAATTTATGGAGAAACTTTCCAAAATTAATTAAGCCATAATTCAAACGCGTAATAATTTATAAATTTGATATGGCACGTGTATACAATTAGCCAAATAACAGTGATATGGTACTAACAATACTTTTTCATATCATGTTCAAAGAATAAAAATATATATTTTGTCAAATCAAATACTTGTGTGTGAACCTGACTTTCAGAGGATCTAGTAATCCAGAGAAGAGAACTTGACAAACCTGAGCAGTTAAAGATTTTATAACCTCCTTAGCAGATTTGCTTTTCTCTGCTTCATCTGCTGCTACTGCAGTCACCTCCTTCAAATGTTTTTCTGTGTTCTTCAATTCAGCTTCAAGCCGCTGGGATTTGTGAGTAAGATCTTCAACCTGCAGAGTTTCTTCAATCACTTTTAACTCGGTAAACAAATTTACCGCAACAAGTGGGAGTACATCACATTGTGCTCCATTCCTCCTCATGTTTAATTGTATGCATATCATTTAAATTTTTAATTGTCAGTTAATCAGTGTAAACAAACTGACCTGTGCCCTCAAAATCATAATTTCTTGGTTTAAACTTTCATTTGCGCGTCTTAAATCTGTTTCTACAGAAGACCAGGGTAGTCTTGACTTTGCTAAAACAGGAGATGTTGCTCGAGAAATCACTCTAGACACGGGGACAGAAGCTGATATAACTTTTTTTGAACCTCCAACTACAGAATTTGGTGCTTTTGAAAAATTAAAATCACTCAATTGAGCAGCTCCACCCAGAGGAGGAAAGACACAGTAGTTGGCTTCTAATTTATTCTCACTCTTGGAATTCCAGCTTTCAGCTTTGGCCGAGCTAAAAGATGAGAATCTAGAGAGTATTGCCTGTACTTTGGGACCCGGGGTCTCTCTCTCTGCCACCTCAACAGGCTTATGGTGCACATTTCCGTTTCTGGTCTTAGGAATTTGCAGAACGGAACTAATTTCCATTGCCTGCTTTAGTTTGGTATAACAATCATCACACACTCGATATGGCTTATTCATGTTTGGAGCCAGTGCAGCTTTCATACTTTTTTTGCTGCTGCATGATTTGCAAAAGACTAACCCACAATTGTAACAATTATGACGTTTTCTTCTGAATCCAAATGGATGATGGCAACCAAAGCAGACAGAGTGATCAGCATTGGATGCCCATCTATGAATACATATAACAGCTGTAAGGTTCGAACCACATGCCACACTCTTTACTTGTTTATTTTTTAGAAAGTCAACAAGAGTAGGTGTATCTCTGTGATCATTGTCTCCATGTCCTAATTGCCCGTTTGAACCCTTTCCCCAAGTATAGACTTCCGTCTTGGATGTCAAAACAGCAACATGATAAGAACCACAGGCGATCTCTTCAATAAAGGTTTCCGCAATTTTACCTCCAACTTGAGTAGGAACTATACCATCAGCAAAAGGATTGCCCAGTTGCCCGTAAGTGGTACTTCCCATCGTATATACTTGTCCTGAGGTTGTAAGAGCAATAGTGAGAGTATGACCACAAGCAACTCGACATATTTTCTCGTCAACCAAAGTAGTTACACATACAGGAACAAGTCTAGGTTTCTTATCACCGTGTCCAAGTTGCCCTTTATCTCCATCCCCCCAGGTGAATAGTTGTCCAGATGAAGAGTTTACAGAAATTGCAGGACTAGATAACTCATTTGTAAATTCTATAACTGCAGCAGTATGCCAGACACCACAAGCAACCCTCGTTGTTCTCAGCCCTCTCAAAGTTTCGACTTCCCTTGGAATGCTCGTGCTGCTGAGATCTCCATGCCCTAAGGCACCAAAAGAACCGTCCCCAAAAGTGAACAACTGACCAGCTGATGTTACAGCTGCTGTATGCCATGGTCCACAAGATACATATGATATATGTATGCCTTCCATTTGACCACATACCTTTTTTGGAACCCATTGACTAACTTCACTTCCATGCCCAAGGAGAGCAGGGTTGTGTGTTCCATCCCCCCAAGTATAAAGCTCTCCAGAAAGTGTGACAGCACAACTGTGATACTCGCCACATGCTACTAGTTCAACGTTTGAGCCACTAAGAACGTCAATGAGCCTTGGTTGGGGAACATCCACTTTCACACCATGACCAAGCCTGCCTCCTGCCTCCTCTCCCCAACTGAATATTTCTCCCTGTTTGGTGACCAGCACAGCATGTCTGCTACCACAGGCAATACCGTGAATGTCAAGAACAACTGTCGATTCCAATGCCTTAGGGAGAAGAGCATCCATTTTAGTATCGAATGAACTTCCAACTCTTTGCATACCACCTCCCAATACACCACCACCAACACCTTCACCCCACATAAAAACATCACCTAAAGCGTCAAAATCATCATGACATGAACCTTGACTGGATGAGCTTACAGCACTGGATAAGCTAACTCGAAATACTTCTGCTGCAGAACTTCTACCATTGGAATAATCTACAGAGACAGGTGACAATGAAGGATTGGAAACTGGTTCAGCTTGATTAAAACGCTTGGTGACTGCAGTATATGTAACAATGTCTGCAAATGCCTTCCCCAATCTAATCTGTGAAACATTCTCAACGTTAACTGCCTCTGTATCTCCTGGATCCTGTGGTAATTTGTAATGGGGGGAAGGCAGAAGACAAATGCATAATAAATCTCTGGAACTTCGGTAAAATACATGAGAACAAAAAAAAAAAAAAGAGAGAGAGAGAGAAACAAGCTATTGATACAGACAAATGGTGTAATCGATGGAGAGTTTCTTTGGGTATGAGAATTAGGACTATCAACTGATCCATTGTCTGATATTAGTTCATTTCTCCACTTGCGATAATTGTCTCGAGTAATTAATGCATTTAGACCAACAAACCAAACTTCAGCTTCGTCCTTGTCTTTACATATCTGTCCACAGGTTAGTAATGGTATCAAGCATAATTACAATCAAGAAATTGACTATCCAGAAATGAGCAGGTTTATTCTCCATTTGTTCTTTAATGAGACAACAATCTTCTTACTCTTCTTCAATCTGCCTCTTTTGATAAATTAGTAAATGAATTTTGGGCAACATTATGATTATGTACAAGCTTGTGCTCACACACACACACAGAGAAAGGGATGAAAAAAAACTTCCTTGAATCATTGGCATTTTATTCTGGCACTGACACAGTGACATAGGTCTATAAGTCCTGTGATACAAAGAGCTTACTAAATAATGCACTCACCAAGTCCAGGGACCTGTCACCATATATGAGTGAAAAAGATTGATACTCCTTTTCAGGACGAGGATACCTCTTAAATATTGCCTGGAAGACAAAGCCACGGTTCTAAGCATCAATGTTTAGACAAGTAATGTTCCCAAAAAAGTAGTAGCGTACACATAAAGTGAATAAGAAAAAGATCATTTAAGGCAGTACTACGGAGATTAAACATCACACAAAACCTTGTTGCCGTTGAGGATCATTATTTTGAAATTTGGCATTGACATGTAAAACCCTTTATGACATAGGTTTAGAAGATAATTTCATCCTTTTGAGGCCGCTGAAGATTAAAAAATAGTAATTAAAGGTTCAACAAACTTACAGTACGCTGTCCAGGAATAATTCTTGAGACATGACTTAGTTTAACGTGTTTCTCTTGTCTGCCAGAGTACCAAATCAATAAAGATTCATCCTAAAACAAAATTAAAAGAACTGGGTAAACAGAATGTAGTAACCACTGAGAGATACTTCTTCCATCACTATTCCCACAGGAGATTTTGAGACACCAACTGAGCTCAGATTAGAAAACACAATGGAATAGTCGTGTTTGCATACTCGTGGCTTTTTTAAAAACCAGTAGTCCCAAAGATTAAATCAATGAAAAATAGGACAAACAATGTAAGACACTCCGGCGAAACACATATTAAACAACTACTCATTTCTCATCCTTTGTGCTTTTAACTTCCAAGAACTGCAATCGCATTGCCATTGCAAGTTTCCTCTCCTTGGGAAGAGATTAAACTGGCAGGATTTGTATTTTAAACCTCACTACATTCAACGTGATCTTTCATTTTTTTAGTTTAGGGGACAAATCTTTGTCCTTTGAAACTGAAACTTTGCGTTCCACTTCAAAGTGTAGTGTAAATCACGGGGGAAATGTGCAGAACAACTTACATTGGAAAGCCGGAATGGGCAAAACTTAGGTTTCCCTCTACGACCATACTTCAGTAAACATGCCCCTTTTTTAAGAGCTGTGATGGCCTGCAAACAGAATATGGAAGAAAAATTACTTGCCAGCGTCGTAACAAATAAGAAAGTTTTCATATTGCAAAGATGCATGGTTCGAATCTCTTGCCAGAATAGTATTCAATGGATGAAATACGCATTTTTGCATACGGCATGCGTATGAAAATAAATAAATTTTAAGTTGTTTCATAGGGTATGGTTCATGTTTCTTAAACCAACTAGCTTAACAAAGACAGAGAAAAAAATTATTTGCGTGGGTGATTATAGAGCAGAACGAAACAATCAAAATAAACCTGCTCGATATCCCTCTCCGCACTAACACTTCTCTGAGAATCAGCCATTCAAGTTGCAATGTCAACCCCTGAGCTGGAGTGAAGGAGCCAATACAGATTCAAACAACAACAACCCCAGATATATCCAACATCATGGTCTAAGATCCAACTTTTCCCCATTGAAACAAAAAAAAAATGTAAAGAAAAGAAACACTTTACTTCTACGCTAAATTCGTGGAAACAAAGAAAAGAATTTCTTCATAGCTACCCCACCATAACACCTTAAACGTCCCTCGAAATGCACCTCCAATGAAATTCCCTCAAAAGCCCTAAAAGTCACATTCGCCAAAACCAAGCCCAGAAATGACACGCTCAGAGGCTCTCCGCTAATCACATTCAGCTCCAAAACAACTATAGCAAGAAAACTCGTCTAAAAACCAAAACGAAAACCCTAGAACTCCATTAAACGCTCAAATTCCCGCGAAGCTCCTCGATTCCGGCGCACGTTCTCCGCAAAGAGCATCATTCCAAGAGCAAAACGAGCGCTAATCAAAGCAACAACGATCGAATTCACCTACATTGCGATGAAAGCTCAGAAACTCGCCAAATTTCGGCCATTTTCTTCGAATCTGAGGTCGTTCAGCTAGCAAAAAGGAAACAAAAAATAAATGGAAGATTTCATACGAAACTGTAAGCGTGTACCGGTTTCCGAAAGCTCGAAGGTCGTCGTCAATGGCTGCCAAATATTCTCTCGAACGTGAATTGATGATCGGAGAGATTTCGAGGAATTGCTAACGTGCGCACCTCTCTCCCTGCCTCTCTCTGATTCTGTGTTTGTTAAACAGAAGAGTTGTAAGTCGTTGGAATTCTCGCTCGCTCGCTCCAAATCATCAGAGAATTTCGTTTATCCTCTTTTTTTTTTTTTTTTTTTGTATTTTTAGATGCCACGTCAGCAGCTGAAATCTCTGAGATGGAGATGGTTTTGTCTTTAATACGCTTGTAATTATGTGTCCGTTTATTTGTCGTTTTTTTCTTTTTAGTTTATTGATTGGGAATTAAAACTTTCCTTTCCTTGCCTATTTTGTCACAAAGAAACAAATTAAATATTTGTCATTCATTCCACCTTTTTGGCCTCTTTTAATTATGTTTTCACTTGTTTTTAAAAAACAAAAATCAATGTTATTCATGGAGTTGAATTTTGGATCCTTTTTAAAAATTAAAATAAATAAATGATTAGAATTTTTCCTCACTTTGTGACTATTTTTAATGTTATTCTAAACCTATATATATGTATATATATATCTCATAATGTATCATCTACTTCCGATCTTAATAAAATACACCTTGAATTTTAAAATTATTGACAATTTAGATCCAATATTTAACCAGCGCTAACAGCATGGACAATTTTGGTCACAAAATTTACATAAGAATTTTCTTAACAACAGAGCTCGTCATTTTAAGAAAAATATTGAAGCTCAACATATGAAAAAAGTACTTAACAAAAATTAAGAGTAGTTATTAGACCTCAATTGTCAGGATTTTAAAATTTAGAGTGTATCGTGTCAATATTAAAAGTTCAGGGTATATTACATAAAAATAAATAATTCAAGATATAATAGTGTAATTTAATATTATCGTATGTTTAAGAAGTATGGTTAAAACCAATAGTTAAACTAATTTTGATAAAAAACACTGTAACAACTTTTTTATTTTTTTACTGTAACTACTGAAAGCTTTAAACTATTTGTTGATTAGAACCAATTAGTTTTAACTAAGAGTAAAACACCATGTTATTACTGAACTTTTGCGTCGAACGATTAGCATTGATATTAAAGATGCATGCAACATGCAGACAAAAAAGCGTATATACTTATATAATGTTACGTTCAATGCCGTCTAGTTTTCTATAAGAAAAAAACTTTAAATACAACATTTACCACTGTTAAAGTTTTCGAATTGGCAAGTGAGTGCATCCACAAATTTAGGGGAAATTACTTTTTCGATGAGGAATTATTCAATAGATCAGGTGTATCATGTCATTATACTTACATGGTACGCTCGGCTAATTAAAAGTTGACATTGGTATGATATGTTCTTGATAATTATTTATCTCTTCTACTATACTTTACATTAATTGCTTAGTTATAATTATCATAAAATACTCCACTTAAACACATATATTGATTAGTTTAAACTCCAGACAATTTTTGTAAAATAATTTTCTACACTTAATCTGAAAACTTAATATAATAACTAATATATTGTTAGTTATTAATTTAAAAAAAATATACTCTCAAAAGGAATGGGAAGAAGCACATGGAAAAATAAAAAAAAATTAGAATTCACCAAAAAAAAAAAAACACGTAAAACAAGCGTAACTATCCCCGGAGCGAATGTCTTCTATTTATTTCAAAAACTGGAGTTTATGTGTTGAAATGATTCTTTTGTTTGCCATTTTGTGTGTATATATTTTCTTTCTTTCTTCTTTTTTTTTTCTTTTCTTTTCTTTACTTTATTATTATTATTATTATTATTATTTGTTTTCGTTTCCTTCGTGCTTCCTGTTTCATTGAGAAATCTTTTATTGCAAAAATCAACGAATAATAATATACTGGCAATTTGAAACACATGAGTTTCCTCAAGAGATTAAAGTGTGGAAAAATAGTTTTTTTAACAATTAGTACTTTAAAATTAAAATTAGTACAAAAATTTTAGAATATTTATGGCAATTATGACTAAGTAGTTAATGAAAAAGTACAATAGGAAAGAGAAAGAATTGATAAGATAAATCACCCAAATACCAACCTTTAATAAGTAAGGTGTACTATGTAAATAAAATGATGTAGTATATGTGGTGTACTAAATAATTCCTCTTTTTGGTTTAGCTAATTGGTTAAGACCTTTATGTATTGCTCCGCTAATACCTGTGTGTGGATGGACTAGGCCAATTCTGACTTATTGAAGATTTCTCAATTTGTGGGTGTTCGGCAATTGTGATACAAGCTACTTTTTGGTTTAAATTTTGTAAGAAAAATAGTATAAAAAAATAATTTTAAAATTGGCATTTGATAAAGTAATGACTGAGACAGTTTTAAATTATAGAGACGGTTTTAAACCGGCTAAAACACCTAAAATCTAAATTTTATCTCCCTTTAGGTTTAGGCGTTTTTTACCCTTTTTGTTAGAACAAAATCATTCTCATTCTCATTTTCTTCATAAAAATGATAGTTTTTCAAACACTAATTTGCATTTTAAACATTTACATTCTAAACATTAGTCGAAAACCACTGTCTAAATATATAATTTAAAACTCATAGTTCAAACTATAAAGTTTTTGTCTACACTATTTTGAATATGCGCACTAAACGAACCCTTATAAGATGTTTGAGACTGTGGTTTGAAACTTTTAAATCGAAAATTGTAGCACGTAAAAGCTTTACACTATAGCTTATTTTTTCATGACATTGTAGCATATGAGAGCTTTATATTACAGCAACCAACAAATTTAGCTCTAATTGATTTTGCCAAATATTCTTTTAATAATTTGTAGTTCAAACAATTCTTCCAAGCATAATTTCAAAGTTTAAAAGCTTAACTCCAAAAGAAGCTTAATTCCGAAATAATACAAATCTTGGCTTAATTTCAAATTTGACTTTATTCCAAAATAATACAAAGTTTAAAGGCTTGCCAATTTCTTCTCTCTCTCTTTTTAAAGATTATATGATTGGGAATAATTCAAAACTCTCTCCTAATTTTATCATAAGTTATAATTTTGATACTCTGTCATTGATATGTTAAATTTTTTTAACATTTTTAATCACGTGATTTAATTCATGCTCAATGTGATTGATTTGTAAAAAGGTGTGCACGAGGACAACAACCATGAGGAGGGCTGCAAGCAAAGAAAGAGGCAAGGCCTGGGCAAATATTCTCTCAACTTTTTTCTATTTTAAAGTCTTTGGCTTATGCAGTTTGAATTGTTGTAGTTTAAACTAAGTTTGTTTGTCTTCTCTTATAAAATTTGAATGTAAACTTTATTTGAACTATAATATATTAGGGTGTTTAACAAACCGGTTGAAACTAAAAACATAAGTTCAATTATATGAGAGTTTATATCTTATAGCTATATTTTGCTTTACATTGTAGTTGGTAAGAGCTTTATATTGTACACCGTTTGAATAAATAAATTTAAATAGGTATACCAAATGCTAGGTGTATAGAACTTCACCAATCACACACTTCAAATGTGATTAAGATTGTTAAAAATTAACTCATATTAAAAGTACTAAAATTGTAACTTATGATAAACTCATGAGCAGTGAGGTGCAAAATTAGACAACCCTATTTACCGAGGGTTAAATTTGAAAATTAATCCAAGGGTAAAAGTTGACCTTTTTACTTTGATTGAAGAAAAAACAATGACTTGGATCAAATGGCATAAGGTAGGATGAAGTGGGGGCTCTAATTTAAATTTGGGACTTGTTGATTCGATCCCACTTCGTATAAAAACAGAGTACAAATATGGGTAAAAAAAAGGCTTGTTCGATTCATCAAGAAAAAAACCCGCCTCATTACGTTGTCAAATCTTGTAATAGCAGGAAGATCCCAATAGTGAGTGAAGGTTGAAAAGCATGAGTTCTTTTTTTCTTTTTTTTCTTTTTTTTTTAAACTAAAATTAAAACTCACACTTCAAGAGATGGATGTGAAGTTATCGCTAGGCCAAATCTCCAACTACAAAAACGTGTTCATCTTTTGTTTTTCTTTCTCTTGTTTTTGAAACAATAGCTGCTTGATCCCTTTAGACCCAAGAGTATTTTTGACAAAATCAGTTCAAACTAAAACTTTTGGTTATTATATGAGCTACAATGTAAAGCTCTTATATGTTATATTTTTAGTTTAAAAATTTCAATTCTTACCATACTTTCTAAATACTATGCAAAAACTTTAAAGAAGAGAAAAAATGGCATTGATATGTTCCTCATGAACCCACCAAGTAAAAATTTCAGTTTGATCTCTTTTCCTTGGTTTGTTCAAAATCAGAGTCCTTTTGGTTTCAGCTCCTTCGTAAAATGTCTTTACATACAGCACCAATCCACAGCCGGGAAAGACTCAAAACTCGAAAGTGGAAAAAAAAGGCAACCACTAGATCAAGACAACATCCATAACATATATAAATATTTAAGTGTGTATATATATATATATGTATATTATTTTAGCAAAGTCTGGTTTAGAAGAGGTAAATATATAGCCATCATATTGAACCAACCATGAAGATCAGTACCGATAATCATCATCAAAGATCATGTAATTGCTGCTTCTCCTTGCTCTTGCTTCTCTATCAGCCTGCATCAATTTCAGTGAAATGTTATCGATCAACATAAGTAATTAAGTTTAGTTGCAATCAAAATGAAGAAAGACGTATTGAACTTCAGAAGACAGTTCTGGAAGTAAATTTTGTGGCTGACGTTCCTAAATCCGCTCAGTGAGAAATATTGCCATGCTGCTGAATCATGTTAATGTCGGAGAGAAAGGACTAGCAACGCAACTTCTAAATGAGGCTGATGCTATCGGTGTCATATTGTCTGGCTAGCTTGGAGATTTCCACTAAATGTGATTTACTCTAAGGATCTCGACGTTTTGAAAAATTTGGTTTGCTTTATTCTTTTTTCAATAAAATAAATGCTTTGTTTGAAAAATTTATTAGAACTACCAAGTTTCAACTGCTATAGTATAAAGCTCTCACATGCGACAGTGTTTATAGTTTCAACTTATTTTTCAAACACTCGCAACTTCATTCATAGACATACAATCCTAAAAGCTAATAACTTATAAATTTAGGATATGTTTACCAAGCTGTAAATAAATGTAAATGAAAATGTAATGGGATTGGAAATGAGAGTAAAGTATTGACAATGAGTATTAATTATTTCCTTTTTAGTGTTTATTTATTTAACAATAGGGATCTTATTCAATAAAATTACTAAAATATCTTTTTTTATATAAATAATAACTATTAAATAATAATATTTGAATTTAGACATCTAAATAAATATGATATTCGTTTCTTTTGATAGAAAATCAATAATAAAAAGTATAAGATGATTGATATTTCTTTTTTTTAAAACTCTTATTATTGATTTTGTAAATAAATATATTATTTAAAAAAAATCAATTACTTTTTATTTTATTTTTTCCTCTGATGCAAAGTAAACATGCTCTTAATTCCCTAACATTATACCGTTAATTTGCTCTGCTTACCCTCCATCGCATACACTTGAAATCTAAAGAGAAAAGTGAAGAGAGGGCTGCAAAATTCACAACATTATGCAGTAAATTTAAGCAGATGATCAATTTTGTTTATTTTTAATAAGTTAAAGCTTATTTTTATTTCTTCTACTCCCGGTATCTAACAGGGGAAATACCGAAATTGTCCCAGTAACTTGGCATTAAGTGGAATATTTTATATATATATATATATATATATATTTATTTATTTATTTATTTATTTATTGAAAGTAGTAGAATATTATATTACAAAGCAAAACGTTGTGAAAAAAAGGCTAAAATAAGAATATCAGGCAAAAGAATACCTTGGTTATAAGCCTTTCGAACTCTTCAGGTCCATGTTCTTCAATGTACTTCTCAGCAGCAGTTAAGATGTCATCTGGCTTGCTAAAGATGTTCTTCTTTCGCGGAAAGTACCACATTTGAGAAGTTTGTATTTGAGGGTTCATATAAAATGGCCTGACGAAGTTTTTGTAAACGTATGCTGCCCCGTTGAAGTGTGGCAAGACCAACCAACATGTCGCAATAAGCTTAGCATAGGGCCAAATTGGAAACCTGACATTAATAATAGAGGAAATATTTTAAAAAATTCATTCGTTTGTGTTCTTCCCAAAAATCAACCTTTTCTGTTTCTGTTGACAATTAGGAAAGAAAAACTGAAGCATTTCTTATGAATTCTAATTTTGTAATTCTAAGTATTTTATAGTGCTCAATTATTTTGGCATAGAGCAGTCTAGACTATTATCTTAATTATAAACAGTATAAAGCTCTCACATATTACAATAAAAAGACAAAAATTGCTACAGTATAAAAGCCCTCACATACTACTGTTTCAGTTATAACAAATGGTTTCCACCACCGTAGCAAATATCATATTCGTTTAGCAGTCAGAACACAGAATCTCAAAGGAATAGCTACAACTAAGGTGTTGTTTGGTACAATTGTTTTTTCTTTTGCCGTAAAAAAAAGTGAAAAGAAAGGTAGATTTTAGCAGAAGAAAATCTGTAGCGCATATAATTGCCAAATATAGCTCACCATTCTATAAGTTTGGCAAAAGTGAGCTCAAAGAGTGTAATAAGAGAATACAGCACCCAATAAGTCAGCCATTGTTGATCATCTGTACGGGACTTGGTCTCTATGGCCCTAATTGAAGCATAACTGTGACCAAAAAAAAAATAAAAAAGCAAAACAAAACAAAACATATTTTGATGTATAATTTCTTGAAATCTAAGACACAAAAGAAAATGTGGGTGTTAAAGTAACACTTACAGAGGATAAACAAGAGCAACTAGAGGCCTGCAAACGAGAAACAAAAGAGAAAGATTATCTTTTCAATTAGCAAATACAAAATGGTAAAGGGTAAATAATTATTCTAAAAATGTCTTAAGAGAGGAGACATATTACAAAGCAAGAACGTCGAAGTTCTTGAGCACAACTTGGAGGAAGTTGTTATTCCCAGAACCCATGTTTTGTTTTGCTGCTATTTCGTGATTCTTTCTCTGTCTTCGTTTGTTTGTTTTAAATTTCTTAGCTGTGAAGAGCTTTTGTTTTTTAAAGGTTCTTTTGAGTGCTCGAAAAAGTAGACTGAAAAAGGCCAGAAAAGAAATTGTGGAAAGTTCACTATGCAGGGCCTCCAAGGACATATTTATTATTTTCCGGAGAATCTCACGGCAATTGGTACACGAGAAAAGAGGCACCGATTTTTATTCCTCAACTTTCTATCTTGTGTGGTTGTAGACATGGTTTTTACTGTGTGACAGCAAACATTATTTCATGCATATAGATACAAAAGAGAATTATGAAATCCAAGGTAATTTTTTATAATTATGCCCTTTCATTGTTTAAGCCTTAACTTGGACTTAAAAATAAAAAACTTCTAACAGACAAAATGATGACGATTATGAATTGCATATGTTACAAAAATAATATGATAAAAATAAAGAATAAAAACACACATAGAATTTACGTAGAAACTTAAAACGGAAAAAAAAAACTATGGACAGAGGAAAAGAAAATAACTAAACTCGTGAAGATTACAATAAAAGTGTTAGGAGGCTAAAATTCAATAATAATTAAACACTAACGCAATATATTATATATAGGTATAGACAAAACCCTATGAGTCAAAAAAAAAATAAACTAAACAACCCAAAAATACAAATGTCCGTACTACCACAGATCTCATGAAAATCTCATATTTATTTTTCACCATAATTGTCACACCGTGAACTTTTTGAGTCGAACCAAACTTAATTGGAGTCACCAAATTCTAACAGCATGCATACATATGCTAATCATCAGTAGAGAAATCTTTTACTTCTTACATAGCTGGTAAAGGGTTCCACCATGGCTAGCAAGCGATTCTCCTTTTTCAGTTTTGAGGCAACTTCAATCCCATTATTATATGACCGTTATTTTAGTCTTGGCTTCATCATTTTTTTCTAATAAAATATTGGGTGCGTGTGTAATATACTAATATTCTAAAAAAAGTACTCTATTAGGAGAAGTAATTGAAGTCTCTGTATCTTTTTATCTCACGCCCATTAATTTTGTTCTAATCTGACATCAATTGTTGTGTCGGGATTTCATCTTAAGATATTAAATTATTAATTAAGGGCAGCACAAACTTTTTAAAGCATATTTAATGTAATATTAAATTGACGTATCAATAGTAAATTTAGTATTTTGAGTGTAAAAAAGCTCTCTAATACAATTTAATTTTTAATGTTAAGTTTTCTATATGCAAAAATTTGTAACAAATTTGACACAAAACTTAACACATAGTAAATTTGGCATTTAATTCCCATTGGTTGGTAGACCAATATTTTTACTTTGATAATTACAACATTCTTATTTTTTAATTATTTTAATATTGAAATTTTATTTTTTTCAAATTTTAAAGTTTAATAATTATGACAAAAAGCAAATATGATATTTTAAATAGTATTATATATTGAAGCATAAAATAAAATAATACATCAATTTATTAGTTAGTTTTATATTTTTTGATAAATATAAGATTGACATCGATATTGACATTTACATTGCATTACATATGGTCTAAAAACATCAACCTTTCTATATTTTTCAATATATAGAACTTTTGTTCCCACACTCCCAACCTACACTAGTCCTTTACGTGCTCTTTTTTACAATTGGACATATATAATACTACCCTTACCCTGCTTTTTAATTTGCATTGACGTAAATTGCAAGCTTATAATTAAGTTATAACGGTCTCCTGATTGACTCATTTAAACAATGCAATTGCTCCATCGAGTGTTTGCTTCTTTCATTTAAATAAATTGTTCCATCAATTGCAACCAAACGCATTAATTTTGATAAAATACATACATGAACTGGAACTGGATATATAATCCGTGTGTGGAGTCCAACTAGAACTTCAAGACTTATTGAAGACGTCTTGTTGCAACAAGACATTGAGCATAATGGTTTAACCAAAATTTTAATCCAACCTATAATACAACCGTTTCGACTTAAAAACGTTACGTGATAGACTGATTTTGATACTAATTATAAATTTATTTATTTAGTAGACTGGTTTTGATACTAATTCTAAATTCATTTAGTAGAATTTATCTTTACAAAACCGACTTCCAAGAGTAAATTAAGAACTCAAAGGCTAGTAAATCCACTAAGGATTAATTATTTTATAATTATTTCATTTGGAAATTTTAACATCTAAAGCATCTTTTTTTTTCTCTTTTATTTAGTGTTAAATGAAATATTCACTACATCTCCGACATATTTATCATGCTATAGACTTCTTTATGTTGAACGACCAGCTGACGCCTCCATTTTACCTCATGTATATTCTTATAATAACTTTCTTTAGAAAATATTCAAACACAAAATTCCCTAATTAATTGATTATTAGGGTGTTTAGTACATTAGTTTAAACTAATTAGTTTGAATTAAAAATAATATAAAGTTCTCACATACTATAACGTTTGAACTAATTTTTTCTATTTAAATCAGTTTGCTAGATACCCTATAAATATTTGTCCCAACCCAAGCCACATATGCAATACTTTTCTGATGCCATTGTAAGGGCCTATACTATAAACCAGAATAATGCAACTACATCAGTGAGTTACGCACACAAAGAAATAATTTTGGCCCTTCTTTCTAATAGAAAACATATACCTTTTTTTGTTGCTTTTACATTTACACAAGAAGTTTTGCTAAAGACGTAGAGTACAACTGTACAAAGAATTTCATGCTAAATGTACGTGATCAGTGCCATAATATGCAATCACGACTCTAAATAATTTCCTCAATCGTACATAAACATGGTTTTAATTAATTGCTTTGTATCATAGTACTATATATATACACACATACACATATGACATCCATTGATATATATGAATTGAAACAAATACAATACAATACAATATATCAAGACTCTTTGCTCAACGAGTGTTATGCATAAGAATACAGCTGAGAAAACATGGAGATGAGGAAAAAAAATTGAACACCATTAGGAACAGGGCTGTTACTACCGACGCGGTTTAATGTGATGTATTTTAACTTTTGTAACTTCTATGTCAAGATTTATATAATATGTAAAGATGATATAATTCTACACAGTTGATCAATCTGATTATCACAATTAGATGTGTGAGCTGTCACTAGGAAATCAGGGTAACTTGTACAGCTAATTATATTTTACAACCAATAAAGGCGATTATCCTAGCTCTATCTTTAATCTCTTGATAACTCCATTAAATATGGATATTTTGCATAAAAGCCAGATTCAAGAATATAAATCTATATATGACAAAGTATATATATCAAATATATAGATATAAGGTAAATATATATTCTAATTTTAACTGTTTCTCCGTCTGTTTTTCTGTTTTTAGAAACTATAAAAGAATATTTTGAATTTAAAAAACTTGTTTCAATTTTATTCTTATAAATAGAAAAAATTAGATAAAATGATAATTACTTTTAAACAGTTATAAAAAAAATATCTTATAGATTTAAAAAACATAAAAATTCCTAAACAAAGCATCAAATTTCGAAAAAGGATCTTAAGTTTTAAGGCTTTTTAAATATTAATATCTTTTTAAAAAACTCTTCTCAAAAAGAAAAATATATTTTGTAACAAATTCAGTCTATTTAATGATATTTGTATCTTATCTTTATATTTTTTTGGTCTGTAAATTCTACAAGAGATAAAATTAAAGCAAGTTTTTCATATTCAAATGATACAATTGTAGTTTCTTAAAACAGATAAATTGAAAAATAATTAAAAACTAGGAGGCATAGTTATGTAATTAAGACTATAGATAAATATATATATATATATCACTGATTTACTATATATATTCAAAAGTATTGTGCAAATAATCTAAATGCTAGTATATATCATGCTTCTTTCAGTGTTTTGTTAACAACAATATTATATAATTCTCTTGGGATATTAGAAGATCAAATCGGCCAGCCAAGAAGACTGCGTAAGAGAATTGAAAAGGAAAATAAAAACCTCATTCAGATACTTAAACATGAAAGAATAACAGTATAATTAAGTATTTTATTGATAATGCCATGCATAAACCAACTCAATCCACTAGGTCTTAACTAAATTCATAAAAGTATATAAACCCCCATTAATTCACATCTAGTAGGTTAAATACATACATACATACACATACGAGTATATGTATGTGTGTGTGTGTAGTTCTAGCCATACACCTCGCTTTGCCTGTAAAGAAAGAAATGGAACTTGCAGACACAGGCTGGACAAGGATTATATGTATGTGTGTGTGTGTGTATAACTGATCCATAGAAGTATACTAAATAATTGAGATGAGTTAGCCACTTAACTTAATTATGATGAAACGTGCAGATATGCACATGGTTGAAAAGTGGAGGATATGTAAATATATATCATGTGAGATTAATGCAGACTGATAAGGCCGTAAATTAACACCTAATATATATATATATATAGCTATGGTATGGTACACTATACAAATTAGCAGTACTCGATCAGAAAGTCAGAATTAATAAGATCGGAAGAGAACGTGGTCAACGACTGTACACTACATACTGGTTTAATTTGGCAATGGCGCCCCAGCGGTGGGGCTCACCCACCTGAAAGGGCTGGAAACTGATCATCGTGTGTGGGCTCCTCCATCCTAGAAATAGCAAACCTTGGAGCGCTATATATATATATATATATATATATATATATATATGAGAGGCATATGGGAGCGATTAATAACATTTACTAATTTATATTGAAGGACTAGCTAGGACATGTCGCCTAGTTATAAATTAAAATGGGACAAAGTCGTCAGTATTTTTTATTTATTTTTAACTGAAAACACTTCAATGCATTAGAGCAATACAAAAATTGTCACTCAATTTTTTTTTTTTTAATTTTTACGGAGGGATATAAAAGAGGTTTTTAACCTGCCTCAAGAAGAAGTGATGATATTAACGAGCCTTAATTCTTAAGAATTATGTTGATAAATTGCATGCATGGAGTTAAGTCTAGTGATTGAAGATAAAAAGACATCTTATAGGTCTATATATATAGTACTAGTAAGTATATATATATATATATATATGTATGTATGTATGCATGTTAGTATGTATAGAATACGTAAACAAACCAATTAAAATCAGTCGTTGTTCAGTTGTCACACCAAAAAGCTTCTCATATATATCAGCGGGAAAGCAGCCAACACCAAACCCATGTTAAATGTAAATTTTCCTCTCTCAAACCCTAGCTAATTGAAATATTTCTACCTCGTTGCTATGCTCACACTAATTAAACTCAAATTCAAAGCAACCAACCTTGTGTTTGTTCGAAGTGAACATATATACCTATATATATACATATTATGACAAGTTAAAAAAAATAGCAAATTTCCCAAAAAACAAGAAAAGGAAAAATGAAAAATCAAGCCATACGCTTTTGCAGGTAATTGATATGATCTATCACCGGTGACTACTAGTGGTAGCATTTGTATCATGCCCATCATCTCCGCCGTGATGTTGGTGGGGTCCACTTGCTGCCACCGTCGACCCGAGAATAGGCCGGTACGCGTTCAGCGCCGCCAGCATGCCCAAGTGGCTGTCGGTGACCGTGCCTCCTCCGCCACCGCCGCAGGTTCCCGAGGCGAATTGTTGGCCGGGCAATAAGGCCATGGGAGGGAAATTCATCAAATGCAAACCACTACCAATAGGCCCAGCTCTATACACAGTACTAGCTGCGTTACCAGCATTAGGAAACGCCCACAAAGGATCAATATGAGAACCACCACTACTACTCATATTCCCTTGATTATTGCTATTATTGTTGTTGTTGTTATTCCCACTAGCTGCGGGATTATTAACCATCCAAAACGTCGCCGGAATAGGGCTATGGCTCGCCGGAATCGAACCTGCAGCGCTCGATTGCAACAAGTAATTCCCCATCTGCGCCGGCGTCGACGATGACGTCGGAGACGACAAGTCCTGCGTCTCCAACGCTTGCCTCCGCTTCCTCGCCACGCCGGCATCAGTTTCTGATCCGGTCAAGTGATCGAACCCGGACTGATCACGTGCGCCCGCCGCTGCTTGCTGCAGCTCTTGCTTGGCTTGTAACATGGCGCTCACACTAGTTCTAGAACCGAAATTCAATAGCATTGAAGACGAGGAATTATTATTAGTATTACTGTTACTATTGGTATTGTTGTCTGGCGGCGAGAAAATGCTCCTCTCCCACGGAGAAGTCGTTCGAAGCTGCGCGGCTGCTGTGGCTGCGAAGTTGGGGTTGATCAAGTAAGAATTGGAGGAGCGGATGAGGTGGGAGGGGGAGGACATGGTGGAGCCCGAGCTGCGGAGGGAGATGTTGAGGGAGGTGAAGTTGGCAGGGATGGTGCCGGTGCCGGTGGCGGCGATGACGGCAGGCTCCGCCTGCTGGAGGAGCCACTCGATGGTCTCCCCGTCGGACTTGTGACCGAGCTCCCGGGTCAATTGGAAAACCCTAGCGGCGCACGTGGCCGGCATGCGGATCCTCCGCCCCCGCCCATCGACCTTCGTGTGCCGGTCCTTCGTCGACGTCCTCTTCGGGGCCGCTTTCTTCGGCTGCTCGGCCGGGGCAAGGGTCCGGGTCGGGTTCAGGCCGGGCAATGAGGAAGAGCATGGCTCGATTAGGCCATTATGGTCTTCTAGGTTTTCCTTCTTCTCTAGCAATTGGAGTGGGAAATTAGGCCTCCTGGTGATCCCATTTTCACCACCTGCTTCCATGATCGTAGGACTCTTTTTTATGTTTAGAGAGAGAGAGAGAGAGTTTTTCTCTTCTTTTTTTTTTTTTTTTTTTTTTCTGGGGGGTGGGGGTGTTGGGGTTGCTCCTAGGACATGATCTGAGGCTGACCCTCAACTCTATCACACAGTGGTGGCCAAGTGGGTCTCTTTCTCTTTTGTGGGAGCATGGAAACGGGAATTCTTTGATATGGGAGAGCTGGCACTGAAGTTGTTTTCTCTTTCTAGTAAGAGAGAGAAAGAAAGAGATGGAGGATTAGTAGAAGGGGGCAAGCTTAAAGCAACAAAAATAATGAGTGGGAATTATATGTGTGGGATATGATAATATTTTATTTTAACAGCAAATACAATTTTTTTCCTTCTCGCAAATTTTCTGCTTTTTTTTTTTTAAGTAAATAATTGAAAAAAAAAAAAAGGAGAGCCCTTTTATTGTGGTTGGACAGTCCCTTGATTCAGATTCCACGTGCGGTGCTCTTTATCATTCAATCCATAAGGACAGTGGTGGCCGGGGTGGGGCCGATCTTGCAAGTACAAAAAAAAAATTGAAAAGAAAAACTAATTACTAGAGAGAGTTCAGGCTGATTGGCCAAAAAAAAAAAAAAAGATGATCAAGTGGCGCCCATGTCTCTCCTTCACGTAATCATTGCCCTTTTGCCTTTGCATCTTTGCCCCTTTCTCCTTTGCTTTGGAGGGTCTCTTATTTCTTGTATTTCCTTTTCCATCTGCATACTGCTCCCACCAAATACCAAAACAGCGCCTGAAATCTCTCTTTTCAAAAATGAAGTGAGAACACAGTTATAATAATTTGATGAATATATTAAGCCTTTTGAAAAATAAATTAAAACTGAAAACACTATAATAAAAAAATGAGTTCATTGAAATAGTGGCTCGAACCGTAAGCTACGGTTCCGACCGAGGCTGTCAAATAACGTATATTCCTATACTTGTTGTTTGGCACTTTGATTTCCAATATCTTAGCCAGTACCAAGGCAAATTTGGGCTAGATTTAGAATATTCTTATTTTCTTATCTTTTGTTTAGTGCGGTTGGATATAGAATATCTTCTTAAATTGTTTTTATGAGTTGTTGGAATTTTATTGCTCTCTAATGATTACCTTTCTTTGTAAGCATTTTAAAAAATTCTCTCTCTCTCTCTGAGAAGCATTTCTTTCCCTTAAGTAACCAATCAATATCTCATTAAAATCACAATGGAGCGGGACAACAAGACTAATTAAAGAAACAAATAAATAGACATAGCAGGATTTTATATAGACCGTTAAAATAAATATTCAATGTATACCCTGATTTCTAATAGTTGGATGTGTAATACAAGGATACCTAAATGATTCAAATTTTTTGTCTTTGTCCAACCAATTATGTAAGATTACTGACGCTTTTTAAGGGGTCATCTAAAAAATTAACATATATATCTATATTTATAAATAACAACTAATTCAAACGACATAAAATAAGGTATGATAAGACTTGAATTTAGAATGGTAGGTGTTGGATTTCGATCCCTTATTCTATCGCTTCTTTTCAACTGTCAATATTTCATGAACCTGTATTTAATCTAATATTATATATATATATATAGTACACTGTTCGACATGCATACTATGAACTATGAAGTACATATACCAAGACGAAATTATACACGCTCCGGATGTCTAAGGATTACATAATATTTTCGGGTCCTCCAACTTATGTCAGCCAAAGATATGTGGTCCTTACCCCTTTTCATTCTACGGAAACCATAATTTGAATGTACCAAACACTGCATTATTTTTATTTGAATCATTGGTGTTCAAGTGGCCCTTGAATCTTGCTATGCACATAGTCTTCATAAAATGAAAATTAGAGACAAAAAAAAAAAAGAACAAAGAATGAAAATAAACGGAAAAAGAAATAAATTGGTGCAAGGAACGAAATTAATGATAATAATGGAAACGACATTGGTTATATTAAGGAGAATGACACTATTCGATATAGAAAAAAAAAAAAAAAAGCATCTGAAACATAACAAATTAAGAATAACTCTAAAGAAAAAGTGAAACCAACTTATCAAACGATTTATTTTAGGCGGAGAAAATCTGACGGTTGAGTTTGAAGGATCAAGGGTTCAATCAAAGCGACCCATGCCATGGTATATAGGAGGATTGAGGGGATATTTTTTAGGATTTTTTTTTTCCATTTAAAGAATTCTAAAGCGAGAATTTAAGGAGGGAAATTAACAGGAAAGAAACCTTCTTCTAAGATCCCGTCTGAAAGAACTCTGTAAGAAATTCTTGGATTGTTTGGGAAGATCACAAGTTTACCCAAGCAAAAAATGGAGAGAGAGAGAGAGCATAGCACGTGAAACCCATGTGCTGAACAGCCTCGAATGTAACTTAAAAGGGAGCCAAAAAAATGGATCATCAAGAGAGGTGTACAAAATTTGAAGCTCATATAGATAATGATAAAATTTGAAATAAAAATGGAAATTGGTACAATTATATGTCAACAACCAACACACCTAACTAATGATGCATGGTGCAGTTTAGAGGACAGTATCCATTAAGAAAAACCATATATATTACATGTAAATGGCACTAATTATAGCAGTTAAAATCTGACAATGGCAATTTTCTCAGAAATTTGTCTTCAACTTTGGATATCATGTTTTTGATTTGTACTAAACTAATTGATTTTTGCGACACTTAGTCATGTCAAAAATTTGTGCACTGCTTTTCATCTTCCAAGGAAACGACTGCAAATTAGGATATAGAATTATGATTTCTTCCTAGTACTAAAAAACCAATTATAGCAATGTTGGTCTCTCATGCATTGTCACCATACCCAACGACACAATCACGTTTCCACTTGCTAGCTGAGAAACACACTATACATATATATGACCATGTCGTCTAATCTTTACACTATGCATCATAATGAGATAGCTAGCAAACTCTGCGTGTGTGAATATATATATATATATATATATATATATATATATATATATATATATATATTTGTATGTATACTACCCATGGAAGATACATTGTAAGACTCAGATTAATAGATGTGAAAGTACAATTATTTTACCTTTTTTTTTTGCAGATCCAAGAATTTGGGACCTATAGTATAGGATAAGCTAATTAAGGGGAAGAAATACTTATAATTCACCTCTTTCTTTGACAAGCATTTTTCCATAAATTACTATAACTTGTCAGACAAGAGGACCGACACATTTATTACTTGAGCTCTTTTTAATCATGTGTATGTATAAATATATAAAATATTTTCATAATGTTATATGCCCCAAGTTTAGAAATCCCTCGTAAATAATAGTAGAGAGAATATATGGAAGTAGAAATTAGGCCAGCATAAATTTTCTTGGCCCAAGTTGTAAACTATATTGTCCTTTTGGAGCATTATTAATAATATGGTTGTGTATGTCTTACATCAGAAAAGTTGACAGAGATGTTTGACGATACATACATACATACATACATATATATAGGGCCGGAAGGGATAATTACTTGGTGATAATGCTTTTAGCCAAGGACTCACGTGCCATGCTACCCATATATGCCATGGTGACGACTGATGAGGATGGCTTACCATCCATTTTCTGCTCAATCATTCAAACAAATTTGTCGGAATGTTGGTGGTTAGCCAACTATAACTAAATCATTTTCGTCCTACATAATTTTAGGTCAATATCCCCAATCTCGTCAACTAAAAAAGTTCTCAGTTCCCATTACTGTTGAGTGTTGATCTAATCATGTTTGAGCTGCAAAATGTAGTTACAATCAATATTTCAAATCATCCACAAAATTATAAAATTTAAGCGCATCATGTTTTTTAGCATCATATTATGTAATCAAATAGTAGACCAAAATAAAAATAAGATATATAATTTTCTATTAGTTATGTTTACTATTAGTATAGTACTACTCTTTGTTTTACCTTAATTAACAGAGAAAACGTCAATTGCAATTATCTTTGAAGTTGGTTATTAAAGCTATATATTATATGTCATATACAAGCTATAGATATGATATGCCAATGCATGTGGGAATTGATTTTTACTTGTGCAATAAGAAAAAATAATTGAGAATATAAACTTTCTTGGTCATTGCCATAAGTGGGAAGACTAGCAATGGAAGATGTCGATCACATTCACTAGAAGAGAGAGAGAGAGAGAGAGAGAGAGAGAGAGAGAGAGAGTAATGATAGGTTGCATGCACAGCCCTAAAATGAAAAGGAATGACAGGTTGGTTAGTGAGGGATACATATGAGCATTTAGATCATCATCTTCATCATCATCATCATCATCATCATGCATGATAGATCTTTAGTAGTTGAGGCAAAGCCAATGAAAAGAACCCAAGTGTCACTTTAATTTAATTTATTAATTTATTTTTCGTACCCTGCACAAAAAGTAATGCATTTATTCATATGTGGGGTCCATTTCCAAGCTTTTGATTTGTGGTGAGCAGTCATGAGTGACCTTACCTTGTAGGTGGAGACTGTGAACCGTCCTATTTGCCATTTATCTCCTTTCGTACTCCCCTCATATATTATTGAGGTCATTATCAAGATAAAGAAGGACTGCCCCTAAAGTCCCCGGAGCTTTAAATATATCAGCTTTTATTTTGCTCTTTTACTTGCTATTATTAACTGCAAAAGAAAAATTTTAAGGCAATTTCTCAAACGGAATCAAAAAAATACCTATTAGTAAATATTTATTTTTTAACTGTTAAAATTATATAAAAAATAGTTTTGAATATATTTAATGGTTTTAAAAATATACATCATCAGTAGAGGTTTTTAAGGAAGAAGTTCTCAAATTTTAATAAAAGAAAAAAATGCTATAATAACAATTCTTTATCCTGATCATGTTGATGAAGAACATTTTGAAAACAGAATATGGATGTTTGCTATTTTGATGGTTTGAACAAAGCGTCACAATCACTAACCTAGGGTAACTTTCATAACGTAAAAATTCTAGCAGTTTCTCATGAGTTTGCCCTTTCTGTGTATTTTTTGAATCAATATTGTAATTAGTTTATTAATGTTTGCATATATCTAATGCAGATTGTAGAATTTGTCTTTCCGTGAACTCATGAATCAATAAAAAAAAATGAATTTTTAGTCATCATAATTTTTAGTAAAACTTTTAGTCACAACAAAATGTTGTGACTTGTGACTAATGTGTAATCAGTCACAAACTTTAGTTTAATTTTTAATGACTAAAACTTTTAGTCACAGGGTTTTTAGTCATGAAATATTTATGTGATTAAAAACTTCATAGCTAAAAGTTTTAGTCATAATAAAAATTGAACTAAAGTTTGTGACTAAATACATTAGTTACAATAAATGTTGTGGTTAAAAATTTTGTTAAATAGTGTTATGATAAAAAAATCTAGTATTGTGAATTCAATTTGCAAAAAAAAAGTCCTTGTATATTCTTGTGGTTATTATACATACCACATTAATTTCTTTTTTGGAACAGGCAATCATACTATTAAATGAGTTGAAATTTTCTATTCACACAACGAAGTCAACTGAAATTAAAAAGAAAAAGAAAGGAGACAAAAGTCTGAAGATTAGAGGAATTAATTGGTTACATGTCTGACAATATGACTTTTTGCAGTGTGTATAATTCATACAGCAAAAGTTCCGCTTGCATATAGTGCTTTTTCCCGAACACGCTGTATTTGATAGAGAGATTAAAATCAAGGGAATATTTTTTATCTAGTAAAAACTAAGTAGTAGTGATTGCCATGACTTCTCTTCAATTTTTTTTTTTTTTTTTTTTCCATAGTTCTAAGCAGCCAGCACAACATTCAACATTTATTTGAAATTCAATCCCAACTGAGGCTCCGTTTGGTTCACATATTGAAATTCTGACGACATGAACCTCTTTATTTAAATCGAAAAATATAAATAGAAATATTTAAAATTACGATTTCAAACCGAAGTTTGGACTTTATATACGCATATAAATAGTAAATCTAAACTGAAAATAAAATTTGATCTCAACTGTAAAATAGGTAAAAGGTTTAAATCCTTACCATTCAAAATCACGAACTAAACACACCCAAAAAGTAATTTAATCAATACGGATTAGTGTTCCTTTTACTGCTGCTTATAGGTTCAAACTGAGCAAATTTAAGTGAGTTTCACATTCTGAAATTATGTGATTTTAAAAAAATTAGTCCAAATTATCCATAGGCCAAACGCTACCTAAGATTTTCAGCAACATATGGTATACCTGTAATAATCTGTAAACATAAGTATTTAATATTTTATTTTAATCATACACAATTTTCTCGGTAGGTAAAGCTAGATACGTAATTTGAAATATTTATATATCTATATTTCATTAACATTAAAGTTTAATATTCAGATCATCAATACTTATATGTGAGTGAGTGTGCGCGCCTTTGAGGCTCTGCCGGCAAACGTACTGATATTATTAGCCACAAAAATATGGAAAAAAAATAGAAAATTTAAAAATCATTTAAAAGTTGGTAATTAATTACATAAAATTAAAAAAAAATTAAATGTTAGTCATCGCCTTTGATGTAGACATTGCCTTATTGACCATGGCATTTACCCAGTTGGACCGGTTCTCCACTTCTCCAAAAATGGCGGCCTTTATGTTTTCAAACCGACCTAGTTTTTTTTTTTTTTCAATTATCAAAAAAGATAAGCTTTTTTTTTTTTCAATCACTCTAGATTTTTATCAGTACTGAACCTTTGTAAATGTGCGTCGACGGAAGCTCCTTAAGCATGATTTGAACTGAAAGCGACGTGGATAATTTAGATATTTGTAACTATATATTTTTACACTATATATTATAGCTTCAAATTGATTTTGTACTGATTCTTTTATCTATACAATGGGAAAGGCTAATATATATATATATATATATCACGATCAATAATAATGACATTACTATAAGTGTCAGTTTGAGCTCAGCAGCTAATCGACTACAAGTTGGGAAAATAAGCATAACAATCACGTTTAACATAATGCTTGAGGATGATGGTGATGATGATGATGATGATGATAATGCTTGAGGATTTTTTCATTAATTTTTCGTTAATATATGTCCCACACTACAAGGACATGCAATATGTTAAATTAATATTAGTTAGAACTGTTAAACCATTACTTGAGCTGTCTAACAACTATAGGGCTGTATTGACTCGTCAAGCCATTATATTGTGAAACACCACTCGACACAATTTTCCAATTCAAGTCTCTTTTTTTTTTTTTTCCTTTTTTCCATACTTGGACTACATAGCATTTCTTACAATTCTATACAGCAATATGAGTCCCATTAACATTGATACGCACCATTTCTTAGCCATCAAGGCATGATTTAAATTGACCAATGATCAAGTCAAATTGACTCTACATGTGTATTTACTTGAGACAATGCATTCAAGTCATATAAATATATATATATATATATATATATATATATATATGTGTGTGTGTGTGTGTCCTTTTACAATGGTAATTAAGTTTGCGCACTTGGTAAAGACCAATTACCAATTTTTTAGATTGTGATGTAAGCTCTACAAAATAAATATACAGCATGATTTGACACTAATTCATGGTTTTAAATGGCTAAACAATAATTAGCAGCCATTACACATATTTAAAGCCTATTTAAGAACGTAGTTCAACCCACAAAGTTGTGATTCTAATCAATCGCAATTTAAATTTTGCTAAAAAAAACTTAAAAAAAAATTAGTTGAAATCACAGCCTTATGATTCAAACTTCATTGTCAAATCAACTACAAGTATTACAATAAATACATGCATTATTTATACATCATCGGAGCATGATACAATCTTACAATTGATCTCCTTTGACTTTAGTAGAGTAGACGATTGAACTGTGGTTAAAACTGATATAAGTTTAAAATATTATAACTACTCTGTACTATACCCTATAACTGTAAAGAGTTACAAGTGTGGGCAACAAACAAGCTATTAGACCACCTATACTAGTGCAAAGTTAGGAGTAAACTAAACCAAAGTAAGCAGAAGAAATGGCCTATTAGGCGTAAGCAAGTGGAGCCCACAGTCCAGCTCGGTAAATAGAACACTAGAGAATGTCCTTGTCAAAGGTCCCCTCTGACGGAGTTGGTCGGTGGGCTGACAACGCCCACCTTACATTCAGACAGTTCGAATCTGCATGCCCACGTCACTTTCCACTTCCCATGTCACCCGCCCTAAGGCCTAGGCCAACCCACTCACTAGCTGCCACGTCATTTTTGTCCCCCACACCGTCACTGCATCAGTGCCCCCGGCCGGCCATAGTTTTTAGACTATCCTATATCCTTAGGGCTGACCTCATCATCATGCCCTTTCATAAGTTAAGGGGGTTTTTGGCAGCGGTGGGAACCACTCAGTTCCCACCACAATCTCAGTTATAAACAGTGTAAAGCTCTCACATGCTACAGTGACAATAAAAAATATGCTACAGTGTAAAACTTTCACATGGTATAGTAAAAGTGGTTCCCACCACTGGTTCTCACCACCTTTCCAAACACCCTATAAATTTTGTACCCAAAAAGTAAGTAATGTACCTCTGCCTCTTTCTTTTTCGCTACGAATTACCCAAAAATTTAAGACCGTTTGTTTTGATACTTCAATCACAGTTTGAATTATTTTACTACAGTATTTTCTCTCATAAAAATTTAAATCTTTATTCAAATACTCTATTTAAATACTCGAACCAAACGAGCCCTTAATGTTTATTAGTATCCATCAATCTGGAAGTAAGTGGTCAGATAAGTTGGGTCTCATAGTTCATGACTCCTTTCTCATGTGCTTGCTCTTTCGTGATCCAAGATACATTTCATGTGTTAATTAAAGGGTGTTTTGTAAAATCCATCCCAACCAAAATTTTTAGTTCGTATAATATAAAATTTTTATGTATTATAATGATCTAAAAAAGTAAGATACAGTATAAAATTCTCACATGTTAGAGTTTTTAATTTAAAAGTTTTAGCTCTAATCATACTTCTTAAAAATCCTATAATTATGTTTAGAAACACCGATTCAAACTAAAAAACTTTAAACTTTTTTTAAAAAAATTTAAATTGCTATAGTACCTTCATTTTAAAACTTTTGTTCGACTTATGTTTTCAAAGGTACTATAATTCTTTCTTTTGGCTCAAGGTCAAGCTAAATTGCAAAATATATTAAGGAGTTACTGACTTACTACAGTATATAATTCTGAACTTTAAATGTGATCAAAATGATGTCAAAATAAAAAAGAATATAAAATTAACATAATTGATACGATTCAAAATGTTATCTTATCAGTCGTGCATTTTAAAGAAGAAGAAAAAAGGAAGGGTGGTGCAAATTATTTGAGACATGATATTCTACTTTTCTCCTTATTGGTTAAATTAAATGATACTATTTTGATAACTCATTTAATTATTTAAGTTGTTCTAGCGTTTATATTTAGAGTTAAATTTCATATTTAGGTGTTAAAGAATAAAGATTGTCTAATCTTGACCACTACAACTTAAAACACAAAATTGGCCTTTGAACTTATCAAAAGTTACAATTTTGGTACTGCCATCAATAAAACTTTCATTTTTGAACAGTTTTTGTTAGGGGTAAGCTCGGCGCCACCGTCGAAGAGCCTTACTCTAGGTGGTTGGCAAATGTGCTTGGCAAGAGTCACTAGGACCAAATAACCAATCCCGATAAGCTCGGATCGTCTATCTGATGTGCTTTTCAGGGTCTTCCAGGTCGCGTCGTAAATGGTCACCTTCTCGGATCAGACACCAACTCGGATCGGATTCTTGAAACTTACAAGCAGGAAGCTACTCGCCATCACTGGCCGACAGATGGGGGAGAACTCACCATCGGATGGGAATCAATCCGTCGACAGAGGGCACAACTCATGTCCCCTGACACCTGACACACCTTGATGTGACACACGGATCGTGGACAAAACCCACATAACACCCTGTTCAAGTAGCAACCTATAAATAGAGTGCATTTATTGCATTCAAGCAAGCATGCTTCTTCCCAACCAACCAGCTCCCGTTCTTTGCCAAGCAACACCTGCCTTTAGCGTCCGAGAGCCCTTGTCTATTGACTAACTCGTTCCCTTCTTGCTTCTGAAACGTCCTTCCTCTTGTTACAGGTCCACCTGAATAGACAGAGACGAGCAAGGAAGAGCTGTCCACCGTGTGTAGCCGCATTTGGTGTTGATCCGCCATTATATTAAGGTAAGGATCAACAGTCATAAACACATATGGGTCAAGTAACTCATTTTACAAGACAATACAAGATGACGATAACAATGCAAGGGTACATGAGCAAAGGAGGAGGCAATATTTATGGTTAAAGTAAGGAAACATTTTCGAGGTTTTTTTCCTCAATGTCCAAAATTTTAAAGTCTAATTTGTCCAAAATTTCTCTCCATCAAGCAGAGATGTAACTCCTCCGTGTGTAAAACTTCAAAATATTATTTCATTAATGGAAGTCCTAAGGTTGTAACTTTTGACAAGATCAAGGATCAATTTTATACCATTTGAAATTGTAAAAGTCAAAATTTGAAATTGTAAAAGTCAAAATAAGATGATCCTTAGTCTTTAGAGGTTTATTATGCTGACAAATTCTTAAATTTAGAAGATCTAACAAAATAATATTGAGTGGCATGAAATAGTAAATTTAGGATAATAAATCAAACTCGGTGAAAATAGATCTTGGTTTGCTTGTTATTTTAAAAATCTAGTTACGTTCCAAGTTTTCCTTTACCTTCTTTAAGTTTGTATTTTTCGGTTAGCCTTCTAAATTATACCCGTTTGTTTAAGATAAGCTTGTTTATAAAATCTTTGATTTTTACGTCTCTGTCAAAATTATCATATTTAGATTTGGCAAATGATTTGATGTGAATTGTCGACCCCAATAATTCAAACAGTATAATTGTACACATCTTTTTGTGTGAAATATATCTATATATATATATATATATATATATATATATAGATATAATGCCAAGGCTACCATGATGGATGTTATAGGGCCCCACTTAATGCTCAATTTCAAACAAGTTGGCTGCCACGTGATTGACTATGGCATCATTTATCTTCACTCTCTAGCCATGAGAAAAAAAAAATTAAATCAATAAATAAATATCCGTGTCCGTTTTGTCATGAGCACCAATTTATTATTATTATTATTATTATTATTTGGATTTGGACTACTACTGCACAAGTGGTACATATATAGTTTTATGTTGTTATGCAACCGGATTTTATTCGACTCAGGACCAATACTATGGGTCAAGAACATAAATATGCTCAAATAAGAATCTATTAAATTTCTATTTTTATGCTACTTTGCGAAGCACAAGTAGAAAATATATCTCTTGCAATAAACAAATAGCTACTTGGGGCATAGGCTTTTTTTTTTTTTTTAATAATAATTATGTTTGAATGAAACTTACGGAGAGAGAGAGAGATGTGTTGATGAAGAAAGACGGAAAGAAAACATTGAAAATGAAATAAAGAGAAAATTTAAGAAAACGACATCTGGAAGATTATGGGCTTTTGAAGTCGTTGTTGCCTTTAGTTGTACAGCTTTTGGTTAATTAGATAGGTGGCAAAGGAAAACTAATGTTATGATTGATTGAGATGTGGGTTTTTCAAAGGAAATTAGTCCAAAAGTAATAAAGCAGACAATTCTTATCTACGTGATTGATGATATTGATACTCATCCGAAGGAAACACTTCCCTTGCGATTTCTCATGATAATTGATTCCATTTCATAAGCACTTTCTAGGTGTCCTTTTAACGGATAAAGTTTTTTTCATTATAGACTAACCTATATTTTCCTACTGTCCATTTATTGGATATGTACAAAAATATCCCTTTTAAAGTTTATTTTAAGCAAAGGACTTGATTTTCTAGGAGCCTTGCATCTTATTTTAGTTTGTTCAGTTTATATAATTATAAAGACATATTCACATCATCAATGAATTTAGAGATGTTAAAATTCTGTAAATTTAAAACAAAGTTGTTATATTGTTATAGACACAGTCTAACGATAAATTTATAATTGATTCTATCGTAAAATGTAAGTGTTAAATCTCTCCCTTCAAAGAAAAAAATTTAGTTCACCTCCCAATAATTTATCTTACTAATATGACCTTTTTTTTAATGATTTCATATCTTTTTTTTTTTTTTCTAATGACAAGTATCTTTTTCTAATTGTTAAACCTAGGATTTTAATTCGGTCGTAAGAAAGCAGAAGTACTTTGGAAAAATTGAGTATGTGGGGTTCTACTAATGTGGAACTTATTATATTATGACCCAGTTTTTAAGCCCAAAACCAATGAATGATCTAAAAAAACGATGGTCTTTTGTGAACTACGTACGGTCTATGCACATTCTAGGTGGTTGTATTCAATCGAAATTCATAGGTTTCCTTGTAGATACTATAAACATCCTTTTCTAACTTTAATTTAAATACAATACCAGTATAATATTGCATGCAACCACATAATTGTTAACTTGCTGGCTAACTTTTGGAAAATGACCTTGCACAATATATTTTGGTCCCCCAAATTCACTAGGACATCATTCCATAGCAAATTTAGGCGAGAGCAAAATAGAGCCGCGTATAGACAAAGATAGACGGTCATCCTATTTGATTTTTTTCTTTTTAATTTTATATATGAAAGTTAATGAAATTTGTAAGTTATTCCTTTTAAGATTTTAAAATCTTATGTTTGACCCAATCTCTTAATATTCAAAACTTTCACTTTACTATATGTGAAATTTGATAAAATTCCTAACGCCCAATAAGCCAACTTAAGTTAGAATAGGCATAGGATGTACTCTAATTAGCAACACAATACAAGGAATCATCCCCCTCTAAGAAGAGGGCAATGAAGTCTTCAATTTTCACCATACTATAAGTTGATCAAAAAGGGGTCAAAGCTTCGGAACATCCCACTAATTCCAAATGTAATTAACTTTAATTACTCACTAACCCAAATTAGAGAATGTTCCTCTAAAGGATTTATAATTCTAAAATTTTTTATTATAAAGAATCCACGTGTCCTCTCAAATACTACACTCGTCACCACTATTAACCATAAAGCAAGCGTCTTCCAATAGAACCTCAACGCCTGCCCTAGCACCTTTCCAAACCCATGCATGTGTGTGTGTGTGTGTGCGCGTGTGTGCGTGTGTGTAACAACCTATGACGGGAACAACATCAGTTTGTTTTTACATGCGTCATTTAGCGCTTGTTATGTTAATTACTATATGAAGAAGAGATGAAGTGTCAGAGCCACATACAAACGACAGAAGGTGGCCACGAAAACTTTTGTTTCTTTTAATATTATATATATAATTTTATAAAAATTATTTTTTATCCCTCCTAAATTCTATTCTCTATCCCCACATATCTTTATAAAATTCCATATCTTCTTATTTAATTTTTTTGATAATATTAGCATATTGTCACGTCTCACCAAGCCACGAAGAGGCCACACACTTGTCTTGGGCGTTTTTGAGGGAAAACATAGCCCAAATGAGATTCTAGAAGGGTCTAGACTGATCTACGATGTTCCACAGCATTCCAGGAGGTTCTACCACAGTCTAGAAGCATCCTGAAGAACCTAGGAGGTCCTGGAAGACTCAAGACTGCTCTAGAACTCCCTAGAATACTCTACACTTGTAAATATCTTACACACTTTGCAAGAACATTCTAGATAGAAAATATTAGCCGTTAGATCAATGTAATCTAGACCGTCAATTAGTTGGGAGGATGCCTATAAATAGGACCATCCCATTCATTTGTAATCCATCCAAGGAAATCAAGAATCAAAGCCTTTCAAAGTTCTCCTTGTTCTCTCTTGTGTTCCCTTGTGTTCAAGGCGAGAGCGTGAGTGAATTAGGCTGACTTAGCATCGAGGCTGTGCTAAGACCGCACGAGTAGCTTTGAGAAAGTAAGCTTATGACAATATGCTCCATCCTTCCTGACTAAATTTTTTGGCTCCGTCCTTTGTATAATTCTCAATAATCATATGTGATGTGGAAAAAAGTCAAAAAATGAAAAAACAGTCATTAGCCATGATGTGGAGTTCAATGAAAAAAACTCTTGGGATTCGGATGTTCAAGAAGAGACTATAATTTCTTTCCTTACTTTGAAGAAGATGAAGAAGAGCAGCCGAGGACAGAGCAAGCACCCAAGGAGCTGGCTACACTACCTACTTCGCCAGCAACAACTAATGGTGGAAATTCACCGCCATCTTTCTTAAATAAGAGAAATGAAGAATGCACAAGGAGTCTCCAAGGTCTCTACCGGGCGATTGAGAGGCTTGATAATCTCACTTTGTTTTACTTTTTTGCTAACTGCAAGCCAGTGAACTTCCAAGACACCGCATAAGACAAGAAGTGGAAACATGCAATGGATGAAGAAATCAGGGCCATTAAGAAGAATGACACTTGGGAACTTGCTCTACTCCTAAAAGGGCACAAAGCTATTGGTGTAAAATAGGTGTACAAGGTGAAGAAAAATACCAATAGAGATATAAAGTAAGACTAGTAGCAAAAGACTATAGTTAAAGAGCTAGTATCGACTATGATGAAGTATTTTTCTCCTGATGCTCGATTAGAAACCATAAGGCTATAATCATTTCTTTAGCTGCTTAGAACAAGTGGAAGATTCATTAGATTGATGTAAAGTCTGCTTTCTTGAATGGAGGAAGATTTATCAAATGGATGTAAAGTCTACTTTCTTGAATGGAGTACTTGAAGAAGAAGTTTATATCAAAATACCAATGAGCTATATAGTGAAGGGGCAAAAAGACAAGGTTTTGAAGTTGAAGAAGGCTCTTTATGGACTGAAGCAAGCACCAAGAGCATGGTATAGCTGGATTGATAAGTACTTCCAAGAGAATGGTTTCACCAAATGTCCTTATGAGCACAAGATCAAAGATAAAGATCTTTGATCATGTGCCTGTATGTTGATGATTTGATTGTCACCGGAAGCAACCCAATAATGTTTAAAGAATTCAAGAAAGCGATGACAAGGGAATTCGAGATGACTAATGTTAGATTGATGGCATTATATCTTAACATCAAAGTCAAGCAAAAGGATAATGGAATTTTCATCACTTAAGAAGGCTATGCAAAGGAAATCCTCAAGAAATTCAAGATGGATAATTGCAAGCTGAAAAGCACACCAGCTGAATGTAAAATGAAACTATCCAAAGATGATGAAGCAAAAAAGGTAGATCTAACACTCTTCAACAGTCTTGTCAGAATTTTGAAGAATATGACATGTACAAGGCCTAACATTCTTTATGCAATTGGACTTATGAGTCACTACATGGAAATTTCAACAATCTCTCATTTCAAAGCTGCAAAGAGAATTCTTTGTTATCTAAAAGGTACAATAAATTTTTGCTTGTTCTATTCAATTCCTAATGTTTACAAGCTTGTTGGTTGTTGCAATAGTGATTGGGCTGGCAACGTTGATGATGAAAAAAGTACGACTGGTTTGTATTCTTCATGAGAGACACTGCATTCACTTGGATGTCAAAGAAACAGCCAATATTCACACTCTCAACATGTGAAGCTAAGTATGTCGCTGCAACGTCATGTACCTACCATGCAATTTGGTTAAAGAATTTGTTGAAAGAGTTAAGCATGCCCTTGAATGATCCAACAGAGGGTTGTGTCAACGAAAAGTTAGCAATTGCTTTAGTAAAGAATCTAGTCCTTCATGATTGAAACAAGCATATTGACACTCTCTACCACTATATAAGGGAGTGTATTGCAAGCAAGAAAGCGTAATTGAAGTATGTGAAGTCTCAAGACCAAATTGTTGACATCTTCACCACGCCACTCAAGCAATAAGACTTCGTCAGGTTAGGGAATTTACTTGGCATTGTAATACAAGTTTAAGGGGGGTGTTGGATATAAACTTGTTTTTAGATCCAATCAACTTATGACCAAGCCTAATGATAGTTAGGCCCATAAGAAGCCTCTAGATTTATATCTTTTGTCGTGGGCAAGAGGACAAACGAATGTGTGGCGATCAATTGTTTAATATTGAGTGGTTGAAAATAGCTTAGTTCAACTGTAAATGGCCCTCCCTTGTGTTGTGAAAAGCATAAGCAAAGAAATAGTGAATTTGTTTCTTAGCGAGGAGAAAACAAAGCAAAGCTTTGTATAGTTAGTGGGTAGGGGTTTGCCGAGAGAGGAGAAAAATAGTAGTTGTGTGAGAGGTTAAAATTATAAGAGTGTTGTGATCTTTGTAACAATATTTAAGTGATTAATAAAAGTTAGTTTTTAAGTGACACATTTTCAGCACTCTTCACTTGACATTCTCGTTTACCTATTATTATTTATTAATTTGTTTTGCTAAAGTTATTGTCTTTTATACTTGTTATTTGTTGTTTGTTATAAAAAGGGTGGTTTTTATTATTTTCATACTCTTTATTAAAAAAAATTACATGAGTATCTTGTTATTTAGAAAATATTAGTACAATATCTTCAAGTTTTTGAAAATATTATTTTTTAGTACCTTGAGTATGGTTTATGATGTGAATTTTCCAACTTACCCCTTTTTAATAAACCTCAAAAAAATTTTAAAAAAACCATTAAAGAAAATAAATACAGTCTGTGTTTGACAATATTGGTTAGAATCATGATTGTAGTTACCAAATAATGTAAAGCTCTTACATATTAAAGCAAAAAAAAGCACAAAATTGATACAATGTGAAGCTCTCAGATACTACAGTATTTTGAATCATAACTATGGTTTTAACCGCACTTCTCATAAAAAGATAAAAAGGAAATTTTACGTCAAAAAACACAAACTCAAAGTATCAAAATGAATTTTCGAAAACTATAAGGAATGATTTTAATATTTTCTAAATAACAAGATACCAATATGATGCTTCTTTAAAATTGTAAAATTTAAGGTACCAAAACGATAATATCCTTTAGACAAAAAGATCGTTTTCAAATAAACAGAAACAACATACAAAATTTATCCCCTACAAAAATTATACGACTCCTAACTTTGGAAAAGATAAACCTTCCGCCTGCTTCTGTTCATTTTTGTGCTATAGAAGTCTTCATATTGCTTGAACACCCGTCAAGCCTTACATCATCTCTATTAAGCCTTTCATGCACAATTCTTTTTTTTTTAACATCGCTTAACTATTGGAATCGCTAGCCCAGTAAAATCCTGTCTAAACATGAAAAAGATAAACATGGGAAAAAGCAACAAAATTTGACAGTAATTTAGATAAGACGAGGTTGAACATCCAATTAACAAAGCAGCAATGAAACAAATGGATCTTCATTAGATAAATGGAACTTCCAGAAACCAGATAAATATTCCATTACCTAAAAGAAATTACAACATCACTTGTCGAATACAAAGACAAGGAAACATTTCTTCTAGGCAAGATAACGATACAATTTTCTGTCTGTGGTGTCCCTTTCCAAAAAATCACGCTCAATGAGGGACTCAATGCGTTTCTTAATCTCTGTCGGGTTCGCTAGGAATCGCGATTGCAACTGTTTTGTGACCTCAGCTATTATATTGTTGTGATCGAGAGTCTTCCTTGATTTCATGATCCTCACTATTGCAGCTTCAATCTGAGGCTTCCTGTCCTCCTCCACTCTCTGACGGGTCTCCTGTTTTTCGGGCTCTGATTCCTTTTGTGCGACTACAGTTCCTATCTTCACCTTATAAAACTTGCTTGTGAACTTGTCGTTGACGAAGAAAGCATCATCCTCAACTATGTCTTTACTCATAGGCTCCTTCCGAAGAACATTCTTCCCCTTCACGCAAGCCAATGACTGCAGGCACCTCTTTAGATCTGGGGCTGGAATCTCTGTTGCCTGCTCAATCTCCTTATAGCTAAGCCGATCAGCATGATTAAAAAGCATTAGGACACACATTTGATAAGTGGACACATTTAGCTCATGCTTCTGGCCCTTCCCAAAGCAGGCCTTGATATCCGCTGTACCCATGTTAGTTTGCCAGGACAGTCTCCGACCAGTATGTGTCCCAAGGTAATATGATCGGAACTTTTCGCGGAGTGCTGACATTTCTGCAGGAAGGTTACAAGGGATGCTCAGTTGAGTTGGCCAAGATCCTGTTGTCAAAACCTGGACAGTTAATGTGGGTCCACTCCCAAGTTCAGGATGGCTTGCGTAGAACCCTTGCATAGTATCCTGAGAAGTTTTCATGTCTGTAAACATGCCCTCTAATTTGGAAGTAAATTGGTATCCGCACTCTGTCTTGAGCTTAACTATTAAACTTCTCTCTGCATCGTCAGAGACAGTTTTTCCAGACAAAAGCCTCTTTGCCAAATGCTGTTTATAGTATTTTTCAAATACATCTTTTTCCTGCAAGTAACGGAACAACATCATCACCTTGTCAAGAATAATTTCTACATCCTCCTCGCTAACCCCCTTCAAACCTTTGCGGAGTTTCTCATCAACAAACAAAGAGATGAACTCGGGTGAACGTTGGTTCAAGTTGATAAAGTACTCAAATGAAGAATTCAAAGCATTTTGAAATGTCTTGTCATTGATAAATGATGTGCTAATAATTCCATCATACTTATCTTTCTCATCCAAGAGGCGTTGAACAAATTCCACAGGATCCTTCAACTTTTCTGGATCAGTGACCAGCTGTTTACCAGTTTCCCTGAGGTGAGAAGTCATCACGTCGCGGATCATTGAAAGACCGTTTGGAACTCGTCGGAACAAATTGTACATTCTTTTAAGGTCCTCGTATTTATCATCAAGAAGCATGTTCACCAAACCTGAATTATCCATATGCACTAACCTCAGCATGTGGTTTGCTATCATCTCTTTCTCCACCACACTAGTTATTTTGACCTCGCTCCTTGTATCCAAGTAATGTGTAACCCTTTCGACTTCCTCATTCAAACGCCTCTCTGCCTTCTTCAAGTAATCGCCGCAATCACAGCACTCAATAAACTCTTGCGACTCACCCCTATAGAACTCCGCTGAAACCTCAAGAAAAGGCTTCTCAAAGTCTTCTTGGTAAACCGCAGGACCCAAATCCATCAGCATCTTAATTATATTCCTCATCAGCCCCCTGTTAATAACTTCACCACTCCGTTCCCTCTGTATTAGATCAAGAACTGTAGTAAGAAGTCTAGTCTGAATCTTAGGGGAGTGCACAATATTATCCTTCCATAAGTTCAGCCCAAGTTCGTGAACAGGAGTTTTCTGGGTACTCGGAATGTAAGTCCTGTCCATGTACATCAGTATGTCTCGGATCATTTGCAAAGCCTTATTGTGGTCATTCCATTTCCTGTTCAGTTCTTCAAGAAACAAACCTCCCTGAGCATCTTCAATGGATTTTGATATATCTCTGAGATGAGAAGTCATGGTGGCAACCAAACCCGAGTACAGCTTCTCACCATATTTGTGAAGCACCATATTGTAGGCATTTCTAAATCCATAAAGAAACTATGAAGTTATAAAACTCATAATTCATACAGAAGCCATAAATCCCACAACAATACACCACATGCATGTGCTTGGTAATTCCAGGAATTCATCAGAGCATGTGACAAATTGGTTAGATAAGCTTATTTAGATATTTCACACAAAGTACAAGGCGTGTAGTTTGCTAAAAGAAACAAGAAAGCTGACTAAAATTAATTTGCATCATGGTGGAACCGAATGGTGTTCTTTAAACAACACCTCTATGTCTTATTCTTTTCTACTAGCGCACAATCTGCGCGCTATATTCAGCCACATAAAAGCGGCTTCTAAACAGCAAATGTATTAATTCATGGGTTCACATGATTGGTATTACAATAGTAAAAGCCTTATGAGACTTTTCATTCTCCTTTAAAACCAACTATACATGACCACACTACGCACCGAAGCACATAGCCATCGAAATTTAATCACAAGTTACATACTGTCTTTATACTAAAGGTAACATCTTCCTCTACATCTCTCAACTAAAATAATTTTTCGTTTCTACACCTACCACTATTTCTCGATGCAGAACTTAATACAAACATTAAAAAACAAAAAAAAATCAAAAAACAAAGAACAAAGGACACAGAAGAAAAAAGTATGGCCTATATCAAAAGGCGAGGCATAGCAATAGCAAATATACAAGTAGTACAGCTACAACCAAAGCCAAAAAATCTTATGAAACACAACTACATATTTTAATAGAAAGAAAAACACACATACAGGCGTGTGTATGAATTTTATATATACATATACACATATATTATGTATATATGTATGTATAGCTTAGCCAAATAACTAGGTATTCCTGTACGGACAGAAATTGGGACAAACATTTCCACTAATCTCCACATAAAACTGCATAACCTCAAAAACTAAAGTATGATCAAAAGCATTAAAATCAAACAATTTTGGACGAATTTCAGAAGCGCAAAGAATTTAGAAGCTAAAATCTGAAGGCCAGAGAGACGAACCTGTAGAGCTCTTCAAAGCTGAGGCCACTAGCATTATGATTGTAAATCTCGTGGATTGCATGTTCCAGAATCTTCCACGTCTTCTCGGCGTACTTTGGATCCACCACAACCCTGTGCTTGAAAGCCTCAATCTGGAAATTCCTCTTCTTCTGGTTGCTCATCGCTTTCTTCCCAAAAAAAAATTCCCAAAATCCAAACACTCAGCTCCGATCACTAAAAATCAGAATCCGAATCAGAGCCTACGAATTCGACATCGGAAAGATCGACGGGTTTCGGTTTCGAAAGTGAAATTCAATCGGGAAACGAAAACCCTGTTCTTAGGAGAGATTGAAATGATGAAAATTGACGAAATTGATTTAAGGTTATACAAAAGATTGGCTTGAATTAATTAGGAAAACACGAAAGGTAAGATTTTGGTTTTGGTTTTGGTTGGTTTGCGATACCATTCGTGACAAGATGAAGAAGGTAGGGCTTTACCTGATTTTTGAGTTTTTGTTGTCACATAGAAACGTTTCCGTGACAGTTTCGTTTGTCTATGCGTTTCTAAGCTAAACATTTTTCGGCACCTATGATTAAGGGTCCGTTTGGTTCGAGTATTTGAATGAAGATTTAAATTTTTATGAGAGAAAATACTGTAGCAAAATGATTCAAACCGTGATTCGAGTATCGAAACAAACGGATCCTAAGTTAAAATAATTGAAAAAGTTGAAATGGATGGGGCTCCTAGTCTCCATAGGGTTTAAATTTTGGCTCATCTAGTTGTAAATCAATGACTCAAAATTATAATGTTTATGGAATTTAAAACAAAAAATAACAAAAATTTTTTATATCAAATATTTATCTAAATAAATCTCAACCATCGATTTAATACAACTTCTAAACTCAACTCTTAATTTTAAAGCATGTCTAAATCCTAACTCTAAGATCCTAAAGTTTATGCAAGTTTCTATGCTGTCATCGGCAGCTTCACCATTCCATACGCCACCTCATTGGATCTCAGCTTACTCATTCGATGATAAGACGGGCTTCACAAGAGTTTGGGGCACTTGACGGAGTTCACAAGGACTCAACAATGGGGTTTGCCAAGGCTTCAATGACATTTGTAAGGGCTTTAATGGG
Organism: Artocarpus heterophyllus; assembly: GCA_025403435.1. Classification (NCBI taxonomy): domain Eukaryota; kingdom Viridiplantae; phylum Streptophyta; class Magnoliopsida; order Rosales; family Moraceae; genus Artocarpus; species Artocarpus heterophyllus. The sequence continues at coordinate 5,453,188 of CM046340.1, forward strand.
TTTTGTGGGGGCTCCATCAGGTTTATGGGGCCTGGCAATAAGGTTTATGATGGTTGGCGTTGGGCTCATGGGTGTCGGAGATAGGATTCGCAATGGCTCGGCAACAAGCTTTGTGAAGAAGGTAGGGCTTTACCTGATTTATGAGTTTTTGTTGTCACATAGAAACGTTTCCGTGACAGTTTCGTTTGTTCATGCGTTTCTACGTTAAACATTTTCGGAGCCTATGAATAAGTTAAAATAATTGAAAAAGTTGAAATGGAGGGCACTCCTATTCTCTAGAGGGTGTAAATTTTGGCCCATCTAGTTGTAAATCAATGGCTCAAAATTATAATGTTTATGGAATTTAAAATAAAAAATCACAAAAATATTTTTATATCAAATATTTATCTAAATAAATCTCAACCATCGATTTAATACAATCTAAACTAAACTCTTAATTTTAAAGCATGTCTAAACCCTAACTCTAAGATCCCAAAGTTTGTGCAAGTTTCTATGCTGTCATCGGTAGCTTCACCATTCCATACACCACCTCATTGGATCTCAACTTACTCGCTCGACGACAAGATAGGCTTCATAGGAGTTTGGGGCACTTAACGGAGCTCACAAGGACTCAACGATGGGATTTGCTAAGGCTTTAACGACATTTGTAAGGGCTTTAATGGGTTCTGTGGGGGCTCCATCAGCGTTTGTGGGGTCTACCAATAAGGTTTATGATGGTTGGTGTTGGGCTCACGGGTGTCGGAGATAGGATTTGTAATGGCTCGGTAATAGGCTTTGTGAAGAAGGTAGGGCTTTACCTGATTTATGAGTTTTTGTTGTCACATAGAAACATTTTCATGACAGTTTTATTTGTTTATGCATTTCTATGTTAAACATTTTTGGCGCCTATGAATAAGTTAATATAATTGAAAAAGTTGTAATGGAGGGCGCTACTATTCTCCAGAGAGTGTAAATTTTGGCCCATCTAGTTGTAAATCAATGGCTCAAAATTATAATGTTTATGGAATTTAAAATAAAAAAATCACAATTTTTTTTATTCAAATATTTATCTAAATAAATCTCAACCATTGATTTAATACAACTTCTAAACTCAACTCTTAATTTTAAAGCATGTCTAAACCCTAATTCTAAGATCCCAAAGTTTGTGCAAGTTTCTATGTTATCATCAATAGCTTCATCCCTTCCACACGCCACCTCATCGGATCTTAGCTTGCTCGCTCGATGACAAGACGGGATTTGTAGGAGTTTGGGGCTCTTGACGGAGTTCACAAGGACTCGATGATGGGGTTTGCCAAGGCTTCAACGACATTTGTAGGGGCTTTAATGGGGTTTGTGGGGTCTAACAATGAGGTTTATGATGGTTGGCGTTAGGCTCGCGGGTGTCAGAAATAGGATTCGCAATGGCTCGGCAACGGGCTTTGTAGAGGCCATTGTTGGCGATTGAAAATTTTTCCTCCTTTGCTTCGCATCATCGGCAGATGTGACAGAAACGATGGAGAAGGAATTTAATGTGTGTTTTATTTTTCATTTTTAGAATAAAATTTTAATTATGTAATAACCAAGGGATATTCATTAACAAAAATCTAATATTTAATTAGATTTAATTAATGAATTTACCCTCATAAATCGTATTTCTTGTAAAATTACGATAATATATGATGATTACTGTTGACAGAAAATTTTACTATGAAGTTAATGCGATGTTGGATATGGTTAAATACAGATTTTTGAGCTTAAATGCTCGAAAACTTGTAAATAATATCCATAAAATAAATTTTATATCACAATTGATTATAATATTGTGATATAAATTAATGAGTGCTTAAGGTAGAAATAAGCTAGAAAAACATGTCAAAACCCTAAAATAGTGTAAAAAAAAGTATAACACGGTGTAAGTACATTGCTAAGGTAAAAACACAGATATAAAAAATATTGTGTTTTTACTCTAAAAGTTAACTAAAGAATAGGTATGATATTTAATACAGTACAAGAAAATGTTTTTCAATGGTTTTATCCCAGCATTATAAGAAAAATATTATGTGGTGAAAAATTACACTATGTAAAGTTTTGAGGGACCCACCAAGGGGATACCTTGCAATTTTCGATTGGGCCACCATATCTACTAATGTGGCCCAATCATAAAAGGCCACCTTATGCCTTAAATATGGTTTAGAGTGATGACTCACCACGATAATAATAATAATAATAAAAAAGAAGAAGTTGGATAAGTCTTTAATTAAAGACTTAAAGTAGCAAAGTTTTTCCTTTCTTCTCCACCCATATTCAGCAGCCTAAGACTCACCCTCCCAAAATTTTGTTCAAAGCAATCCCTTACAAAAAAACTTCCCTAATCAAGTTTCAAGCTTCAACTTGAAGGTTTTACAAACTTTTCAAGGTAAAGAAACTGTAACACTTAAGAATTTCTAATGTATTAAAAATGCAATAAGTTAAGGATTATGTCAAGAAAAAAATACAGTTTAAGTAAAATACTGTATAATAATATGTAAAATTATACAGTATTAAAATAAGACAGTGTAAGGAAATACACTGATAAAATTATGTAGTATAAAAATTACACTACAAAAATAATGCAGTGTAAGAATTTCACTGTTTAATATTAAGTACTATAGAAATTAGAGTGTTTAAGTTAAAGCAGTATAGGAATAATACTGTTTGGAGAATATAGATGAATAAGAAATGTTGTAGCAGTATAGAGAATGTACCGGTAATATAAGAAAAATACTGTCAGTATAATTTGGACTATATAAAGTTAGATAATATTAGAATTACATTATGTAATGGATGAAAATAAGTATGGGAGGTTGTGGGACCTCATGAATTGTATGGAAAGGAATACCGGCAATATAGGAAGAATACTTTCAGCATAAACTTGGATTGTGTAAAAAAAAAGGACACTTTGAAGAATTTGATTAGACCACCATATCACCTAATGTGGTCCAATCCTTAAAGGCCACCTTAGGTAAGTATGATCAAGTGGTGACTCACCACTTTAATTCAAATGAGATAAGCTTCCATAAAAGCTTAGGAAAACCATTTTTTCTTCATTTTCCCACCATCCACGGCAACCTTGGTCTCCTTTATCTCCAAACTTTTCCCAAGCAAACTTTTCACAAGGTTTCACTTTCAAGCAAGTTTCAAGTTCAAGTTCAAGGTTTTTCAAACCTTAAGTGGATTCTAATCAAGGGAATTTGGAAAGCTCTCGAGTTTTAAAAGGTGGGGACAAACACTTGGAAATGATTAGGACACAGAGGCTGACTAATGAAAGGAAAAAGAACAGAATAGAGAACGCTAGAGCGTAATCTAAATAAGTTTCAAACCTCACCTATAACATGAAGTAAATAGGTTTCAAATGTTTATATATATATATATATGTTTGCAAATATGTTTGCAATTTTTAAACAAGTTGTTTTTAAAAATATGTTTGCATTTGTTATGCAAAATGTTTTACAATTTAAATCAAGATTTGCAGTCTATTTGGAAATATTACGTTAAAGCATGATTACATTTCATGTGCATAAAGTTTTGAAAGATCAAGTAAAAGTTTGCAATGTATTTGCAAAAATTATGTTTAAAGTATGTTTTACATTTTATTAATGCATAATATTTTACAGTTTAAGTAATTAGTTTTATGTTGCATTTGTTATGCAATAAGTTTCAAAAAAAACAATTATGATTTGCAAATGTGTTTACATATAATGTGATTACATTTAATATGCTCACTAAAGTTAATAAGAAGGTAAAGTAAAGATGAAAAGAAAGTGTTGTACTAGCCTCCTTGATGTAAGGTACACAAGTAAAGTTAAAGTTTGATCTCCTCAATGTGAGATACATGACTTCAGTGTTCGATGGTCTCAAGTCTACCACAAAGGAAGCATTATGTTTATGATCTCATGGTTGATGATGTTGGTATGAACATTAAAGTAAGATAAGGAAAGATAAGGAACAAAGATAGAAAGCTAAAGTAAGAAAAGAATATTCATAAGACGCTCATAATTGAAAGTTCATAATTGATCATAAATGGAATCATGCATTATGAATTTGCTTGTGTTCATTATTATAAAGTATTTATGTGAAATGATTATGGAAAACATTGTGAGAAATGTTTTACGTTAAATGTTTATCAAAAACATCTTTATGTTTTCAAGAAAAGGTTTATGAATGAAGTTTTAAGGAAAATGTTTAAGAAATGTTTTATGAAAAACGTTTCGGAAATATTTAATGAAAAACGTTTTAAGAACAAGGTTTTTATGGGAAAAGCTTTTAAAGCATATGAAAATTATTTGTAAATGACGTTTTAAGAAAACCAGTCAAGAAATGTTTTATGAAAAACGTTTATGCAAAACGTTTCAGAAATGTATATGACAAACGTTTTAAAAGAAAAGTTTTTATAAGGAAAGCTTTTAAAGCATGTGAAAATGATTTTTGAGATTTTGTTTAAACTTACCGAGCGTAAGCTCATAAAAGGTATTTCATGCTTTAGGTAGTCCAAAGGATGACCAGTATGACTTGTTTGAAGAGCTGTGGTGCTACAGAGGACAGATGCAAAAATTTGGATCTAGATACCACCACAGTAAGTTTTCGTTATACAAAGAAAATGTTTTCCCACTATTTGATATAGTGTTTTCTAAATTTTAAGAAAAATAAAGTTTTAAGGAATGTTTTCAAAATTTTAAGAAATATTTTACCAAATGTTTTAATAATTACAAAGTTAATGTTTCTTATTAAGTTTTAAGAAACGATTTGAAATGCTTTTAAAGTCAAGTGTTGAGCAATGTCTCGACTTAGATTGCGACAGAAGTCGCAACATTTTTTAAGAATGTTTTAAAGGATGTTTAAAAGGAAAAAAAATTTATTCAGTATCTTTCTTACTAAGTAAGTAAGATTAATGTTTAAGAAACGATGTTTAAGAAAATAAAGTGACTACCTGAAAAGACAGGTCGTCATAGAAACTAAACCTTTCTTAGGGTTTTTCTTGGTTTAAGGAGGGGAATTTGACCCAAGATTCTCTCACGTGAAACATGACTAAGAATATTGCAAATAAGCTATTGGAAAGCCTAGAAACACTTATTATCCTTGGTAAGTTCAAATTGTCAACTTTAAACGCTAAATGGGTTGCTTTGATTTTGATTATTTTAAAAGGCATATGGATATTCAAGCAAGTTTGTGGGTTGATTTCTTGAGTATGTGATTTATGATGTGGTTGTGTTGTTGAAATAGAGGTTTAAATGTGAAAATTGTCATTTGGTGTAAAAATAGAATAATTTTGTAAACTTTGATGTTAGTTTTTAAAGAGTTGTGATTTAGCATGAGATTGTTTAAGAAGGTTCTAAATTTGTGTAAACAATGGGTTGTATGCAGTTCTGCAAAAATGACTTTAGGGACTAAGTCGCAAAAAAAATGTTATTCTCGATAGATTTGAAAAAATGGCAAAAACTCCATTGTACAGTGAAAATTTTGAAAAAGTTAAAATACGAAAGTTGTAGATCTTGACAAAACTATTAAAAGTCACAAACGGTTCGTCGAAAATCACCTTTGTTTGTGAGTTATGAATTTTACAATTTTTTTTTAAATTGAAAAAAAATTAAGGGAAAAAAACGTCTTTTCACAAAAGGAATTTGAGAAAATTTGATGCTCTTGCAAAATGGGGACTAATGGTTTAAAAAGAATAGTTTTAGTCCCGGAGGCAACATTGTCAAAATTTTCAAATAAGGGGTAAAATTGTAAAGTTTTGATAAACTTGGGTTTTTATTTCAAGTAAGCAACCCGAAGCCTTGAACCCTTGTTTCTACTCTAATAAGTGATGTTTTGTGTTGAATTAGTCAAAACGGACTTAGGAATTCAAAGAGGCCCATCAAGGGCAAAAACGTCATTTTTCATAAAATGATCAGCACAGACCCCAAAATGTGTAAGATAGAGAAAAACGACCTTACAAAGGATTTCTCTCTTTTTGTTAGAAGTTATAAGATAGGATGAAAAGAGAGGACGGTCGAACTTTAAGTAACTGGAATAGTATTCCAAAATAATAATCGATAAGTATACCTTATTGACGTATGGCTAAATAGTGATGATTTGGCTAATAATGATATAAATGGCTAAACAGGTCCTTATACAAGTAACAAAGGAAACCTGAGAATGATTTTAATAGCAGCAAAAATAGGTAAGTTCCAAACCCACCTATGATATGAAATAGTAGGTTAAGAGTATAGTATGTTCATGAGTATATACTTGTGTATATTATGCAATTGAAAAGTGCATCTGATTTACACGAGTATGTAAATGTATTGTCATGCATGGTATGATAACCCAAATAACTGACTGGTAAATGAATCACCTGAAGAAAAGATAAGTGTCATACCAACTCCCGACACAAAAGGGGGAGTTTAAAGTTAAGGTATGGTCTTAGCGCACATATAGTACAAGCACTTGAGCCCTAGTAAAAGATAAGATTGAATAAGAATAAAGAATGTTCATAAGAAAGCATAAATGGATCATGCATATAAGTATAAGATATATGTGAGCTATGTTTGGACTTACTGAGCATAAGCTTACTAGTTATTTCATGCTGTAGAAATTTCCAACAATAGGTCAGAATAAATGTACCGGTGAGTTGGCAGTGGAGTATGAGCAATGTGCAAAACAGGATGTGGATACCACCACAATGAAGTTTCCGTTGCTATGCAAATATAGTTATTTTGGAACTGGTTATATAAAAGATATAGTATGGTTAAGTGAGACAAAATCACTTTTTGATATACTAAGTATATGAAGTTGTAAAGAAGGGAAGTTGTTTATGTAAATATATATATACATATATATATATATATATAAATAGAAGAAGTTTAAGTATGAATATGTGATATATTTATGTTATTTTTGTAGTTTGAAAAAAAAAGTAAATCCAAGATTTTCATAAATATATAAATAAGAAAAGTATTAAAGTACGGCCTGTAAAAAGGCGAATTGTGACATATTAGGTGTTGAATTATATGTGGAATGCTTTATTTTGATTTAATATGCTTTTTTTTAACTATTGATTCAAAAGTCAAAGCTGCTCACTACTCTAAGATTATACTACATTTTTCACTGCACCATAAAGTTTTCCTAAAATAATAGAATGCTTGTTTATATATTGCATTTCACTTTTCTACTAATGCTTTAAAATTTTCATTACTCGTTACTAGAAAATATATATATATATATATATATATATATATATTTAGTTGTTTAGGTCAACAATTTGAAGTGAAAGTTTGAATTAAAATTTAAAGATTATCAACACTTATTGCTTATAAACTTTGGGGTTTCATTCACTTTATCCCCTAAACTTTTAAAATTATCACTTTACTCGTTGAACTTTTAAAACTTTTCATTGTGCCCTTGAATTTTGAAAATCATCTTTTTGTCCCTGAACTTTCAAAGCTCTTTACACAGATTGGATTATAGATTGATCCTTAATTCATGTAATTTCATCTGTAAATGCCTCTAAATTGCATATTTATGATTATTTACATAATTATTTATACCGTAAACACAAGGTATATAAATTATTGACATCTTAAATTTGTTTATTGTGTAAATAATAATTATTTACATAATAAATAAGAGTGTAAATAAATTTATTTACAATACAAATTTATTATTTATTATAAATATTTTTAAAATCATGTTATTTCGTACAAATAATTTTAAAAAATATTTATTACAATTTTCATAATTAATTTTTTCTGATGGTCACCGTCAATTCATATCATTTATAAACAAAATATTTGTTATTATTTCTCTCAATTTTTTCATCCTATTAAAGAATTCTTAAAAGCATAGTGTCTAATTAAAAATAAATAAATGAATGAAGATTTTTTCCCCTTTCTTCTTTTGTATCTATCAATTTTACATAAAATGTATTTGTCAACATAGTTAAAACTGTTTATTAAAACTATTTTTATTATAATATATAAAAATTTTATATTATATTATATTATTTTTTTTTGTTATTATAATATATAAGAGCTACGTATCATTTATAACTAAATAACAAGTCTAAACTTGACCTGTCAAACACGCCAATCATAATCCACAAATTCACAGAATTCCCAAAAATGTATTAAAACCTCGCTCAATTTGTTCAAAGAAAAACCCTTTTTATTTTTATTTTTTCCCCTTTGCTCATTTTCAATTCATCGATCAATTCTCTTTCCCTCCAACCAAACACCAAACGCTAACTCGCTTGATCTCCTTTCTCTGCTTCGTTCTTCACAAATTTCGCTTCGAATTTCGTACAAAAATTCGGCGATCTTTCTGAATTCTCATGTCGGATTGTTAGGCTCAGATTCGGATTCTCTTTTTCGCTTGTTTGGATTTGGGAGAAAACTTCGGGAATCGGAGAAGAAAGCGATGAGCAATCAGAAGAAGAGGAATTTCCAGATTGAGGCTTTCAAGCACAAGGTTGTGGTGGATCCGAAGTACGCCGAGAAGACGTGGAAGATTCTGGAACATGCAATATACGAGATTTACAATCTCAATGCTAGCGGCCTCAGCTTTGAAGAGCTCTACAGGTCCGCCTCTCTTTCTCTTTGATTTCTTGATTTCTGGAATTTGCTTGTGTTGTTGTAATCTTTTTTGTGCGAATTAGGTGATTTTTTTTTGTTTCTGTTCTTGATTTGTTGATCTTGATCGTACTTTAGGTATTCGATTGTCTTGCTATGATTTTGTCGTTTGGGATTGTAGGTCTTGAATTCATAAGATCTTTTGTTGCCTTTGGTTATAGTATTCGAAGATGCTTTGTTTCTAGGGTTACTGATTCCATATGAAATGAGACATATTATTTTCATATTTGTGATAAGCTGTACACCGAGAAAAACATGAAAGAAAACCATTTTATTTATGATGAGAAATTGAGGAGCAATGTTGACAGGATGTAAGTTTTGAGGAAAGTTGTGAAGACTTATGTAATTATGTTATTATATTGGCTACGTTTAGGGCTTTTTAATAATTGTTGATCATTTTGCCTATCACATAGGTATACATAACTGAATATGTTTGTTGATGGGCGGTTATATTTGTGAAGCTAGAACAGGGCATAGAGATGTCATGGTATGGGTTTGCTTTAATTAACAATGGCTCGAAAGGGTTTGAACTGAACACTTTTGAGGAGTAACATTCGATTAAACCTTATGCAAACTAATTGGAGTTGGATATGTTTGCCAAGCTAAATACCTTTATTCTTTTGTGAAATTTCTGGGTACAAGATTGACTAATAGTTTTTTACATGCTAATTTCTGCCATAGTCACGTGCCTACACATGCTTTAGTGTTGTTAGATTTGTGGATTTGTTAAAACGATGAAAAGTTTATAATGTTATAGTTTCTCTGTGGATTTAGAAATGCCTACAATATGGTGCTTCACAAATTTGGTGAAAAGTTGTACTCGGGGCTGGTCACCACGATGACTTCTCATCTCAGTGAGACATCAAAATCCATTGAAGCTGCTCAGGGAGGTTTGTTTCTTGAAGAACTGAACAGAAAATGGAACGATCACATTAAGGCTATGCAAATGATCCGAGACATACTGATGTACATGGACAGGACTTATATTCCAAGTACGCAGAAAACCCCTGTTCACGAACTTGGGCTGAACCTGTGGAGGGATAATATTGTACACTCCCCTAAGATTCAGAATAGACTTCTTACTACACTTCTTGATCTTATACAGAGGGAACGGAGTGGCGAAGTTATAAACAGGGGGCTGATGAGGAATATAATTAAGATTCTGATGGATTTGGGTCCTTTTGTTTACCAAGAAGACTTTGAGAAGCCTTTTCTTGACGTTTCGGCTGAGTTCTACCGGGGTGAGTCACAAAAGTTTATTGACTGTTGCGACTGTGGGGATTACTTGAAGGAGGCAGAGAGGCGCTTGAATGAGGAAGTTGAAAGGGTTACCCATTACTTGGATGCAAAGAGTGAAGCCAAGATAACTAGTGTGGTGGAGAAAGAGATGATTGCAAACCACATGCCAAGGTTAGTGCATATGGAAAATTCTGGTCTGGTGAACATGCTTCTTGATGATAAGTATGAGGACATGAAAAGAATGTACAACTTGTTCCGACGGGTTTCCAATGGTCTTTCAACAATACGTGATGTGATGACTTCTCACATCAGAGAAACTGGTAAACAGTTGGTTACTGATCCAGAAAAGTCAAAGGATCCTGTGGAATTTGTTCAACGACTCTTGGATGAGAAAGATAAGTATGATGGAATTATTAGCTCGTCATTTACTAATGACAAGACATTTCAGAATGCTTTGAATTCATCATTTGAGTACTTCATTAATCTGAACCCACGTTCACCCGAGTTTATTTCTTTGTTTGTTGATGACAAACTTCGGAAAGGTTTGAAGGGGTTTAGCGAGGAGGATGTAGAAACCATTCTTGACAAAGTGATGATGTTGTTCCGCTACCTAGAGGAAAAAGATGTATTTGAAAAATATTACAAGCAGCACTTGGCTAAGAGGCTTTTGTCTGGTAAAACTGTCTCTGATGACGCAGAGAGAAGTTTGATAGTGAAGCTCAAGACAGAGTGTGGATATCAATTTACTTGCAAATTAGAGGGCATGTTTACAGACATGAAAACTTCTCAGGACACAATGCAAGGGTTTTATGCAAGCCATCCTGAACTAGGGGGTGGACCTACACTTACCGTTCAAGTTCTGACAACAGGATCTTGGCCAACTCAGCCCAGCGTCACTTGCAACCTTCCAGCAGAAATGTTAGCATTGTGCGAGAAGTTCCGATCCTATTACCTTGGGACCCATACGGGCCGGAGGTTGTCCTGGCAATGTAACATGGGTACAGCAGATATCAAGGCCTCTTTTGGGAAGGGCCAGAAGCATGAGTTAAATGTGTCCACTTATCAAATGTGTGTCCTGATGCTGTTTAATAATGCTGATCGGCTTAGCTATAGGGAGATTGAGCAGGCCACAGAGATTCCTGCGTCTGATCTAAAGAGGTGCCTGCAATCGTTGGCTTGTGTGAAAGGAAAAAATGTTCTTCGGAAAGAGCCTATGAGTAGAGACATAGTTGAGGATGATGCATTCTGCGTGAACGACAAATTTGCAAGCAAATTCTATAAGGTGAAGATAGGAACTGTTGTCGCCCAAAAGGAATCAGAACCCGAAAAACAGGAGACCCGTCAGAGAGTGGAGGAGGACAGGAAGCCTCAGATTGAAGCTGCAATAGTGAGGATCATGAAATCAAGGAAGACTCTCGATCACAACAATATCATAGCTGAGGTCACGAAACAGTTGCAATCACGCTTCCTAGCCAACCCAACAGAGATTAAGAAACGCATCGAGTCTCTCATCGAGCGTGATTTTTTGGAAAGGGACAACACAGACAGAAAATTGTATCGCTACCTTGCCTAGAAGAAATGTTTGCTTCTCTTAGCATTCGACAAGTTGTATTGTAACTTCTTTAGGTAATGGAATATTTCAATGGATATTCATTTGCGCTGTTACAGCTCTTCTACTTTTCCCCTATGACGTTTTCAAGTTGGGGGATGTTGATAATTCAGCATTTGAAGTTTTGACCTGCTGGTAAAGATTTTCGGTTGAAAGGTGAAGAACGAAAAGCTGAATCGAAACACAGCAATGCTTGACTTGTTTACATGGAGGTTTTGCGCTTATATTTTCCTGTCAAGATAATTGATGAAGGGATTTTCTGTGTTGGTCTCGTCTTTATATCAAAGGTTTTTCTGGAGTTCACTATTGTTTCACTTCCATTCACCAGAGAGCGAACGGGAAATCGCTTTGCTCGGAAAAAAAAAAAAAAAAAAATCATACATGTTGAACGTGAACAATATTTTCTCATCTTTTCATGAACAAAATTCAATATAACCAACAGCTGCAGCAGAACTTACAAAACCATTTCATGTTCCCATTAAATATTCCTAAAATCTCCAAATTTCTTTTTTCCCCCTTTTTGTTGAACAAACCGAGTTATTCTTCCTCAATTATTCCTGCAGCAGAATACATTAAGGATAAGAAATTGAGATCCACATTTTCCATCGTAGTACACTCAAAAACAAGGAACAGAAAAGCAGCAAAGAAACATGGATTATGGTCTCAGAGTCTGCGATTCATGCCTGATTTTTGGAAGTTACAACTCTGAAAGGAGGATACCATTTTGAACGTCTGAGAATGTCTTCACATCTTGTCCCCACAGCCTGCTTATTGTGATCACTAGTAATTAGCTGTGTCATACAATATAAGCTATTTCTCAATCCATTCCTAGAGTTATTTAAGCTCGTCCTTGTGGTAGTAGCAGAACGAGAATAAAACTGTTAAAACTCAACCCGTTATCTGTCAGTATTAGACTACAAGTTTCTTCCATGAAAAAAAAAAATGATTTATGAGCTCTATTTAATCAAATAACTCCACAGGAACCACAAGCTAATGCATACAATCTTTCAAATGTTCTTACCAACAATCTATCCCAATGGCATTAGCACCGTCTTTGTCTGCTTTTTCATCATCTCCAACATGTACCGCTTTGCAAGCCTCCACATTAATTTGATCTCCATTATATTTCCCAAGAAGCCAGTTATATTCGCCCAAAGTAACAGAAAGCCACAGTGATGTAAAGATGGAAAAATGTTTTAACTATTTTTTAAGAGACGTTGATCATAAGTACAACAAATAGAATAAATCAAACTCCTACAAAGTTGTGAGTCTACAAGGAGAAAATCGGCTTCCTCTATGCATACCTAGAGCGGCTTCAAATATCTTTGAATCTGGTTTTTCATATCCAACCTCCGAGGATATAATGACAGCATCGAACCTATAAAGAAACAATGGCAAAATTGTTGTAAGGGCAAACAAGTAGGTTTTCCTTCTTATTTCTTTCCAATCAATGAAGAGATTTGCAAAATCAATCAGAAGAAAGGGCCAATGCTTACAGGTCTAGAACATTGAGGTCCTTCAATAGCTTCCGCAAGCGGGTGTCAAAATTGGATACAACGGCCACCTTAACTGCATTGTCGAATGCAATGTCCTTAACATACAAAAGCAGGCATCATTTATAAACAATGGAAGATCATGTATTTTCTGGCAGTGAAAATTAAAGAGGAGAAAAAGAAATACTTGCTAAATACAACCTCCAGCATCCTTGAGGAGGACTATTGTTTCATTAGCTCCAGAAGGAAGATGCCAAGCATCGCCATTAGCATAGTACTAAAAAAGAAAACCAGAAACCACTAATATTTAAACTTCAGTGATAGTGCTCATGATAAGAACAAGCAAAGTTGGGCATTTAAAGAAAGATTACCTCGTAAACTTCTTCAAAATAATCAATGTCAGAACACCCAGTGGCTTCAGAAACAACAAGCTTCCAAAATGCCCTCCCATCTCCCTATCAGTAGACATACAATAGCTCAACTAGATTCCAAGAAAAAATAAGAACACTGCATAATGTATTGCTTTTGGCATGAAATAAGTATCTAGAGATCTCAGAAATTTAGCAGAAACCTGGTAGCGAAGCTTTTCGGGCCATGATGGAGCAGCAAATGCTCTCTTAAATCCTTGCCTTATTTCAGATGAAGTTGCAGAAAGACCTGAAAACCATTACAAAACACAAATTTAACTCTCAACTATCTCTGTTTTTTGTGAACCCAACAAGCTACTTTAAGCATCGACAACTTTTTAATCGATCACAAATTCACAATTGAGAGCCACAAATTATAACTTATTGAATAGCCCAATAGCCCAAAAATACCCAAAAATAAAAAATAACTAAAATAACAAAATACTCTATTCAGCTTTATTTCATCTGGAGTTGATATCAGGCCTGAAAACCTATACAAACACAAGTTTAACTGTTTTAACTAACTCTCTGGCGAATAGCACAGCTAACACTAAAAGCCACAAGTTATTACAGATTGAAGAGAGAGGGAGAGAGAGAGAGAGAGAGAGAGAGAGAGCATTTTCCAGAACCCAATAGCCAAAATAATAATAATAATAAAGCTAACCATATTTGGCTCCGATTGAAGCATAGGTCTCTTCAACAGGCTTGGCCAACTGCAAGAGAGTGCCTCCGGCGTCCAACAAAAGACCGTCGTATGCTCTTCTAAAAGTTCCTATTCCATATTTTATCAAAATTTATCTAGATTTCTCGAAAAATAACTCTAGATTTTATCAAATGTTTGTTAATTTTAGTTTTTTTTTTTTAATATAACAAACTATCAGAATCTTGATAAGAAAGCGTTAAGCGGTACCAGAGCGTAGATTCGAAGAAGAGAGAGAGCAAGTGAGTGGCTTTGAAAGTCTCGACTGGAGAGGTTTGAGGGCTTTGAGAAGAGAACCGCCATTGCAGCACCTCGTCAAGCACGCCTCCATTTTCTCCCCCGAGAATCAGCGATTTGCGTGCTCTATTTAAGGCATCAAAAATTCTTTTTGTTTTTGTTTGTCGTGTGTTTCGCCGAAGAAACTGGAAATACGTCGCCTAATAGACTGTCGTTTAAACTGATGGGACATGTCGTGTTGTCGTTTTTAAGTGCAATACACGACGTTCCATTTGTGCCGACTGTAATCTTTTCCTTGCATTGCGTTGCTGTTATTTATTTACGATAAATAGCTCGTTTGATCTTGACCTTTTTTAAAAATTTATAATCTGGTCTTTAATTTTTTTGATGTAATTGAGTCTAATTTTTTAAAAAAGGTGTAATTTAGTCCTCAATTGTTAAATTTAATAGTTAAAAAATGTTTTGAGTACTTCAACAAAAGTATTTTGGTAAAATACCTAATACATTTTAAAGGAATTAAAATTAAAACGTAAAAAAATAAAAAATAATAACTATATATTATTAAAACTAAATTTTTTAAAAAATCAAAAGCTTTTAATAAAAAAAAAAAATCAGATCTCTACTCAAGAAAACAAAATTAGTTTTTAAAAAATCATATCTTTTTAATCTCAAAAAAATCAATCCAAAAAAATAAAAAAAAAATCAATCTAAAAACTCCTCTCTCCAACCACACCCAACCCAGCCCCATCTCTGGCCGGCAACACCTCCTACCGCCTCTTCAATCTGAAAATCAATTCCCTTCTTCAATTGCAAGATCAATTAGGGAAACCAATTAGTTAGACACAGTCGAGGACAATGGAGATCTCAGTGAGCGCAGAGAGTTTCCCATAACTGGGTCTCGATTCAACTAGTGAGGCCAGGGGAGTAGCCACTGGGATCACCGAGGTTGAGGGAGATA
Organism: Artocarpus heterophyllus; assembly: GCA_025403435.1. Lineage (NCBI taxonomy): Eukaryota > Viridiplantae > Streptophyta > Magnoliopsida > Rosales > Moraceae > Artocarpus > Artocarpus heterophyllus. Next base: position 5,468,455 of record CM046340.1, read on the forward strand.
ACCTTGTCGGCGTCGCAGAAGATGCCGGTGAAGTTGCAAGGGTCGACGGTGGTCCCAGGAGGCAATAGGGAGTGGGGGTGCAACAAGGAGGGTAGGGTGCGACAAGGAATGGGGGTGGGGTGGTTGGGCCTGAAGGTGGGGTCGTTGGCTGGGATTGGGGTGGTTCGGCGCAAAGGAGGGGTCACCAATGAGGGATAGGGCAATGGGTATGGGTGGACAACAGGGAGGAGGTGCTGGGTTTAGGTATGGGTCTTGTTTTGTTTTTTTGTTTTTTCTTTTTTTTATGATTTTGAATTTTTTTCTTAGTAAAAATCAAACCAATAGCTGTGATATAGTTTTTTTGAATCATTGGCCATGATTTACTCTTAATTTTTTTAATATACTAATTAATTAAAAGATAATTTAATAATTTTAATTAAAAATAATTTTTAATAATTTTTAACAATCAAACTTAACAGTTGGGGATCAAATCGTATCCTTTTTAAAAAAATAAGACCCAATTAAATAAAAAAAAAGTTAAGGACCAATTTGTAACTCTTAAAAAGATCGGAAACAACCAAGCTATTTACTCATTTATTTATTTATTTATTTATTTATTATGTAACCTTGGTTTGCTATTATCGGCCTTCATATAAATGAAATTAGGACTTTAAGAACAAACCTAAAAAAACTTAGATTAGGACTTTAAGAAGAAACCTAAAAACTAAGTTTTTTTTGCCTCATTGATAAACAAACCCCAAAAGAAAGCACCTCTAAAGTGTAGCACCGCTGCCTTTCTCTCTTCCTCAGGGATGATGCTTAGTGCTGCTCTCGAACAGATGTTGATCTTTGGCGCTCGAAGAGGGGTGGACTATTTTTCGGTTCTGTTTGAAATGGGGGAAACGACAAGGATTTGATGGTCGGAATTGGCTGGAGGTGAAACCCAGAGGGAAGGCACAATTTGCGTTGGCGAGGCCTAGGCAACGATGCAGGGATCATAAAGTTTGACGGCCATGGTGATTAGACAAGAGAGGATAAGGGAAGGAGATAATCTACAAATCTCGTGGTCTTTCCATGGTGTACGTGGAGGAGGAGGGTGGGTTGGCTCGGATCTGGGGGCTAGGGGAGGAGACGACGCTGAGGTAGGGGAGGCTCTGCCCAGGGGAAGGGGACTTTTGGCGAAGGAGAGACGCACCGGTCAGCCCAAGTGGAGGAGGGAGGCATCGGTCACTAGTGGTGAGGCAAGTTTCCATTGACAGCCACCAACACAACACCAAGTTTTCAGTCGTTTGTTGGTCTTTATTGTATTTGTTTTATGTCTGTGTTTGTGAAATAAGATGGGTGAACTTTTCACTGGTGTTTTTTATTATAATAATGAAAGTAGTCTCTCACCTTTTCGAATTTAGTTGTTTTTCGCTAGAAATTAGTTTATGTGTTATCAATTGAACGAATATCTCCATCAATTGTAGAGATCTCGTCAAAACGAGCCTTACATGTGCTCTATTATTAGTGTATCAAAAAACCTTTCCGTTATCAGGTCTTAATAAGTTTTTTGCCTTGAGTTTCACCAGATTTTACTGATGGAATCGGTTAAGGTTGAGGGTATTATCTCATGTAATTCGAGGGTTTCAATTTAATAAAATATCCTTTCTTATTCAAAAAAATAAAAATAGGAGGATGTGTGCATAGTTTAACAGTAAATCACATATGACTTTATCTAAAAATAAAGAGTTTAAATCCTCTAACGTCAAATTTTTTTAAAAAAGGGAAGAAAATTGCTCAATAATGGTGGTTGTGATATAGAAGGGGTTCCATATTAGAAATAGAGATATATATGTTTCTGAGATATATGTGTCGACAAAAGTATTTCAAACTGAATTATTAATTAAAAAGATGCTCATAACAAAATAATAATCATAAATCGTATAAACTAAACTTTAAATCAAATAAAAAAAATTTGTAACCTTCTTTACAATCTCTTTCCTCGACAATTTCAAAACTAGTTTAGCGAAATAGGCGATCTTGAATCGGTGTTCTATGATTTCAAGCTCGGGGATATGATGGACGACTTGGCGGCAAATCGGACATGACTGCTTGATCTCATTCCAACCTGTGATGCATTTGAAGTGAAATATGTGATTGTAAAGAACCAACACTACGGCCTCCTCTCCTAGTCTGCAAATTTGATTATACTTAACTTGCAACTATAGTTCTCTTCTTTGTTGAACCGTTTATTGAAATTGAAGTTATCCTTAACCATCTTGAGCATTTGTATTCGTATAAGTCGTTCTTGCTAAAGAATCCATTGTTTGCAATTGTGCTCCTACATTATTGAATATATGACAATATGACTTTAAAAAGAATTAGGGGGTGTTTGGAAGGTGGTGGGAACCGGTGGTGGGAACCACTTTTACTGTAGCATGTGAAAGCTTTACACTGTAGCAATTTTTTAAATTGTTACTGTAGCATATGAGAGCTTTACACTGTTTATAACTGAGTTTGTGGTGGGAACCCTACCACATTGCCAAACAGGGGGTTAGAAACCAACAAATCTACCAAGCAAGGCATATTTAGGATGGAAGGCATTGCCTTTTGTCGCATGGGCAAAGCATATTTTCATTATAAATTGTGGATCTGGGACTACACAAAGTGTAGCCACCTATTGTACCACACATCAATCTACATCTTGTTTTGTCGATCTTGGCAAGTTCTACCAAATTAATATCTTTCACCATTTTTCTTTCATATACTAAAGTGGGCCTAAATAGTGCCCCAAAACATCTTCAAACATAGACGACATTGATCAACTCCAATATGTGTTTGAACTTCATCGATATCACCAACTTGTTTTCATATTTGTCAAATTCTCAGCAGTCCTAATCTTATGAATTAACATCTTTGTTGAGGTTTAGGAGATCAAGAGGGCAAGACGTGTTGGATGTACACATGCATACGTTTATTATTTATTGATAGCGATACTAACGAAGTCAAAGGTCTTCGAAAAGCAAATAAATGAAGTGCGACAAAATTTCCAATGAAATAGTGGGATAATTAGATCCAAAGTGATTCAAAAAAGAACAGCTCATAAGGCCCACTTTGTTGTTATTCTCACCAAGGCATAGTCACAAAGTAATCAAATGGAGCAGCATGCGAGTAAGATGTAGTGGGAGAAGTATGCAAAAAATTAACAGAGATGTTTCTGTTGGGTTTAGTGTCCAATAAGCTGTGATATTGTACGTATTGTTAATAAATAAATAAAGTGACATTTATAATTATTATGGTTGCTTATATGTATTATGAATACTTTTAATAAACATCAAGAAAATTCTATAATTATTTATGTGACTATAAATTTAGCATATAACACTTATATGCTTAGAGATAAAATTTATAGATAATAATCTAAATAGTCCGTAATAATTAATTAAAGTTTGAGATCTTTAATTAAATATCAAGTACGGTCCGATCTCACTTAGAATGAAATAGTCTTATCTAGGCTATTAATGTAGAGACATTGGATTGGAGGTACTTTATATAACGAGATTATATAGGACTGGACCAGATAAATTATGAATCTCTAATAATTATCCGTTACAAATAGAGTATTCAAATTTATCACTATGATGATCATATATTTGACAGTCTTAATCCTGATTATTTATTAGACTCCTGTTTATGACATTACTTTTTTGACTTGCATGGTAAGATTTGTCTAAACACAGATCATAACTTAGCATCTTGAAAACATAACATAATAAATGACTAGGAATAATATTATATAAATATGAAATCCATTCTTTTCTTATGGAAGTCAGAAAAATAGTTCTCTTGAATGATGATTCAAAGTTTGAACAATAAAGCGCTAGTTCATAATAAGATTATAAATTAACTGTTAATTAGAGAATTATTGGTACTCAAGAACAAAGATGTAATAAGAGAGGTAAACGGAAATGGAACCTAGCTCTTATTATGAACTATTTATGGATGACTAACTTACATGTAATGATTATATCAATAGACTACTCGCTAATTTTCTTTGAGTAATTTTACTATAATTTTAAGAGTTTAGTTTCAGGTTTTTAGTGGAATAATACTGAAACTAATAAATTTGGCACATTAATTAAAGAGTTTAATTGATTGTCAAATTTATTGGAGTTTGGGTTATTGGTCCATAGGTCCCCAATGTTACCTCTATAACATTATATTAGATTTAATGTATAGAATGAATTATACATATGTAATTTGGAATTATTGAATTATGAATAAATTATTTCACACTTAAGATATTAATATGATATAGAAAAATATTCTCTATGACACATAATATAGTGTGATAAATATTGTCACATTTAATTGAGTATTAGTTAATTAATTAATTGATTATATTTAAAATCTATTCTTAAATAAATGAGATTTATTTTTTGAATTTTAATATATATATATATTAGATTTTATTATATATTAGTATATATACGTAAACGATTTTCATTTACGTTTTTTTTAATGTATAAACTTATATATATATATATATATATGAATACGTAAACGCTAACTTAAAAATAAAAAAAGGAAGGATCATGTTTTACGTGTATATATATGAAGAATCAGTTCGGGTATGTTTGTTTCATGCATTATTTGAACTCAATGGACTCAAATTTGTATTCAAATATCAATAATCCTTCCGATACGTGTTTGTTTTCCCTAAAATCTAAATCATTTGAGTATCAAGAATCCAAGTTTTCAGAGTTCTCATCCCCCTAAACTTTTGATACTCGGATGTCATTGCTATAGTAAAAACTAAAATTCTCTCTCTTATATTTGAGAAAAAAAATCATAACTTCTTCATTTGATATCCAATTGAGATGATTCTTTTTTCACTATGTTCCTAGTGTAGAGAGAAATAAATCAAGATCCATATTTTTAAGATCATTAACATTAAGATTTTCATTAGATTTGTTAATAAATCAAAAACTATATTCAGTACCTCTTCAAACACAAATTTCAATTTTATTTCATACTCAGATTAAAACTTAAATGCACATCCAAACATTAATTCAAATAACAATTCAAATCACTAACTCAAATCCTAATTCAAGTCACTCTAACTTAAATTAAATCAATAATTCGAATCCATTTACCAAACGGACCATGACTTGGTTTTGATTAATAATAAAAAAAGGGACAAGAAATAAGGATCATGTAGAGTATATCCCTTCCCCATATATCTGATATGGTGGTTATTTCAGATTTAAAGTAAGTTAAAATTAATTAAAAAATAACTAATTACTCAGATATAAAAAGATAGAGATAACAGTTATCTAAAAAAAAATCAATATTTTTCACGTAACTTTTACATAATACTCAAGGAGAAAAACTGAGAGTTTTTTTCTTAAAAAAAGTAAAAAAAGGTCTGCTATCTTATATGTTGAGTACATAGCAGATCCAAAAAAGTGTGAGGTTAATTCATTCTTGCAGTTTGACGCCCACTCGTCTTTCCATTGGTGTGGAGGCCTAGCTTGAAAGATCGTGGTGTCAAAGAGGAAAGCTAGGATACTGTGATAGTCTTCAAAAGGTTTGTAAAAAATTCTCAAAGCTTTCGATTATTAATTAAAATTATATAGCTATACCCGATGAACAAAGTTTTTCCAAAAATTTTTGTTTGTCAACGGTCCGTTCCTTCCGTTGCGTTTCATATATTTACTTCTAACAGTTTCTTGGAGCAAAACTGCTTCGGGAGGATTTAAAACTATCAACATGGCTTCTGATATCTCGAAGATTAACAAGTTTATTGGTTTCTTAGAGGGAAAGGCTGGAGAGGTATCCTAGAGATCCAAGGGAGTACTTTCCAAAAGTCCACATATTTGAAGGGCGCAGACCTTGCAGCGCTTCTTGGAAGTGTCTCAAAGGAGATCTAAGAAGGATTCTTAGAGCAACTAAGGGCTGAAGGCACAGACCTTGGAAGAACCCTCTCAGAGCAGTAAGGTCCAAAGGGCACAAGCCTTAGAAGAGCTCTTTAAGTCCAAATGGTGCAAACTTTGAGAGGGAAAGGGGAGAGAAATATGGAGAAAAATGGCTAGAGTTTTGTTAATAGGAGAGAGATCATTTTGATCTCAATGTATCCAAGTGAGTAAAAGAGCAAGGTATTAATAGAAGAAAGGGGAGAAGGGCGAAAGTTTCTACTAACTGCTCTAGGAAATGTGCTTTGTGTTAGGGTCAGACTTACATCCAAGCTTTCCCCCTAGAGCAAACTCATCAAGTGGCTTTCTAAACATTGCTTTTTGTCTTGCCGCAAATGACATGGCTTAAAGACAAAAATCTAATTTTTAAGTTGACCAAATCTCTTCTTTAGATTTCTAACCCTAGGATCAGAGTATGTTAGGTTGACCAAACTAAACCTGTTATCTCTAGGGCGCTAAGGAGTGTCGATTCATCTTCATAACTCATTGTTTTGTCATATTTGACGAAAAATAAATGAACCTATTATCTCAGGCCTTTAATAATCACAAAATATTAGTTTTTGATTGCAGGATAAGAATTTAAAGTGTCAATTTCTTTTTATGGTGAAAACCCATTTTACCAAAACTTTATGATTTTAACTCGGATTATGAAAATTTTGACTATTTTACCCCCGAAATCAAAAAAATCATTTTATACCATTGGCCTTGATTTTTAGAAAGGATTAAAATTCTCTATAGTTTCTAATTCAAATTCCTTTAATTTAAAGTCATTTTTTCTTTTTATCATTCGTTGAAATTTTTGTGATAAAAATTCATAAAATTCATATCTCATAAACCGTATGAAATTTTGACAAGCCATTTGCAATTTTTTATAGTTTTGTCGAGATCTATAACTTTCATATTTTAACTTTTCTGAAATTCCCATTGCACAATAGAATTTTCTGCCATTTTTTGATTCTGCTAAAGTTGTATAAATCTTTATAATATAATCATTTTAAAATTTTTACAAAACTTTGTTTATAATAATTATAACTCTCACTGTTTTGGTAGAACCTACAATTTGTTTAGAGAATAAATTGATCTTAAAGTTCATTAAAATCATCTCTCCTTGGGGCTTGTCTAAACTTTGTTTTATAAAAAAAGTTTTTCAAACTTAATTTCCAAAGTATGAAAAACCTTAGTTTCTAGTCTTCAATCCTCACAAGGATACACAACACACCACATAAACATGCCATACTCTATTTTTTAGCAATCACATACTAAACTTGATAAAAAAATTGAAACAACAAGAAACTTAAAAATAGAAGATTAAACTTTTTACCAAAGGATTTGTGAGCTTGTGAGCCTTAATAAAGCTTTATTTTTGTCAATCTTCCTAGACATAAACCATGGCATGAAAATCATATCTAGATTCCCTCGAAAACCCAAAGAAAACCCTAGTAACACATGAGAAAAGTCTAGAATTTACCTTATAGAATTGCCTTTCCTTGAACTTGGATCTTGGTCTTGATCTTTTTTCTTAATTAGGAGATGAATCTTTCTTTTGTTTTGGAGCAAACACTTTTGGAAAGTGATGCTCTAGGGTTGCTAAACCCAAGGGAAGAAGTGAAGTGATTTTTGGTTTCAAATTTTGCATGGATAAGATCATGTTCCCATGCAATTTATTACCACTTGATGACTCATCATGCATGGTCGTCACTTTGGAACTTTTATGGTAATTTCTTTGCTCAAAAGCCATGGGCAACATCCGGCCAAATCTAGGGATGTTGTAGCAAAATTCCACTCTTTTGGGTGGCATTTAATGGTGGGTCCCACAAACTTTATATAGTGTAGTTTTATATTGCACTGTATTTTTCTTATACTATTTGTGAAAAAATTGAGGAAATAGATTCTTAAGCACTCTATGATTTAATTACTTACTTTTTACCTACATTTTCTAATCCCAACACAGTATCCTATATGTAACGCCCCTTAATTCGGACGTCATAGATGTCGTTACATACTTACATTTATACTTACTTAAACTTTAATCATAAACATAAGTCCAAAACTTATACAATACTTTTAAATTGTAAATATAACAAAACATACTTATCCAGGATCCATTCATACATTTTTTTTTAATAACTTAACATTGTTAATTCACATTGCTTAAATTGTTCCATACCATAATTTATTCAATTATACTTTAAATATACCGTGTTGTAAAATCATGACTTATATAAACATCACAATATATCTCATCAATCATCATAACATTTAAAGCTTATTTACTCCCATAGTTCGACAGGCCGAACTTGGGACTTCGGCAGGCCGAACATGATCGGCAGGCCGAACATGATCGGCAGGCCAGAGTTCCCTCAACCAGTAGGCCGGTAGAGGCTTTGCAAATTGGCTTAAAATCTCAACTTCGTTCGGCAAGCCGAAAACATTATCGGCAGGCCGATCGAGCCAAAATTTTTTGAGAAAACTTAATTTTTAAAATAAACCAACTTTCATAAAAATACGAAAGATCAAAATTCATTAAAATGATAATATAACTTATAAAACCATAGTTTAAGTATTCTTAAAACTTAACATAAAAATATGTTCAAAATATATAACTTGATTAAAAACATAAAAATGTTCTTCTTGGCATGCTTCCGGTTACAATTCATCGTGCTTAGTGCTCACACATCTTTCCATGTCCTCCGCCTAATCCATGTCTTTCTTACCCTTATCTGCAACATAACATAAAACATGATTAAGCTAATGCTTAGTAAGTACATATAATTCTCACAAATTAAAACATTTCATATCCATCATCATCATCATATCATAGGAGTGCCTTAAGCACAATTTCATAAAACATATCTTTCGTTACATTGACCATATTAAAAATTATTCCATTTTTATCTTAAGGGCCCAAGTGTTGCACCATAAACATCATCATAGGTGCGCCGTCATGAGAGGAGAAGGGTAGCTAATCCCAAACCAAACATGACTTCATAACATATCATTTCATGACATTGGTGTGCAACACTTATTAGGTGATACATATATACATAATTTTCATACTTTGAAACATGTCATCATCATACATACATAACTTTAAATCATGATAATTTTTCATAAGAAATCCTTTAAGGAAAAATAATCATAAAATCATCATGAATATCCTTGTAAACATATCATCAAATCCTTGTAAAATGTGTCATGTTGCAGATGAGAATGTACTTACCTTAACGCTAGCTTACTTAACCTTAATATATTTTTTGGTGACGACGCCGCGGTCTCGATGTGCTCGCTTCTTTAAGTGTTCATGCCATGTATCCATTTAAAATACAATAACATTAACACTTATCATAAAACATTCTTTCATATATCATTCATATATACATTCATCTCATATAATAAGCATACTTATAATCATTATTGTGAAAACATAACATTATCATCACATATAAACATTATTCATAACCATAAAAAATTGTCATCACATAAACATGTTATTATGATTTTTCTTAAATCATAAAATTACCTTAAGCATACAAAAACAAACTATACATTTTAAACATAAATATATTTTAAATAAAACATTTTTGAACAATTAAATATATATATTTTAATTTTAAAAATTCATACAAACACCATATTATCATGCATACAATTATTTCATTATCATAAAATCATTTAAACATACATAACATTTTATAAACAAAATCCAGAAATAACATTTATTAAAACAGTTTTCTTAATGTAATCTCATAAAAATTTCATAACATAAAATACATTCATCATACCTTTCACATGCACATTCTTGACAACTTTCATGAAAAACATCATATTTATCCCTTGAATAACATTACATTTTTCATGCATCAGGATTAAACAGTAATATTTTACTGTGAGGGGTAGAAGATAGAAATTTCATATTTCATCATAAAAACACCGAAATAGCATGAAACTTGAAGAAACATTACATAACACATACATGCATAACATATTAAAAATTCAGAACAAATATAATACCTAGAGAAAGATATTGTAGACGATTTAGAGGAGAAGAATTCTTTCAAAAACACAAAGAAAAACTGAGTTCTTACCTTGAAATTTCTTCTCAAATCCCTTCATTTCAACCAGCCAAATATGACTTTTCTTTAAATTTTCTGCAAGAAAATTTTTGAGAGAGAAGGAAGTGAAATGCGTGGAGAAGAGAAGAGGAAGAAAGGAAATGAGAAATGAATGAGAAACGTCTCAAAAATGAAGGAGAGAAGAGTGAGAAGTTGAGAGAAAAATTCGAGGAAAGAAAACGTTAAAAATTTTTTAACGTAACAATCATAATGAAATTCATTGCCCTTCATTAAGTTAGAAATTCTGACTGTTTGACAGCCCTAAGCGTGAAGGAAGGAGAGAAGAAAAAGGAGAGTCAAACAAATCATCATATCTTACCATATTTTTGCCCTCTTAAAATAGGAAACCAATTAAAATAACATAAATCAATGCAAAGTCAAACCCTTTAATTTTTCTTAACTGATAAAACATTCCATTATTATGCCAATTAATCACATTAAATCATCCAATTAACGTAATTAACTCAGCCATAATTTTTGGAGAGATTTTTGCTGACTGCTCGTCAGCCGTGTTCGGCCTGCCGGTTCCACCAAGTTCGGCCTGCCGGTCTTGGGCAGACTGTTCGGCCTGTCGATCTTAAAAGTTCGGCCTGCCGAACTGTCCTTAAATGCCATACATTAAAACATTCAATTCATCATGCATCATAATTAAACATACATTAAAATAATCATGAACACTTGAGCACAACGATTCCAAGCGGTCATCACCTGTCATAAAACTTGACATAAAAAGTTAGTAACATTTAAATCATATATCTTTACATATAACATAAATTATTAATAAAATATCATTAACATCATTACTAACTTAACGTGATTCATTACATAAAAATAGGCAGGTGTTACACTATATATCTGTGTTTTTGCTTAAATAGTATAAGTATACTATATTATGTATCTTTTTACCTCTATGTGTCTTTCCATACTATGTTTCCTCGATTGATATGTTGTAGAAATAGATTGTTTTCCAGTTCAACTAACTGATAATTAACTATTTTTCACTGTTTTGGATTATGGAATGCTTTTCTAATATAGAGGGTGTTTTGGCATAGTGGTTATAACTGTTTTTATTATAGCATGTGAGAGCTTTATACTGCTTATAACTGAGAAAGTTGTTCAGAACACCACTGCCAAACATCAATTTAATTAATACTTTTATCATTTATTAATTTTTACCACAATATAATAATTAATTGTGATATAAATTTTATTTCGAGGATATTATTTACAAACTATTGAGTATTTAAACTTACAAAAATTTGTATATTAGCAATATCCCAAATTGCACAAAATTTACAGATAGAATACATATTAGCATTATCCATATATGATTTACAATTTATCGTAATTTTATAAAAACATGATCTATTGAGGAAAATTTATTAATTAAATCTAAATAAATTATGGATTTAAATTAATAAATTTTCTCGAGCATTACAAAATCAACCCTACTCAGCCTGATTAATGAAAATGGAGGCCTAGCCTGGTCCAAAGCCCGTATGGGCTTAGGGTTGGGCTGGGCAAGGATCAAACTGCCCAAATGTTTACAAGATAATTAAAAAATAAAAATAAAATGAAACAATTATTTAATCGACTTAGCTTGACCGAGTTATAGTTTGGGCCTAAAACTTAAGTCAGGCTTGGGTCAAAAGAGACAGGCCACAAGCTGCTCTGTTTGACCTAGCCTAAATTTATAGCTCTAATTGGAACCATGTGCTTTGGAGCCACTATAAACTTGATCTGTGGGGTCCAAAGAAAAGTAACATAATCATAACAAAATTGTATTCATTATGTCTTCGTGCTTGACTCGTGTTATACTCCGTGTGAAACTTTGATTAAAATATTAAAATAATAATTAGGGTGTAGGATGGTTAGAACTGTTTTTATTGTAGCATGATAGAGCTTTACACTGTAACGATTTTTTTAATTTATTGTTACTGTAGCATGTGAGAGCTTTATACAGTTTATAACTAAGAAAGTAGTCTAGATAGTGGTCCGGACCAACCTGCCAAACACCCCAAATAATTACAAATAAAATAGTGGGGGCCAGGGGCATTTTTGACTTTGTGCACCATCATGCTTCATTTCTTGACCTAGTCCAAGATTTGAATCTGTGTACCAAATGAGACTTTTTGTAATGTCGTGATTGCCTCAAAAATCATCGGGCTCATTAAGTGGCTTGACCTACTTGCAATATTTAGGTTTAGTTTGACAAGTTAGTTAGAACTTGTTATAGTGTAAAGCTCTCATATGCTACAATGAAAAGTAAAAGTTTGCTACAGCATAAAGCTTTCACATGTTAGAGTGTTTAAGTTTCAACTTAAAGTTCTAATTTTGTTTCCAAACACTTTCTTAGATGCAAGCAAAATGTTTGAAAGTAAAAATAATTACCTTATTAGTTTGCAATGATTTTTTAATATCAAATACCATAAATATGTTGTCATATTTGGAGGATATTTTATTATTTTGGAATATAAATCCGTCCTTGACTTTGCTCTTTTCCTTACCTATGCCATGAATTTCCTGAATGTAAATTGTTATGAATGTTTTTAGGATTAAATCCATTGCTGCTAAGCAAAAATAAGAGTTATTTTACATAATATTATCACTTTTTTTATCCAAAAAATTAATTCAATTGTTCGAAGCAATTTTTAATGGTATGGTCATAATTAGAAACAATTATGCATCATGTGTTACAACTATTTTATCGTAAGCACTCATAGAATTGACCACGCAAAAACTCATCTAAAACTAAATTAGCAATTTTAACTGGTAATGCAAAGATATAATTCCTACCCACAAAAAAAGAAATTTCATTTTTTCTTTGTAATATTTATTTGAGGACTGCTCCGTGGTAATAGGGCATGTTATGAGAGTTTGAAACCATTAAATTTGTTTAAGATTATTTTTTTTACATTCATGATAGCCGATAGCTGAAAGACAAATACTTGGCTTCCATTCGAAAACTTGCCTATCTATGTTTTTTTTTTTTTAAAGGATTTTGCCTATCTATTTTTGACAAAGCAGTAATATTTAACGTGTTTTAGGCAGCTTATTGTAGGTCCCCCCACCCAGATTTTTTCTTTTTCTTCAAAACGGCGTCGTGCATCGCGCCGCTCGTGAGAAGCAAAAAAACTCTGAACCGTAAAATACGACGAAGAATTTCGCGGAAACCAGAAAAGCGCCTAAAATTTTGGACCGACAAAAAAACAAATAGGCAGCTTCCCGCTCAAATGTCGTTTCAAATTTCAAATGAAAAAATCCTGGCCTCTCATATCCCTGAGCCCATTCCCCCCAATTAATTTTTCCACCTCTCCAACCCAAAAACCCTCGCCAAAACTCTCTCTCTTTATCTCTCTAGATTTCCAACCTCGCAAAGTTCTCACCTTCCTCTCTCTCTCTCTCTCCTCTCTTCCGAGCATGGCGAAATCCTGGAAGAGGGACGCCGCGGCGGCAGAGATGGCGGAGGATACCGGACGCAAAGAGAAGAAGACACGAAAGGCGAAGGCCTCGCCGGAGCCGCAGCCGGAGGAGGATTTGGAGGCAGAGAACGCCGAGGAGGAACCTGAGCAGCAGCAGGAGGCCGTCGCGATGGCGCCGACGCGGATGAAGGCCAAACGGAATGAAGCAGATTCCGAGTCCGAGTTCGCCGGGGAGCCCGTTCCTCCGGAAGAGGCCAAGCAGAAGTGGCCGAGGAGGTACCAGGTGAATCTCGCTTTTAATATTGTTCCTCGTATTTTTCACATTTCCAATTCTCGTTTTTAATTTTTTTTGTTCACTGGATTTTCAGGGAAAAGACGGGAAGAAATCGCCGGGAGAAAATGAGTGAGATTTCTTCGGAGTTGCTAAAAAAGTTTGCATTTTTTATTTTTAGGGTTACTGAAGATTTGTGTTTGTTTGCAGAACTGACAACGAAGAAGACCATTATGTTCAAGCAAAGCGCCACTATACCCAAGCTATAGTCGATGGAATCTTGTTTAATCTAAACGACGATGCTTATGTGAAGGTAATCTTTTGCAATAACTTCTTAAATTAAGATAATACTTTTTATTTTGTATTTGCAAAGATTTTGTTGATGTAATGAGATTATTGCTTCTAGGCTGAAGATGATCAGCCTAATTATATAGCCAGAATTGTTGAATTCTTTGAAGGAGTTGATGGTGAACGGTATTTCACAGCTCAGTGGTTTTACAGAGCTGAAGACACCGTAAGAAAAGACTTTTTTTGGTCATTTTCGTTCCTTTTTATTCTTACAAATTATTATCTTTCTGTGGTTTACTGATGACATATTTTTGGGTTTTAATTAACAGCCGATCAAGGACCTCGCGAACCATGCACAGATGTTTGATAAGAGAAGAGTTTTTCTGTCTGAAATTAGGAATATCAACCCTATTGATTGCATTGTTGCTAAGGTCAAAATTGCCAAGGTTTTCCCCAATGTAAGTTGGTACCATGAACTTGTTTTTGTGGATAGTTTGTCTCTCTTTGAAATATTTGCATTATGATTGCATATTATTTGTTACATTTCTTGTGCCAAAGTTTTTTCATTTGCTACCATACTATAGCTTGATCTGGAGGCTAAGGAGAAAACAATTCCTGAGTGTGATCTCTACTACGACATGAAATACTTTGTCCCCAACCTCACGTTTGCGTCAATTGACACCAGTACGTTGTTTATGCTTAATTTTGAAAACAAGGCAAATTATATAACTTTTTTCTGTTCACTCAAAATAAAAATTTCCCTTTTTGATGGTGCAGATACTTCTAGGCTAGATAGTGAATCGTCTTCCACTCTTTCAAGTGAAAGTGGAACGTGCAACCCAGTTGATGATGCTACTGCAAGTTCTGGAGAGTTTTTTGCAACCGTCAATACAAGAAAGTCTGAGATGACTCTTCTTGATCTGTATTCTGGGTGTGGTGCAATGTCAACAGGCTTATGCATTGGTGCCAAACGTGGTGGAGTAAATCTTGTCACTGTAAGTCAGTAATGGGCACCTTTGTAGTGCACGATAAGACAAAACTGGATAAGATAGTTTTAGGGGATTGAACTAGTGCATAGGAAATGATAAGATTAAATTTTAGTTAAACAAATCCTCCAATTGGTATTGTGTTATCAGTGTTGGGGCTTTTTTGTTGTAGAAAATTTAGAAAAATTGGAATCAAAATTTTCAGAGTTTGAGGGGCATAAATATAATTTCAAGACACTTGAAAATTTTCAGCGTTAAGTCACTTGAAAATTTCATGTTGACCACTCATTGTTTTTAAAAGTTTAGTTTGGCTTTGGCCCCAAATTTTATAATAGTTTGTACATTATATTTTTTTAAAAGTTTTTCATCAAACACATTATTAAAATTTAATCCTCTCCAATCTTGTACACCAAATAGGGCCCAATTTGTTCTTCGTTTGATCCATTGTTTTTCTTGATTGTGGTCACTTCTGTGCTTATTTTGTTTGTGATTGAATTTTATATTTTTGTTTTGCTTTTCCTATGCAGAGGTGGGCCGTTGACAAGAATCCATATGCATGTGAAAGTTTAAAGCTAAATCATCCTGAGACGGAGGTAATCATTTGACGGTGTTTGTTGTCCTTTGTAAAAATATTATTCTATTATGTTCTTCTGAGTTTATTACTTTATGTTTTAAATGATGACCAGGTTAGAAATGAGGCTGCAGATGATTTTTTGCATCTGCTTAAAGAATGGGAGAAGCTAATAATAGACTTACAAGAATATGACTCAAATAAGGCAGCATCTGATGCTGCAAATAATGAGGAGGAGAGCAGTGACGATGAGGATGGTCCAAATCCATCTGAAGTGTATGAAGTGGAGAAACTACTTCGGGTCTGTTATGGAGATCCGAACAAAAATAAGAAACGTGGCCTATACTTTAAGGTATTAAATGTCAACTTCTCAGGATTTTGTTGTCAACTTTGCACATTATCTTTACAACCATTAGAAAATTGATTCTTTATTGTAATGTTTGTTGCAATATTGTCTAAAACATTATGGGACACAGCCGTTTGAAAGACATAATATTATCTTGTAATGTTGGGTTAATCATTATTTTTTATTATTCGTTCTATGAGTTCTTACTATTTTATTTTTAGGCCGTTGAAAATACATTAATCTTGCGGAAACTTGAATCTCTCCGTGTCTTTTGTTGACAAGCCTAATGTTTTATGGACTTATTAACACATGGCTGAATGTGATAAGCTGACTGGTTAAATAAAATCTCCAACCGTATTCTGTATATGTGTTTGTTGATTGATAATTTTCATTATTAAGTTTAAACATCTTTCCTTTGTTCAAAAGTAATAGGAAATTGTGTTGTGGGTGATATAAAATTTGGATGTGGTATGTTGTTTTTATTGTTTCTATCATTGTCAACTTGTTCAAATTCTTCATTTCTACGATGTAGATTGATTATTTTATCTTTAATTGAATTTTTTTAGGTAAGGTGGAAGGGTTATGATTCTGACGAGGATACTTGGGAGCCTGTTGACGGCTTAAGGTATTAAATTTTTATAGATACTCCCATATATTCTTATGGTTTGATTCATTTTTACATTTTAAAAGTCTTGACCTTTAAATGTGCATCATTGAGAGTTCTAATGTTTACTTATTTTCACCAGCGATTGTAAAGACCGGCTTATGGACTTTGTTAGAGCTGGATACAAGAACAAAATGCTGCCTCAGCCAGTGAGTATTTTTACCCCTTCTCATTTGTTATGTTGTTGACTAGTACTTACTGTTGAATTTTATTTGTTTATTTTCCTTACACTACCATAATTCTATGCATGTAGGGAGATGTTGACTTTATTTGTGGAGGTCCACCATGTCAGGGTGTTAGTGGCTTTAACCGTTTTAGGAATAGAGAGGACCCCTTGGCTGATACAAAGAATCACCAGCTATTAGTCTATATGGACATTATCCAATACCTGAAACCAAGGTATATTTTAATGGAAAATGTTGTAGACATATTAAAGTTTAAGAATGCATTTTTGGGCCGATACGCTCTGGGGCGTCTTGTGTCCATGAATTACCAGGCGAGGATAGGGATGATGCCTGCTGGTGCCTATGGCGTGCCACAGTTTCGCATGCGTGTTTTTCTGTGGGGTGCTCATCCATCAGAAGTAAGCACAATATGACCTTTTGCATTCTCTTATTTCTGATTATGAATTTTGTTGCATTCACCTTTTTTTTTGGTTCACTCTCTTTATTGCAGAGATTACCTCAGTACCCTCTGCCAACACATGAGGTTGTAAACAGGGGAGTTGTTCCTAAAGAGTTTGAGGTAAACCAGTGTTCTAATTTTTGTTTGTTTTCAGCTTTTTTATTGTTTTTAATTTAGTGTCTCATAAATATATTTTTTTTCTTGCTTAACTTTGCAGGAAATTCTTGTTGGTTATGAAAATAAAGAATGCGTTCTGGAAAATGCTCTTTACCTTAAGGATGCCATATCTGATCTTCCTCCGGTATGTGTATTGTTGTCATGCCGTTTACCATTTGATATGGCTTCATCTCTATAGATTGTATATGCATCTAATTAAAAAGAATTATTCTTTTATAGATTAAAAATGATGAAAGCCGAGATGAGAGACCATATGATGGCGAAGCTCATACAAAGTTCCAGAAGTACATTAGGCTAACTAGAGACGGTGGGTCTTAAGTAATCTAAACATGCCATGCTTTATTTGTGGGGCAAATGTATTGGTATATTTTTGACTTTCTAAACCCGTTATTTTTTTTATTCTTTCTCTAAAGAGGTGATTAGTAGTGAAGGTGTTACAAGCTCACAAAAGGCAAACATGCTTTTTGATCATCGTCCCCTGAAGTTAAACGACGACGATTATGAGAGAGTACAAAGTATTCCTAAGAATAAGGTTTTTATTGTTCAAACTTAAAGATTGTCATTATATTTTTTACGTTGTATCGCCATATTAACTGTGTTAATATCTCAGTTCTTTTAGTTGTCTCATTCTTTTCTAGGGTGCCAATTTTAGAGATTTGCCCGGTGTCTTAGTTAAAGATGACAATACTGTGTACCTTGACACCTCGATTGAAAGGCCGACAGTTGCTTCCGGAAAGCCTTTGGTAAACAATTTAGGTCTAGCGTCTTGTTGAATAATTTGATTGCAAGCTGAGTTTTTAGTTCACGAAGTGACTTGTTTTGTTATACTGAAACAGGTTCCTGACTATGCTATCTCATTTGTTGGGGGGCGATCGACAAAGTAGGTGTCTTTGTTTTAATTTTTATTTTTGTCTGTGTCATTAATTTTTCTTTTATTGCTTTTCAAGATATCTGACATATTTGATATCCAGGCCATTTGCTAGAGTATGGTGGGATGAAATCATCGCCACTGTTGTGACAAGAGCAGAACCTCACAATCAGGTTTGTTGGCCAATTTTTTTCCTTTGACCCTTTTCTAGTTAGACTGCATTTGTAATTGTTTTTGGCTAATTATGGCTTAATATTGTTAGGCTATTCTTCACCCTGAGCAAGACCGAGTACTATCAGTACGTGAACTTGCAAGATTGCAAGGCTTTCCGGACTTCTACCAATTTTGTGGCCCAATCAAAGAGAGGTGTATAAACATCTTTCTTTAGAGAATTTCAGCTATTAAGCCTGTTTGAATTGAAGATGCTGTGACAATTTATTATTCGTTTGGTTGATGGGTTTAAACTATAATTCAAACCTATTATTTTACATTTTTTTCTTTACTCAAAATTAATTTCTTCTTTAGGTTTTTTGTTCAAACTTGCAAACCAAATGAGCATTAAAATTTTGCAAGATAAAACATTATAGCAAAACCGGTTTGAATTGAAGGATTTGTCACAAGTTATTTGATCATTTATCATTTATAAAATGTTTTTCTATTTCATTTCAGGTATATTCAGATAGGAAATGCAGTAGCGGTGCCAGTCGGAATAGCGTTGGGCTACACCCTGGGTCAGGCAAGCCAAGGGTTCTGTGGCGATGACACTTACACAAAGTTACCATTTAAATTTCCTGATTGTCTTGCGTTAGAAGCAGACAATCTTGAGTATGAAGATGTAATGCAAGATTAATGTAATTTTTGTGATTTTTATTAGCACTAGATAATTGTATTCAAAAGCTGACAAACTATTTTTTTTTTCTTTGCTTAATGAGAGGATTTCTATTGCGAAGAGAAAATATACTTGAAAAACTTTAGCCTGTAGCGTTGACAATGGTTCAAAATGGTGAGATATCAAGTCCATGGTATCACCTGCAACTAAAAAAGTGAAACAGAATTGTGAAGTAGTAAATTGTTGAGGGTGTGTTTAAGAAATCTGTTAAAATTTGAAGTTGAAACGTAAATATTGTAGCATGTGAGAGTTTTATACTAAAGCAAATTACTTGTGTTTTTTGATCGAAGGTTGAATTTTATTCCATTCGTGTTAATGATGAGATTTCTTATGTGTGGATATGGATATTTATTTTGAACTGTCAAAAAGTGTTTGGTTCAGTCATTTTGATTCTTCCGTCCATGTTACAATGAGCTACTTAAGGGTCAAAAAAAGGTGAAATTTTCTTTCTTGGGGTTGAATATTACTAGAGTCGTAGATTTCAATGTTTTTGGACGTTATTTGGAGCTAATAGGAAGTGTTTAAGATATCATGTCAAACTTAAAACAAGAACTTTTGGAGAAGTTGTAAGTTACGAAAGAAAGGATGATGGAAATGGTTTTTATTGGTTCAAACTATGTGGGGGTAGGGTTGGTGAGAGAGAAAGTCTTAGTTATGGGTGTTTCGATCGGTTTAAAACTATCATTATAGTTTAAATTGATTTCAATTATTACTTTACTAAATATTAATTTAAGTTGTCTTTATGGCTTGGAATGACTTATATCCATGCATCAAACGTAACAACATTGTCAACTATTACAATATAAATATTTTACGTGTTATAATGTAAAATAAAAGTATGATACAATATAAAGTTTTCATATGTTAAAATATTGATTCCAACTTTTAGTTCTAAATATATTACCAAACACACTCTAAATTGAAATTAAAATACTATATTATATACAAATTTTACGATATAAAATACCTTTACTATGCACTTTAGCACAAAAAAGCTTATAGCGTAACAGTTAAATAAGTGCCATAGACACGCTTGTTTTAGTATGGAAGTTGAACTGTCGTACGAAGATAATCAACAATCAATCGAAAAAGAAGCAAATTAAGATTAAAATAGAGATTGTAGTAAATAATATTTTTCCTTCTGAAAACATGATTTAAAATATGCTTAAATAGTGTAAACCTTTTTAAAAATAAATAAATTATTTATATCATAAATATATAACATGATTTAAAATATTTTAAGCAGTTTAATTATTTCAAAAGATAAATAAATTATTTATACCGTAAACATTTTATGACTTG
This sequence comes from Artocarpus heterophyllus, assembly GCA_025403435.1. Lineage (NCBI taxonomy): Eukaryota > Viridiplantae > Streptophyta > Magnoliopsida > Rosales > Moraceae > Artocarpus > Artocarpus heterophyllus. The sequence continues at coordinate 5,488,911 of CM046340.1, forward strand.
AAATATTTTAAAACATGTTAATTATTTATTTAATTTTTTTAAAAGTGCTATTTTTTCATTTTCCAATAAAAAAGAAAATTCCTTATTTTTTTTTTGTCATTGTTTTGTCAGCTTACATAACAAATATTTCACATTAATATATGTCTTATATACGGACGTTTAGGAACGTAATTGAAATTGTAAATTAAAATTATAAATATTATAGCATACGAGAGCTTCACAAATTAGCATATTTTAACTTTAAATTATAGCGTGTAAGAATTTTATATTACTCACAATTTATGACTTATAGTTTCAACTAAGTATTAGTCTATGTTTACTTTAAACTGTATTGTATAAAAGTTTATATTGTTCACAGTTTACGACTTATAGTTCCAACTAAATTGTTACACATCGTTATAGTGTTGCTTTTAGGTGTTATGCCAGAGTTATTGTTTCGAATTTAAAAGCAAGATTAATCCCAACTCCTTAAAAAAATAATTTAAACCCAAAAATTAAGAACAAAATTTAGTCATGACTCATAAATGAAACAATTATAATTTTTAAGGAAAATAAAAATATACTAGCATGTGTATCAGTACTAACATATTTAATAAACTAAACTAAAAAACTTATTTGATACATCATATTATCTTATATTATATTATATTTACAATATAATATAACTAAATGCAATACATAAATATTATGGTTTGGGCCAGCGCTAAGAAGTCAGGATACGACGACGTCGTTTGGTCGAGGGTCGGTTACTTTTGTACTTGAAGGCAGTTCGGGGAAGAGGCTCGTCAGCGTGTGCGGCAATGGCGACCGAACTGGAAGAACTTGTGGATTTCCTCTCTTCTCCATCCCTACAGGTAAAGCCTTCCTGGAAACTGTTTGTCTGCTGAGAAACACAAGGAAAGTAAAATCAAAGAACAAGAAAATTCCAAATTTCTTTTTCATCCGTTTGAACTGAAGTAGCTTCATTAATTACGCTGCAAAAAAGAAAAAAATCGAGCTTTCTTTCGTCCTCTCGACTTTCCAGCAACTTGAAAGTGTCATGATATCATTTTTTTGATATGTGATGAAAAATTTTGGTTTTTTAAATTACAATGGCGGCTGTGGATATTGTCCGAGGATTAACTGGGTCCGATGACGGCTTGAAATCTCTTTCAGTTTATGCCAAGACTGTATTGCCATCGTTATCTCGGCTCTTAAGTGCCAATAAGGTGCTCTTTGGACTTAACTATTTGTTTTTGGAATTTAGTTTGATTGCTTAAAGCCCAGAAATTTCAATCAACTTTGATTGTAAGCTGTAATGGTTGTTGTAAGAAATTTTTAGTTACGCCGAATTTTTGCTTTCTCAAATTTGTTTCCAACAATGAGAATCCTTTTGTGCTTGATTGGAGTTCCTTCATTCAAAGTGTCATCTTGAATGAAGGAATAAAACTTATTTGCAAATTAGTTGAAATGAAGTGATGCGTGTGATTTTTATTGTTTTATTTGGAGTTTGTTTCTGTTTCGCGTGTTTAATAATATCAATAATTCGACATTTCAGGAGATTTCGGAACCCGCAGCGGAAGCTCTTGTAAACCTTTCACAGGATTCTGTTTTGGCGGCAAAGATGTTGGAGATAGGAATGATTAAAACGGCCATGGATATGTTATATAAGCCTGAGTCTAGCATTAGACAATTGTTGGTTATGCTTCTTGTTAATCTTACTTAGTTGGGTGCCGGTATCACTTCCTGGCTTCAGGTGTTTTTTTTTAAGCCATACTTTAATAATGTCTCTGTCGATTTACTTGAAAGGATTAATCACTTATAATTGATATTTTTTTACCTTTTAGACCGAAGATGAGAAGGTGCAAGGACTTTATGTTATGAAGCTTGTTAGATCATTTTGTAGATCCTCCAGTGAAACTAGTGTTAAATTGACTTCTATGTTAATTCTACTTCAATCCTGTATGTTAATGTGTTTATTTGTCAATAGTGGCTTGACATTGTGCGACACTTTTATTTGCACACCTGCCAGAGGACGCATTCGAACATGTCGGTTCCATACTTATAAATATCTCAAAGCAAGAAGCAGGCAGGAAACTTTTGCCGGACCCAAAGCGGGGGCTTTTGGAGCAGATTGTGAGACAGTGTGACATCAACTAGTTCGTTGAGAAGGAAAGGGGTATGCACTATTTATTAACTTAATGTCCCGAGATGTTTTTGTGTTATTTTCCTTGGTCCTTTTTGTAGAAGTACATGTCTCTCAACGTTTGCCTTTGATTAGTAATAACTAATAAGCAATGGAGCTGTTGGGGAGTCTACTTCCATGCCTTTTGTATGTCATCTCAGCTTAGTTGGTGGGGCCTTCTTTTTTTTTTTTTGTAGGTTTTTGGTACAATTTGCAATTGTTGTTTTGATGCCGAGAGCCAGCTACAGAATTTGCTTTTGGTGTCAGAGTTTCTTTGGCCAGCTCTACTTTTGCCAGTTGCTGGAAACAGGGTGTTCTAGCTCTCTTTACCTTCAAAAGTACATTATTTCATTAGACTAGTCGGATGCTTTTTAAGGGTTGTGAGCGCGAGTGTGTCATCAATGCTGCTTGAATTAAAATTGAAGCATCTTGTCTGCTTGATAATGGAACAAGAACTGCATAATGGGTTGTGGCTTGATTGGAAAATTTTTTTTTACTAGTATCTGTGGTAGCGGGTGAGGTTGTTTGTAATTATGATAGTTAAGCTACTATTTGTTTTAATAAAATATCTCAATGTGTTTGTTCTAACGTAGAGCTTATGTAACATGTTCTATGTTTGTTCTAATGTAGAGCTTATTTAACGTGTTCCATATATAAGGCTAAAATATATCAATCTTGTTTATTTCTTTTTCTAATTTATGTTTATGCATGAGAGTTTACTGTCACTTTCTTTGTTGCCAAAAAAAAAAAAAAAAATCATGATTCAAAATATTTTCTCATGTGCCTGTAAATATATTTCAACTTGGTAGCTATTATAACGGTCACATATATATATATATATATATATATATATATATATATTTCTTTTCAATTGTTTGGCTATCCTTCCAGGTTTACAGTGAACAGGACACGGCAAAAATGCCCCTTGAGCTTGGAACCGTGCTCTCAATTGAACGCGAGCCAGTTGTTGATCCTGAAATCCGCATTCAAGCACTGGAGGCAATATACTTGATATCATTGCAGGTCAAATAAATAACACCTGGCTGCGTTCTATGTTCTTATCTGCTAGCAAAACAAATATAGTTTCTTCATATCTTGGATTAAATTATCACTATAATTTTCTTCTAAACGCATAAATAGAATTGATCAGGGTGCAAAACCTGCCTATGTCCTACAATGATATTAGCATTTTTAAATTATTTCATAATTAAATGTTTACTTTTACAACTTCCAAAGCTCAATGCTTATAAAAAAGGTAGATATAACATTTGAAGTAGCATCACCCGTTTAAGCAAAATTGATAATAGCATGTCAAATATGTAATTTTCGTACTTTTTAGTGTCAAATATATTGTATAAATTAACTTTTATGTTGGAGATGGTTTGGGGAAAAAATCAGTGGCCTTTTTTAAAAATCTTTCTCTAAGCACTTCTTTTAGGAGATGTCCTTCCTTGAGGGGAAATAAATCAACATATTTTTTGGTAGGGAGCTATTTTCACATGCTCTCTATTTTATGGCCATTTGGAGTCAAATTTAATAATTGTATCAATGAGTTATTCTGCTTTTTTCCCCCATTTTTTCAGGAGGCAGGCAGAAGAGCCTTTTGGTCTGTTAATGGACCCAGGATACTACAACTTGGTTACGAAGATGAAGAAGATCCAAAAGTGATGGAAGCTTATGAACAACTTGGTTCCTGGGTATAAAACATAAAACCTTCATTCTTCTTCTCTTCCTTTCTTTCTGTGTTTTTTTTTTTTTTTTGTTCCCTTGCCTTTTTACTGAGTACTAATGTTTTTTCTTTTCTGTTTTGCTAGTTGGTTAATAGCAGTGGGACAGAGGAACCTTCCACTGAGGCATCCAAGTAGCATTTCTATCTTTGTATTCATTCAAGTGACAAATGATTGTTGGAGAAGAGCTTGATAGTACTAATTATAAGGGTGGTCGGAACTTGAGCGACGGTTTTGGTCATGTTGTTCATGTGTGAATTTTAGAATACAAGTTATGATTTGCAAAATGCATTTTTTGTGCAAGAGGTTTATAGTACAAGCTATGATTTGCAAGTGTGTTTGCACGTGATGTGATTGCTTTTGATATGCTCACTAAAGTTAATAAGAAGGTAACGTAAAGTTGAAAAGAAAGTGTCGTACCAGCCTCCTCGTTGTGAGGTAATGAAAGTAAAGTTAAAGTTTGACCTCCTATATGTGAGGTACACGAACTCGAAGTTCGATGGTCTTAAGTCTTCCACAAGGGAAGCATCACGTTTATGATCTCATGATTAAAGATGTTGATACGAACACTAAAGGTTATAAGATAAAGAAAGTTAAGGAACAAAAGGTGGAAAGTTAAAGTCAAATAAGGAAAGTTAAAGTGTAAGATAAGAAAAGATAAGGAACAATGATAGAAAGTCAAAGTAAGAAAGAATGTTCATAATCGAAAGTTCATAATTGAGCATAAATGAAAACATTTATTGTGATTGTACTTGATTTGTTTGTTATGCAACATTTATATGCTATGAAAAACATTATGAGGAATGTTTTATATTAAGTGTTTATAAAAACATAAATAACGTTTATGAAAAGCAATTTGAGGATTGTTTTATGTTAAATATTTTATGAAAAATGTTACAAAAATACTTTATGAAAACGTTTATGATAAACTTTTTAGGAATATTTTATGAAAAATATTTATGAAAAGCGTTTATGATAAAAGTTTTAAGAAAAAGGTTTATAAATGACGTTTTACGAAAAGCATTCTAAGAATTGCTACATGTTAACTGTTTTATAAAAAGCGTTTATGAGAACGTTCTAGACAAGTTATATGAAGAATGTTTACGAAAGCCGATTTTAGAAATGCCTATGGAAAATATTGATGATATATGTTTTAAGAGAAAGGCTTTCATGAGAAAAGTTTTTAAAGCATGTTTCAAATGATTTGTGAGAATTTGTTTGAACTTACTGAGCAAAAGCTCATTAAAAGTTTCTTCATACTGTTGGTAGTGTTGTAGAGGACCAGTAGAACCCGTTAGAAGAGCTGAGTGCTGCGGATGACAGATGCGAATATTTGAGTATGGATACCATCACAGTAAGTTTCTGCTGTTCAAAAGAAATATTTTCCACTATTTAATAGAGTGTTTTCAAAGTTTTAAGAAAATTAGAGTTTGAAGAAATGTTTTCAAAGTTTTAAGATACAGTTTATGAACTGTTTAATATAATTATAAAGTTAAGTTTTAAGTTATGTTTTAGTAAATGTTTCTTATTAAGTTTTAGGAAATGATTTGAAATAGTTTTAAAGTAAAGTGTTGAGCGATGTCTCAACTTGAATAGCGACAGAGGTCGCGACAGTTTTTAAATACATTTGTTTAAAGAAAAAAAAATTATTTCAGTATTTATCTTACTAAGTTAGTAAGATTATTGTTTAAGTAATGATGCTTAAGTAAGTAAAGTGACTGTCTAAAAAGACAGGTCGTCACACACATAATGATTTTCTTAGCTGTAGTTGGAAGTTGGAACGCGACAAAGCTTAAAAGGGAGGAAAAAGGCATCATTAGGAGTTATTTATTTGAGGTTAAGCAGAGGCATGGGACTTTTGAATAGGGCTGTACAAAAACCGCCCTGCACCAGCCAACCGCCCACGCCCGCGCCAGCCTATCTCGAAAAAAGCGGGTTTACGTTAGCAACTCACTGATGGGCGGGTTGCCAATATATTCAGGTGGATGAGTTTGGTTTTAAGTTTTTGAAAGTCGGTTCAACCCGCACCCACCCGCCTATATATTTAAAAAAAAAACTTATCATTTATTTGATTTTGTTCTTGTTTTAGAGATGATTGAACAATCCAACACTCCAAGCACGGGCTCGGCTGCCTCTTGACATATTGGAAACTATAAATTTTTCTATTATTTTATGAAGTGATCAAAATTCAAATCAAGTAAGTTAGTAGAGAAAGCCTTAAAAAGAAAAAGAACACTTGACCTTGTTCATCGTTTCATTTGTAGCATTCTATTATTTTTGAACCCAGTGAATAGGCTTTAATTTTTATAGACTCTTGACTTTGTTCATCACTTTATCTATAGTTGATGTTTCTTGTTGCAGTGAATGATTATGTTTTTTAATTTGTACTTTTGAATATGATCATTGTCTTTAGGCATCAAACTTGCTTGTTGTTGAGAATGCTTTATGTATTATCATCTTATATTTTCTACAAATTTTCTCCACTTTCTTAAAAAAAGGTTTAAAAAATTACATTGGACAATAGCATAGGTCTAAACCACCTCAACCCGCCCGCAACCACCCAAAACCAAACTGAAACCACCTGTCATGTGGTGGGCGGTTTGCGGGTTGGTTAATCGCCAACTCGCCATACAAAAAAACCGCACCGCACCCACCTAAAAACCGTCAAACCGCCCACCATTCACCCATACTTTTGAAAGATTAAACTCTCTCTCCCTTTATTTTTTATTTTTATTTTTCCCTTTAAGACATACTATTTATTATGAAGACTATCTATTAGAATGTTGCAAAGAAGGGTCTATTTGCATTGGTTGAGTTGTTGATTCTAGTTTTGTATTGTTTGAGGTTATCCGAAGGATACCACGTCGAAGGTTGAAACAATCTCTGTACACTTGAGATTTCTGATGTCAAATACTAAACTTCATTCACCAAAATTGATCGCGAAATAGTCATTGGATGCATTTATACTCTGGTCTACATTTCGGTGATTGAGTTTTTAAGCTCGAGATAATAAGGATTGCATGCAAGGGTAGAGCTAAAAAAATTAATGAGGAGTGAATGTGTGATTGAACTAATAAGGTGAAGCGCGAAATAAAATTTTAAGGGGATAGAATACAAATTTTATAAAATTACATATACAAAATAATAAGGAAAAAAATTCAGGGGAGGTCCGCTCAACTCTATCCTTATATGGCTTCATCTCTAATTGTATGCATATATAACTTTTCTCCTTTATATATATTGGCACTTTAAGAATATGTTGCTTAAAATATTTATATTCGTAACATTTCTTTTTCGGAATCAAAGCATATTCTTTCCCACATTTATACTTGTTAGATTCCAAGCCAGCAAGAGGCAAGGGCAGCCCTTTCGCCACATTTTTGTTGTAAATATCAACGACAACGTATCTTTAAAATGACAACGGAACAATGCAATAGACATTGTGAATTTTAGTAAGGCCTTCTCTAATCAACTCTATTTTTGTGGACTAAATGTCAAATTGGCGTTGAATGGTTTCCAAAAAGACTTAATTTATTCACGCCAATTCGGAGTGAATTTGGTTTTTTTTTTTTACTTTATTCACGCCAATTCGGTGTGAATTTGGTTTTTTTATTTATAAAAAATAAGATAAAATAAAATATTTTGGGAAATTTTTTTTTTTTGGTGTTAAAAATATTATAACGGTTGAAGATAAAGCTACTTTTTGCTATGACACTTACACCATTTTATGCAAAAGTTAGTATTATGGGTTGGAGATGTTCCAACAGGAAAAAGAAAAAAGTATAATCTAATATTAGTTTCGAACTTAATTTCGTTTGAGCGCCAAAAAATACCCGGGAACAGCAAGAATCATTTGGGCGCGAAGTAATATTTTGAAAAGAGAAGAGATAACATAAAATAAAAAACAAAAAACGACGAAGTATTCCTTTCCGGCGTAACGCTAAACCGGTTATCCTCTGCACATTCTTCATTTTCTCCCTAAAACTACAAAACCACTTCTTCTCTACCTCACAATCCCCAAACCACAGTCCCTAGGGTTTCGTTTTTCTTAATCAGACCTCGTACTATGGATCTCTCCGAGATCGCGAAGAAGCTTGAGATCTCGGAGTCCAAGCACCTCATTCGAAAAGCCGCCGAGCTCCGTCGCCTCTGCGACGTCCAGTTCGATTCCTCTGTAATCGGCGTTGTAAGTTTTCGTTCCAATCCTTGGTTGATCGAAATAGGTTTTGGATTTAGTATTTCGATTTTTTAGAGACTGTGTTAGTAATGGCGGAATTGTTTGCAGGGAGAGGTTTGCAAAGCTGTGATCTGTTTAGAAATCGCAGCAACTAGGTAATTACTTTCATTTCTTGTATAGTTAATTAGTGTTTGGATTATGGAATTAGTTGTTCATTTATAGCGATTTCGATGATTCGTAGATTGGGAGTTTTGTTCGATCGGTCAAGTGCAATAAGATTGAGTGGAATGTCTGAAAAGGCTTACACCAGATCGTACAATTCGCTCCAGCATGGTCTTGGAGTGAAGTGAGTCCCTTTCGTTTGTTGCTTCTGTGGCCTTCTGTTAATGTTTCTCATGGTTGTTACTAAAAGAAAAGAAAATGTGTTTGTTTGGTGGTGTAGAAACAAGCTGGACGTTAGAGAATTAGCCATTCAATTTGGGTGTGTTAGGATCATTCCTTTTGTGCAGAAGGGATTGTCGCTGTAAGATCCGTTCCCTTTTATACAATGCTACTGTTTTCAATTTCTTTCGGTTTATGGTAATAGGTGCAAATCTTAGTTGATGTGGCCAGATTAGGGGGAAAAAAAAATTTCTTTCAGTTTATGGTAATGGGTGCAAATCTTAGTTGATGTGGCTAGATTAGGGGGAAAAAAAACCTATTGCAAGGTGCTTGACAAAATGTTTCTGAGTTGCCAAGTTTTTCATTTTACTCATTTGAGTTGGGTTCTGGTGGATATAATCCAGTTGCAGTTAAATCTGGTTTTAATTATGGAACTTTGGGCATTTTAAGTGGGTTTATTTTGTTAAATAATTTGATTCTAAACCTGGTTTTTTGCATGCTTTTGCTTTTCAGATATAAGGAACGGTTTCTTGCATCATTGCCAGCTTCTCGTCGTGCAACTGCAGACTTTGCTCGACCTGTATTTACTGCCGTAGCGTTCTACTTGTGTGCAAAGAAGCACAAGGTACACCATTAATGAATGTTCTTTGTTACTAACACAGACCTGGGATAAGAGAAATGAACTCATTTCAATTAACTGCTATCCATTTTTTTTACAGCTAAAGGTAGACAAGCTTAAGTTGATTGAGCTTTGTGGTTCCTCAGAATCTGAGTTCTCTTCGGTAATAGATGCATTTCCACTATGCCAATAAGCTGCTCTTTCCAGCTATGTTTTTCATGGTGTTTAATGATTGTTATGTAATGACCAACTTTACTTGCAGGTTTCTACTTCCATGAAGGACTTGTGCTTTGATGTTTATGGTGAAGCAAAGGAGAAAAAGGATCCTAGGGATGTGAAGGGAAATCGAGGTAGGTGTCATTGCTATATTTGTAATGGAAGTCCATAGCTTTCTCTTATGTGATATGCTTTACTTGGAAGCTTTCAATTTCATTTGGTGTTTATTGCTTCGCTATATTGTAAGCAGAGCTGTTAGATGTTTTGCCTGGAAAAAGGAAGCTTGATGATGGTGGTTATTTATCTGATGAAGGAGAAGAGGTACAAGCATTCACATTATCTGGCAGCTTAGTTCACTATTAGCTGCTGAATTCGATTGCATTCGCTTCTAATTAATAATTAGCATCTGTATGTAAAAGCATATCTTTGGAGTCTGTCTTAGTTGTTTTTGGTAGTTGTGTTTGCCCTAGGTCAAATAATGCTACAATCATCTAATCTGCAATGTCTATTGTCCAATAGTATACGAATGAACACTCAAAATTGAAACGCTTTCCAAAACCTGCATGGGTTCTGTCCTTTTGTTGGTTTCTTAACAGGTATATGAAATCATAGTTTTGTTAGCATATTTTCGATGGGATGTATTGTGACTCCAGTTCTATGAGCTAGTTATGGTTTTTTTTCTGTACATGAAAATGGTCTAGGACAATTAAACCTGTTCAGTTTGAACTGATAGGAAGACCTATATGAAAACAAATTTGATACTATCTTTTTTTTATTAATCGTTTTTCAAAGAATCAAAGAGAAGGTTCTACATTATAAATATGCAAATTTATGTGAATGACACCTGAATACCGCTTTAAGAACTTAAACTGAAAAACGAAAAATCAAATTACTGTTCTTTCCCTTGTTGTCGTTGTCATTGTTGTGTATTTACATTGCTAATTTGTATGATTATTTGAAGGTTTTTATTAATTCAATTTCCACTTCTATGTCTTTACGTACCCGATGCACAATTTTTTTTAGGCCAATTGTCTTTGATGCACTTACAGTTATCCAGTTACAAGCGGCACAAGAAAATGGAAAAGCATGCATATGACGAGTGGAAAGCTTCCATCCTTGAATCTAATAAGCAAAACAAAACAAAAGGTGTTTTTTCTCAAACAACATTCAATTCGTTTTTATACCCTTCAGTGACATCATAGTATCAGCGGTACTTGAAGTTGGCCAATCTAAGTATGTTTATCCTCTCTTACCAGTTGGTTGTAAGCGGACCACACAAACTCAGCTCAACTTTCTGAAGGAAGCACAGGATACCCAGAAGTTGGAGGCTTCATAACAGACACGCCTTGGTAAAACACATCAAACGACCGATATTTTGCCATAATGAGGTCTGGTAGGTTGAATTTTCTGAACGTTGAAGACCGGAGAGCACCTCACTATGCGTTAATGCTATTGCCCCCAAAGTGTTTAACTGATTAACTTTACGATTTGGTGCTGTATGTTGTTGCATTTATCATCTTCGAGCTTCTCACTCAGCATTTGAGATTTTGGTCCTTTCCTTGCTATTGAACATTGTATAGAATTTGCAACGACTTGTCCATATGATATGATAAAATGCAATTTTTAAAGATTCTTCGGAATGGGATTTTCATTCATTAGAATTTAGTCCTGCAGGCCATAATTAAGCCTGGCATGAAATGAAAGAATCATCACAGGTAAACAGAAGGGTTATTTAGCGAATGAAAGATAGTTTTCACAGAAAAAGAAGCTCCCGGAAAATATAGTGGTTAAGTTGAAGTGCTAGGTATTTGCATGTCAGAAGAAGAGGGACATGAACCCCCACACCCCTCTTTGGAGGTCGGGACCCAAAACCTTTACAACTGGCAATTGCTTAAGGAAAAAAAAGAAGAGATTTTCATTTTTAATCTTTTTGATAGTTACACTTCAATAGGTACAATATATATTTTTTCTTTTGTCTGCAAACTAGAAGGACTCTCTCTCTCTCTCTCTCTTTTAAACCTTGATATTGAAATTTATATCTTAGGATTCGCTCCAATATATTAAGAAAAGGTTAAGTCTTTGTTTAGTGTTTTAGTTTTAATCCATCAATTTTAATTATAAACAGTATAAAATAAAAAATTTTTATAGTGTAAAGTTTTTATATGTTATAATTTTTAAAACTTAAAACTTTAGATATAAGTAAAGTGTCAAATTTTTTATAATTTAGATGAATTTGTGTTAATTCACTGGATAGATATAAAACTAGAAGGATGAGGATCCATCTAGTTCCTAATTTATATTTATACGGATAAAATATTATTCATGTAATAAGATATAATATAATTGTGGAGAAAAAACAGAAACCAAAATCTGTGTGCTGCTTGCCCGGTCATTTGGACAAAGCTGTTTAGTAGACGTTGAAACGTCATATATGGGCGGAATTTGGACTTCTACATGGAAACTGAAAAATCATCTTAGGCCGGCCCCTCAGAAATCAGAACATTGCTGTAATATTTTTTGGGATCATGCTACAAATTCTCTTTTAAAAAATATAAACTCTTTTCCTTTATGATAGGCATGAAAAAAAAAAAATCTAATGAAAATCCAATATATATGAATAGAACACTATTTGTGTTAATTTTTGTCGTTAGAATACATTAAAAAAAATTAAAACTGCAAAAAAAAGTTTGATAAAAAAGAGAGACTTTTTTTTTTTTCCCGAAAGATTTTTCGAAAAAAGGGAATGAAAATGAAAAAGAAAAAAAAAAAGGAAACCTTTAATCAGCCGAAGTCTGTCGTTTTTGACCCGTCCACAGAAACAAAGCCCCACCAGACCAAGTCCTTCAAAGCTTTACTCAAGTACAAACCAAACTTCTGTACATCTCCGTCTAAAGTCCACTGTCTTCACAACTCAATTATTTAAATCTCAGTTCAAAACCAGGACCCACATTTGAACCAATATTCATCTGCCACGTGGCGGGTTTTATTTCTTAATATGAGATTAACCACGCCACCACAAACATCCCTCATCGATTATAATTAAAAAAACTATTATTTTTCTCTTTCTACCCAAAAAATTATTATTTTTTTCCCGTCCCACCTTCATTCCAGCAAGGCAAACAAATAAACAGCTCTTTATTCAAATCTTCCATTTTACCGTTTTCAACGTTTGATTTATTCTTTTTCTGCCGACTGATATTTTCGATTAGAGTCGTTTTCCCTAGTCCATTTGGGATTTGGGGTTAGGGTTTTCTTGTTCCCGTTTCTGGATTTCTTCGTCGACACCTGAATTGGGTATCAAGAAAAATCGGTGAAATCTGATGCAATTCCCGGTTTTTTGAATCCGGTTTCTGATCGTCAACGCCTTTTGTTGTTTGGTAGGAAAATGGGTTTTGCGATTTCTGATGAATTGTTGGGAACTTTCGTTCCGATTCTGATATATTGGGTTTATTCTGGGATTTATGGTCTTCTGGGTTCGTTCGAGAATTACCGGTTACACTCGAAGAAAGATGAGGACGAGAAGAACTTGGTCTCCAAACGTACTGTCGTCAAAGGGGTTCTTCTTCAGCAAACCATTCAAGCTGTTGTTGCAATCCTCTTGTTTACGGTATGAACATAACTACCCAAAAAAGAGAGAAAAAATATCTGAACTTGCTTGAGTTTAAATTTGTTTCTTTTTTAGGCATGGATGTGTTTAATTAAATCCAAAAAAAAGGTTTTGATTGGATTTTTTCGTAACTTCTTGAATTGTTGTTTGTGATTTTTTTGTGATGGTGAACTTTTCATTTTTTGGGCTTGGATTGCATCTGGTTTGGCTTGCATTTTATCACTATGATTAGATAGTGTAAAGTTATCTCTCTGCCTTTTTCACTAATTTATGATGTTTGTATGTTTTAACATAATCATTAGTAGCAGGGTATTGATTACTGAGCTAGCACATCTGGTGTCATAATATTTAGATTTTTATTCAAAAGAGAGTAATTTTGATCACATAGCATCATGACATGAGAATTGAGATGTGTTGGGCTTTTTAATCGTTTGATGTCTGTTCCGCATAAATTTTTTTTTCCACCTTTTCAACAATTGATACACTATTTTTTATTTTTAGAGTTTATTTTATTGCTTCTTGGATTTTTGCCTTTATGAGTTCAAGAGCTTTGGTCAAAATTACAAAATATGGCTTTTCGAAAGAGATTTTGTATGAAGACTTCAAACCGTTTTGTTAGGTTCTTATAAGTTTCATTGTAATATTTTTGTTGCTTATTATATTAATTTTTAATATCATTTTTACGCCATTAAGCACTTCAAAATAATGTGGTTCCCAACACCGAGTGAAAAGTCATTGCTTTTGCATATCCTCTTTTACTACCACAAAGAATAAGCAAAGGCAAATGCCAAACAGGCCTTTAGAATTTGATGGTCTATAGCTTAATTCTTTTAGCTTCAATCGCCTGGGGATCTATATTCTGTTGAACCTCTATGCTTCTTATAGCTACACGCCTTTTAGATCGTGTTTCTCAGTTAATCAATAATTTGGTGAGATTGTGAGTGTTATTGTACATGATCTGATTGAGAAATTAGGTTTTGATTTACTCATCCAATGTGGTTATTTTCCATTTGTTTTATGTCTGATTTATATGTTACACGAGGGTTAATTGTTATGCTACTTTTCTTAAAAAAAAAAAAAAAAGATAAGGTAGTTGTATATCTTTTCTCATTATCAAACGAGTAGCATGAAGAATGGTGCAATGAGAATTGTGCAAGAAGCATCTAACTGAAGTTTCCTTTAGCCGATTAGGATGATGTCAGAGGTGCAACATACCTGTACTTTTGCTGATGTAATGGAAAGTTAAGGTCGTATATGTGGCTTAATGGAAAGCCTTCTTGTCTGTTGATGAAAAGCACATGGGGTAGTTCGTTTTGCGTTGTCTCAAAACTGTCCTTGTTCATAAGTTCCTCTCTTTCTGTGGTTTTTTGCAAGTCCACATTGTTAATTTGTTTTCTTCTGTAACCACTTGCATGTGGTAAGCACCTGATGTATATCAATATGTTCATCTGGTTTGATCTTGATTTGTATATCTAGGAGACTAATTTTTGATGGATTGATGTCATTGTGTAGGTCACAGGGAATGACAGTGGAGATGCTGCAGGTCCAAAGCCTTCTCTAATAGTTTTGGCTAGGCAGTTTGTTACTGCGATGTTGGTTTTGGATACTTGGCAATACTTCATGCACAGATATATGCACCACAATAAGTTTTTGTACAAGCACATCCACTCTCAACATCATCGCCTCGTTGTTCCCTACGCTTTTGGAGCTCTTTACAATCACCCCTTGGAGGGGCTTCTTCTCGACACAATTGGTGGCGCCTTATCGTTTCTTCTATCTGGCATGTCTCCACGAGCTTCCATCTTCTTCTTCTCCTTTGCCACCATCAAGACCGTCGATGATCATTGTGGATTGTGGCTTCCCGGGAACCTCTTCCACATTTTTTTCAGAAACAATACTGCATACCATGATGTTCATCATCAGCTATACGGAAGCAAGTATAACTTCTCCCAACCATTCTTTGTCATGTGGGACAGAATTCTGGGAACCTATATGCCTTACTCATTAGACGAGAGAGCTGGCGGAGGCTTTGAAGCACGGCCTTTAAAAGATTACAAGGATGATTGATTGTTATATGATCAACATGAACAAACTACTACATGTACCAGTATTTTTTTGCCCCCCTTGTGAGGGAACCACACTGCATATTAAATATTGTATATACGGATATTGTTGTGCCGTTTGCTTTAGATTTCTTTTTTGTTTATATTTGTTATAATTAATGATGAGATCTGGTCATGTACCGTACTTTTATTAGATATATTTATTTTAATTTTCACTTTTCTGATTGTTGTGCATCTATTTTAGTTTCGAGCACTTGTTTTGGGTTGTTTATCTGGCGTACACATTAAACAACAATAACACTACGAGTTTGTGCCTTCTCTTTTCCCCTTTGTTGGGAATAGTATCATTTTCTTTTTTGTTTTTTTTTATTTCATTATTTTTCCTAGTTATTTTTTTTTTTTATAATGAAACTTCATTTAAATAAGAGAAAAGCATAAACAAAGTCGTTTAAGCCATCCAATAAGGACGCAAACTATCCTTGATCAGTGTTGGTTCCTCCAAAGTTGGGACTAGTTGAGCAGATAATGAAGCTTGGTAGGACAAATAGCGGGTGTCGAAGTTGAGAGGAAGAGTCCCTACTCGACATCACTAAACTCGGAGCTCGATAACGGCTCGTTACAACGGCTCCTCGATTGGCAAATTTAATCGACGGAACCTAGTTCTTCCATAATGGAGGCAAAAATGACTCGGACTAAATATGAATCTAGCCAACCAAAGACAACTTGGGCTGCATATAGATCTAGCCGACCAAAACCAACTTGAACTAAACATAGATCTAGCCGACCATCTACCACACAAAATAAGTGTGGAGATGGGAAACCATCACAGTTATTACACATAGATCAAAACCAACATACAGAAAATACAAAAAAAGGCGAAAACATCTCTTTTATTGAACAAACGAAGCGGTCTGCACAGCAGTCTCCAATGCTGAAATCCAACAAAACCAACCTCCTGGACACCTGCTCCCTTCTGCTTCGGCCATTTTCCAAGACGGAGGGTGCTCACGGTTACTCTGCCGCAATACCCATTGCAAGGCCCGAGCCACCACGACTTGACTAGCGCTGGCAATACAAACCCTTCAAGGCCCCTCAACACCGGTGTTGTGCTTGCGGCACCCCGGTCACACCCAAGCTGAGCCACTAGGACTCCACCCATGCCCCTCGAACCTAGCCGATGCCCGGTTGAGCAACGTGCTTCCCACGGCCGCCGCAGATGACTCCTTCTTCCTCGGTGCCGAACACAGATCGGCGGAAAAACTCCAGAAACCAATGCTGCACCCAGGCTCTGGTCTTCTCCACTCGCGACACCCCTAGTTGTACAAACTCCCCCATCGCGGAGATCGCTTGAAGACCACTCGTTAGATGAAGGAACGGCGGCCAATGGGCTGGCGACTGGCTGGACCGCCGGCCGAGCGTTTTCTCTCTCCTCTCAAAGACTTTTTCTCTCGCTTTCCTAGTTATTGTTCATGTTCCGGCTTTTTGTTTTTGTGACCTTTATCACCATGTCTTATGTCCAACACATGATTAGTTAAGAATCTCTCTATTTCAGGCTTCATTCAATTAGACAACTTTCTTACCTTGTTTTCTACTCTGCAATTGTTGTGGCTTATGTTTAAAGTTAAAGAGTCACGAGTTGCCTGGACCAACTTCTATTGATTGATCTATAACAAAATTTTTGCTAGATTCTTGGGTGACATCAATCCCTCATGAATGTTATATTATTTTGATTTATCATGTAATCCAAGAAGACAGCTTGAATTGCCTAGCTGTGTACAAGACATCAACTCAGAATTAAATGAGCCTCTTTTGTGGCATTACATTATCCGGGTTTCTCCTACACGTACCATTTTTTCTATATTTTGTTTTATTTGCCCATATTTTAGCTATTTTCCCCCCTCAAAAGTTCCCTTTAGCACGTTTAAAACATTACTACCTGGCTCTAAATTGTAGGATAACTTGGGACCCTTTTGGCTTTTGGTTAATTTCTACAGAACCATAACTTGGGCTAGATATGATTTTCAATATTTATCAAGCGAGACTTGGATGATTTTGACTCGAGGCATTGATAGTTGAGAATTGTTAAGGAGAAAAAGAGTGTAGACTTATCAGGCAAGGCAATGTAGGATTGGACTTGTTATTTTATTTTGCCTCAACGGTCAGAAAAGGAATTGGTTAGACTTCCTTTTCTTATTTATTAACATTGAATTGATGATAGAATTCCATATGAAAGCCATCATGTCCTATTCCTCCTTAATCTTTTATCCCAAACCAGCATACCCTTAATTTCCCTATTCATGAAGAATATGTTGACACATTTGAAAGTAACAACTCTATGAATGTATGTTAATGGCCACAAAACACTTATATGTCCATTTTTTTCCTTTTCCTTTTCTTCTCTTATTATCAATTTCAACATCTCAAACTTCTTGAGGGCAATGAAAACCTAACCAGAAAGAGAATATTGAATGATTGCCGTCTCTTCATCGAATAGTCCATGATCCTTATCTGTAGAGCGGTGTGGTAGCTACAAATGGACACCTAACCAAAATAATTTCATTATCCAATTTTAAATAATGTGACATGAGAGTCCTCTTTTGAGACTGTTAACCACAAATGAGTCCTTATACCAGCTATGCAAATCTGTTTCACTCCCATTTGTAATGATGTTCGTTTTGCCAGTGCTTCCTTAGCATTTAAAGCTTTCATCTGCCTTCTCTTTTCAGTATTAGTTCTTCTCTTTATTCGCTTTCCCCCTACCAAAGCCGCACTTCAAACCAACCTGGTTTTTCTTGGCTAGGATTTAGTCCATCCTACCATAATGTGTAAAACTGCAAAAGCCTCAAAAATTTTGAAACTGAGATCTCAACTGGGTCAAAAGCGAAAGCTGCACTTGATTTATTATGTGCAAAGAGGAATTAAGGGTGTTTCTTATTCTGTACTTTTATGTTATGACATGTCAAGTTTCTTGACTATTTGAACTTAAAAATTATCGCCCTGGACAAGTTCCTATTACATGAGAAGAGAACAATGGACCACTATATTTATACTGGTGGTTACAGATTTGATTGTGTAGCTATATAGAAGGCTGCTTTTTCCCCCCTCCCTCCATAAGCTAATTGTAATAACGCAAGTAGGGCCTTTTGATCATGTTAGATGACATTCCGTTATTTGTCGAAAATTCAAGTGTTGGTCATTAGTAAGATTGAGAATTTCCACCTTCCGTTGAGTTGTGAATAGAAGTGTCAAATTGGAGTGAGAGTTTGAACTTTTTTAGTTAAGGGGGAAACACAAAGAACCTTTTCTGGCCCCTCTAGTTTGAACTTTTACTTATAAGAGGCGTAAGGAAAGTCTTTCAAGACCCTGAATAGAGGGTCATGAATTTGATCTAAACACTCATCTGTACTGACTACGAAGTGAATTTCCTATAGAGCAAAAGAAAAGCAAAAATGGTGATGGGACCTTGTGGGGGGTCAATTTTGAAATGTCTAGTGAAATGGGGTTACTAGTTTTAAATGTGTGGATGGGCTAGTTTCGTCTCTATTATACATGTATAGTTGATAGGTTGTAACTTGTAAGGATATTGAAAGAGAAAGATCAATAGAATAAAATATTGCTTGTTGCCCTTTTTAATTTATTATTATTTTTTAAAAAGTGTGGGTAAAAACCCGCTACTGTTAATGTGCGTTTTAAAATAGTTAAATCTAATTAAAATTATTATTTTTTTGTTAATTTGATGACAGAAAGACTAATTTTTTATTGTTAGTAATTTTTTGATTCCCATCAAAGGAGTGGTCTATTTTTTACGGTGGTTGAATTTATATCTTTTACACCACCGACAATACAAAGTGGCGAAAAGTTTGTAAGCTCTCTTGCGAGAAATGGCCTTTTAAAGAACATGTAGACAAAGGCTTGACAACTCAACTACTAAATGGTCCAGGTAATATCCGCCTTTTTTGAATCACAAAAAAAAAAAAAAAAAAACAGATTGTTGTGTGTGATGGTCTTGATCATCAGGTATGAATTTTCACAATAAAAAGCAAGTGTTAGTTTTATTTGTAGCTTTGTAAAACATGTCTTTGAAAGGGAAGCATTATTGTAGTTTTGCACCCTTTTATACATCAAGAAGATGTTTGCATGAAGCCAAAAAATAAATGATAAGAAGAAGAAATACATTAATAAACATCCATTTTCCTCCAAAGTTACATCCTCTACATACCTCTCCAAGAAAAAGATAGAAGAAGTAAATAGGACAAAAGGTAAATAATATACCAAATTTTGTTTTAATGACCCCTTAAACTAAAGAAATTATGACTCTAACTTCTGAGGACTAATACATGGATTTGATAATCAATATCTAAATCCTGTTCGGTTCTAAGTTCGAATCATAGTTCAAACATTTTGGTTACTGTATTTTAACTAGCAAAATTTAAATATTTTTTTTAAAATTTTTTGTTTAAACTTATGAACCAAACGAATCATGAAATTACTGTATGTATAGAAGTTGCAAATTTCGCGGCGACGTTAAAGGGGGAATCTGAGCAAGAGAGTGTTGTTGCCCAACTCCGGTGTTAAAATCCATCAAACTTAGCAATCTCGGCCTGAAATCTCGCCGAAGAGTCCGATCTGAAACGCATGTTACGCTCGTAACTCGGTAGGGGAGTAGTACTAGTTCTATAAGCATCACCAGCAACATTCACAGCCTTTTGGCTCTTGCAGCCCAAGAGTGTGCTCGAACGCCTTCTCGGCACGATCTCCTGGCTCATCATCCTGGACTTGGCCAGCCCCCCCGCCGAGACCGTCTTCGACGCAGGCCTAGTACTTACCGAGTCTTCGCAATCCGACATGACAGAGTAATCAGCCGCGCTTGCGGTGACAACGCTCCACTGAATGCTCGCCTCGCTCGGGGCATAGCCAGCGGTGGGAGTGACACAACCCGAGGTTTGATCATCAGAAGTCCTCCTTGCCATAAAAGGGTTGGTTTTTCCCGTGACGCTGTCTATCTCAAACAAGTCGGAGCTCGCATCGCTCCCCGAATCATGGTGGTCCGCGCTCGAGTTTGTGTTGAATACTAATTCCTCCGCACAAGGAGGAGGAGTAGTAGGGGCGACTCCGCAGGGGCGATCCCATGACATCATAGTAAGCCTCCTGTCAAGGCTGACGGACTTGTTTCCCCTTTGCAAAGCAGGAGAGCCAAAAACCTCGGGCGACTTGCATAAAACCGGACTCCTTACCGGTAATTGTTGTGGCCCGGATGGCGGTTTCGGGCTCAAGATGTCGACTTTTGGAGGCTTCTGGATTTGAAGTGGATCAATAAGGTTAAGGCCTGGTCTTGCAGGGGATATGATGCTTGATTTGTGATGAAGAGATGATTTGTAGCTAGCATTACTAGGACTCTTGTTGAAACTTATTTCACCAACTTTTTTTGTCTCAACAGAATTCTTATCCCAGCAAGAACATTTGCAGCCAAAAGTAGCAAGAAATTTCTTTCCATGTAATCTGCTTGACTTGGCTCTTGATGAATTTTTACTACCACTTTGCAGCAACACACTCCTGCTGTTCCAACTAGACTCCGAGCGGACACTCGGAGTTCTCGGCTGAATCTTTGCCTTCACTTGTTCTAGATTCAGCCTTCCATCATTCTTGTAAGGATAGCTTCTTGTGGAGGAACTCATGCTTGAAACTCCCGAGCTTGTCTCAATGTCGTCTATTGCTCCATTGAAGTACTTCTCAGCTCGAAAAACTCCGATTTCGTCATCCTCGTCGTTCTTTCTTCCCTTATGAACATGCTTGTCTTGAGTGGTGGTAGTGATGGGACTTAAGTTTCGGCTCGGCTCTGCGAAGCCCCGTACTCGAAAGGTTTCTTTGCTGCTCAAGTATGGAGAAAAGGAGGGAGCAACGTTGGAGGGAAATGTTTGGGAGAGGCTAGTGTTGTGAATTGGTGTTAAGGTTTCCATATTCATGAAAATTTTCAATCTTTTTTCCTTTTAATATGGAGGAAACAAACAAAAAGAAAGAGGTCTGTTTTAATATTTAGCTATAGGAAGCACAAAAATACAAAGTGAAGATGAAAGAGACACAACAATAGAGAAATCTCTCTTGTAGAATGTTTTAGAAAGTGAAAAGAATGGATCATATATATATATATATAACGAAGAAGAAGAAGAAGAAGAAAAAGAAGAAGAACAAATTTAAGGAATTTACTATAGGGACAAGACGTTCATGAAGAAGGAGAAGAAGAAGGCTGTATTGTATGGTCCCTCAGAGAATAAAAATGAACGAAACTAGACATAAGGAACTTTAAATTTGCAGGCTGAAAAGTTTTGCTACAGAGAAAAGAAGAAAGAAAGAAAGCTTTGGAAAATTGAGAGGTCACAAGGGTTGTTTAAGCAGAGGCTTGTGGAATAAGCAAAGATGTCAGTTAATAATGTAGGCCCATAAATCTTATGGCCAAAGATTTTTCATTCATTCATTTTTCTTTTCTTTTCTTTTTTTCTTTATTGGAATAAATTTAATTTATATTCCTAACATGACCTACCAACAAATCTTAATCTAGTCTTCCTAAAAGTACATAAATACACAGATTTTTTTCCTGTAGTTTGTGCATATGAACTCAAAGAGTTTCAATATCTCAGATGTGTGTAATTATTTTTCACATAATGTTTAGCTTGCAAAAATATTGGCATGGACTGAGAACAGTGAGTTTGTTATTTATTTAATTAAATTACTTGAGTAATCATAAGATATATGGTCCATATAAATCATGAGCCTATTATATCCAAAACAGGACCAATAATTCATTTTGTACATTGGTGATTCTGATTTGGCATTCATTGGCAAAGTCTTGAGAAATGGCCCCTCTTAGCTAAGATCATTTTTGTATGTATAAACATACATTATGCAGACATGCATGCATATATACAGAAGATACATTCACCCTTATATGCATGCATACTCTTTTTAGGATTTTTAACGAAAATGAGTGGGTGATTGGCTCATATTTCGTATTTAGGGATATTTTAGTAACCCTATATTGTGTAATTTATTAAACTATAAAAAAAATGTAATGTGTGACGACCCGCCTTTTCGGGCAGTCACTTTACTTTCTTAAACATCGTTTCATAAACAGTAATCTTACTTACTTAGTAAGAAAATACTGTAATAAATTTTTTTTTTCTTTCCTTAAACGTTCTTTAAAAACTGACGCGACCTCTGTCGCATTCAAGTTGAGACATCGCTCAACACTTGCCCTTAAAATCATTTCAAAACGTTTCTTAAAACTTAATAAGAAACATTTATTAAATCATAGTTTAAAACTTTACTTTATAACTACATAAAACAGTTTGTAAACTGTATCTTAAAACTTTTAATACTATTCATAAAACTTATTTTCTTTAAACTTTGAAAACACAACATTAAACAATGGAAAACATTTTCTTTACATAGCGGAAGCAAACAGTGATGGTATCCATACCCAAATCTTCGCATCTGTCCTCCGCCGCACCCAGCTCTTCTAACGGGTCCCATTGGTCACCGATAAATTACCTACAGCATGAAAAACTTTTAATGAGCTTTCGCTCAGCAAGTTCAAACATAATCTCACAAAGCATTTAAACATGCTTTAAAACTTTTCTCATGAAAACCTTTCTCTTGAAACGTTCTTCATGAACGTTTTCCATAAACCTTTCTGAAAACGTTTTTCATAAACGTTTTCCATAAAACATTTCTGAAACGTTTTTCTTAAAACGTCATTCGTAAACCTTTTCTTAAAAACATGAAATGTTTTTCATAAACATTTAATGTAAAACCTTTCTCTTAAAACATTCCTTGAACATTTTTCTTAAAACGTCGTTCATAAACCTTTTCTTGAAAACATGAAAATGTTTTTCATAAACATTTATCGTAAAACCTTTCTCAAAATGTCTTTCATGACATGACATATAAATATTTCATAAAAAGGCATTCAAGCAACATCAAAGTGCATGACTCCATTTATGCTCAATTATTAACTTCAATTATGAGCATTTTATGAACATTCTATAAACTTAAATATTCTTTTCTTTCTCAACCTTTATTCTTGTTCCTTAACTTTCTTTATCTTATAACCTTCCTTTTTCCTTACTTTACTTTAGTGTTCGTACCAACTCATTAATCATGAGATCATAAACATGATGCTTCCCTTGTGGAAGACTTGAGACCATCAAACATTGAGGTCTTGTACCTCACCTTTAGGAGGTCAAACTTTAATTTTACTTTCATTACCTCATAACAAAGAGGCTGGTACGACACTTTCTTTTTATCTTTACGTTACCTTCTTATTAACTTTAGTGAGCATTTCAAATGCAATCACATCATATGCAATACACTTGCAATTCATAGCTTGTACTATAAAATTTATTGCATAACAGATGCAACATATTGCACAATAAATGCAACATAAAATGCAAACACATTTTACTAATCATAATTTGCATTCTAACACTCATTGCATAACAAATGCAACATATTGCTTAATAAATACATCATAAAATGCAAACACATTGTGCAAACTATAACTTTTATTCTTAAATTTATTGCACATCAAATGCAACTTATTGCATAGCAAATGCATCATTAAACCTTTAACTTAAACTATAAAACATTATGCATTGTCATAATGCAAAACATACTTTCAATACTTTGAAAATCATAACTTAAATTTTTAAATAACATTAGGCATATCAATATGCAAATAAACCTTTAACATAACGATTGCAAATTCATTGCAAATCTTTTTCTTGAACTTTAAAACTTTTTGCATAATAAATGCAAACATACTTTAAAAATAACTTGCTTAACAATTTGCAAACACATTTGCAAACATATAAATAAGCATTTAAAAATCATTTACTTCATGCTGTAGGTGAGATTTGAAACTTACACAAACTATGCTCTAGCGTTCTCTATTCCGTTCCTTTCTCGTTCCTTTTCCTTCCATTGGTCGGCCTCTGTGTCCTGATCAAACGACAGCCGACTCATTAATTCTCTTTCTTTATTATCAATCCACTCGATTGATAATAAAACGTAAACATTAATCATTCATTCCTTTTTCATAACTTGGTATACTATCGATCTACCATTCTTTTAACTCAACCTTATAAACCGTCAGTTTACATTTCCTTCAATTAGCCTTGTAACCCACCGGGGTTACATTTCCTTTCAACTTTGTAACCCATCGGTTACCTCTCGTTTACTTAAAACATCTCTTATGAAATCTCTGATCTCATATGACCGTAACGTTACTTAACGTATTACGGAACATTTTCCATCTAATAACATTATGCTAAATCGGAGTGTTCGACTCCGTTCTAGCCGTTTCCTTCATAATGACGATTTTACCCTTAACGGGTTTTTCGTCAACCTTGTAACGTTATAAAACCTATTCTCATATAAAACAGTGTAACAATCACTGATCATGCATTTCATAAATTTCTATGAAAGCATCTAAAACAGTTCATACTGTAGTCGAGATTCCTACTTACTTGAACTCCAAGCAAAGCAGATCCAGTTGTATCTCGCTGCATCTACAGTATATGAAGCATCCTCTGCAGTGCTCCTCGAGCGACCATGAATGGCTAGGAATGCTTCCTGGAGATCATACATTCTTGAAACTGTCATTCTGGACTCCGATACTGCTGTTTGAATCGCCTCGATTCGCGTGCAGTCGGTACCAGACGATTTTCATCAGAGTGGAATTAGCTCGAACGGAGGTCACCATTGCATTCAGAGCGTCGAAACGAGTCGGGAGGCGGTCTCGGATCTTCGATCGGAGGTCCGGATCACAAAATCCCATTTTGCCCTTTGACCGGCCGTTGACCGGCGTTGACCGCCGTTGACCGGCCGTTGACCGGCGGCGGTTGGCTCCGTTGAGGGCTGAGCTCGAGCCTACCCCCCCTAATTCGACCCTCCTGAGTCGATTGGTGGGGTCAATTTCACCCAATTCGGCCTCCATCTGCTCCAATCGAGGATGGATTTCACGGCGGAAACCGGCGGCTCCGATTTCGGTCCTCCGGCGACGGTAGCCCAAAATTGACTTGGGCGTTTTCTTCCCCGTGACCCTCTGAGCATTTCCCCTATGGTGGGGCAGCTCAACACCGCGTGGAACGGCGGCTCCACCTAGCTCCACGGCGGTGCACGACGGAGATGCCGTTCTCCGTCCTCCGGCCATCATTTCGTGCAATTGAAGTACCGAATTTCTTCCTCTCGGTCCTCTGAAGGTGTTTGTGCCTTCAATTTGGCACAAAACGGCCTAAAATGGCCAACCCAAACTCACCCACGACGGCTCACGGCGGGTGCCTTCGTTCTCCGGCGAGGGGCGGCGGAATGGAGCAATTGACCGAGGGGTCTTGCTCGCCGTCGCCCTCTGATCATTTTGGCACCGGCGGTGTGCCACACCGCCACCAGGCACGACGGCTGCGACGGCGGCTCCACGGCGGCGACGGGGCAGCTCCGGCGAAGCCTTTCCAGCCAAAATTGAGCTGGAAAATTGGTACCATCTTGTTCCTCTCCTCACACTGAGTCCATAGACACCAAAATCACGTCGATTGGTGGTCGGACGGCGGAGAAATGACGTCGGGAAAAAATGGGTTTCGCCGCCACTTTGGGCGGCGCGTGGGCCCTCCTCCGGCGGCTATTTGGGTGGCACGACACCTCGTTGGACTCAGCTCAACGAGAGCTTCCCACTGGTATGGGAGGTGTCGAAAAATAACGCCGGAATCTCAAACGAGATTTGAGGAGAGAGAGAGAATTCTAGAGAGAGAAAGAGGAGAGAGAAAGTCTCGAATTTTTGATATTTTCTGATTTTTCTTTTTTTTTTCTTTTCTTTTCTTTTATAAAAAGTATAAGATAAAATTGTGGTCCACACAATTCAATTCTTATACTGCGTTGCTCTAACACTGTATAATTTTCCATCTTATTATACAGTATTTTTTCTTTAATTGTACTTTGTCTTAACATAATCTTTAATTTAATGCATTTTTAATGCATTAAAAATCTCGGGTGTTACATAATGAAAGCAATAGGATTGGAAAGTAATGTAAAGTAGGGATCATTCAGTCCCTTTCTAATGTTTACTTATCAATTTGGTGGTGTAACAAGAAACAATCTTATTCATTTTCTAATGTTTACTTATAGCAATAGAGATCTTATTCAATGTATATCCTTTTTTATATAACTAGTTACCATTAAATAATAACATTTAAATATAAACATCTAAATAAATACATCATTTGTTCCTTTTAATAAAAAATCAATACTAAGGGGTATAAGAAAATTGGTGTTTTCTTTTCTCATTCCCTATTCTTTTCTCATTCTCTATATTGTGTAAACCCCATAAAACTCTTATTATTGATTTTCCAGGTAAACACACGATTTAAAGAAAAAAAAATACTCATAATTTCTCTTTTTCTTTGATACAAAGTAAACATGCTCTTAATATGGTTTAAAAATTTTAGTTTTTAGAGAAAATCTATTACTAACTAACAAGAAATTAAAACACATTCGTTGCATGACACAAGTACTTTCCCTAAAAAATTTCAATGGAATGATCTTTTTTTTGATAATGTTTCATGTTTTGAGGACAACATGCGTGAAATTTGGAAAATAAATAAATACAAGTAAGAGGGTATTTATGAAATTAATGCTATAAGTCTATGCTGGTAGATGTACTCAAAACGCTATAAAAAATTGTAACACATATAGAATAGATGAATGATATAATAGCTTGTCGACGTAGATATTCACGGCAAGAAATGCATTAACAATCAACTGTAACATCCAAGTCATCTTTAAAACGCAAGAGAAAATTTGACGTTGCGAGCAATACAAGCATGCTCTAAGTTCACTCTATGTTCAATTTCCGACTTCCAACCCCACATATCTATAGTTCCTTCCCATCGCAATCTATATAATGAATTTATGTCCTTCCTATCCTCTGCATTTAATTTAAGAGAAATTTAGGCCACACAAAAATTTACAGTTCAAGTCCAAATCTCCGAGGGCAAGATTCCACCTTTCATATGTTTCTCTCTCTGTTTTTTTTTTTTTTTTCATCGAACACCTTTTCATGTAGATTATATTATAGAGACATCCTCGCTTATATAGAGCGTTTAGGAATCAACTTGAAACTTGAATATTATAACATATGAAAGCTTTTATATTATAGCATATTTCTGCTTTACAGTGTAATAGTTAAAACTTAGTTTTAAAACACTGTCAGAAAAAGCGAAAAAGGAAACAAAAAAGGAATATCTCAGCTTTTTAGTGGCTTTTAGATGTTCAAATGGGTTCCTGTACGTACGAAACATTAATAATTTAATTTCATATACTTGTGTTAGTCCTTTTTTTTTTTTTTTTGCCCAGATATATTTGTGTTTGGATGAACATTACGTGAATTGGGTAGATTTTTGAAAATTTCAACCTGCCCAATCAAAGTTTGAATGGTTTGAGTTTAAAGTTAACCTATCTAATTAATCTAAAGTTTAAAATTAACCCTCCCAATTAAAGCTTGAGTGGGTTAGTCGGATTGAGTATTATACAATAGGGAAAAAAATCAAAACTAATAATTTGATCTAAAATGAATCAAAAAGCTAAAATTTACAACATATTGGTCTTGTAAAGTTATAACATTGTCTCCATAAATCATAAACCAACATAAAGATAAATGATCCGCAACACATGTTCAAATACATTAAGCCTTTGTTTGGCACCCACTATTGGAACCGTAGGTAAAACCAATAATGGTTTAAAACATTGTAGTTGCTGAGAGCTTTACACTATAACTGTTTTTTACTTTATACTGTAGATGCTGAGAGCTTTTTATTATAGACGGTTGTAACTGTGGTTTTAATCGTAGGTGCCAAACAAGATATAATAAAAACTAATACAAAAAGATACTAAAAAACGTTAAAAAAAAAAAAAAACTATGATACTTGCCAATTTCCACTCAAACATAGTGCATAAATATATAATATAAATAGATTAAACGAGTTCAGATTAAGATGAGTTTTGAGAAAATCTCAATTCAAATCCATTCAATAAATTTTCAAGTTGGGCTAGTCAGCCCAAACTACTTGTCAATTAGTTTATTTCAAGTTGAGTTGGGTGGATTCCTTGTGGTTATTGAGTTTTTGTGCTCACCCGTACTTGTCTTAGGGCTTAGCGACGTGTAATGTGTATGATAGAAAATTAGAAATAGAAAAAAGTTTTTAAAGCATATAGGTGACGCTATGCCTTCGTGTATTTTTGGGTTGGGAAAGGTTGACAACTATGGCCCATATTAGCAGCCGAGATGAGCCACAGCCACTTGGGCGAGTATTTGGGGTTACCATTCTACTTTACCAGCTGTTTTCCATTGGGCCGTGTTCTCATCCATTCCATTGTTTTTAGGAAGAAAAAGCGAAAGTAAAAATTACTTTTTTAAAGGTTGAATTAATATATGTTTTGGTTATATAAATATTAATTATATATATATATTTTAAAATTTTATATATTTAAATTTTTAAAATACCTTCTAATTAAATATTATCATATATTTAAATTTTTATAATTATTTTTTGAATAGTTAAACTAGGGAAAAAATATACACGTATATTTTTTATTTTAATATATTACATTGATACATTATCATTATCACTTGAAGTTTTAAAAAAATGAGATGAATGTCATTGAGTATCGTTATCATTACATATCATTAATTTAATGATATAACAATTATATAACCTATAATATACACAAAAGACTTAATAAATACTATATTATTAATTTAATTACAAATCACAAAAAATAGGAAATATCATTCACTTGAAGCCTTAAGAAATGAATGTCATTGTGTACCATTATTATTACGTATCATTAACTTAATGATATATCAATTATATAACCAGTAAGACACATAAAAAGACTTAATAATACTGTATCGTTAATTTAATTGCAACACCCTAATTTCAATTTATCTGTAAAACTATATCATTAATTTAATTATAACATCTTAATTTCAATTTGTCGGTAAATCCAACTTGTCGATAAAAAAAATTCATCTTTTTAAGAAATTTTAAAATCGTTATTTTAGATATCAATTTGAATTTAAGCAACAAACACCCTAATTTCAGGGATTTTTTCAAATATATTGATATCATAATCCGTTTAAAATCTTAAATACGTATATTATAGTTATTTTTAAAAAATAAATTAAAACTAACAATATCATTATTATGGTCATTAATGTCTTTATACATATGCATTGGGACATAAAAAGAATATCCATGAACTGCAGACATATTTTAATTCTACAAATAAAAAATGGCCATATGTCTTATTACAAAAAAAAAAAAAGAATATTTAGGTCCAAACTTAATAAATAATCTCTTGTAGCTTTAAAATATGCAGTTTATAGCTTATCATAAGAAATTGAGTAATATCTTATAACAAATTGAGAACAAAAACCTAAAAATATCTCTCACCCTCTTTCTGGTGCTGGCGGCCAGAAAATACAATATTTATTAGGAAATATTGTATTTACTGTGAAACAAAAATTCACCGACTATGTCATCGGACCGTTGACTGCCGAGAAATATCGTATTTATAATATAAATATAAAAATTCACTGGCAACGCCGGTGATCGAGAAATACAATTTTTAATAGGAAATATCATATTTACCGTGTAAATACAAAAATTTACCGGTAACTTCACTGAACCGCCAACAGCTGGGAATTACAATATTTACTAGGAAAATACCGTATTTATCATGTAAATACAAAAATTCACTCGCGACTTCGTTGGACTACCGGTTGTCGAGATATATAATATTTATTGAGAAATATCGAATTTACTATGTAAAAAAATTCACTAGTGACTTCGTCGGCACTGCCGGTGGTTGAAAAATACAATATTTACTTGAAAATACCATATTTAACAAGTGATTTCGTTAAACCGCCGTGGGTAGAAAAATACAATATTTACAATATGGTAATATTGTATTACCGTGTAAATACAAAAATTTATCAACAACTCTGTCAGCAATCGTCGGAACGTCGTGTCGAAAAATGCAGTATTAACCTTATATACTGTATTATAGTGAAAATACAAAATTTCACCGGTGAATTTCCTAAACCGTCGGCTGCTAGGAAATACAATATTAACCTTGTATTACTGTAACACAATGTAAATACTATATTTCATCGACGACTTCATCAGACAACCGGCGGCCAGGAAATACAGTATTAACCTTGTAATATTGCATTACAGTGTAGATACAATATTTCATCGGTAACTTCACTAGATTGTCAGCAGCTAAGAAATACAGTATTAAACTTGTAATGCTATATTATAGTGTGACTACTATATTTCATTTGTGTGCTTCATCAACACCGCCGACGGTTGGGAAATGCAGTATTAACTTTGTAATATTGTGTTGCAATGTAAATATTATATTTTAACGGTGACTTCGCTAAACCGAAGGTGACCGAAAAATACAGTATTAACCTTGTAATATTGTATTACAATGTAAATACTATCTTTCACCGGCGATTTTCTTAGACCATTGGTGGCCAAAAAATACAATATTAACCTTGTAGTATTAGAATTTTAGGCCAAATTTGGTAAATAGATTAAAAATACAGAGTTGATATACTGACATGCATTCCACATTCATTTCCAAATCAAATCATGTTCCAAATTCAAATCACA
The DNA here is from genome assembly GCA_025403435.1 of Artocarpus heterophyllus. Classification (NCBI taxonomy): domain Eukaryota; kingdom Viridiplantae; phylum Streptophyta; class Magnoliopsida; order Rosales; family Moraceae; genus Artocarpus; species Artocarpus heterophyllus. The sequence goes on from CM046340.1 coordinate 5,519,590, forward strand.
TTTCCAAACAAAGTATTTTTCGTGACCAGCTAGTTAATAATAGAATACAAAAAACAAATCCTCACTTCTTGACAAACTTCAAATCCATGTCCCACACAAGATAACACGAAGAAAAAAAATCTCTTTCTTAGAAACACTATTTCCTAGTATGATTTAGCTTCGTCTCTATGGTCTCAAGTCCACATAAACAACTTCAAAAAGGGATGAACCTAAGCAATCCCTAAAGAAAATGTCACAAAAGAAAAATAAAACACAGAATTCATATCCAAACACCGATACATCAGATCCAAAATCAGATCTAACTAGCAAAACCTCAAATCCGAAAACTGAAATCAGATCCTAACATAGAGACGCCATATCCGAATTGCAACATTGGCGACTTTGCCAAACAATACCGGCACTGATGATGTCATCGGTGGCCGATAAATATAGTTTTTCACTATAAATGTTTCATTTTTTTAATAAAAATTTGCACCACAAGAAACAACACATAATAGAATAAAAAAAGGAAAAAAACAAAAAAAGAAAACCTGTACATACCATTGGAAACATGCCGCAGACTGCCGGCAACATGTCACCTGCCGTCGTCGTGCATGAGCTGACACTGCCCACTCTTCCTTCATCAGACGGAGGCGATCTTTACAAGTACACCAACTGTTTCACAAATTTCAGCTCCGATGAACATCAAAGCTCGCGAATAACTTCGGATCTTCACGAGCGACTGTGGATCTCCACGGCCACGAAATTCCTCGAACTTCCAGATATGGTGTGATTTTCTTCGTCATTGGCTATAATTTGGCTGCATTGCAACCCCGACGAGCTCGACAACACCAATGCTAGAGAGGTAAATTAAGATGGCCGTCACAAACTATGAAGAGGAGAGAGACTAGGAAAGCCAAGAGAGAGAGATCTTGCGGGACCTTCGCTCGTTGTGGAAGTGTTGTTTGTTGGTGATGACCGACGTTCGGATTGCCACTGTCAAGGACGATAGAGAGCAGACAGGAGAGAAGAAGAGAGAGAGGAACGAGAATGAGAAACGAAGAAGAAAGAGAAAAAGAAAAAAAAATCAGATCTTAGGTATTTTGGACTTTTTATGTTTGCAATAGATTGAATCTGCTATTTTTTTACACATTTTTAAGACTTAACGATATTTTTTATCAATTGAATAAAAAAATCTGCTATTGGATACAATTTCTCTAATTTTTATTAATTGAGAAGCGTCCATATTTTTTGTTTGCTATTTGGTAAATGTATGAACACTGGGAAAACCTTGCATGCAATCACTTAAAAAAAAAAAAAAAAAAAAAAAAGATGTCTAGAAAATGTGGTGCCACTTCTTGTTTCAGCAATCTGACAATGACTATTTGCAACTTGAATGTCGTATAAGCTTTGACATAAAGAACACGCTACCCAAAAACAAAAGAAAAAAACTGAACAAGACATGATAAAAATTTCTTATGATTCAACCATTCAAAAGCATTTATTTACCAAAAAAGAAAACGATTGAAAAGCATTTTGAGCTGCTTTTGACGAAGCAGCATAGTACAAGTAAAATTTAAGGACTGAGCAAGGGAAAAAAATTAATATGATGACATAGCGCTTACTACAAGCATCACTTCTGTAGTTTTGTCTATTAAATAGACTAGTATAAATAAACAAGGGCAAAGGAAAGTCACAAGTTGTGCATGAATTATATGGCCCTCTTTCCTATGTTAACATACTCGTGCAAGCAAAATTGCTGAGGGAAACTATTAAATAATCAAATGCGTGTCAGCCAGGAGACTCGGGACTAACGAGAGAGCTTTGCGACTTCCGAACCGTGCTGGAGGTTCTCATCCTGCATTTCATTGAGTGGAGGTGGAGTTTCCATCTGCAACCCAATACTGCTTGACAGCAACTAAAATCTTTTCGGGAACAAGGGGTCCATCCTCATGGTCCACCATTTTGGCATCCCACCTCATCCCTCCAATTATCTTCTTCACCCTTACTAGCGTGTCAACTTCATCGCGGAAAATCACTGCACCTTCTGGTCGCAAGATACGGTCCATTTCCAAAAGAATGTCCTCCACATTGCATCTGCATTATTTCGGTACCGAGTCAGGCACAAGAGAAAAGACATCGGATAGATCTAAAACAAGCAGAGAGTAAGATGTAATTCCCTGGTTCAGGAATAGCAAGATGAATCACTAGAGTCAATCAGCAGAAAGATTTCCCACCGCAGCAATTGCATTGTGTTTAGAATGGTCTAAATGTTATATCTGCCGCCACATTATTTTTCGCTCATAGGCAACTTCTTAAAACTTTATGAACTAAAAGAAAAAGTTTAGGTTGGTATGTCAAGCTTGGTGGTTGAAGATGGCCAAAACGACTAGCGACTGGTTGAAGAAGTCAATAAGGTAGGCCAAATAACAGAGCCTGATAAGACTTCTGACTTGGAAAATCACTAATTGACAAAGTTTGTGAGGTAGGCCAGACTGTCGCCTGTGATTGGTGGCTAACCTTTCGACTTTGGAATATCAATCAAAGCAAATACACACTTGAGAATGCCCACATTCGCACGTCAGATTACACTGATTGAAGTGATACTTACTTGCCCTTGTACAGACCGAAAACACCATTGGCATGAATGAGATCGTAAGTCCTTGGGTATGTGGAGAAAGCTTCACACCTGCACCAGCAATGCCGAAAATCATTAAAAGATTGTTAAGAAATGTTCAAAAATTCATATTAGTCAAGCTAAACATGATAGCCATGTAAAACCCCACTTCAAGATGGGGCCAATTTTTCCTTTCTTTGGCTTGGAAATTAGCAGATAGATGAGAAAATGGACACAGCTTATCGTTTTTTGTTCTCTTGAGGAGAAAGAGAACTGTAATATATAACTGAGTAAAGGAAAATGAATAGGAAAAGGAGCTGGATAAATTTAGCTTGTTTTAGTACAAATCTATACAGCCAGAATGCATGGTTAGCAAGAAACAAGAGAAAGCACAGAAAAGAGTACCAGTCATGATAGATGCCAATCAATCCTCGCTCGTATATGACACCCAGAGTATTTTTCTCAGCTATAGTAGGCATCACATTCATAACCCATAATTTGGGAGATTGAAGTGCTGCAGCAAAACCTCCCAAGCCAGCATTCATATCCATTATGTTGCGATACCTTCCTGTGTCAAGTAGTCTATTGATTTTCTTATAAGCGTTCACATGCTTCTTCCACACTCTGTTGTCCTCCTCGTAGGTCTCAACAGAAACACCAGGAACAGATCCACTTGCAATTCTGGGAGGGACAGCATAAAGCCTTCTTGGGAAGGGCTTCAGTTCCCCACCAGCAACTTCATTGGCACTGTTAGCATCTGGATATGGAGTTATGCATCCCTCCATGTTCTTGTACCTGCCACCACAAATAATTAAACTTTAAGAAAATAAATATTAAATACAAGATAAAAAGCACGATAGAAATTAAGAGGTATGTTTCTGCAAGCTAATTGCAGAAGCATCGGACTCAAAGCCTCTTTTAAATTTAGAAATGTTCTCTACCAATTTGCCAACATAAAGCTGGGCTACAGTGACAACAAACCATACCAGACATCGTCTGCATCTTCAGGTTTGCAAAAGGTAGCTCGGGAATCATCCTGTCTGCTTGCACATGAATCAGCATTCACCCTCTTCTGCCAAATAGCAATTTCACCCTTCTCGTACTTCTTTTCCCAGCAGAGAAGCTTAGCGGTTTTTTCAATATTTCCCTGTTCCTCCTGGAGTTCCTCCTTGGGACGCTGCCATGATTTGTAATTATTCTTCCAATTAATTGGAGGACCAGAAAGCACCCAATAACCTCCAGGTCTAAGAACTCTGTCAACTTCCATCAGATATTTTCCACCTGTTGAAAGAGAATTTAAAATCAATAACATAAACGAAATGTTAAAAACAACAAGATAATTGATCTAATTTGCCACATATGATACTCACCATTGGCTCCCCATGGAATTAAGCAACGAGAACAGTGTGCCATGTCAAAGGCCCTGGATGGATATGGCAGCTTTATTGTACCCAGAACACCAATCACAGCAGGCACACCCCTTTCAAGTGCAAATTGGACCTGTGCTTCATGTGAGTCTCTGGGGGCAAAAGACATTGTAATAGCGTTTCTACTCCAAAGGTATGCACCCCAACTGGCAACCTAAATAAAATAAAACCATCGTCATGATTATGAAGATCGCATAGCTAAAAGAATCAAACTTATGGAGTAAAACAAACAAGAAAAATAAAGGTTTGCAACCAAGTCGACATAAGCATTTAGATTTGAAGCATACATACCCCGCAACCAGTATCCAACGCAGTCCTAACCGTCCCATTCTTAATAGGTATCACGGCTGCTAGCTGATCAATATACTTATCAGCTCCTTGAGGAAACTGTGTGCCCCCACCAGGAAATCGAAATACATTTCCCTCGTATTGGATCCAGTTCTGAATAGCCTTCTCAACTGTCAAGCTCTTGTAAGGAGCATTTGCATAGGGAACATAGTCACGGCTCTTTGGCCATGGGAATGGAGTTACATAGCCTTTAGGTGCTGGGATTAGGCAATGCAACTTTTCTTCCTCTGCAGGACAATGTCTCTCTCTATAAATCATGTCATTTCTTGGGAAAGTCATTGCACGCCTTTGGTCTTGGCAGGGCGTATAATCAGTGTAACGGGACTGGCATGGTTCAAAAACTTTCGTTTGCATGTCAGATTCATCAATACTCCCGGCATCACCACCATGGTGGGTATCAAAACTCAAATTTTGAACTACGTTGCACTCAGCCCCGCTCTTGGTGATTTCAAGAGCAATACTATCACCCTTGCCAAAACCACTTCTTTGCCATGCACCCAATATGTAGAAGAAACAACATAAACCAGCTACAATAAAAATCTGAATGGAGCTCCTGGTCCGACCCTCACCTGAGCTCGTTTTTGTCGCCATGGAGCACCTGAAAAGTATAGAAAATGCAGAATGAAACACAAATCTAGTAGAGCACTAGCACAAAGAATCAAGATCTCCCCCAGATCTGGGTATCGCGTGCACCCATCATGTCTTTATGCTTGAAGATCACACTAAAGAAAGTATTGGTAAAACAGAAATGATGTAACGGACAATCCACATTAAATTTCCTCAACCCAACACCACTTATACCCAAAAAAAAATCTTGTAATTTTAAACCCAAAAATAAAAAGTAATTGAACAAAAATAGAAGTGAATTACAAAGCTATCAGCATTAACAATCATGGAACCTGCATCATTTATACTTCTGTCGATAAAATTTCAGAAAAAATTAAATAAATTTAATTCGTAAATCAGTTTAAAGCAAGCATTTTTCTTACTAGCCACAACAAAGCAATGTACATCTATATATAGAAACGCATTATAGAGAAATAACACCAAAAACTCCACTACCGTTAAACGTTATCGCTCTGATTCGTTACTGAAAATATGTAATACAATAAACAAGAGCGTAAAACATTAGAAATCCTATTACATTCAGCTAATGTAACTCGAACAATTCCATTTCCTTCGGTTCTTTCCAAAAAAAAAAAAAACTTTACATCAACAAACTTTACGCAGCTAATAATCAGCTCGAAATTTCCAAAGATCCAATCGTAATAATACTCAAAAACCGAAAACCACATTCAGATCGCTTACCAGTCGCAGAGAAAAAGCGAACACCACTCCGAGATCTCACAGTCAAGGACCTATCAGTTGAAAAAGGGCAAAAGAGAGAGAGAGAAACGAAATCTCACACTATATATATGCGTGTATTTTGTTTTCCTTCTTTTTCAGGGAAAGCAAAAAAGCAATGATGAATCCAATTCCAAAATCACACCGGAAACCCTAGCTACTCTCCGATCTCGGAAACCATTATTATGACTTTCTCGTGTATTCGATTTGATTCCGAATTTCCACTGTTACGTCTCTCTCGCTGTAATGGCTACCATATATATGCGCGTGTATACATTGTAGACATATAGAGAGAGAAAAAGAGAGCGAGAACGTAGAGAGAGAAAGAGATCGAAAACAAAACACACGTCGCCTCCTCACCTTTCTCTCACTCTTAATATCGCTCTCTGTTTATTGCTTTATTTAATGGGGAAAAAAAACTAGGTCCCATAAATAAATAAATAAATAAATAATTGAATTGAATGCGTAAAGCATAAATAAAAACACGGTGCGCTAGAGGATCTCGGTCTTTCGTCTTGAACTCCGATATTTTTTTTAATTCGATTAATTATTTATTATTCATTATTAGTAATTAATTATTTTGATAGAATACTCGGGGAGGTGTGCAGTGCACGCCGGCTGTAGGAATTTGGGGGTGGGACCCACGCGCCAATGGAGGGCCGTTCCTTTCCCAAAAGGAGTAGTTTGGGTGTTTGGAGGATGATGATCATCAATGAGAGTTGAGAATTTTACCCCTTTTTTCCAGTTGGCGATGATTTAGATTTTAGTTTGGGCCCCACGCTCACGCCCATTGGACTGCCACAAAGGGACCGGCCATGTCGCAATCGTTTGATCTGTTGGGTGGGATCGGATACAGACGGTGTAGGTCAGTGAAGCCTGTTTCCTCTCGGTTTTTGTTTTTTCTGTTCTTTTTACGAGGGAAATGCTTCTTCCTCCCCTTTTATTGCATTATTTTAAGTAAAACTCTCTTTATCTCTATTGATTTAAAACACGACCGTCATAAAACTATAAGCCTCAGTTTAATACATAGTATATTTTTTAAATTAAGACTTATTGTTTAATTAATAATAAGGTTATAATCTTATAAAATTAAATAAAATTACATTAATTTTAATTTTTAAGGTGTTTTATATAGTTAGTGATTCTAATAAGTATTTGAAATCACATTTTGTACACAAATTTATAAAAAATAAATATTTACATTAACAAAAATGGTAAAAAAAAGGTCACTTTTTCAAAACTAATTGTAATAAATAGTAGGTTTTAAAAATATTTAGAGTAAATGTCAAATTTATGATGTAAATAGCTAATTTACCTTTTAGTTTACAGTGTAAATAATTCTTATTTATACAATACAATAAATGTCAAAACTATAAGCCTTAGTTTAATATATAGTATATTTTTTAGATTAAGACCTATTGTTTAATTAGTAATAGGGTTATAATCTTATAAAATTAAATAAGATTGCATTAATTTTAATTTTTAAGGTGTTTTATATAGTTAGTGATTCTAATAAGTATTTGAAATCACATTTTGTATACAAATTTATAAAAAATAAATATTTACATTAACAAAAATGGTAAAAAAAAAGTCACTTTTTCAAAACTAATTGTAATAAATAGTAGGTTTTAAAAATGTTTAGAGTAAATGTCAAATTTATGATGTAAATAGCTAATTTACCTTTTTGTTTACATTGTAAATAATTCTTATTTATACAATAAATAAACTTATGATACAAATAATGTATTTATCCTCTTGTTTACAATGTAAATATTTGTATATAAGTTATTTACATCTTAAATCTGCTATTTACATCATATAATTTTAAAACCTGATATTTACTTTAAAAAGTTTCAAAAATCATGCATTTCTCTCGTTATTTGTTTAATTAATTGCTTTACTTTGTTCAACTATATAATGATATTTTAGACTGTTGTATTAAATTTTTTTTTTACAAGTTCCTAACGTTAAAAACTATGAGAGGAAACTTTTTTTATCTGAAATAACTTAAAGATGACAATGTTGTAGTTATACAGCCAAAAAAAAAAACCATTAAAAAGTGACTAAATATTAAAATTAAAAATATGTTCTACTTGTGATTATCTTATCCAAATATCAAATTATATCATTGACTCCATTATTAAAGATTATCTAATATCAAAACTATATCAAAAGTTAGATAGCATGTAGAGATATTAAATCTTAAAATATGATAATTTCAAATCAAATATCATAAGATATACTTTTCATCCTTATTACAATATTCTCGTTGTTTTCATTAGATCTGGCCATCTGTAATTACGTTTAATAATTATTTTAGAATATTTTACGAGGAAAGAGAGTGGGCCATTTATCAGTTCTGAATCTCTTGATATCACAAGTGAATTATAGGAAAAAAAAATTAAAAAATATATATTTTGAAGAGTCTAGAAATCAACCCTCCATTGTTGATAAATAAATAGATTCTCTATTGATATTTTTTTTGGAATAATTATTGATATGTATTATAAGGAATAAGAATTGTAGAAACCAATAATGATGGTAGCAGATTATTATTAAGTTTTCTCTCTCCTTTTTTTTTTTTTGATATTTTGTCAATTATCAAACAAAAAATATCCGTAAATAAATGCAGGAATAAATGCGTAGCAATTCTGCCAAGGATAACGCTGCCTGCGTGGGAAAAAGAAGGTAAAAGGAAAAATATGACTAGGACCACCGACACAAGAGAGTATTAATTGATTCACTTTTCCTATGTGTTGAAACCTAGTTTTATAATCTTTTTTTTTTTAAAGCTGCTTTGTTTTATACTAGTAGTACGTAGTTTAGTACTATATTGCCCTGGCTTAGAACAATATGTTTATCGTTCTTTCAATCAACTTTCATTGTTATAATTATCTCGAAAAATATATTTAACTCGTCAAAAAAATATAGTCATAAAATAAATAATACTAAAAATAACAAATGGATAAATAAGTTGAAACAATAACATATATCATGCTAAATCCTTTATCCATCGTTTTATTTATGTTTGTCAATTAAATTTTGGTCACGTAAAAGTAAAATAATGTCGTGTCTTAATTTATTTATCCTAATTATTTATATTCATAATTTATTATGATATACCTTCTTTTTTACTTTGAGTGTCGTTTTTTCTTTAATGGCCAACTTTATTTTCGGCTTATATCTTCATGTCTAACTTCAACAGTACGAAATGGGTTAGTGTTTGAAAGGGGCATACCATTTCTTTGTTTTTGATAATTGTGAAAGAGGCTTAAATAATTGTAAATAGAATTTGATGGTTACAAAGCCGTGTATTTGAAGAAAGTATGCTCTATCATGTTTTTTTTTTTTTTTTGGCTTTATGATCATCTGCGTTATGGTTAAGTAAGATAGATCTCCATTATCAAGGACTCGACTAAACATCACTCGCAAAAAAAGGAATACATTAATAAAAATAAATATAAAGCGGACACGTAGAACGTACCAATTCCAAGGGTCTGTCTCATGCTCATTATCTCTAACTACCATCCCTAAGCCATTGAAAAACAAAACAAAATAAAATAAAATAAAAACCTAGATTTAACACTAGGCGATGGTTGGTTTGTAACCGGAGTTACAATTTGTATTTGTCAAGTAAGGGCATGATGTTTCTAGTTTTTTTTTAGATTCAATTATGTGTTTTTTTAGATTCAACCTACCTTTTTTAGATTTAATATTTTTGTCATTTTATTGGCTTTCTACTATAACGATAAAAAAGAGGGTCTCTCCACCTTTCGGTATAATTTTTATGCTTAATCTGCAAGTCGTCGTCTTTTGTGGTGTCAAGCTATGGTAATTTTAGTCTCTTGATCTTGATCTATCTAACTTATTTATCGCTTATAATGATGTGTTTAAAAGAGTATTTATGTGTTTAATTAGTTGTGTACTTGATTAATTGTGTGCCTTTTTAGCTTTCTTTTACTAGAATTCGTTACACTCATTATCTTCTTGTGTGTCTTAATCAAACTTACTGATGATTTGTCTATGATTGAAATTATTTGAAATCTTTGGCGTCTAAATTAATTTTCAATACTTTTCTAATTTTAAAGCAATTAACATTTTCAAAAAAAAAAAAAAAAAAGACAATTGTAGTGACGTTTCTGTTCCATATAGAGAAGTAGAATCAACTTTGTTACCGCATGGCAAATAAATAAGAACTTTAGAGGAATGGGTCCCACTTTCGTTGGATTATACAAGACTTTAGAGGAATGGGTCCCACCTCCGTTAGATTATACAAGACTTTGGAGGAATGGGTCCCGCTTCCGTTGGACAATTTCCAATTTCTCCTGCAGCCAATATGAAAGCAACTTGCTTGCTGGGGTATTTAAATTGTTTTTAATAATGTTGTCTTGGCAAAAATAATGATTATAATAATGCACATATGACTATGGACAAAGTCGGTGAGAATTCAGATAATAAAGCATTTCCTCTCACAGCAAAAGAAACAATAAATAAAATATCCTCAATATATGCATGTTTGTACCTTGTACATGAATAGCTTTATGGTTGTCGTGGCTTTTTATACTGTCGTTCAGCGTTATGGTCGCTAGATTTAGATCCGACCAAGCTTGGTGCTTAGCATGGTTTTGGAGTTGAAGTACGACAAATAAATATTATTATTCGACAAGCTAGTTACTATTATAAAACAGAGTCAAAATAGGCAAGCTTTCCCTTCAAAATCTGTTGGTCAGAAAATGAGGCCAATTAGGAGGAAGAAATGGAGAAAACTACAGCGACTCGGACCACCTAAAATGATCTATATGCCATACTAGCGCTAGATTTGGCTTTGAAATGGAGAAAACGACAAACTTTCTACAAGCAGAATTTTTTGATTAGAAAATGAGAATTGCCAATTAGGAGGAAGAAATGGAGAAAACTACAGCGATTCGGACCACCTAAAATGATCTATATTTCATACTAGCACAAGATTTGGCTTTGAAATGGAGAAAATGACAAATTTTCTACAAAGAAATTGGACTATAATGACATTACAGTTTAAAAAGTAAATTAGTTTAGAACTTGTCTAATACGGGACAAAATTTAAGAGAGTTTAAATGATAAAGGATCCTAAGTTTATCTACCTAATCCTCTTTTACTAGGTGATTGGCAAAGTAATTGCTCCTTTTTAGTTGGTAAGTCTACTCATTGAAATTAATTTGATCAATTAAAATTTGACATCACTTGGCAGTAGAATCATTATTGTGTTGGAATTGGGGTTGTTCTCGTACTGGTCAGCCGAGCACCTTCCCAGGACGCGCACCGAGTAGCATGCTTGTCGCGAACGGTTATCTCCCCGCCCTAAGATTGTCCGAACGACTGGTCAGCTGTTAGGACCCTGAGGCCTCCCATGTGTGCGTCGGCCACTATAACAGGGAAGACTAGATGTATCCGACCATGCTGTCCTGCTCAGGTTTCCATTGCAGGCCTATCTGAGTACAATGACATTTCCACATAAGGAGGTGGATAGCCTTCACAAGACCACCACGTGGCACTATTTCGGCCTTCCGTTGAGAAGTCCTCCACCCTAGAAAATCGTGACATTTGTCACCGGTCACCTTGGTATTGTACTACAGTATACTCAGTTATGTGGGGGCAAACCTGCCTCATACTGGGTCCATGTCAAACACTATAAGTAGAAGTATTAACTCTACCCTCAAGATAAGTGGACGCTCTTGCCTGCACCCTTTTTTGTCTCCTCTTAGCTCACCCCAAGCAGCACTTGACTTGAGCACCGAATAGCCCTTAGCAGGCACCACATCAGGTGCCCCTTGACTCCGAGGCGTTTTTCTCTCTTGTAGGTACGACTAGAGTAGGACACCTAAAGACCGGGAAGACTGTCCGACCATTGGACACAACCACATGTGGTGTGGATCAGTTCAAGAACATCAACATATTGCATTGCTTCCTATAAAATTTTTCATACCTCCTAAGTCATGGGACTAAGGATATGAAAACAATAAATACTTCCAATACAATGCAAATTTCCTATGTCAATCATAAAATTTGACATTTGGATAAAAAAAAAAAAGATAGGGTGTTTGAAAAATATAGTTATAACTGAAATTTTTGAATTAAAAACTGTAATATGTGAGAGCTTTATATTCTAGTTTATTTTTTTTAATCACTGTAGCATATGAGAGCTTTACATTATAGCAACCAAAAGTTTTGAGTAGAATTGATCTCATCAAATTTTTAAAATCAATAATCATATAATGCTATATCCTAACATTTGAAACCCAAGAATCAATATGTAAAAAGCAACTCGCCGCTTCACTAAACACCGATTGAGTTAACTTATAAACTTATACCAACGTTTAACTTTACATTTGGTACTTGTGTCAAATTCACATCAAGTATAGAAATTATAAAATTATTGTATTTGCTTGTTTCTTGATTGATTTTTTCTTACGAAATTGCCATTTTTCAACTTCTGAAAAATAAAAGACATTTAACTTTGCAAAATATATATATAGTATATATAATAGCATTATACATTGAAATAGAAATATCATTTTTATATTTTTTTCTCAAGTATAAAATTAATATTGAAACCCTTAAAAATCACAACTTGTCGCCCTAAATTCAAGGTAGGTATAAATATTGAATTTTCAATACATTAATGTTTTTGTAACAGAGAGGTTATTTTAAATTGAAAAAGAAAAAGAACATACTTCTCTATCTCCTCTTTTTTTTTTTTTTGTTATGAACAGGATTTTTCAAGAGGACCCATAAAAGGCTAGATATAAATTGCACGAATGGATGCGCATAGCAGTGGAAAAAACTGTGTTGAAATTGAGAAACAAAAGGGTGCCCACCGTCCACAGTCCATAGCTTATAGGAAATATGGAGGACCACTAGATGTTAATGCAATAATTATCAGGAGAGCATTTTGGAATCCAATAAAAGCTCAGTGCACATTGTCATTGTTTTATAGATTTTGGACTTAGACCTCATCAAAGCCTCTTACAAAAAGAAAAATAAATCTTGGTGAGGCCCATCACGACATTTATGTCTTAAACCTTGACATTTATTTTGGTTTCACTTTTGTCTTACATGCCAATCATGGCAGATTTTCTATGTCTACTCAATACTTAATGAGCCTCTTATCTCTCATTTTTCAGCTACAGTCTTTAAATTTTTTTGCTTGGAAGTCTAAAGTCTAGAGTTGAAGCTTCACCAACTATTTAAAGCGAATATCATGTAATTTAGGTAGGATTAGTCACGTGAAACAAGCTTTGAATCCTTGGGTTAAAAAAGAAAAATCATAGAAAGACCCTATGGGAGGTTAAGAAAATTGTTTAATAATTAAAAAAAGACTAAGGAGAATCTTATGGTAGGATATGAATAATAAGGTTACGCTTTGGCCCAATTAATTTAAATAAGAATTTATCAATTTTGCATACTTTTCCATCTTAACATGAATATAATTACCTTGAAAACATTCATAAAATAACAGTGTCTTTTACGAGTTTGATTATACAAAAATTTGCAACTAACCAGTTGGCCCTAGAGCGGAGAGAGAAAAAAAAGGGATGTCAGTTGGATCTTGACCTTGTATTTTCATATACGAGCTTGTAGTAATAAGGACGAGATGGTGGCGGGGGCAATTTTGTTGTTTTGAAGCATGGGTACTGAATGTGAGACTCAATAGGGTCGGGCGACATTGCGAGGGCAGCACTTCTCCGGGATCCATGCTTTCTTAAGGTCTCAGCCTAGTGGTGCAATGCATTTTACGGTGCCAGTAATGTCGTGTTGGGCTGTTACATTGGGTTGCGTATGTTGGCTTAGCAGGCACCTCGACGGTGCTTTTTTCTTTCTTCATTTGATGCCTGACCATTTTATTTTAGGCATCGAAGGTTGCTTTTGTGCTTTTTTTCCCCGTTGTATGTTGTGTTTGCCTTAAGCTTGTAATAGTGGTTTTTACACAACTTGTTTTGTTTGTGTTTGGTTATGTCTTGTGGCTTTGGTGCTATAATATTCTTGACGTCATTAATTAGATATATCATTTATTATAAAGGATCTAGGCATGTGTGCTTTCGATTTTTAGCTTTTCTTTTAAGGTGTATGTTTATGGAGCTCAAAAATGTTTCATTCAAGTTTCCATATGGAAGTGGTTATTTGTTAGTACTTGGTATCGTGTTTTCTGTAGTAGGAGGTTATTAAGAACGTGTAAATCGACATTTATATTTTCAAAACTTACTATTTACTATAATTAATTTTGAAAAAATGATTATTCCTACTATTTTCGTTCTTTTATTTCATCAATCATGTTCTTCCGTTGTTTCCATATTTATCATTAAACAACCAGTGGCTCTACCTACAAAGACAAAACTGAACAAGGCAAATAGACGGGCCTCAGCCCAAACAAAAAGATGAGCCCGAGGCTAAACTGGACCTAAACCAGGGAGTGTGCAACCCGAGTCTAGGACCAAAAGTAGTATAACAGCCATTAAGCTCTTTCAAAAAAATAAAAAATAAAAAAGAAAAAAGAAAAAAAAGAAAAGCTCATCAAGCAAATTTCACAAATATCAGCAATACTAGCTCCATCAATACCCAGACAGCTCTAGGATTAAATACAAAAATCAGTAACGGAATCATCTCAGACCGAAAGACATTAGACCAGCATTGTGTCACCGTATTGTAGTGCTTCTTGTCTTATTCGATGCCTGATCTTTTTATACGATTTTAGGCGTTGATTTTTTTGGTCGTTGTTGTTTGTGAGGTTTTTTTTGTATGGTTTGATTTGGGTTTTGTAATGGTTATATATATATATATATATATATATATATATATATTTTCACTCCGATTTGTTTGTAGGAGTGTTTTATTTGTTAAATATTTAGTTGTGTTTTTAATATGTTGGATTTTTTTTTTTTTTTGCGGCTTTTTGTGTGATATTAGTGGTATGAGATTCTCAACAACGATTAATATATTGTGTATACTTCGTCTCTAAGGGGGTGTTTGGAAGGTGGTGAGAACCGGTGGTGGGAACCACTTTTACTGTAGCATGTGAAAGCTTTACACTGTAGCAATTTTTTAAATTGTTACTGTAGCATGTGAGAACTTTACACTGTTTATAACTGAGTTCGTGGTGGGAACCGTAGTTCCCACCACAATGCCAAACAGGGGGTAAAATACATTTTTTTTAGATGTCGGTTCATGAAGCCCTATACATTCTATTTCTCCTTTTAAGTGTTTCGTGTAAGCTTTTGTGGGTGTGTGTTGATCTTTGCTTTGTCTTTTCATGCTATAGATTGTATTTTCTATTGGAAACACAGGCAAGATTCTTAAAGATTCAAAGGAAGAACAAGAAACTAATAACATATTTGAACGCAACAAATTTTATTGAGGTTTAGATTGAGATTGTCCTATGTCCTTGTTGAGCTATCCCATAGAAAAGCTCTTGTATTATCAGAGGACGAAAAGTTACACCCTCACAACTCACTACTCAGAGAAGAAACCTTAACTCTCAATTATAAAGAAAATCAGTGAATAGAGATCAAAACCCAATCCCTCTACTCAAATTCTCTCATACGCAAGTATACTTTTACTGGCTGTTTGGCAATGGTTTCTGCAACAAACTCAGTTATAAACAGTGTAAATCTCTCACATGCTACAGTAATAATAACAAAAATTGCTACAGTATATAGCTCTCACATATTACAGTAAAAATGATTCTAACCAACGGTTTCCACTATCCTTTAGTTTTTCTTTTATCTTTCTAGAACAGATTTTCTCTCAAATAGTCTCTCTTGGAGGTAGAACACAACAATATGAAGAACTCTAAGCTTATCATAACGTATATATACTAGCTACCAATTAAGATCAGCCGTCCACGTGTATGGCCCTGATAAAACAGTGTCTCCTCAGCATAGAGTTCACCAAACGGCTTGTGACGGGGGTAACCTTCGTATTCTTTGTTTATTGTCGTTTTGGAGAAATTGAACAATATTTTCCTTATCTTTTTTGGAAAAAAAAAAAGGGTCTTAGCGTTTTAACATTTTCTTTTTTGAAAAAAATGGATCGCGTCTTAGCGTAATTCTAAAAACTTCAGTGCCTATAATCGTAATTAACTAATTCTACTGCAAGACGAGGTACTAGTTCTCTGTAGAGCCTTATCTATTATCATCTCTTGAGTCTGCAAAAAAAATAAAATAAAATTCATCAACCGTCAAACAAACTCGCAAAATTGTATGACCAAAATGGTTTCCAGGATATTTACGAGCGCAACTCACTCCTCTCTTCACTGCTTCTTAGAATCTCCGAAGCTAAATTCGCCCAAAATCTCCGCCAAACAA
This sequence comes from Artocarpus heterophyllus, assembly GCA_025403435.1. Taxonomy (NCBI): domain Eukaryota; kingdom Viridiplantae; phylum Streptophyta; class Magnoliopsida; order Rosales; family Moraceae; genus Artocarpus; species Artocarpus heterophyllus. The sequence goes on from CM046340.1 coordinate 5,535,642, forward strand.
GCTAACGTTCTTTTTCTCAACGCCCATGGAAGCTTTTCCCTCAGCCGGTCAAACCCAGTTCCGAGTCTATCTCACGAGCGCAGAAGATTACGTCCCATTTGCTTCTTTAATGCTGGTGACAAACCCAAGGACGATTTCCAACGAAAGGTAACGTTTTTTAAGCTGAATATAGTTGTGGGGGTTGCCGTAGTTTTGTTATTTAAGCACCTTTTGTTTTGAAAAGAAAGACCCATTCGACAAGTTGAGTTAGCTTTAAAGTTTAAATACAAAAATATGTTGATGGAGTTGTCAAAAAATTAATAATGCGAAGAATTATAGAAAAGTTTACTTGAGATATTGATGGGATTGTTTTAGTTCTGCTATTTAAGCACTAAATTCTTCACATTTTGTTTCGAGATAAAAAGAAAACAAAAAAAAGGCAATCAATTTGACATGAACATTAGTTTTTAAAAGTTTACAGATAATTTTCAGGAAAGTGGATTGGAGTGGCCGATTCTGAAGCGGTGGGAGGTGCCTTGGGGATGGCAAACAGTGTCCTTGACCTCTCTTGCTTGTGGACTGAGGTGTCCAATATATATATATATATATACACACACCTTTCTGAGCGTATTCATTAAATTATTGTTAATTGGTTTTTAATTTTCAGTGTGGAGCAAAATTGAAAATTTTCCAGGCAGTTTTGTTTTGACAGGATTGGTAGAGGCAGCAGCGGTACCTTATCTAGGAATCAACATTGAGAAACTGAGCTTAGATGAGAAGGCAGAGATATTGTTTCTGGATCAAGTGTATTAATCATTTTGCTTTTCTTCAATCTCCTTTGTAGTTTTCTTTGTTAAAGGAATTTGGTTTGGCCTATGAAAGTGTGAACTCCCCATCAAGGAATGCTAGTTGTATTTGAGGTCATAGTTAATAGGATATGAAGCTTATTATTCTGGTATAAAAGCTTTAGAAGCCAATAGCCATAAAAAAAAGTTTGGTTTGGTTGTTTTGTTGGTTTTTGCAGCATTACAACTGCTGTTGTGCTTGGAATTTTATACAGTGTTGCGAACTCCTTCCAACCACTTCCTGAAGACATATACAGATATGGTATGAACATTTTTAGTCCGTCCCACAAACAAGCTTTTTAAATGAAATCAATTTTGTTGGTTTGTGATTCTTCCTCTTGAGCTGTTGCTTTGTTCAATTTGGGTAAATTCCATGACTTGCACGAAATTATGTATGGTATACCAATTTTTTCTGACTCTTGAAATTATAAGAAAACATCATTTGTGTTATGTATATAGCTGCAAAATCGGTAGTTTAAAGCTCATCTTGCCAGGTGTGATATTTGTCTTTAGCAAATGCCCTTGCTATCCATATTTTCAGATTTGAGGGAGCCTTTCAGTCTACGGAAAGGGTGGCTCTTGTGGGCGGGGATTGGGCTTGTTGGTGCTATTGGTGCCATTTCGTTGACAGGAGCTGCTATGTCCTTTTTTAGCGGTGAACGCCTGCAAAGAGAGGTTAGGAATTTATTTGGATCTTATTTGTACATTCTTGCATTTTTTAATGCAGATGATAGAGTCATTCAAACTTTGTATGGTGAAGCTATCTCTTCATCTTCTAAAGTAACAGAACAACAAAGATATATATATATAAATTTATTCTATATTGATATCTTTAACCTTATTTCAGACTGATGCCTTAGTTCGCTTGCTTCCACTGATTGGGTCTTCAAGTATTAGGTACCTCTGAATGAGAGTAAAACATTCCCATTTTCTTGAAGTATCTTGTTGATTCCAAGATTCAAAACTAATGGAAATTTTTGAATTAAAAAACTAAGTAATTGTATCAATTTGCATTGTAGCACTGCATGCTTGGTTGGCATCACAGGGGTTCTTGCCCCAGTTCTTGAGGAGACTGTGTTTCGAGGGTTCTTTTTGGTGTCCCTGACGAAGTGGTATTGCGACTTTTTTTATTTTTAACTGCTAAAACTTTCCACAGTAGTATTGCACAAAATGATGAAGCATAAGGTAATGCTTGCAAATGCCTTGTTTTACATGTTCCTGGAACTTATAATAGACTTCTGATTCTCTCTTTGTAGAATTTAGAAACTTGTGAATTTCCATCCTTTGTATATCCATAACTGTTGCTTCAAATTTCTCATTGGGGAAATCTTGCAATGAATTGATAGAAACAAGGGATTGGTTTGTTGCTTTGTTTTTTTTGTTTTTGTTTTGTTTTGTTTTTTTTTTTTTTTGGCTTTTAGAATTATCTCATTATGTTAAACCAATATCCTTGAAAGTTTTCCTGCTCTCTTCTACAGGGTACCGACACCGGTTGCTGTCCTTGTTAGTGCAGCCGTTTTTGCACTTGCACATCTAACTCCTGGAGAGTTTCCCCAGCTGTTTGTGCTTGGTAACTAAATTCCTTAGTTTACTTCAAAAAATTAAACGCAAATATTGTACCCTTTCTCTAGAACTTCTGATATGAACATGTTTTACGTCACAACATTTTAGTTTTCCTTGATCATATTTTATTGAGCTTCATTGCTTTTCTATCTACTTTCATGGCCTGTGCAGGCGCTGCTATGGGATTTTCGTACACTCAAACTCGCAACCTTCTAACCCCTATCATAATACATGCTTTCTGGAACTCAGGAGTAATATTGCTTCTCACCTTTCTTCAGGTACATGCTTATATATGCCGTATAAATTATGGTCCATATGGCTCATAGGTTTGAGCAAAAATTCAAATTTTTATGAGAGAATATTGTAGCAAAAAGGTTTCAACTGTGGATCCACCTGTTTAGTTTGACGAAATACTTTAGTGTCAAGAAGTTTTAAATGGTTGGTTTTTGTGTCAAGGGCTTAAACCTCTTATTCTGGTTTATTTTTGCAGCTGCAAGGATATGATATCAAGGAATTGTTGCAGGCAACCTGATAGAATATCAGCTTCTTTTTAATTAATAGTGGAGAGCATTTATCATTGTCTCATATAATTTACCAACCATTTTTACCGCGTGGATAATTTATTTTCTTCTGTTTCCATGTTGTATGAAAGATTTTAACCAGAAGAAAAATAGGCTGGAGCTACTAAATGCCAAAATCAACGAAGCTTGAAGCATGAATGTGTGATTGTATCATGTATTCAATAGGACAATATGATCATTCCAATTTGCAAGGATTTTACATTTTGAGAAAGTCGAGAAGAAATATTCTGGGACTTGTATCCAAAGAATTAATCTTCTCCCTACCACTTGTGCTGAAATGGTGCCGGTGTCTGGTTTTACATAAGATCCGTTTATTTCGTGGGTTTGAATTGTTGCAATTTGGGTCTTTGTGGTTTAAATTAATATATAGAACAATGTTATTCAAATTGTAACCTGAATCGCGTGTAGATATACAGTAAAAGTTTTAAAATTTGGATGTGATTGGATACGCGTTGAAAACCTGCTTTCTAGAAGAAAAAAATTCGTGTATTGTAGCAAATGGGTCACATTGGCTGAAACTGGGGATACATTCTAAGATGAAACAAAATTCGTGTATTGTAGCAAATGGGTCCATATTGGGTGAACGAGGGATACATTTTAAGATAGTGTTTGAACTCAAACAATGGGTTTAAACATTATAGTATGTGAAAGCTTTTATACTGTAATATATTTTTATTTTACACTATAGACGGTTCATCTCTAAAATACAAGGTAAAATGGCAAGTTTGAACTGGTCCATCCTAGCTACACAATCTAACACCTTGTTTGTTTGACTGGTTTAGTCTAGTTTGGCTCAGTTCGAATCATTATTACAGTTTAAATTGATGTTTGGTAAAATATTTAAGTCTAACTAAATTGACAGTTTAAATTAAGTTAAACTGTTAAACTTAGAGTTTAAACCCCCTTCTATTTTAACATTTTGAGCCAACATTGAATAATGATTTGACTCATATATTTGTATTTGTAATTTAACACTATTATTTCATATTATTTTTAATTAAATAACTTCTTTTTACATATTTCATGTTTTTTTCTTTAATTAAATAATTTTTTCATGCTTCCAACTAGAGTTTTCTAATACTCATCCAAACACAAATTCAGATTGAATATCTTGTTCAAATTAATCATTAACTACACATCCAAATGCTAGTTTGGATTGCCGTTTAAACTACACAATTCGGATTTTTTGTTCAAACCAGAAAAGTTTAAACCAACGTAATTCAAACTAATGAATCAAAGGGGGCATAAATAACGTTATCCAAAATAACTTACAAAACAATCTTGCAAGCCGCCCCAAAATTTCTAGCTGCCTTAACAATCTTGGTCCTTAAATGAAATAAAATGGCATTACTAGTCTCAAAATGGGGACTTTGAAAGATGCTTTTTGCATTCTCACTTCGCTCAATACATCATTACCCTATTTTTTTTCACTGGCTCAGTCTAGTTCAACTCAGCTTGAATAATCATCACAGTTTAAATTGGTGTTTAGTAAACATTTAATTCGAACTAAACTGACAGCTCAAACTGAGCTGAATTGCCTAACTTACAGTTCAAACCCCTATTCCATTCAACATTTTGTACTAATATTGAACAGTGATTTCACTTCTGTATATTTGTATTTATAATTTAAGATTATTATTTCATATTATTTTTAATTAGATAACTTCTATTTGCATATTTCATATTTACTTTAACTAGATAATTTTTTCATGTCTCAAACTAAAATTTTCAATACTCATCCAAGCACAAATTCAGATTAGATATCCTATTTATATGAATACTTCAACTATACATCCAAACAAAATTACTATTTAAACTATACAATTCGGATTATTATGTTGAAATTAAAAAAGTTTAAACTAACACAATTTGAACCAATAAACCAAACGGAGCGCATGTTGTCAAACGTGAGCCATTCTTTGGACCATATAAAAGTCTGCATGTGATTTTTTTCATGAAATAAAAAAAAATAAACAAGAGCATTTTTTTCGCATAAACCAATTGAGACATGTTGAATAAGAATAATGCCAGCGGACACAAGTGGCGTTTAAAAGAAGGTGGCTTTCACGGCATGAGAACTACAAAGGGTTGATTTTTTTGTTAATTGTGTTGCTTAGCATGAATAATACTTCAAGTTTTTTTCTTTGTTTTTAAATAAGAGCAATTTTATTTAAGCTTATGGGGTTATAATTCTGTTACTAATAAAACAATAAAACTCATTTTAAAAAATACATTACATACTAGATTGAGACTCATAATTTTATAAGTAATAAGGTTTTAACTGCATAAGAATAAAAAAGATTGTTTTTTAAATAATCCACTATCTAGGCTGGTAGTAGGGCTTAGCTGCTTAAGTACGGGTTAAGCATGATAATTTGACTATGTATTAGGGCTAAAAGTCAAAATGCATGTTAGGTACATATATAGCGGCCTTCCAATATGCTAGCCCACGACGTCTTTACTTGGAAGAGAAAGAGGGGAAAAAAAATAGGAAAACAAAGTTAAGCTGCCAAAAACTTAAAGGGTTTGTCTGGTAAATAGATTCGAATTATATTGATTTAAATTATTTTAATTTAAATTATGTGATTTAAATTAGTAATTTAAATTGCTATCTGAATTGACGTTTAACTGTGCATTTAAAATGTTAATCTAGATAGAAAATAAAATTAGAATTTATGTTTGGATAAATAGTAAAATTTTTTTATTTATTAATAAATCTAACAAAATCTTAATGTTTATGATTCTGAAAAATACAATATGGATATTGATTTATTCTTATCTTTAGTAGGAATGCAATAAAAAAAGTTTCAATCTGTAACGTCCCGAAATTTATTTAATATTAATATAATGTAAATGATGAATTAGTGTGCCATAATTAAAGTTTTAACTTTAATTAGATTATTTGGTTGGATTTTTAGTTTTTGGTTGTTTTGTTAAATTGATGTGTTCAAAAGATTTCTTATTGATTTAAAATGATGTTTTGAGTTTTAAAACACAACAATTTGTAAAATGTTAAAAATACTCTGTTTTACAAAACCGTGGGCGGCACATGATTTTCGCACAGTAAAACCGCCCACCGATTTTCTCTATTTATTTTCCTTTCCTCTCTCTCTCTCCTCATTCACGAGCAACTCTCTCTCTCTCTTCTCTGGACTCTCTCGGCAGCCTCTCTCTCTCAATCTCTCTCTCAAAATTTTTGAACTCCATTTCGAATCCAAGCTTCGGAACAGCAAGGAGGAAGCTCGGGGACGTGATTCGGCGACCGAGAACGCGGATTGAAGCTTCGATTCGAGGTTAGATTCGAAATTTCTAAACTTTTTACAAAATTTTCGATTTTGTGTGTTTTTGAAATCTAAGTTTGTTTTAGCTTAGAAAACTGTGGATTTGTGTTAAATGAGCTTAGAACAACTAGAATCTAAACCTAGATTGAAGAAAAACGGATTGGATTCAAGATTTTCATTTTTCTCTTAATTTTCTCATTTTCGGATTTTTGAAGATTTTGAGTTCAAATGTTGTTTAAATGATTCCAAACATGTTTTAGAATGTTTTTCTATCAACTATAGTTATTTTTCATGCCTGGGAATTGAGAAAAACAGGTTGGAATTCAGATTTGGATTTTGGGGATCGAGAAACCCGTGGCTGGGATTTCTGGATTTTCCCAGTTCGGCAGGCCGAAGTTCATGATCGGCAGGCCGAAGTGATGATCGGCAGGCCGGTGTTCTTCCGATCGGCAGGCCGAATCTGGGGACATGTTCGGCAGGCCGAACTTTGCTTCCGGCAGGCCGAACTGTACAGTTCGGCAGGCCGAAGCAGGGCGTCCGGCAGGCCGACCGAGGCATGGAAAATTTTGTGATTTTTACCCGATTTCACTGTTTTGAACCCTGATTTAAATCCCAACCTTATAGGATGATTTTAATGATACAAATGGCACACTAGGACATCATGAAATGATTTAGTAATTTAGAATGTCTCGAACTAGATATTGATCGACTTAGTTTGTATCTAGGACTGTTCGTGGTTCCGTGGAGCTAACGTATAGCGGATCGGGATTACGGTGTGGGGTACCGGCACGAGTACTGAGGTAGGACTTCTATCCTATTTCTTTGGTAGCCTGGTTTTGAAATGATTTGGCCTTGAAAATGATTTCTATCAAAATGTTTTCAACGGTTGTTTGAAAATGATTTTTACCGGTTATATTTTTATATACCGTGACATAAAATGAATTTCATAATGAATGTAATTGACAACACTCGGTAATTGGGTTTTGAATGATAATGATAATAACCACATGGGCATGATGCCATATCAGAGATCGGGTCGTGATCGACCTTGGGGGCAGGTCCCGAAACCCAGCTGGGCCACTACGGTGGTGATATCATGGTTTGCCTAGGTAAATGTAAACTGGTGTTTTGATTTGACGAGTAGACTGTTCTGTGTCAGAACGGTTCTACTCAATTTATTTATTTATTTATTTATTCAAGTTTCTTCTTGCATAATTCCTGATAATGCTATGTTTCTTTGCATTAAATTATTTTATAAAACTTAGTCCTACTGAGCCTTTCGCTCACGTTTTATCTGTTTTTAAATCCCCCCCCTTCTAGGTGGTTTCCCATTTAGGTTTGGAGAAGATTCTTCGGACCGAACTCAGGAGCAATAGGAGGATTTACTTTACCTTTTGCTCTATTTAATTAAGGCATGTAAGACTTAACTTTATTTGTGCTTGGACTGTAATTGTATTTGTGATATTGTCAGATCCATGTGTGTGCACAAGTTGTGGGTTGTGGAACCCATATTCGCGGTTTTTATTCAATTATTGTTATTTGTTTAATGATTTTTAAATTCTTTATAAAATGTGGTGGAAATTCTTCTTTATTTCTTGCTTAATTGGATTTTTAAACCCTTAATTTCAAATAAACTCTCATTTAATTAATCTAAATATTCCGCCACGTCACCTCCCGTACTCCGGGGCGTGACAGAATGGTATCAGAGCTCAAGGTTCTGAACCTTGGGAATTGTGCACACATAGGTTTGACAATGAAATACCTCTGACAGTCCAAATTTTGTTTTCAGAAGTGAGAGAATGGCACCTAGACGTCGTTCGACAGCTGACGCCGAGTTCGGAAATGATGAGGGCCTGATGAGGTCTATGATTGCGGCTTTCCGGCAGATGGCAGCCAGGGCTAGACCGGAAGACTCCAGTGTTGGTAGTCGGCATGCTTTCTTTAAGGAATTTCGGCGGGCGTCTATTCCGACTTTTGATGGCAATGGGGATCCGCAGTTAGCAGAGTATTGGTTGGATTCGATCTTGAAGCATCTTGATACCCTTGGTGTGCCTGAGGAGTATCGTGTGGAGTTTGCGGCGTATAAGCTCGAGGGTGGCGCCAACACCTGGTGGAAACAAACTAAGCGTCTGGAGCGCGGTGGCGATATCGGTTGGGACAAGTTCGAGGATCTATTCTATGATCGGTATTTTCCGCAGGGGTATAGAGATCAGAAAGCAGCTGAGTTTTATAGATTGCAGCAGGGTGATATGTCCGTTCGGGAGTACGAGGCAAAGTTTAGCGAGTTGGCTAGGTTTGCTCCATCAGCTGTGGCATCGGAGCGCGAGAAATGCATCAAGTTCCAGGAAGGACTCAAGGCTCCTATTCGGCGGCAGTTGGTTGCTCTACGGCTTAGGAGTTTCGGAGAGCTTGTGTCGTCGTCGATCTCCGTGGAGAATGATTACGTGCAGTATTGTGAGGACCGAGCCAAGGCTTCAGGAGGACCGCAGAGGAGTGGCAGGAAGAGCACCAGTAGTCGTCCAGCTCCGGGGAAAGGCAAGCATGGCGGTGCGACCAGTGGCAGTAGCAGTTCGTCTGGCAGCGGGCGCAGCAACCCCTACAGCTTTCATTGTCATTTCTGTCAGCAGCCCGGACACATCAAGAGGAATTGCCCGATCAGGAGTGCTCGTCTTGGATCGCAGACCGGGGAGGATGCCAGTCGTCAGTCTCAGCCTCAGCCTCAGACCCTACCTCCGCCTCCGCAGTACCCGCAGTTGCAGTATCCGCAGTTTTCTCCTCATCAATTCTCATATCCGGCACGGGGACAGCAGCCGCAGTATTTTCAGCGTAGTGTTCCTCAGTATAGAGCTCCGAGTACAGGTAGTGTGAAGTCATCTCCATCTCAGCAGTATCGGCCGAGTAATGCAGGACCCAGCAATGTCGGTAGAGGAAAAGGGAAGGCGCCAGTGCAGGTTCATGCAATGGCATCTGGAGGGTCAGATTCTCAGATTGGTAACGCGGTTGTCGATGGTATGGTTTTGGTTTCTAGATCTCTAGCTCGCGTTTTATTTGATACCGGTGCCTCTCATTCTCTCATTTCGAGTTCTTTTGTACATGCCTTGGGATTAGAAGTAGAAGAGTTTAAGGAACCCCTAGTTATAATTTCTCCCTTGGGGCGGGTGTGTGTGAATTGTATGTGTAAATCTTGTAAAATAAAGATTGGGGATGAGATTTTGAAAAGTGATTTGATTATACTCCCCATGAGTTCCTATGATGTGATTTTAGGGATGGACTGGTTGTCCAGGTATAGTGCAGTTGTGGACTGCCAACTTAGAAAAGTGACCCTAGTGTCTGATAGGGGAACGGTGATCACTTACCAGGGTGGTGGTGATTGGTTAATGAGTGAGCGTCTCATGAAGTCATGTTTAGGAGGGCGAAGGAATCTAGATTGTTTTGCTTTTCTTGCCAATCTAGATTGCGAGCCCTATGTTTCGAGTAGTAGTGTAGCGATTCCGGTGGTTGGTGAGTTCGAGGATGTCTTCCCCGACGAGTTATCAGGGTTACCACCGCATCGGGAGATTGAGTTTGGTATCGAGTTGTTTCCAGGGACATCACCGATTTCTATGGCACCTTATCGGATGGCGCCGGCAGAAATGAAGGAATTGAGGAAGCAACTTCAGGAGCTTGCTGATAGAGGATATATTCGGAATAGCACATCTCCGTGGGGAGCACCAGTTTTGTTCGCTAAGAAGCACGATGGGACTCTCAGGTTATGTGTGGATTATCGGCAGCTGAATCGTGTTACGGTGAAGAACAAGTATCCTTTGCCTAGGATTGATGAGCTATTTGATCAGTTGGGAGGTTCGCGATACTTCTCGAAGATTGATTTGCGGTCAGGTTATCATCAGCTCAGAATCAAGGAAGAGGATATTCCCAAGACAGCATTTAGGACTCGGTATGGGCACTTCGAGTTTCTGGTTATGTCTTTCGGGTTGACGAATGCTCCAGCAGCTTTTATGGATCTGATGAACAGGATATTTAGGCCGTATCTGGATCAGTTTGTGATCGTGTTCATCGATGATATTCTTGTGTATTCTAAGACATGGGAGGAGCATGAGCAGCATCTTCGGATCGTGCTTCAGACTCTGCGGGAGCACCAGTTGTATGCTAAGAGGGAAAAGTGTGAGTTCTGGTTGACCGAGGTCAAATTTCTGGGCCATGTCATCTCGGAGCATGGTATTTCAGTGGATCCGTCCAAGATTGAAGCTATATTGGAGTGGGAACGACCAAGGAATGTAGCGGAGATTCGCAGCTTCTTAGGTCTTGCTGGATATTACAGGAAATTTGTAAAGGACTTTTCGAAGATTGCAGCTCCGTTGACGAGGTTGATCAGGAAAAACGTCAGGTTTGAGTGGGATGAAGACTGTGAGTCTGCTTTTCAGGAATTGAAGAACCGGTTGACTTCAGCTCCAGTGTTGATTATTCCTAGCAGTGACGAGCCGTATGAGGTTTATGCGGATGCTTCAGGGCGCGGACTTGGATGCGTGTTGATGCAGCATGGACGTGTGGTTGCGTACGGATCGAGACAGCTACGACCTCACGAGCGGAATTATCCTACTCACGATTTAGAGCTTGCAGCGATGATCTACGCGCTGAAGATTTGGAGATGTTACTTGTATGGAGCATCGTTTCAGGTCTTCTCCGATCATAAGAGTTTGAGGCATTTGTTCACTCAGAGGGATCTCAACTTGAGGCAGCGCAGATGGGTGGAGTACATGGAGGATTATGATTTCGCGTTGCAGTATCATCCCGGAAAAGCTAATGTGGTAGCGGACGCGCTTAGCAGAAAGTCTTCAGGAATTCTCGCTTGTTTGATTTTTGAGGACTGGAGCAGGGATGCGACAGTGAGCGAGTATCGGCTACAGTATCATGACGACGGTGATCGAGTTTTGTTGTATCACGTGGAAGCGACTCCAGCTCTTGTTCGGATGGTGAAGCAAGGTCAGTGGCAGGATCGACATTTGCAGGGGATTTGGTCGCGGATTCAGAACGGGGAGCAGTTCGAGGAATGGAGCGTGCATGCAGATGGATCGTTGTACTTCCGGGAGCGTCTTGCAGTTCCAGTTATCGCCGAGGTGACGAAAGCCGTTCTAGATGAAGCTCATAGGTCTCAGTTTGCTATTCATCCGGGGAGCACCAAGATGTATCGTGATTTGAAGAGGCACTATTGGTGGAGAGGCATGAAGAAAGATGTTCGCAAGTACGTGGCCAAGTGTTCGACGTGTCTTCAGGTGAAAGCTGAGCACCAGAAGCCTGCAGGTCAGCTTCAGCCGCTTCCTATTCCAGGGTGGAAATGGGAGCATGTGACGATGGATTTTCTCACAGGTTTGCCGAGGACGGAGCAGCGGCACGATGCAGTTTGGGTTGTGGTCGACAGGTTGACGAAATCGGCGCATTTCATTCCGTTTAGGTCGACATGTTCCAGGAAGATTCTCGGGGAGTTGTATATGCAAAACATTGTGAGGTTGCATGGAGTTCCTTTGTCCATCACCTCTGATCGAGACACCAGGTTTAATGCTAAGTACTGGAGGAGTTTTCAGGAGGCTTTGGGTACAGATTTGAACTTCAGTACGGCGTTTCATCCTCAGACTGATGGGCAGTCTGAGAGGGTTATTCAGGTTCTCGAGGATATGTTGCGTGCTTGTGCGTTGGACTTCGGCGGGAATTGGAAGCAATGTTTGCATTTGGCGGAGTTCGCGTACAACAATAGTTATCAGGCGAGTATCGGTATGGCACCATTTGAGGCATTGTATGGGCGACCGTGTCGGTCACCTGTGTGTTGGGCCGAGCCGGAAGATAGAGTTATTCTTGGGCCAGATGAGATTCGTGACAGCAACGAGAAAGTCGCGGTGATTCGGGATCGGTTGAGAGCAGCTCAGAGTCGGCAGAAGAGCTACGCGGATAGGAGACGTAGACCTTTAGAATTCGCGGTTGGAGATTTTGTTCTCTTGAGGGTGTCACCTCGTAAGGGAACTATGCGGTTCGGAGTGAGTGGGAAGCTCGCGCCGAGGTATATTGGGCCGTTCGAGATCACTCAGCGTGTTGGTGTGGTCGCTTATCGGCTTGATCTTCCGCCCGAACTTTCTCATGTGCACGATGTGTTTCATGTGTCTATGCTTAGGAAGTGTCCACCTGAGCAGGGTAAGATAGTATCGTTTCGCGATGTGCAGGTTCAGGAGGATACGACGTACGAAGAAGTGCCGATTCAGATCATCGACCGGAAAGTGATTAGCTTGCGTCGTCGTGAGATACCGTTGGTAAAGGTCGTGTGGCAGCATCACGGGGTTGATGAAGCCACTTGGGAATTAGAGTCGAGTATGCGGGAATTGTATCCGCATTTGTTTTGCTTTTGAGATGAGTTGTAAATTTCGAGGACGAAATTTCTTTTAGGGGTGGAGAGCTGTAACGTCCCGAAATTTATTTAATATTAATATAATGTAAATGATGAATTAGTGTGCCATAATTAAAGTTTTAACTTTAATTAGATTATTTGGTTGGATTTTTAGTTTTTGGTTGTTTTGTTAAATTGATGTGTTCAAAAGATTTCTTATTGATTTAAAATGATGTTTTGAGTTTTAAAACACAACAATTTGTAAAATGTTAAAAATACTCTGTTTTACAAAACCGTGGGCGGCACATGATTTTCGCACAGTAAAACCGCCCACCGATTTTCTCTATTTATTTTCCTTTTCTCTCTCTCTCTCCTCATTCACGAGCAACTCTCTCTCTCTCTTCTCTGGACTCTCTCGGCAGCCTCTCTCTCTCAATCTCTCTCTCAAAATTTTTGAACTCCATTTCGAATCCAAGCTTCGGAACAGCAAGGAGGAAGCTCGGGGACGTGATTCGGCGACCGAGAACGCGGATTGAAGCTTCGATTCGAGGTTAGATTCGAAATTTCTAAACTTTTTACAAAATTTTCGATTTTGTGTGTTTTTGAAATCTAAGTTTGTTTAAGCTTAGAAAACTGTGGATTTGTGTTAAATGAGCTTAGAACAACTAGAATCTAAACCTAGATTGAAGAAAAACGGATTGGATTCAAGATTTTCATTTTTCTCTTAATTTTCTCATTTTCGGATTTTTGAAGATTTTGAGTTCAAATGTTGTTTAAATGATTCCAAACATGTTTTAGAATGTTTTTCTATCAACTATAGTTATTTTTCATGCCTGGGAATTGAGAAAAACAGGTTGGAATTCAGATTTGGATTTTGGGGATCGAGAAACCCGTGGCTGGGATTTCTGGATTTTCCCAGTTCGGCAGGCCGAAGTTCATGATCGGCAGGCCGAAGTGATGATCGGCAGGCCGGTGTTCTTCCGATCGGCAGGCCGAATCTGGGGACATGTTCGGCAGGCCGAACTTTGCTTCCGGCAGGCCGAACTGTACAGTTCGGCAGGCCGAAGCAGGGCGTCCGGCAGGCCGACCGAGGCATGGAAAATTTTGTGATTTTTACCCGATTTCACTGTTTTGAACCCTGATTTAAATCCCAACCTTATAGGATGATTTTAATGATACAAATGGCACACTAGGACATCATGAAATGATTTAGTAATTAGAATGTCTCGAACTAGATATTGATCGACTTAGTTTGTATCTAGGACTGTTCGTGGTTCCGTGGAGCTAACGTATAGCGGATCGGGATTACGGTGTGGGGTACCGGCACGAGTACTGAGGTAGGACTTCTATCCTATTTCTTTGGTAGCCTGGTTTTGAAATGATTTGGCCTTGAAAATGATTTCTATCAAAATGTTTTCAACGGTTGTTTGAAAATGATTTTTACCGGTTATATTTTTATATACCGTGACATAAAATGAATTTCATAATGAATGTAATTGACAACACTCGGTAATTGGGTTTTGAATGATAATGATAATAACCACATGGGCATGATGCCATATCAGAGATCGGGTCGTGATCGACCTTGGGGGCAGGTCCCGAAACCCAGCTGGGCCACTACGGTGGTGATATCATGGTTTGCCTAGGTAAATGTAAACTGGTGTTTTGATTTGACGAGTAGACTGTTCTGTGTCAGAACGGTTCTACTCAATTTATTTATTTATTTATTTATTCAAGTTTCTTCTTGCATAATTCCTGATAATGCTATGTTTCTTTGCATTAAATTATTTTATAAAACTTAGTCCTACTGAGCCTTTCGCTCACGTTTTATCTGTTTTTAAATCCCCCCCCTTCTAGGTGGTTTCCCATTTAGGTTTGGAGAAGATTCTTCGGACCGAACTCAGGAGCAATAGGAGGATTTACTTTACCTTTTGCTCTATTTAATTAAGGCATGTAAGACTTAACTTTATTTGTACTTGGACTGTAATTGTATTTGTGATATTGTCAGATCCATGTGTGTGCACAAGTTGTGGGTTGTGGAACCCATATTCGCGGTTTTTATTCAATTATTGTTATTTGTTTAATGATTTTAAATTCTTTATAAAATGTGGTGGAAATTCTTCTTTATTTCTTGCTTAATTGGATTTTTAAACCCTTAATTTCAAATAAACTCTCATTTAATTAATCTAAATATTCCGCCACGTCACCTCCCGTACTCCGGGGCGTGACACAATCAGATATCAAATGAAGAAGTTATGATTTTTTTCATAAATATAAAAGAGAGAATTTTCATCTTTTACTGTAGCAAATATATCCGAGTCCAAAAAGTTCAAAGGGGATAGAACTCTAAAAACTTGGATTCAAAGGATTTATTTGATTTGAATTTTAAAAGAAACAAATATATATCCAAAAGATTTCAAAAATTTAAATTTAAAGAGTTGGCTAAATATGTAAAACAAACGGCCCCGAAAATACTTCATATAGGACAAAATATTTTACATGATACATTAGTCTCATTCAATGCAATATTTTAATATATCATCATATCATGGTTCTCATATGTCTCATATCCTGGTTCTCATTTGTAAGGATTCCAATTTGCAAATTCTCACATGTCACACATCCTAGCGCTATATTTTTTAAACTCTTATGTGTTATACATAGATGGTAAGAAAAAACACTATAAAAATCAAAATTTTTATTCAAACTAAGTTCACAAATGGGCTTTAAATCCCAAACAGAGCGTTGTAAAGCTCCTGCTAGTTATTCTTTATTATTGAACTTTGATCATTTTGAGTTCTATTATTGTGAACTAGCGTCAAGTTTAGTTGTGAACGTGCCCCTCTTACACGATGGTGTTATGAAGAGGGTAATTGTAATATTGTTCACGTAGAAAGAGGTCTAGATGCTTGGGCTTGAAGAGCTTGACCCTTTCAATTACTTCTTCATTAATTTAACTTTTAATGTTGGTTGCACGCTTGGGAAGCAAACCCAAGGTCAAGGAACAGACAAGAGGGGTTCCAACCGAGGGTTGGAATTTGGAGTCCAAAGTTTTACCATTTGACTTTCTGTAACCTCTCCATTAAATTCACAGTACTTGCCTTTCTATCCTGCCGATGATTACACATGTTCGAAAATCGTAGTAAATAACACTTTACGAAACAAAATGCAAGTAACGAGCAAATTTTGTTTCGTAACTAGCAGATTTTAAAAGTATTTATAATAAATAACAAATTTATTAAGTGAATAGAAAATTTATTAATAGAATGTTTGATATATCGGTTCAAACCAACCAATAATAATACAAAATTTTCATATACTATGATATAAAGTAAAAAAATAACTACAGTGTAAAATTCTTATAATTTTTTAGTGTTTAAGCCACTTTTTCAGTTTAAACCTGTTTGTTAAACATACTATTGGTAAAGAAATTGATTCACTACAAATGAAATGATAATTTTCCGAGCAAATTTTCTAATTTACTGCTATTTAATGTATGTACATTTTAAAATTTGTTACTAACTACAATTTAGTGTAACATGCTATTTACCTAAATCTCCCTTACACATTTAGCATGGTGCCACAATTATTTAGACTAAGGACTTATCATGTCAAGAGTTGATTTCTTTCTTAGTCCTTGAATTGAAGGATGATTTCCATTTTAGTCATCGACATTCAAAATGTCTTATAACTAGTTCCTGGTCTATATTATTATTCCATTAAAATTCTTCTGTCAAGAATTTGTTAAAAGAGAATGAAAAATAACATGTGAAGGTTATGTGACACTGTTACCTCAAACAAAAGGTGTTTTAAGGGCATACAATTTGAGGAACTTCCAAACTATCGAGCTCGTTGTTTGAAACCGCCCACCCACCTTTCTGGTTTTACTAAAAGCAAGAAATTTGAGGAAACCCATAGTGAGGATTCCTAAGCCAACAAAATCAGAGAAATTTTGACTTATGCATCTGAAATGATGAAAATCCCACGTTCATCTTTTGGAGTTTCAGGTTTTCAAATTTCAACCCACACCAAAAATATAATAAACCCAAAATCTAACCTCTATTAATTAACTTACTTGGCCGCCTAAGATGAAATCGCAACTTGTACTGGTTTTATGAGATCTAAGAAAACATTTTTTTTATTAAAAAAAGTAAATCTTGTTAAATGTGATATTTTCTTAAGCACACAGGTTAATTATTTTTTTTTCACCGCAAACAAAACGTAAATATCATTTGACAACCTATTATATTATGGAATGGGGTTGAATTAAGGCTAATCACATCCAGATGCATTGGAAAATTCAAAAAAAAAAAGAAGAAGAAATTAAAGGGATTAGTACAATATTATTGCAAAATAAAAATAAATGAAAGAGGGTTTATCTTTTTTCATTATTTTTTTTTATACAATGCTAGCTATTTCTAAAATTTGAATTTGAAAATTTCCCCTTAATCTATTCTACACTACCAAATGGGCTAAGCACCCGTTGACATTTTCATTCTTAAATTTACAGTATATGGAATACCTTCTTAGAAAATAACAACTCAGTTAATTTATTGATTAGTTAATTTTTCATGTAATTAGGGTTAAGTGTAAGTTAACAATGTATGATAATCCCCATGCTTTTTTTTTTTTTTTGAATTTCTACGTCTAAGAAAAATAGCCCAAGACATTTGCAAGATATGATCAAAAGCCAAAGTCCTTTTTTTGTTTGTGAAATAAATCTTACACATTTCACCGACAAAGAAAAAGAAAATCAAGGAGTTATTTGACTAATTACACAAAATTAGTACGGACGCAATAAATACTAACAATTACTATGTTAGATCGGATATTGGGGTCAAAAAACAGATTATAATTTTAATTTTACCATGTGCCAAACAAGGTTCTACTTAATTAGCGATCCCTTTTATCTTATTAGACTTTCATCACACGCTGGTTTGGTGTTGGTGGGTATCTGAAAAATCTTCCAAATCTGACTACTCAAATAACTTATTGATTTAATCCGACAAAGTCAGTGGAATAGAAGCTCTGGGGAATGGAATAGAAACGGGATTTTCGGATTCCAAGAAACCTCTATCACTTAAAATAATACACTAAACAAGTATTAATTTTTAATTTGAGCTTTTTTATTGGAAGTGATTATTAAGTTTTGAGGTCCACCTTTCCAAATTAATTAGTATTGAAACTCCAATCCATTTAAAATATTTAATTAATCCCTTTGAAACTTTGCTAACTTAATTATGTATCATAATGGGAAAATTAAAAAAGGGTCATATTCACAATCCCCATGAATTGCTGATTCAGTAGCTTATTGAGATTCCTCCATTTTGAAGATTAAACTAAACCCAAATGGGGCTATTCCCGGGACAAATTATATATGCGTATAATTATTTTTTTTTCTTTCACGAGTAGGGTTTTCTTCTTGGTAGTTGTATTCTCTTAATAAAGAACTAAATTTTGCCTAAAATTAGCTTCTTCTCGTCTAGATATGCTCCCAAAAACACAGTCCTTAAAGTCACCAGAAAAGGCGGCTGATCCTTCGGAGTCCGACCCCTTCTCAGGAAGCATATATTGCCTTCAAGCTTAGGTTTTACCTTACTCATGTACTTCATCAACCTTAATCTTTTCATCTTCACAAGTACTACCACTTCATGTTTCTAGGGTTTCTCTATTTTGCTCAAAGAAACTAGCATATTGACGAAACACACACACACACACACACCAACAAGTTACTTGTGAATATGGATCATGAAAGATCAAGTACAAGTGATGCAGACAAAGTGATGGACGATGTGATGCTTCCAGGTTTTAGGTTTCATCCCACAGATGAGGAGCTTGTTGGGTTTTATCTCAAGAGGAAGATTCAGCAACGACCTCTCTCCATTGAGCTCATCAAGCAGCTTGACATCTATAAATATGATCCTTGGGATCTTCCTAGTAAGTTATCTTGATAATTTTTCCTTATCTCTCTTCATGTATTTTTTTTTCTTTTGAGTTTCGGAAGTCCTTAATTTCCATATCTCTTGATAGGTTTTAGACTTTCACCAAATCTAACATGCATGTCATTTTCAGTGACTTGAGCACTTCTAGTTCCAATGGAGGTCACTAACTAGTTTTCCAAAAATTTGATCATGTGTAGAGTTGGCGGGTACGGGAGAGAAAGAGTGGTATTTCTACTGCCCTAGGGACAGGAAATACAGGAACAGTGCAAGACCGAACCGGGTAACTGGAGCTGGGTTTTGGAAAGCCACGGGAACAGACCGCCCCATTTACTCCTTGGAGGGCACCAAGTGCATTGGCTTGAAGAAATCTCTCGTTTTCTACAAAGGCAGAGCTGCCAAGGGCGTCAAAACGGACTGGATGATGCACGAGTTCCGCTTGCCTTCTCTCACCGATCACGATCACTCAAAGAGATCACTGGACAAAAGCTTTCCAGCTAATGTAAAGTATCTTATAACAAAAAAACTTATTCCGCAATCTTATTTATTAGTTTTTAATCGAGTGTATATTCACGTGTCAACTTTGGACAAATATTGATTCGTTGCTCATATCTCATATCTCTCTTTCGTGACTTGCAGGATTCATGGGCAATATGCAGAATATTCAAGAAAACCAACTCTACAGCTCAAAGAGCACTTTCTCATTCTTGGGTCTCTCCCAGCTTACCAGAACCAACGTCATCTGACGTTTTGTTAGCCTCCAAAGCCACCATTAACAGTCATTTTAGTTCAGAGACAAGCAATAAGAATATATCACTCAGACCAAAAACCACTACTACTTCATCAGCCAACCATTTTTGTAGCAGTAACAACAGCATGCAAAACTCATCCCCAAATAGCACTACCCCTACCACTAACACCACTTTCTCTCCCGTTGACTTTGTCCCCTACAAACCATATCACAACCCCATAAATCTTTCTAGCTCAGCAGACTATTCTCCTAACTTGCTATTTCCACCTCTTGAAACTACTTCTGGACTAAGTGCTAAACCCATTATGGACAATATTACCCCTTCCATGTGGCTAAACATTTCTTCCATTCTTGGAAACAATCTTTTTGGTTCTACAACTGCTAATAAGGCTTCTCACCATGAGGATCATATAGACTTGATCAGTGGATTATCATCACAAGAACATTGTAATAACAATGGCTTCTCAAATGCCTTGTCAGCATATGATCACATACCGCAAGGACATCTAGGCAACAGTATAAGTCCTCATGATCACCATGATCATGATCAGTGGGAGGCTGTTAGATCCCTTGGATTTCCCTTCAATTTGCCGGCTTTGCCTTTGAGTACGGTCGTGGCGGATCCATGGAAGCCGAGCATGATTTGGGACTCTTTGCCATGTCCCACTGAAATGTCCACAAATTTTCCCTCTACCAAATGCTATACTTGGTCAAAGAGAGCTAGCTAGAGCCATGCAAATTATGACAGAAAAGTATTGTTTTTGTAGCTTTGTTTATTAGTAATTAGTTAGCTAGTTTTTGCAGAAAGTTCTTTTGTTTGTTGTATAACGACCTTTTGTGAGGCCCCAGGAGAAGCTATCGTGGTCAATGAAATATAATGTGAACTCTAGTTTAAGGAAATCAAAGCTTTTAAAGGACTGTCAATATGGTGCATGTGTTGTTTATCTTTTTATTTTTCATCGAAGTCGTGCATATTATATATACTTATTTGCGTATGTATGTGTGGAAACACGACAAATGTAAGAGATAAATTAAAGGTCTGCACTATATTACAGTGAAGAAGTAGAGCGTGACTGATTTATGGTAAAGAGAATAGACAGTTACGTCAGTTACGATTATATTTTGTATTTTTATTATTTATATTTGAAGGTATTTGTTAGCAAAAACATATATGTAAGTTGTGAATGAAAATCAACCACTGTTAAGGTTATGTTTGGTCGAGGTAAATGGGAGAAAATGGTCAGAGGAATGAAATAGTCATTTTTTTATTTCATTATTTGGTTTGTATTTTAACCAAGTAATTGTCATTACATTGGAATGACAATCCCACCAGGTTGATAGAATGATGTTTCCTAAACTAATGGGTAAAAAGACTTTTCCACTCCTAAACCCAATTTGTTTTCCTTAATGACTTATTTTATACTTCAACAAAATATAACCCCCAAAAATAATAAAATAATTATTTTAATTAAATAAAATAATATTATGTTACTATCTTACTATTGGAAAACGAATACACAGTGGAATTTAAATTTTTTTTTTAAATTAGAGTATTTTTTAAAACACAAGTTAAACATGCTATATATATAAATTAATGATAGATCTTACTAACATTTTATATACCGAAGTAGGCTCGAATCTGTATAGAGAAGAACGTTCCAGAGAAACCTCAACCAATTAGTATTCTTTGCTATTCTCTATCCACAATCAGAGTGTGGGTGGTCACACGTCGTATAACTCTTCCCTGGTGACTGTCCTTCTAACCACTTGAGAAGACCTAAAGCTAAGGTTCTTGATTGTGAACAATAACTCTCAGAGAATTTCAGAGTTTTTTAGACTAGAGTACTTACTCTATGCTTCTCAATTGATTTAAATAACTAAAAAAACTCACCTCGTGATCAATCTTCTGATAAAAAACGCGTCTAAAATGAATATATAGATTACCGCATGATTGGCAAATTGAACTTTCCCAATGACCTACCGAACTTATATTATCGGTAGGCCGAACTAACGCATCAGCCTGTCGAAGTTGCGATAATTTGATCCCTAAGAGTATCTTATTTTCCACCCAGAAATCTTAGATAGAGCCTCAGTTTTAATTCAAATAACCCAATAGAGAAGTTACCTAATTAAAACAATCATATCTAGATAATCCCATAGAAAATAAAATATTATCCAAATAATTCAACGTATTTATCTTAAATCAATTTACAAAATTAATTCAATCAATAAACTAGCATGAATTATTAAATTTGATCTTTTCAAATTTCAACCAATCTAATAATTTAACATAAGTCACCAATATGTAGGAAAAATATGTCGTATCATTACAGGATTTACTATAAGCTAGCAGAGGGGACCCGATGGATATATATAGTTCAAGCTCCTATAATCATAAAATATAATATCCTAGATACGTATTTTATAATTATCAACTCTAACACTACTCCACTAAAAACTTAGAGTTGCATTCCCGAACGATATTAAATTACGAAGCTTCGTTAAGTTAACCGTCCATGACTTATCATAATGTGTTACATCCCTATTGGATATTCATAATTGGCTTAAGGATAAATTCTGTTTTCCCTTCCCGATTATTTTTATCTTACATTCTATTATCACACTATTGTACTACTTTGTATCTATAGATAGTACACCATTCGGTTACACCTATGTATCCAAATAGTTGAACGCTCCAATATTTCAATTACAGATAACGTATATAAGAGAATATCATTAACTTTACAAAAGGAGTTATGGATTCTATATCTATGAACAACAAGTCTATGCAATCAAGAGTTATGTCCCCAGCGTATCAATATGCGTACCATCATAAGGTTAGGATGTCACCTTTTAGTACATCAAAAGGCACAAATCAAGAATATAGACCTATTAGTTATTTCAAGATTAAGACACAGCACATATGATTGTCTAAAGTGAATTGATTTGCATAAACAGAATTATTAACCCAAATCAATTCAACTTGATGTCCCGATCCAATACATCGTTACCGATGTCAATGCACAAATGTTTCTACTCACAGAGTCCTACTCTGATAACCAAGACAAGCCATCTCCCGTTAGGAATGTAGACAACATAACAATCTTAGTATAAATAAAGCGCTCAACTTTATTCCCTCAATTACGGATCTTATGATTTAGACCATCACCTTTAAGGTTTATGTCTTTCGTATAATCTATCTATCCTATGCACGATTCTTCAAGGTTTAGACTGGCAGTCTCAGACTTTTATTTGCTTATCACACTTTCAATAGAAAAGAACATTAAAAGGACAACATTAAGTATATGAATAATAAATAAACTCTTTATTGATAAAATGTCTCCAAAAACATATTGCAATATTTTACTCCTTAGGGCACCATATCTAACACTTACTGCATTACATTCTTTATAGAGTTAATCAAACAAAGTAATCATACTTCATGATATCATTTCAAAGTCTCAACCAAACAAAGTAGTTACTTTGTCCTTCTATTCTGTTGTTATTGTTATTCCATTCTTGTCATTATTGGCTTCAATGGAAGCTTCAAATTAAGGAAGGGAACTGTTGGTTTTCTAAAATGATTTTAGAGAAAAATAAGCGAACATGTGGTAAAGGTGTAGAATAGAAATAACAAAGATTTTCATAAAAAATAATGCCATAAAGTATGTTAATTTAACACGTAACAAACATATATAATTTATACTTACCCAGTTGAAGCGAAAAATTCAGAGAATTTCTAATGGAAAACACGTTCTCAATATGAAACTATTGTTTTCCTCACCTAGTCCTTAGCACCAAATGGACGTGTGGCCATGGAAAGAATTAGAGTTTCTAACAATCACTCAACTAACTTTTAGTCTACTACCAATCTCAACAGATGAGCAAAGTAAGACTAAGAATGGAAGAAATTTTTTTTTTCACTCTCTTTCTACACGTATATAGTTAAAGGTTTTAGCAGAGTTTTTGCAATCTCAACAAGACTCTCAGTTGTATATAGAATAAATAAAGAAGGTTCTATATATAGAGAATGAAAGACTCTGTTAATTGTTGAAGCTTTTTTTATTTTAATTATCTGTTTGTGGCGTTGCACACAAAGAATCTCTCAATGCTTTAAGTGCCAATCACTGTGTAGATTAGGAAGGAATGCTGCTTGTTACCTAATCTAATTTGTTTCTTAAATTTAAATTTCCGATCTTGAATTAAATCACATTTATGGAAATTAGAAACGTTAGAAATAGGAAACTTAGTAAACAAGTCTTGGACTATAAATGTAACCCTTCCTTGTGGTAGTATGTACCACACATAGTAGATGGGAACCATTGTGTGTTTTCTAAAACATAATTAATTTATTTTGAGTGAAATTTAATTTAAGAATTCCTTAATTCTAAATTAATTAACTAAATCAATAATTTATCTTATCCAAATAGTGGTTACAAGGATAGCGAGAGACTAATGAATCATAATTTTAAGTTCCAAGAAAGCCAATACATTAATTGAACTCTCTAATTAATATATTACTCTTTTATTAATTCCTATATTACTCCACTAAAGCCTTGGGATTACACTCTTAAAATTATAGATATAATTACTCATATTTTAGAATCATCCATTTGATATAGTTATTGCATATAAATTGATCTTCCATAAATAATTCATAGTTCACTACTACAAATTATCGCTTATGCGACTCTCATTAGATGACAGCTTTGTAGGAAACTGTCGTCATAAGTCACACGACATTTATTCGCAATAAATGTCGTGTGCATTAGATGACAGTTTCTCAAATACCGTTGTCTAATGCCTCACTTTAGATGACAGTTTTCTACATATGCTTTAATCATCCCTCCAACTCAAAAATCAAGACCTACTCTTTTAGTGTTGTCGATCTCAAATCTTTCCCTCTCTCAAATCTTTGATTCCTTTTGTCCTTTTAGCCCTCCGTCGGAAGGCTTTTGTTGCCATTTGAAGCCTTTTTGCCTAGCCTTATCGCGAAAACCATTAAGTCATCACCACCATAACCTTTTTGTTGCCACTAACCCCTCCGTCACCTCCTTTTGCCACCATTTTCGTCGTGAGCTCTCGCCACCATAAGAACCCCTCCGTCACCTTTTTCTGCCTCCTTTTGCCATTCAGAGCCCTTTTTCTATTTATCCAAAGGTTTTTTTTAGTATTTTTCTTTTACATAATAATGTAGCTTTCTTAATGTTTATTGTTAATTGTTTGAATTTTAATGTCCTATTTTAATAGGAAATTGAAATGAATTTGATTTTGTAATTTGAGATTGTTGGGTTTAAAATTATGAGTGTGAGGAGCAAGCCTCCCAAGGCACTTTCCAATCATAGGGGACGAATGATATGTTGACCGCTGTATTGGACAATCCTGAATATTCGAGACAGGGGTTCTAACTTTGGAACCTACTAGACTATAATTCGGCACCCAACATCGGCGACTAGAGGCAAGTGATGCTTTTTTGTTTCAAAGAAAATATGTTGAAATCTGATAGTCCCAAAGTCAAATTCAAATCCGGCATCCCAAGCTAGCAACTGGAGGTGTTTGGCATTTCTTTGTTTCAAAACTTTAGAACCTACCTTTACAATTTGGCATCCTGTGCTGACGACTGGAGGTCGTTGGTGCTTTTTTGTGGTAAAGAAAATATGTCAAAATCTGATAGGTTCTAAAGTTACAATCTAGTATCCTGCGTCGACGACCAAAGGCGAAGAAAATATGTTGGAATTTGGTTGGTTTTAACTTTGGAACCTACCAATTTGCAATCCATCACCTCCCCCCCTTCCCCCTCCCCCCGGGCGCCGACAACCAAAGTAATCTACCACATGAACGAGTAAGAAGGGAAGATAATTTAGACTCTTAATAAATCACCATTTTTAATTAAAGAAGGAACAATAACTTGGACGTCTAATGAATCACCTTTTTTTTTATTAAAGGGATAGTTTTGAAAAAAGCCATTTAAGAGGACAAAATCTTATAAAGGTGCTCCTTCAGGGGGGACATTTTTATACATTGTCCTTTCTTTCTCAACATTTTTCTCTCACAAATGAAGTTGACCTCAACAATTCAATTGTTTGCACCCACAAGCACCTTCAAACATGTAAAATATTGATAAAGTCCAAGTAATATTTGAACTTTACAAGAAAAATTATATTTAACGACATATTATTTACAACATGTAGTTTTTAAATGTCGTTAAAAAGTACATACAACGACACTCCAACAAACATGTCGTTAATGACATTTGAAACAATATTTAACGACATCTATATAGATGTTGTATTAAAGCTCTTCTTTTAACGACAATAGTTTAGTGTCGTTAAATTATTTAATGACAAGTAGGAGATTTCATCAAAGCCTTAGATTCTACGACACCCCTTATAGACGACATCTTGACCAATATCGTTTATAAGGGGTGTAGTAGAATCTCCAAGGCTTCGACGACATCTCCTACTTGTCGTTAAATAATTTAACGACACTAAACTATTGTCGTTAAAAGTAGAGCTTTAATACGGTATCTATATAGATGTCATTAATTATTGTTTCAAATGTCATTAATAACATCTTTGTTGAAGATAATATTGTATGTACTTTTTAACGACATTTAAAAACTACATGTCGTAAATAATATGTGGTTAAATTTAGTTTTTCTTGTAGTATTGATTAATTTAACCACCTTAATCATTACATCTGCAAGCAGTCCTAATCTATAGTAGTTCGAATTGTACAAGATGATATCAAATGTTAACATCTTTCACTCTAGGATGATTAACCTGATTCTTTGCTATAGAATACACTCTCGTATTTTTGCACAACTCTCAAGTTTTTAATCATGCTTGAGAGCCAAATAGCTTTTTTCACAAACCTTTGTAACTAACATGAGTAGGCAAAATTACAGATTATAAAGTGGACCTCCAACTAATGGTGCTTTGGGAAGAGTAACTAGTTGATCGACACTTATCTAAATCATTGGATTATCGGAATCGATATAACCAACTACTCACTAACCAAACCAAACCTAAACCAACGTCTACGTTGTGTAAAATATATAACATATTCTAATATTTTATTGCTTGCTAATGTCCTTTATCAGGATCATCAGCACATAATTCTAACAACTTGTGAAATATTGAAGTCACGTACACACCATCACGTCTCTGCACTACAATGCGAAACTTGCAACGTTTACTTTTAAGTTTTCACTTCAATCTTAGAAGATAAAAATGCCCTAACCTTCCTTTAAAAAAAATTCACAAACCTTGAAGTAAAGCAAAGTGGAGGACTAACAAGTATTGACTAGTCTGTCATGTCAAAATGTTGTAGCACTTTTTCAAATATTTCTCAGTGGATCAAACTGACATTGTCTTTATTATGTCTCTACAAATCTCCATGTCAGGAGAATCTTTTAATTGGCTTTAATGAGATTCTTCGTCTAAAACACTTAAAGGCCTATTTACCAAACTGTAAAAAAAATATAAAAAAAAGATAATGAGATTAGAAAAGATAATAAAGTATTAAGATTAAGAATTATTAATTCTTTTTCTAGTGTTTATTTACTTATTGGATAGGGTAATAAGAAACAATCTTATTTCTTTTTTAGTTTTTTTTTTATTTAGCAATACGAAACAATCTCATTCTTTTTCTAGTTTTTTTTTTTTTTTTTTTTACTTAGCAATAAGGATCTTATTTAAGTATAAGGATCTTATCTAAAACACTTAGGATGTATTTATCAAACTGTAAAAAAATGTAAAGGAAAAGATAATGAAATTAGAAAGGATAATAAAGTATTAGGATTAAGCATCATTAATTCCCTTTCTAGTGTTTATTTACTTATTGGATAAGGTAATAAGAAATAATCTCATTCCTTTTCTAGTTTCTTTTTACTTAGCAATAAAGATCTTATTTAATATACTTACAAAAACATCCTTCTTACATAACAAATAACAATTAAATAATAACATTTAAATTTAGACCTCTAAGTAACTATGCTATTCATTCTTTTTGATAGAGAATCAAGACTAAAGAGTATGAGAGGATCGGTATTCATTTTCATCATTCTCTATATTGTATGGGGCCTATAAAACTCTTATTACTGATTTTGTAACTAAACACATTATTTAAAAGAAAAATAAATCACTCCTTGCTTTCTCTTTCTCTTTGATGCAAAGTAAACATGCCCTTAATTCAAATGAGCCTTCAGTGCTCCAGACTCTGATTAGCTCTTTTACGCGATAACATGTCACAATGTACGGCATTAATTAAATAAAATCTTGTAGCTTGCAAAACCATTCACCATGATTAAGGGAGGAGCTGGAAAAATTGGTTAGGACAGTGGAGACGTGACTAAATTAAAAAGATAGTGCAAATAAAGAGATGTAGAACTTTAGGTGACGAAACACAAGTTCTATAAAATTTTATAGAGTATTGGAGTTAGGACTTCTTCTCAATGGGGGCTCTATGTAAAAATTGAAAGTAATAAAGGAATTAACTATATATAACTATACATTCAATGATTGAGTAAGGCATCTATATAATTATAATTTTTCTTGTGAAATAGAGATAGCAACAATAAATTTTAATTATTTTATGGAAACACAACAATATAATTCAGTTATTTTTTGATGACACAACACTATATTTTAACTATTTTGTAGATGCACAATTGCAATTTTCTTTCAAAATAAGGACAACTAAAATTTTAAATTACAAATTAAGAGTAAAAATCTAAATTTTAAAAAATGACTGCCTAACTCCGCCAATGATTTCATATACTGAATTAAAAGAAAATAAAAATTCAGAGAAACCACCCATTCCGTCCGTGAGTGGGACCATGATGAACCACACACTGTCCTATTATAAACCAGTCAAACTGCTCTGAGGATTCCTTTGAATCTCCAAGAAGACACGACAGATAGGATTTGGACTTGGAATATTGATTGTTCTTCCAAGTTACCCCTTTTTTGAAGGCGAGATTAAACGACAAAAAACTTAGAACAGCTAAAAACTCTGAACTCATTCCCAATCTATCGCACCAATAATGCTCGCAACATAACAATAGTATTTGTCTTATACCACTCTTGTTATTTCATTATGATATAAGCAATCTGAAAAGTGCTACAATTGAACATAAGCGTGCACCAATGCGTCCATCTTTTTTGTTAGAACATTAACGCTAAGACACATGAGATCAAAATAGGCTATTTGCTCGTGAATATCTGAGGGAATAGAAACCGTATGTCAAAAGAAAACTAAAATGAAACTTTTAACGTCGTTTAACTCATCAGGTTTAAACATGAACAGTATAAAACTCTCAACAACTATCGTAAAAACACAAAAAGTTACTGCAGTTCTTAAACTTAAAACTTAAGTTAGAATTGAACTGCCAAAGGGACCCATAGAAAGAGCATTGGAAATAGCATCCACGGATCCGTCATCTGGCCAAGTGCTTCATGGGATATAAACCCCCCCATGAATTATAGCTTAAACATGATTTGCCTCTCAAGAAAATATGAGTTTATCAATATCACCCCTCCCAACATAATTGACAAGAGAAGAGTTCTAGACACCAATGTCGGGAATACTATATGTTTTTGAACTTCAACGTTAAATCTATGAAAAAAAACAAGCATCGGTGTCAGAAATGCAAAATAGAAAATATACTTGCAGGACATTTTTTGGTGCCGTGAATTAGACCTCCGGCACCATATAACAACCCTTGGTAAGAACCTTTTCATAAAACTGGAATCGTCAATTGCAGATAAATGCCTCTGAAATATAAGAACTTGACTAAAATTTAATAAAAGAGAAGACAAAAGAAAGAGCAACTGATTTGGTGTCACACAAAGCAATTCCAAGATGAAGTTGATTCCACCGCCAACTGATAAAATTAAGACAAAAGTGCATTTTCGACAAATGAACCACCAGAAATCACAGTTAAAACCAGCCACAGTAAATTTTTAAAAAAACCAAATCGGAATGCGTCAGTCAAAGGACTGCCTAATAATTCACTAATCGCCATCATCTAGCCAAATTAAACCATAAGTTGCTCTGAAACTTAGCTCTTTGAGGCTTGTTTTTCCTTTGCCTTCTGAATCTTCAACACCTTTTTCACAATCTTTTGTTCTTCCACCAAAAACGCACGGATGATCCTGTCCGACGGGAAGAACAAATACAGGTTTATTATCTCAAAACACACAGACGACAAGTTAGTCGAAAACCAGTAATTCCTAAAGGTTATTGAAGACCAAACAAACCTTTCTCTGACAGCACCACCTGACAAGACTCCACCATAGGCACGGTTGACGGTTCTGCGGTTCCTGGACAATCTGGACCTCTTGTACTCAGCCGGTCTCAAGTGAGGAATCTACAAAAACATAGCCAGAATTGAAAAAGTCAAACTAAAGATGTAACTGTACTAGCAATCGAGTATAGCACAACTCTGAAGACTAATCCTGAAGAATGTGAGTAGATTAAGTGCATGTTTAGGGCAGTGAATAGAATATCACACAAGATGCTCAAAGCGTATGTTAAACTAGAGGATTCTAAGTGAGAATCCTGTACAGTTATACTCAATCAAAACTCATCAAATGCAACACTCTATTCACAATTTTGAAAAACAGAGTTTAAAATTTGAGCATGATATCAATTTACTGATATAGTCATCCTAATCCTACCTACGAATTTATACAATTGCTGCAGCAATGGAATAAACAATCATAAACTCCAGTTTCACATATTGCCAAGAGAAACAGTCGAGCATGCCAATTGGTGTGAACAAAAATGATAAAAACAAAAAATAATAATAATAAATTGAAACAGACCCATTAACTTAAATAGAAATCTAATGTGATTACTTTCATTTCAGCTAAACTCCCACATGGGAAGAAAGAAAACAACAATTTAATTACGAGGACAAAAATGAGAAAAAAAAATGAAGCATACCCCTTGAATTCTCTTTCCAGAAACAGGACATTTAGGCCCACTTGCCCTCTTCTTAGTGGTCTGATACACAAGCTTCCCTCCTAATAACCACACAAACAAGTAAATAAATCAATAAATCAACAAAATCACATTCTCCCAATCTTAAATGAGCAGTCTTTACAATACCCAGAAAATAAAATCCAGAGATAACTTCCAAAGCAGCAACATTTTAGAGTAAGAAATTCTATATATATTTATGCGTGTGTATATATATATGTTACCTGGGGTTTTGACGATTCTGTGTTGGTTAGATTTGGTGGCGTAGCTGTGCCGCTTGCGGTAGGTGAGACGCTGCACCATCTTGAGTTGGTCTTGGTCTGTGTCTGTCCCTGTTTTGCTATGTACTAGGGTTTTTATGCAGAGGAGTTTTGCTTGCGTAGATAAAAATTGAATGCCAAATCTGAAAGGGAATTTTTTCCATCGTTCGATGCCCTGGATCTGACGGCTGTAAACACATCTTGCCAGGCCCTCTACCACTCCCGTGATGCCCACTTCAAGCCCAATCAAAGCCCACACAGATTTAAAAAAAGTAAGTAAAAATTAAATAATTATTTTTTAGGGATATTTGTAGAATTAAAATATATTTGTAATTTATGAATATCTCAATGTATATGTATAAAGACATTAATGACGATAATAATGATATTGTTAGTTTTAATTTATTTTTTTAAACAACTATAATATACGTATTTAAGATTTCAAACGAATTATGATATCATTATATTTTAAAAAAAATCCTTGAAATTAGGGTATTTATTGCTTAAATTTAAATCGGTATATAAAATAACGATTTTAAAATTCCCTAAAAAGATGAAATTTTTTTATTGACAAGTTGGAGTTACCTACAAATTAGAATTAGGGTGTTGTAATTAAATTAATGATATAGTTTCACTGACAAATTGAAATTAGGATGTTGTAATTGAATTAATGTCATAGTATTATTAAGTCTTTTACGTGTCTTACTGGTTATATAATTGATATATCATTAAGTTAATGATACAGAATGATAATGATAAGTAATGACGTTCATTTCTTAAAACTTCAAGTGAACGATATTTTTTTTTTTTTTGTGATATGTAATTAAATTAATGACACAGTATTTATTAAGTCTTTTTGTGTATCTTATTATTATTGAGTTAATAATATGTAATGATAATGATACTCAATGACATTCATTTTATTTTTTTAAGACTTCAAGTGATAATGATAATGCATCAATATAATATGTTAAAATAAGAAATATATGTATATATTTTTTCCCTAATTTAATTATTCAAAAAATAAAAAAATTGTTATAAAATTTTTAAAACATGATAATATTTAGTTAGAGGGTATTTTAAGATTCTAAATATATAAAATTTTTAAAAAGGGACATATAAGTAATATTTGTATAACGAAGATAGATATTAATTCACTCCTTAAAAAATGGTAAAAATTACATACTCTGTCTATTTTTTAAGGAGCGAATAAATTTCTGTCTTCGTTATGCAAATATCACTTATATGTCTTTTTTTTAATTTCATATATTTAAAACCCTAAAATACCCTCTAACTAAATATTATCATGTGTAACGCCCCTATATGGGGGTTAACAGTTTTTAATGAGATAAAATAAAAATAAATAATAAAAGTAAAACCTTAAAAATAAAATTTGCCCGGGACTTAAATGAAAACTCTCAACTCAAAAATAAAAATATAAACGATAAATAAACCACAGTTTTAATGTAGCACCTTAAATTTAATAATATAAACTGTTGTCATCATCATTTTATCCCTCAACACATTGTAATACAGTCACAGAAAGTAACAATTGATGCTTACATTATCATGAAGAACATTCTTTACAATTGAGCAGTCCCAATGTAATATAGTTACATCGCTTCCTCAACTATATTTCTCGTAGCCACCTCACACTTAGTGAGTCCTGAAAAGATAAAAATATAAGGGTATGAGCAACACTATGCTCAGTAGAGAAAGCCATTACTCACCTTTAGGTTTTTATCATTACCACATTAAAACCTGCATGGTTAGTAAGTCACATCATATTCCAGATTATGAGGTTTATTATGATCACATCTTATGGATACCGTAGTTAATCATTACCAAGTGTCATAATTACACATTTATACAAATATTACCAATCATCATTGTTCCTAGGTATCCATGTTAAATTGAGTATCACTCAACTCATCGAAACTCAAATGGGCGCACTTGATCACCCTATAAACATTCCAAGGGTGTTCCGGTGAGGGGACATCATGCCCCGAGTCCTCACCAAATCAATTCCTGTACAGTGTGTTCTGGGACTTTCAACCCAAGGAAGCGTCATCACCTTCCCCCTATTTTACCTTTTAGGGTATTCATGCCCAAGGACGTAACCGTCGCCCTTTTCATGTCTCACAATTTCTCTATATTAAATCATTATTAATAGAGTTAATTTTCCTAACCATGCTTCTCAATTTATAACATATGTCAATTCATTATGTTCCTCGCCGTACAATACAAGACGAGTCCATGTCATAGTTTCATATGTGATACACATATAATATCAGTTCAACATAGATATATATATATATTGCGGCAAAACAATCAATTTTAATTCTATAAAAACCTCACAAAAGATGAGTAATAGAATCCCTACCTTTCAAGCTTATCAACAGTCTCTTAATCCTGGAATCAATTAACGTTAGCTCCATACTCCCTTGATCCTAAGGCGTGCATAAGGACAATTAAAACTAAAGCACAACATACAACTACATTCATAAAATTTATTTTAATTTAATCTTAGAATTTCAAGAAATAACCACTGCCCATAGAGGTATTATAAAGTTTAACAATATAAATTTTCTGTCTAGGGCATATACACTTAGACTTCATACATATGCTCCAAAATAGCAACAAACATATACTTAGGTTTAAGAACGCAAATTTGAATAATCCTTTAGTATAAAAGAAAATTTATAAATGAAAGACTAAATTTGTTCATAAGATTCTAACCTCGGATTATGGTTAGTTGGAAGCTTGAAATGGCTTCAAAACAGGTTCCTTTACTTCGGTATGACTGAAATTCTTGCTCAAATGGAGGTGATGGTGGCTGATTTTTATGGCTGCCTTGAAGAAGTTCTCTAAGTATTTTGCTTCAGCAAAGAAATATGAAGAAGAGTGTGGGAACCGTGGAAGAGAAAGGAAGAAAAGATGAAGTCTTTGAAAAGAAGTGATAGAAACAATTATAGAGGAGACATGTTGAAGCATGTCACGGAGGAAATAAAGAAAATGAGGGTCAAGAGTAGTTGGAAAAGACATCCTTATGTCTCATCTAAAGACTTTAACACATATAATGCCAATATGACATTTTTGAGATTTATTAGAAGTTCTAAGACTTTTTAGTAATCATACTACATAAATATAGGAGAATTTTAGAAAATTTAAAAATAGATAAAAATAAATATTATAAAATAAATTTAAATAAAGCAATTTTATTTTTATACACTAAAAATTAATTTAATTACCTCAATACCCGTTAGAAGAATAACGGGTGTCACAGCTCTACCCCCCTTAAAGAAATTTCGTCCTCGAAATTTCAATTCTAGCAATACTAGTAAAAATTATGATTCCACTATGATTCCAATTCTGAGTCTAAACCGTTAATGTTGTTTGTCCTCCAAATTTAAGTTATCGTATCTCCACTTATTTACTTGCATAATAAATCTTACTCCTAAATCCCTCAATGAGAGTATTTCTGACAAGTTTCAACTTATAACACCGTATAATAGTCTAAGAATCTGATCAGGCCTACATATTGACCATATCATGATTCCAGTCCTTCATTGTCCATGGACTGTGATTTACAATCACATTTAAGGAGATTGCCAGAGAAATTTTATATACTTCATCTTTAGGTTCCTTTTCCTTTTTGAGTAAGGAAAAGTCAAATATATTTGATTTCATACCTCAACTAATAAACTAAAACATAATCATAAAACATATATCACAAACACTTATATTCAAAACCATACATTAAACTTATTCATAGAGATATTAAACGGAATCTCTGGTTGCAAACATACCCAACATATTTTTCATTAAACAGCTATCCTCATGACACAAACATTCAATCCAAATAATATACTCATATTTCATATGGAATATCCCCATAACTGACTTTGGTACTTCCACATAATATTAACAGAATATTACACATTACAAACATGATACGGATACGTTTCGAGAGTACAAGGCACTCCGTATACCAGCTATCCATATCATGCATGCTTAGAGGATACAAAAACATCGATAAACAAAAGATCGGACCTTAAGAAGGATGCGTTTCGAGAGCATCAAGTACTCCGTATCCGGCCATCCCGGCATTAGGCTCAATGAATCTAAAAGATTGAACAACAACGTACCACAAGAAACACAGAATACAGGGCAAACGGTTATTCGTAACACACGAAATACGGACACACATGCCTATATGCCAAAGATAAAACAAAAAGATTACAGATGGAGATTCAAATCAATTGGCCGCTCCTTGCTTTCCCTTTCCCATTCAAGCTTGGATGTTGCAGTGTCGGATTCTGGAGGTATGATTTGCATTTTATCTATCAATTCCTCAGCTGTTGAAGCAGTGACAAAGATTTGTCTCTCCGATTCTGTAGTGATGTTTTCTTCCACAGCGTAATCTAGAAATTTCAAAAGACCGTCATAAAAACCCTTTACGTTCAGCAGTCCTAAAGGTTTGGAATAAAAGCCCAACAATTGCCCACAAGCAACTATAAATATTTCCTCAAGAGTACCTAGACCACCAGGTAATGCTATAAAAGCATCAGAATTATAGATTATGTCTTTAAAATTTTTAGGGATACTCCTGACTCCTTCTCCCTTACCTATGGCTTCCTTACAAAGGTTTCCTTCAACTGGAATATGAGGCCAAATTCTTACATCAATAGCGTCGCTAGACCTAGCTGCTAGTGCCATATTTACCATCATTTTTATACTACCACCCCCATAGATTATGTTAATCTTTTTGTGTGCTAGGACTTGCCCTAAGTGATTTGCAGCTTCTAAATAAGCTTTATCTTTTCCAAGGCTGGAACCACAAAAGACACAGACATTCTTTATTTTCTTCGTGGACTGGGAGGTAGACATATTTGGTTTATAGAAGTGGTTGTTTAATGTCTGCTCCACCTAGACTTCGGGTTCTACATGAGATTTTAAAGATGAGAAATATACAAAAAGGGCTAAAGAGATAGACGAGTAGGTAATGAAAAGGTAATCCAAAGATTTAAACAAAATCTTGTGCGGATAAGAAAGTAAGATAAGGTGATTGATAGTTTACAGAAAATCTGATTCACTTTTTGAAAAAGATTAGACTCTAATTGTATAACTTTTGACAATTGAGAACAATTCGACAGAAGACCCTCATGACACAACTGTAGACTTTTTGACAAATATACACCAAGTCTAGAAATTTAATATAAACGACAAATACTGTAGAACTTTTGAAATTTGAGACACAAATCTTGAAATATCTGGATAAGCTTTTCAAAATTCAAACATATTACTGTACCGTATGTGACGTGTCTGATAAGATAATATATTTTATTATATATATATTTAAGAAAATCATAAATTAAATAAGATATTAACACTTACTGTATCAATCTAATAATCACAATTATTTCAAACACAAAAGCAAATATTCTGAGTAAAAGAAAAACACAAACTGTTGAACATCAGCTAAAACTGCTTCAAATAAGCAAAGACTAAATAACCTTTATAGAGAGATGACTTATTCCCCATCCAGTTTTCTTATGGCTTGGCAAACAGGATCTAAAAATACCATATTCCTGAGGCGTTGTCTTTCTGTATAAAATTTAGGCCAGAGTTTAAAAATAGCTCCTTGAACATATCCACTAGGGTGACCGTGAAGAGGAGGATGGATGCTATCCAAGTTCTCCTTTGAAAGTCCATCCCTACAAAACCTTATTTTATCCTCTCTATTCGTAGACATATAACTAGGTGAAGTACATTTACCGTTACAATTTTGTCTTCCACATTTGTTACAAGTGACCACGATGGCACGAGCTCTTCTTTTCATTGCACTACGACTGGTACCTGTTCCTGGTAAACCGACATCTTGACTAAAGTCACTCGGACGGATTTTCCCCTCTATTAACATTCTCACATCACAAGGGATGCCAAAACGCATAAGAATCCACAACCGAGTAATTCTAGCCTTGTATTTCTTTCTAAGAATCTTTTGGGAGAGTGATGGGAAATACTTTCTCAGGTGCTGGTACTTTGGGTCCATGATGAGATGAAAGAAGAGTAAATAGAAAGGAAAAATTAAGATAGTAAATTACAGAATCCTAGAATTCCTTCTTCTTTTAGAGAAAAAGAAGAATTTTTAATGAAAAAGAAGAGGATTTGCGATTTAGAGAGAAAATAACAAATTAAGAGAGAAAAAGTGAACTCGGAGAAATAAGCTCCTATGCACAGTAAACGTATTTGTAAACATTAATTAAACCACTGTATATGACACGTATAGAGACCACGTGGGAGAGACAGTGTGAATCAAACTGATTTAGGATTTAAACTAGGCCCAA
Organism: Artocarpus heterophyllus; assembly: GCA_025403435.1. NCBI lineage: Eukaryota > Viridiplantae > Streptophyta > Magnoliopsida > Rosales > Moraceae > Artocarpus > Artocarpus heterophyllus. The sequence continues at coordinate 5,572,547 of CM046340.1, forward strand.
ATGTTCTTAGTTGAAAATGGTCAGGTTGTTTCGGGCCTTAACACATTTAGAACGAGTTAAATAACAAACATAAAATTGAAAACCAATTTGTATAAATCTTAAACCCAATTTAAAGCCCACTATAGATAAAGTTAACTATGAACAACAAATCTAATTTAACGACAACAAGGATCTTCCTGAATGATATTTAAAATCATTTCATAACAACATAATCTTCCAGCAACTCAAATAATTTTGTTTTAATCAAAACCTTATTGAACAATGCATACACCCATATGTTATTCCTAATACTCAACATCTATCAATGGATTCATCATCATTACTACCAAGGGTTTAGAATGCGACTAACCTTGAAATCAATACGATTTACGTCTTTCAACGTAGACCATATCAATGAACAAAGACACTTGATGTTACTACTTAAGAACATCTATAATCCCCTGTAACGCCCCTATATGGGGGTTAACAGTTTTTAATGAGATAAAATAAAAATAAATAATAAAAGTAAAACCTTAAAGATTAAAATTTGCCCGGGACTTAAATGAAAACTCTCAACTCAAAAATAAAAATATAAACGACAAATAAACCACAGTTTTAATGTAACACCTTAAATTTAATAATATAAACTGTTGTCATCATCATTTTAACCCTCAACACATTGTAATACAGTCACAGAAAGTAACAATTGATGCTTACATTATCATGAAGAACATTCTCAACGATTGAAGCAGTCCCAATGTAATATAGCTACATCACTTCCTCAACTATATTTCTCGTAGCCACCTTACACTTAGTGAGTCCTGAAAAGATATAAACATAAGGGAATGAGCAACACTATGCTCAGTAGAGAAAGCCATTACTCACCTTCAGGTTTTTATCATTACCACATTAAAATCTGCATGGTTAGTAAGTCACATCATATTCCAGATTATGAGGTTTATTATGATCACATCTTATGGATACCGTAGTTAATCATTACCAAGTGTCATAATTACACATTTATACAAATATTACCAATCATCATTGTTCCTAGGTATCCATGTTAAATTGAGTATCACTCAACTCATCGAAACCCAAATGGGCGCACTTGATCACCCTATAAACATTCCAAGGGTGTTCCGGTGAGGGGACATCAAGCCCCGAGTCCTCACCAAATCAATTCCTGTACAGTGTGTTCTGGGACTTTCAACCCAAGGAAGCGTCATCGCCTTCCCCCTACTTTACCTTTTAGGGTATTCATGCCCAAGGACGTAACCGTCGCCCTTTTCATGTCTCACAATTTCTCTATATTGAATCATTATCAATAGAGTTAGTTTTCCTAACCATGCTTCTCAATTTATAACATGTGTCAATTCATTATGTTCCTCGCCGTACAATACAAGACGAGTCCATGTCATAGTTTCATATGTGATAATCATATAATATCAGTTCAACATAGATATATATATATTGCGGCAAAACAATCAATTTTAATTCTATAAAAACCTCACAAAAGATGAGTAATAGAATCCCTACCTTTCAAGCTTATCAACAGTCTCTTAATCCTGGAATCAATTAACGTTAGCTCCATACTCCCTTGATCCTAAGGCGTGCATAAGGACAATTAAAACTAAAGCACAACATACAACTACATTCATAAATAAATCATGTGTAAACCTATCTTACTAGTATGCCATTAAAGCTTTTATATAAATCTCTTTTGAATACCACAGTAAACAATTTTTATCTTAACACAATATAAAATGTGAACAAGTAATCTATATGTTTTAGTCCCTAATAAGATTCATCAATCACTTAGGATAATATTGGAAAGGTTGCAAGACATTAAAGAATTAGGTGGTGAGCAAAGATGGGTTCTTGGTTCAGGTTAGCAGCTGGTATACCATAACAAACTGGCAGATTTACTAGTTTCCAATACAAAAATTGAATAATTCTTAGAAAATAAAATACAACTCCGATTTAGGTTTATGATAGCTCGTTAGAAAGCCTAGGATGCTACTTTTCAAATATGCAAACCAATTCATAAAATTCATTTTAATTTAATCTTAGAATTTCAAGAAATAACCACTGCCCATAGGGGTATTACAAAGTTTAACAATATAAATTTTCTGTCTAGGGCATATACACTTAGACTTCATACATATGCTCCAAAATAGCAACAAACATATACTTAGGTTTAAGAACGCAAATTTGAATAATCCTTTAGTATAAAAGAAAATTTATAAATGAAAGACTAAATTTGTTCATAAGATTCTAACCTCGGATTATGGTTAGTTGGAAGCTTGAAATGGCTTCAAAACAGGTTCCTTTAGTTCGGTATGACTGAAATTCTTGCTCAAATGGAGGTGATGGTGGCTGATTTTTATGGCTGCCTTGAAGAAGTTCTCTAAGTATTTTGCTTCAGCAAAGAAATGAGAAGAAGAGTGTGGGAACCGTGGAAGAGAAAGGAAGAAAAGATGAAGTCTTTGAAGAGAAGTGATGGAAACAATTATAGAGGAGACATGTTGAAGCATGTCACGGAGGAAATAAAGAAAATGAGGGTCAAGAGTAGTTGGAAAAGATATCCTTATGTCTCATCTAAAGACTTTAACACACATAATGCCAATATGACATTTTTGAGATTTATTAGAAGTTCTAAGGCTTTTTAGTAATCATACTAAATAAATATAGGAGAATTTTAGAAAACTTAAAAATAGATAAAAATAAATATTATAAAATAAATTTAAATGAAGCAATTTTTTTTTTATACATTAAAAATTAATTTAATTACCTCAATACCCGTTAGAAGAATAACGGGTGTCACAGCTCTACCCCCCTTAAAGAAATTTCGTCCTCGAAATTTCAATTCAGCAATACTAGTAAAAATTTTGATTCCATTATGATTCCAATTCCGAGTCTAAACCGTTAATGTTGTTTATCTTCCAAAGTTAAGTTATCGTATCTCCACTTATTTACTTGCATAATAAATCTTACTCCTAAATCCCTCAATGAGAGTATTTCTGACAAGTTTCAACTTATAACACCGTATAATAGTCTAAGAATCTGATCAGGCATACATATTGACCATATCATGATTCCAGTCCTTCATTGTCCATGGACTGTGATTTACAATCACATTTAAGGAGATTGCCAGAGAAATTTTATATACTTCATCTTTAGGTTCATTTTCCTTTTTGAGTAAGGAAAAGTCAAATATATTTGATTTCATACCTCAACTAATAAACTAAAACATAATCATAAAACATATATCACAAACACTTATATTCAAAACCATACATTAAACTTATTCATAGAGATATTAAACGGAATCTCTGGTTGTAGACAAACCCGACATATTTTTCATTAAACAGCTATCATCATGACACAAACATTCAACCCAAATAATATATTCATATTTCATATGGAATATCCCCATAATTGACTCTGGTACTTCCACATAATATTAACAGAATATTACACATTACAAACATAATACGGATACGTTTCGAGAGTACAAGGCACTCCGTATACCAGCTATCCATATCATGCATGCTTATAGAATACAAAAACATCGATAAACAAAAGATCAGACCTTAAGAAGGATGCGTTTCGAGAGCATCAAGTACTCCGTATCCAGCCATCCCGGCATTAGGCTCAATGAATCTAAAAGATTGAACAACGACGTACCACAAGAAACACAGAATACAAGGCAAACGGTTATTCGTAACACACGAAATACGGACACACATGCCTACATGCCAAAGATAAAACAAAAAGATTACAGATGGAGATTCAAATCAATTGGCCGCTCCCGGCTTTCCCTTTCCCATTCAAGCTTGGATGTTGCAGTGTCAGATTCTGGATGTATGATTTGCATTTTATCTATCAATTCCTCAGCTGTTGAAGCAGTGACAAAGATTTGTCTCTCCGATTCTGTAGTGATGTTTTCTTCCACAGCGTAATCTAGAAATTTCAAAAGACCGTCATAAAAACCATTTACATTCAGCAGTCCCAAAGGTTTGGAATAAAAGCCCAACAATTGCCCACAAGCAACTATAAATATTTCCTCAAGAGTACCTAGACCACCAGGTAATGCTATAAAAGCATCAGAATTATAGATTATGTCTTTAAAATTTTTAGGGATACTCCTGACTCCTTCTCCCTTACCTATGGCTTCCTTACAAAGGTTTCCTTCAACTGGAATATGAGGCCAAATTCTTACATCAGTAGCGTCGCTAGACCTAGCTGCTAGTGTCATATTTACCATCATTTTTATACTACCACCCCCATAGATTATGTTAATCTTCTTGCGTGCTAGGACTTGCCCTAAGTGATTTGCAGCTTCTAAATAAGCTTTATCTTTTCCAAGGCTGGAACCACAAAAGACACAGACATTCTTTATTTTCTTCGTGGACTGGGAGGTAGACATATTTGGTTTATAGAAGTGGTTGCTTAATGTCTGCTCCACTTAGACTTCGGGTTCTACATGAGATTTTAAAGATGAGAAATATACAAAAAGGGCTAAAGAGATAGACGAGTAGGTAATGAAAAGGTAATCCAAAGATTTAAACAAAATCTTGTGCGGATAAGAAAGTAAGATAAGGTGATTGATAGTTTATAGAAAATCTGATTCACTTTTTGAAAAAGATTAGACACTAATTGTATAACTTTTGACAATTGAGAACAATTCGACAAAAGACCCTCTTGACACAACTGTAGACTTTTTGACAAATATACACCAAGTCTAGAAATTTAATATAAACGACAAATACTGTAGAACTTTTGAAATTTGAGACACAAATCTTGAAATATCTGGATAAGCTTTTCAAAATTCAAACATATTACTGTACCGTATGTAACGTGTTTGATAAGATAATATATTTTATTATATATATATTTAAGAAAATCATAAATTAAATAAGATATTAACACTTACTGTATCAATCTAATAATCACAATTATTTCAAACACAAAAGCAAATATTCTGAGTAAAAGAAAAACACAAACTGTTGAACATAAGCTAAAACTGCTTCAAATAAGTAAAGACTAAATAACCTTTATAGAGCGATGACTTATTCCCCATCCAGTTTTCTTATGGCTTGACAAACAGGATCTAAAAATACCATATTCCTGAGGCGTTGTCTTTCTGTATAAAATTTAGGCCAGAGTTTAAAAATAGCTCATTGAACATATCCACTAGGGTGACCGTGGATAGGAGGATGGATGCTATCCAAGTTCTCCTTTGAAAGTCCATCCCTACAAAACCTTATTTTATCCTCTCTATTCGTAGACATATAACCAGGTGAAGTACATTTACCGTTACAATTTTGTCTTCCACATTTGTTACAAGTGACCACGATGGCACGAGCTCTTCTTTTCATTGCACTACGACTGGTACCTGTTCCTGGTAAACCGACATCTTGACTAAAGTCACTCGGACGGATTTTCCCCTCTATTAACATTCTCACATCACAAGGGATACCAAAACGCATAAGAATCCACAACCGAGTAATTCTAGCCTTGTATTTCTTTCTGAGAATCTTTTGGGAGAGTGATGGGAAATACTTTCTCAGGTGTTGGTACTTTGGGTCCATGATGAGATGAAAGAAGAGTAAATAGAAAGGAAAAATTAAGATAGTAAATTGCAGAATCCTAGAATTCCTTCTTCTTTTAGAGGAAAAGAAGAATTTCTAATGAAAAAGAAGAGGATTTGCGATTTAGAGAGAAAATAACAAATTAAGAGAGAAAAAGTGAACTCGGAGAAATAAGCTCCTATGCACAGTAAACGTATATGTAAACAATGATTAAACCACTGTATATGACACGTATAGAGATCACGTGAGAGAGACAGTGTGAATCAAACTGATTTAAGATTTGAACTAGGCCCAAATGTTCTTAGTTGAAAATGGTCAGGTTGTTTCGGCCTTAACACATTTAGAACGAGTTAAATAACAAACATAAAATTGAAAACCAATTTGTATAAATCTTAAACTCAATTTAAAGCCCACTATAGATAAAGTTAACTATGAACAACAAATCTAATTTAACGACAACAAGGATCTTCCTGAATGATATTTAAAATCATTTCATAACAACATAATCTTCCAGCAACTCAAATAATTTTGTTTTAATCAAAACCTTATTGAACAATGCATACACCCATATGTTATTCCTAATACTCAACATCTATCAATGGATTCATCATCATTACTACCAAGGGTTTAGAATGCGACTAACCTTGAAATCAATACGATTTACGTCTTTCAACGTAGACCATATCAATGAACAAAGACACTTGATGTTACTACTTAAGAACATCTATAATCCCCACAATTCTACTTATACAATATATAATTTTTTTCATATAACAAAACCTTAGGTAACCAAAAGATTCACTGATACACTTAAATACAATGTACGTAACAAAATATTCCAATTTTGAGATTCATGCATTCTAGACTTTACACAGTCTCAACAGACCAAAAGTCTAACATTTATCTCTCTCAAGATTCAATACCATGATTCCCAACTTATATCATATTCCTCAAATATATAGAACTTTTAAGAAAAGACATTGACACTTATGTGCTCCATCGAATCCACACATAATCATTACTTAGGTTTGAATCAATTACGAAAAATTTGGCATATCTATGTCAAACTTTAAAATCAATAAATCAAGCCTTATATTTCTTATTGTTTTTCACGAGACAAAAGGCTTTTAAATCCTCGTATCTATACGAATTTCTCATCGTTTATACGAATTAGATATGCTTATAGATCCAAATATTATACGAATCTCTCATAAGCATTCTACTTATAAACTCATTCCATATAATTATCATTCCCTTATAACTATTAATACTTTCCTTCTATATAATTATTGTACTCATATAACTATTGATATTTTCATTCTATGGCCTTTCCATGTTACATCCTTCTAGACTGTATAAATCAATGTGAAGGTTCATTTTGATGATGACAATGAAAATTCAGCTTCAAAACCATCTCAAAAATATATTTTTTTAAAGTGGTGCTACACTCCCTAGGTTAACCGAACCTAGGCTCTGATACCAAAAATTCTGTAACGCCCCTATATGGGGGTTAACAGTTTTTAATGAGATAAAATAAAAATAAATAATAAAAGTAAAACCTTAAAGATTAAAATTTGCCCGGGACTTAAATGAAAACTCTCAACTCAAAAATAAAAATATAAACGACAAATAAACCACAGTTTTAATGTAACACCTTAAATTTAATAATATAAACTGTTGTCATCATCATTTTAACCCTCAACACATTGTAATACAGTCACAGAAAGTAACAATTGATGCTTACATTATCATGAAGAACATTCTCAACGATTGAAGCAGTCCCAATGTAATATAGCTACATCACTTCCTCAACTATATTTCTCGTAGCCACCTTACACTTAGTGAGTCCTGAAAAGATATAAACATAAGGGAATGAGCAACACTATGCTCAGTAGAGAAAGCCATTACTCACCTTCAGGTTTTTATCATTACCACATTAAAATCTGCATGGTTAGTAAGTCACATCATATTCCAGATTATGAGGTTTATTATGATCACATCTTATGGATACCGTAGTTAATCATTACCAAGTGTCATAATTACACATTTATACAAATATTACCAATCATCATTGTTCCTAGGTATCCATGTTAAATTGAGTATCACTCAACTCATCGAAACCCAAATGGGCGCACTTGATCACCCTATAAACATTCCAAGGGTGTTCCGGTGAGGGGACATCAAGCCCCGAGTCCTCACCAAATCAATTCCTGTACAGTGTGTTCTGGGACTTTCAACCCAAGGAAGCGTCATCGCCTTCCCCCTACTTTACCTTTTAGGATATTCATGCCCAAGGACGTAACCGTCGCCCTTTTCATGTCTCACAATTTCTCTATATTGAATCATTATCAATAGAGTTAGTTTTCCTAACCATGCTTCTCAATTTATAACATGTGTTCAATTCATTATGTTCCTCGCCGTACAATACAAGACGAGTCCATGTCATAGTTTCATATGTGATAATCATATAATATCAGTTCAACATAGATATATATATATTGCGGCAAAACAATCAATTTTAATTCTATAAAAACCTCACAAAAGATGAGTAATAGAATCCCTACCTTTCAAGCTTATCAACAGTCTCTTAATCCTGGAATCAATTAACGTTAGCTCCATACTCCCTTGATCCTAAGGCGTGCATAAGGACAATTAAAACTAAAGCACAACATACAACTACATTCATAAATAAATCATGTGTAAACCTATCTTACTAGTATGCCATTAAAGCTTTTATATAAATCTCTTTTGAATACCACAGTAAACAATTTTTATCTTAACACAATATAAAATGTGAACAAGTAATCTATATGTTTTAGTCCCTAATAAGATTCATCAATCACTTAGGATAATATTGGAAAGGTTGCAAGACATTAAAGAATTAGGTGGTGAGCAAAGATGGGTTCTTGGTTCAGGTTAGCAGCTGGTATACCATAACAAACTGGCAGATTTACTAGTTTCCAATACAAAAATTGAATAATTCTTAGAAAATAAAATACAACTCCGATTTAGGTTTATGATAGCTCGTTAGAAAGCCTAGGATGCTACTTTTCAAATATGCAAACCAATTCATAAAATTCATTTTAATTTAATCTTAGAATTTCAAGAAATAACCACTGCCCATAGGGGTATTACAAAGTTTAACAATATAAATTTTCTGTCTAGGGCATATACACTTAGACTTCATACATATGCTCCAAAATAGCAACAAACATATACTTAGGTTTAAGAACGCAAATTTGAATAATCCTTTAGTATAAAAGAAAATTTATAAATGAAAGACTAAATTTGTTCATAAGATTCTAACCTCGGATTATGGTTAGTTGGAAGCTTGAAATGGCTTCAAAACAGGTTCCTTTAGTTCGGTATGACTGAAATTCTTGCTCAAATGGAGGTGATGGTGGCTGATTTTTATGGCTGCCTTGAAGAAGTTCTCTAAGTATTTTGCTTCAGCAAAGAAATGAGAAGAAGAGTGTGGGAACCGTGGAAGAGAAAGGAAGAAAAGATGAAGTCTTTGAAGAGAAGTGATGGAAACAATTATAGAGGAGACATGTTGAAGCATGTCACGGAGGAAATAAAGAAAATGAGGGTCAAGAGTAGTTGGAAAAGATATCCTTATGTCTCATCTAAAGACTTTAACACACATAATGCCAATATGACATTTTTGAGATTTATTAGAAGTTCTAAGGCTTTTTAGTAATCATACTAAATAAATATAGGAGAATTTTAGAAAACTTAAAAATAGATAAAAATAAATATTATAAAATAAATTTAAATGAAGCAATTTTTTTTTTATACATTAAAAATTAATTTAATTACCTCAATACCCGTTAGAAGAATAACGGGTGTCACATCCCCACAATTCTACTCATACAATATATAATTTCCTCATATAACAAAACCTTAGGTAACCAAAAGATTCACTGATACACTTAAATACAATGTACGTAACGAAATATTCCAATTTTGAGATTCATGCATTCTAGACTTTACACAGTCTCAACAGACCAAAAGTCTAACATTTATCTCTCTCAAGATTCAATACCATGATTCCCAACTTATATCATATTCCTCAAATATATAGAACTTTTAAGAAAAGACATTGACACTTATGTGCTCCATCGAATCCACACATAATCATTACTTAGGTTTGAATCAATTACGAAAAATTTGGCATATCTATGTCAAACTTTAAAATCAATAAATCAAGCCTTATATTTCTTATTGTTTTTCACGAGACAAAAGGCTTTTAAATCCTCGTATCTATACAAATTTCTCATCTTTTATACGAATTAGATATGCTTATAGATCCAAATATTATACGAATCTCTCATAAGCATTCTACTTATAAACTCATTCCATATAATTATCATTCCCTTATAACTATTAATACTTTCCTTCTATATAATTATTGTACTCATATAACTATTGATATTTTCATTCTATGGCCTTTCCATGTTACATCCTTCTAGACTGTATAAATCAATGTGAAGGTTCATTTTGATGATGACAATAAAAATTCAGCTTCAAAACCATCTCAAAAATATATATTTTTTTAAAGTGGTGCTACACTCCCTAGGTTAACCGAACCTAGGCTCTGATACCAAAAATTCTGTAACGCCCCTATATGGGGGTTAACAGTTTTTAATGAGATAAAATAAAAATAAATAATAAAAGTAAAACCTTAAAAATAAAATTTGCCCGGGACTTAAATGAAAACTCTCAACTCAAAAATAAAAATATAAACGATAAATAAACCACAGTTTTAATGTAGCACCTTAAATTTAATAATATAAACTGTTGTCATCATCATTTTATCCCTCAACACATTGTAATACAGTCACAGAAAGTAACAATTGATGCTTACATTATCATGAAGAACATTCTTTACAATTGAGCAGTCCCAATGTAATATAGTTACATCGCTTCCTCAACTATATTTCTCGTAGCCACCTCACACTTAGTGAGTCCTGAAAAGATAAAAATATAAGGGTATGAGCAACACTATGCTCAGTAGAGAAAGCCATTACTCACCTTTAGGTTTTTATCATTACCACATTAAAACCTGCATGGTTAGTAAGTCACATCATATTCCAGATTATGAGGTTTATTATGATCACATCTTATGGATACCGTAGTTAATCATTACCAAGTGTCATAATTACACATTTATACAAATATTACCAATCATCATTGTTCCTAGGTATCCATGTTAAATTGAGTATCACTCAACTCATCGAAACTCAAATGGGCGCACTTGATCACCCTATAAACATTCCAAGGGTGTTCCGGTGAGGGGACATCATGCCCCGAGTCCTCACCAAATCAATTCCTGTACAGTGTGTTCTGGGACTTTCAACCCAAGGAAGCGTCATCACCTTCCCCCTATTTTACCTTTTAGGGTATTCATGCCCAAGGACGTAACCGTCGCCCTTTTCATGTCTCACAATTTCTCTATATTAAATCATTATTAATAGAGTTAATTTTCCTAACCATGCTTCTCAATTTATAACATATGTCAATTCATTATGTTCCTCGCCGTACAATACAAGACGAGTCCATGTCATAGTTTCATATGTGATACACATATAATATCAGTTCAACATAGATATATATATATATATTGCGGCAAAACAATCAATTTTAATTCTATAAAAACCTCACAAAAGATGAGTAATAGAATCCCTACCTTTCAAGCTTATCAACAGTCTCTTAATCCTGGAATCAATTAACGTTAGCTCCATACTCCCTTGATCCTAAGGCGTGCATAAGGACAATTAAAACTAAAGCACAACATACAACTACATTCATAAAATTTATTTTAATTTAATCTTAGAATTTCAAGAAATAACCACTGCCCATAGAGGTATTATAAAGTTTAACAATATAAATTTTCTGTCTAGGGCATATACACTTAGACTTCATACATATGCTCCAAAATAGCAACAAACATATACTTAGGTTTAAGAACGCAAATTTGAATAATCCTTTAGTATAAAAGAAAATTTATAAATGAAAGACTAAATTTGTTCATAAGATTCTAACCTCGGATTATGGTTAGTTGGAAGCTTGAAATGGCTTCAAAACAGGTTCCTTTACTTCGGTATGACTGAAATTCTTGCTCAAATGGAGGTGATGGTGGCTGATTTTTATGGCTGCCTTGAAGAAGTTCTCTAAGTATTTTGCTTCAGCAAAGAAATATGAAGAAGAGTGTGGGAACCGTGGAAGAGAAAGGAAGAAAAGATGAAGTCTTTGAAAAGAAGTGATAGAAACAATTATAGAGGAGACATGTTGAAGCATGTCACGGAGGAAATAAAGAAAATGAGGGTCAAGAGTAGTTGGAAAAGACATCCTTATGTCTCATCTAAAGACTTTAACACATATAATGCCAATATGACATTTTTGAGATTTATTAGAAGTTCTAAGACTTTTTAGTAATCATACTACATAAATATAGGAGAATTTTAGAAAATTTAAAAATAGATAAAAATAAATATTATAAAATAAATTTAAATAAAGCAATTTTTTTTTATACACTAAAAATTAATTTAATTACCTCAATACCCGTTAGAAGAATAACGGGTGTCACATCATGTCTTTAAATTTTTATAAAAAAATTCTTTATTTTTCAAATAGTTAAATTAGGGAAAAAATATAGACGTATATTTCTTATTTTAACATATTACATTGATACATTATCATTATTACTTAAAGTCTAAAAAAATGTAATGAATATCATTGAGTATCATTATCATTATGTATCATTAACTTAATGATATAACAATTATATAACCTATAAGATACACAAAAAGACTTAATAAATACTATATCATTAATTTAATTACATATCACAAAAAAAGGAAATATCATTCACTTGAAGTCTTAAGAAAAGAATGTCATTGAGTATCATTATCATTACATATTATTAACTTAATGATATATCAATTATATAACTAGTAAGACGCATATAAAAAAAAACTTAATAATGCTATGTCATTGATTTAATTACAACACCATAATTTCAATTTGTCAATAAAATGATACCATTAATTTAATTACAATACCCTAATTTCAATTTGTTGGTAAATCCAACTTGTTGATAAGAAAATTCTATCATTTTAAGGAATTTTAAAATCGTTATTTTAGATACCAATATGAGTTTAAGCAACAAACACCTTAATTCTATGGTTTTTTTAAAATATAATGATATCATAATTCGTTTAAAATCTTAAATACGTATGTTATAGTTATTCCAAAAAAAATAAATTAAAACTAACAATATCATTATTATGGTCATTAATGTCTTTATATATATGTATTTGGACATATAAAGAATATTCATAAACTACAAACATATTTAAATTCTACAAATAAAAAAGGGCTGTATGTCTCATTAACCCTTTAAAAAAAAGAAATTTTCATAGATGTTTAGTGTAAGATTTATTTTTTATAAATGTCACATAATGTTTATTTGTTGCGTAACTTAACATGTAATATGAATAATAATGTGACACAAATAAATATAACTTTTAAAATTGTGGCATAACATGTAATTTTCTCAAAAAAATAGAAGAGATTTTTTAAAAAATTATAGCAGATTTTTTATCATAAAGATGAAATATGGTAGAATTTTTAAAATATCGTAAGAATAACCAAAATTAACATTATTAAAATAATTATTATGTAATTTTATAGCATAAAATGTAACATTTTATTATATAATTTTTGTTATTTTTATTATATTTTGAAAACTTTGCTACACTTCAACTCCGTCATAAGAAGTGTAATTTTTAAAAAAAAAACAAAGGAGAAAATTAAAGGGCCAGTTAGGTAGTGTTTTTAAAATGGCTTTATTTTGAAAAATGAGAAATTTTAAAGAATTATACTAATATTAATTTTGAAATTTTTGCTTTAAAAATTATGCAAAAACATTTCTAAAAACATTTGGAAAAAGTATCTAGAGTATGTAATAAAGAGCATAAAAATTTTTAAATAAAAAAAAAAGTTGTCTATGCCTCTCTCATTGGGGGGACGTTTTCCTATATTTTACCCGTGTGACGCCCAATTTTCAGTTCTGTTGTCTGACCACTGGCAGGAGAGGAAAAAAAAAAGGTGAGAAAATAAGAGAAAACAGAAAATTTGCCCGTCGAGTAAGAGTAGAAAGATAAGTTATGAATCGATGAGGAAAGCGAGCTAGCACTTCTTTAGTTTTGTGTTATTATCTTAGAATTCAGTTATTCTTAAGTTGGGATAAGATAAGGGAAGGTGAGGAAAATATGTTGATGTAACGCCTTTCTCTAGATTTTTCCACAAAAAAAAAAGCATTTTTTTTCGGTTTCCTAATTATCAAATTATGTAAAAAAAAAAATTAGTTCTTTTATATTTTTGAGGACAAAATAATTAGTTCTTTTAAGATTAATTAAAACAATGAATCACCTCTCAAACATCGTCACCATATTGTTAAGTCTTTTTTTTTTATAGAAAATTACATTGTATGCCACTCTTTTACAAGTTTTGTTTATTTATGTCACATTTAAAAAATTTATGTCAGACTATTATTCATATGATATGTTAACTTATGCTATAAATAATAATAAAAAAAATTTCTTCTCCAAGTTTTGATCTCTATCTCTACACTTATTTTCCCCATTTATAACTCTTAAAATCTTTCTTTACTAATTCTTAATTAAGAATATTATCTCTTTCAACGCAAGAAATGTCATACCCGCCGTAACTATACATAAAAGGCCTCTCCATGCAAATCCCTACATCAAAGTTCAATCCATTTCCTAGAGAGAAAGAGATGGGAGAAAAGAAAAGTGAGGTGATTGTGCTTCGGACATGGCCTAGTGCCTATTGCAAGAGGGTTGAGTTAGCCCTTAAACTTAAGGGCATACCCTATGAGTACGTAGAAGAAGATCTATCCAACAAAAGTGAGCTCCTTCTTCTCCACAATCATGTCCAGAAAAAGGTACCCGTGCTTGTGCACAAAGGGAAAGCCATCGCAGAATCGCTTGTCATCGTTGCGTACATCGATGGGACTTGGAACGGGGAGCCTAAGCTATTACCTGAGGATCCTTTTGAGAGAGCTAAAGTTCGTTTTTGGGTTGACTTCTTTGATCAGAAGGTATGTATATGTCAATTTTAAGATAGGGTAGAATTTATTTTAAAACGTCATATACGTATTTTTATTTCAATGTGATTTTAATAAAGTCTTAACATTCAGAAACTTAAATTACCATAAAGAATCCCTACTATAGGAAGCTCCCATTTTGATGTGCTTAGTGTTTAGCGGCAACCAATGTGAAAAACATGTTATAAAATTAAATTTTAGTGATCATAAGAGTGACAATTAATTTTCCATGTAATTTGTCACAAATAATAGCCTTCCTATAAATTATTTGCTCAAATAGGGTATAATTTGTGTCTTTAGAAATTCAAACTTTGTGTACTCCTTCCCTTTCCATTCTCAGATTATGTTGGCTATGTTTCCCATCCTCACGTCCAAAGGCAAAGAACAAGAAAAGGCGATCGATGACATGAACGAGTTGTTGAGGGTGTTTGAAGATGGAATCAAGAGGGATTTTCCCGGAAAATTCCCCTTCTCAAATGATCAGGCACTGGGGCTCTTGGACATCATTGTGGGAACAGCTTCATGCAACTATGAAGCATTTAATGAGGCAATTGCAGAGGCTATGACCCCTGAAAAGACCCCACCACACTTCTTGTTGTGGGTGAATGTTCTCAAACGACACCCTCTCGTGAAGCAGACTCTCCCACCTCATGACAAATTGGTGGCCAAAATGAAAGAGGTGTATCCTAAAGCCTGAAATCTAGCCAATGAAGAGATTTAATGTCAATACCTAGTTAGTGTTTGTTTTGTGGAATTATATTATGTGAGCAAATATGTTGTGCAGGTTGTGTTATGTACTGAATATATTCTGTTCATAATTAATGCCATGCCTATATATATTATTAGCATTGCTTCTAGTTTCCTTGTGCAATGGACTCTGTTTTCCTCTGTTTGCCAGTGGGGTGAACTTTTTCTTGCCAGATTTTAAAATAAAATGAAAACTGTGAAGTAGCTCTGAAACATCTTCTCCAAGCTTTGTCAGACAGATTGTGCTTAGGAAAACAGTTGTTGGCCATAGATTTAAAAGCTATAAATGCCCGTTTGAGGTTGTCCACATCTATGGTGAATGAATTATGTGCAAGAATCACAAGAAAGTTTAGTGATATTCCAATAACATAGGCTTCATTTGATAACCTTGTTGGAAATTAGTTCCAACCACTACAGTATAAAGTTTTCAAATATACAGTGTAAAGCAAAAATTTGTTATAATGTAAAACTCTCATATGCTACAATATTTTGATATCAACTTATAGTTGGAACTATGTTACCAATACTCTAATATTTTCCAAAAGAAAAAAAAGGAAAAAGAAATTCTAATGGTTTGAATGTCGTTTTCCTAGAAGCTAATTGATCTTAAATCCAAATCCCGACCCCAAATTAAATAACCAGAGCTAAGGAAAGAAACCCATAGCATTGGAAGCGACGATGACTCTAGAATAACAACATTGATTCAACGCGACAACATAAAGAATGACATCCCAAAAAAGACATTAAACTGCCTCAAATAAAATAATGGATATATTATACTGACACTTATTATGTTTTGCCCAAATTATAAAAAGACATTCATGACTAAAACTAATCATACTGACACCCCGTGAGCTTGAATCTATTAACTTTTTATATAAAATAACAAAAATACCCTTTAAATCTCAGTCATTGATCCAAAAGCATCAAATCACAACCATTTATTTTTTTTTACCAAAAAAATAAAAATCAACAAAAAAAGAAAAACAAAAAAAAACAAAATCTTTTTTACCAAAAAAATTAAAAATCCTTAAAAAAATCAAAACCATGAAAAAAAAAAAAAAAAACAAAAGGCTTCCCTCCTTGTCCCTCCACCCCAATTGACCCCCACCTAAATCCACACGGCCCTCCCTTTGCCAATGACCACACCACTGGGCCCAGCAACGCCACCCGGCCCCCCTTTTGCTGTGCCCAACACCATCCGCCCCCATCTGGGCGTCCAACTCAGCCCGCCCCCATTCCACTGATCACGCCTCCGTCCAATCAAGCACAACCATCCCCGTCATCCCCCTCCCAATCACACCCAGCCATCTCGCCATCGTCTCGACCCCATCAGGCCTCCCCTAGATAGAGTTTTATATTTATTTTATTTTTTTACCATTACAATTTTTTCTCAAAAAATATTTGTTTTCTTTATGTTTTTATAACTTTGATATAAATTTTTTTTATCTTTTATGAGAAATAAAGCAATAAAGGAGAGTAAGAATTTTTTTTAGGTTTTGTTAGAATTAGTTAGTTTTATGAAAAAATAAACCATTTTTTCATAATTGAATTGTTATTCTGTTGAAATCAGTGAGTTTTGGTTTTGTTGTAATTAATTTGTTGTAATTGTATTTTATCTTATTGTGGACATAATTTTTATATTTGGAGGGAAAAAAAGAAAAGAAAAAATATTTTATCTTTAATTGGAGTGAAATTTATAGATATAAATGTGTACAAATTATTTAAACTCATTTTTAACGTTAAAGACGAGTAAAATCGTCATTTTTAACCGCATAAAATAACTAAAAGAATTTTTGGTATATTAAATTAAATTAATAGTAAACTAACGGTCAACCCTCATGGTCAACTAATAGAAAAGGTCTTTCTGTAACTTTTTTAAAAAGTTAGAAGGTATCAGTATAATTAATTTTGATATAGAGAATATCTTTATAATTTAAGTAAAACAAAAAAGGTGTCAGTATAATTTACCCTAAAATAACCAAAGCCAAGGAAAAGAACCCCACAGCATTGCAAGCGACGATAACTCCAGAAGAACGACATTGATTCAAAGCAACAAGACATTGATTCAAAGCAACAACGTAAAGAACGACATCCCAGAAAGGACACCAAACTAATTAGAGGATGATAACCCAAAACGACATCAAATGAATGAACAAAAACCGACATCAATGGGATAAACGAAAACCACTTAAAACGATGGTAAGATGCAAACGAAATGAAACCACGAAATGACAATAACAAATAATAATAATAATAATAATAAAAGGAAAGCGACAAAGAGGAAACCACAATGACCCAACACGACAGCAACATGACACGACATTAACTCCACAAACAACAGCAACTAATAGCGACAATAACCCAATAGGAACCTGAAACAGAAAACGACAATAACGTGAAATTGACTAAGACCACCTAAAAACGACAGCAACAAAAAATGACAACAAGAAGAAAATGTCGTTCAAACTTTCAAGAAGTGCAACCCAAAAAACGTCAAGTGAAAACGGTAAACCATCTAAAAACGACATTGACTGAATAAACGGCAACAACATAAAAACGACATTAAAAGAAGAAAGCGTGACCTAGAAACGACATGACTGCTATTTTAATGGTCTTTAATAGTTAAACAAATCCTTGTGTTGGGTGGATTTGAACTTTAAACCTAACCTAATCAATTTATCCAGGGGAGAATGAATTAGTAGCATCTTTTAAACAAGATAAAAATACATGTAAAAAATTTTGGACAAGTTACTGAAAAACAATACCGGATTTTTTCATTACCAATTTAGCAAATCTGATACTGAATAGCAGTAAATTCTGGATTTATAACAGCATCAAATTTAGTAAATCTAAAATTTATTGATAAATATTGAATTCACTTCATGACTAAATTTAATAAATCTTGAAATTACCCTGTGGTTAAATTTAATGAATTCGAGATTCGCTAATAAACTCAAATTTTTTTTCTTTCACCTAAATATGCCATTTAGGTAATAGCTACAATTTCCCAATAAT
The DNA here is from genome assembly GCA_025403435.1 of Artocarpus heterophyllus. Classification (NCBI taxonomy): domain Eukaryota; kingdom Viridiplantae; phylum Streptophyta; class Magnoliopsida; order Rosales; family Moraceae; genus Artocarpus; species Artocarpus heterophyllus. Next base: position 5,591,018 of record CM046340.1, read on the forward strand.
GTCAAGGCGTTTGTCAAATCCATCTTCCACTAACAAAATCCAAATAACAGCAGGAGCATATTCACAGGGGTACTTGTTTCCAAACCTTATTCACGTAAATATATATATATATATATATATATATATATATATATATAATAATTTTGGAAAATCCATACTCAAGACAATCGAGCTTGAAAGGCCTTGAGCCTATCAACCAATCTATCATGATCAGGAAGCCTCTCTCTGATCAAAGGGCATTCCCTAAGAGAATTCACCCACGACAGAAATGTTGGGTTCTTTTTGGGTGAAATAATCACCGCAACAACCTCATGGAAAGCTGGATTGCTGCAAGCCTACGGGTTCACTACAATCCCAAAAAAGCTCACATTGCCATCGTCGTTGGATTCCTTCTTCAAATACTTTCAGCAACTCCCTGAACTCTTCAATGGCTTTCTCTCTTCCTTGCCCTTTTGATCCGCCTATTGTGTATGGCTGGTATTATCTATACATAATGATAGCAAAATTTGCTTAGTGTTTGCAAAGACGGAGCCCGAAAAATTAGTAAGTGCAAGGAGAAGAGGTGCAGTGTGGCTGAATTAATAAAATAAGGGGCAAAATTGATTTTAAAGAAGCGAAATATATTTTTTATAAAATTTTATATACAAATTTATGAAAAAGAGAAAATTCAAATAACGGCTGCTCACCCTCCAACTTATATGGTCCGCTCATGAGTGTTTGCAAGTGTACATATATAACACAACTACTTGTGTGATAGGAGAGGCCGATGTATCCATAAGTCACCGTTTAGAATGTCGCATCATTTTAGAATCAAACAATATGCAAATGTAATAAAATATGATAGATATATCTAATATCATATATAACAGACATCTAGAATCAAGTGCAATAGATATCTTGTAGCTCCCTAAAATCAAGCATTTACAGAATTGTAATTGTAGGCTAATTTTGCGCCTATCTCAAAATTGAAATCTTAATTTTAAAAACCACGTGCAGAGAAAAAAAAAATCACTAAACTCGTTAAGATTATAATAAAAGTGCTAGGGAGGCTCAAAATTTGCTAATGATCAAGCCCTAACGTAATACATCATATATATATAGGTAAATGTAAAACTCTATGGGCCAAAAACATAAACTAAACAGCCCAACAACAATGGTCCGTACCTCAAGGGCGAAGCCCCCACACCCCCGGCGAGATCAGTGGTGGGCTACGAGATCGGGCCTATTGGCCCAATCCTCTCTGCTACCACCACAATCTCATGAAAAATCCCATTTTTGTTTTTCACCATAATTTGTCGCACCGCGAGCTTTTCGAGTCGGGCCAAACTGAATTTGGGTCACCATACTTTAACAAACTGTTTAGTGGCAATTTTAATCCTATAATGCCTAATTTCCGTGCTCTTGGCAGCCACTAATTAGAAATTTAATTGCGATCATTCACCATTAGGTGTGCATGTTTATCGACAAAAACCAAGTTTTGTCACTTCTATTGACTTTTAATGACAATTATATGGTGGCTACATTGAGATAATATTAGATTTTAGTGGAAAAATTCTTGGTTCCACTAATAGGTATCTTTCTCACCGGTAATAACGATTTTCTAGACTAAAATTTTCTTGAAAATTAGATATGAAACTTTAATATCTTTTAAGTGAATAATTAATGATAATGAAAATATTCAGCAAGATTGAGTCTGATTTGCTTGTGTATTTACACAGAAAGATCAAAAGATATTTATGCCCGATGCCACCAGTTGAAGGTGGGGATTAAGTATATTACAGCTAAAAACTATTTACACATAGTGTCACATTAAATATCATATTTGATAAAAGTTTTTTCTTATAAGGACTAAAATGTCCTAAAATAGTTAGGCTCTTTTTTTTTTTTCCCACTTTCTTCCATGCTGTCTTTCTTTCAAATTGCTAATAATAGAAGTACATATTTAAAATTCTAATTTTAGTGTAATGATATAGTTGTGGTATTTTTTACAAATATTTTTTTAATGGCATAAATCAATTTAAATGTTTAATTTGTTTCATGCTTGTAAAATCCCAAAGATCTACTATTTAGGTATAAGAAAATAGTTTATAGACTAATCAAAATAAAAAAAATATATATATACAAAATGGTTTGATAAAACCTATATGAAAGATGTAATAAGATACTTAGAAAGTCCTATCATCACGATAAACTTAAAGCAACTATATTTCATGCTGGTAACTTTATTAACCTGTCTCTGCACATGATTGTAGTCTGGCAATTTATTTTGGACCACCAAATGAGAGCAAATTCGTCTGTAGTCGAACACTACAATGGGCCAGTTCTTGAGACGGAATTCCTATGTAGTCACTCACTACAATGGGCCAGTTCTTCAATCTTCTTCTTTTTCTTTTTTCTTTTTTACGGTAATAAAGCCAATTCTTCAATTCATGGGAGAAATATCGTTTTTCAAAAAAAAAAAAAAAATGAAAGTGACTTAAATTTAAAAATATTATGCCGCCTAATTAACTTTACTATTTACTAGAGCACAATAAAGGTTAGCTCAAGTGACTGTCTGCGCATCAGAGTTCAAAATTATTGAAAAAATTATATATCATGCCACATTTTTAAAATAAGATTTTATTTATATCAGACTTGAAATAGTTATATCGTATTATTAGTCATATTATTTATTTAAGTTATACTATATTAAAATATTTATGGTATTTATAAAAAGTAAGTTTCAAAACATGACATATGTGAAAATTCCCCTTATATTATCACTGTATTAAAAAAACACAAGTGTTTTTTTATACCTCCCATGATTGGTTTAGGTTTTCAACTCTTACAAAGAAAAGTTGGGGAATTTTCCCTTGGTTCTCTTAATTTTCTTCTTTATTTTTGTGTCATTCTCTTTCAATTCTATCATTTTGAGTTGGTATGTAATATAAGAAAGTTGGGTATAAATATTTTACTGTTTAAAAAATTACATAAATTTTTATGTTCCTCTATTGAGGGGCATTCCTCTAAAATTCCTAAAGAAGAAATAACACAATTATAGCTACAGCTTCAACTTTTTGAGCAAGATTTCAGCTTTAACTTTGTTGTAAATCAAAATAATGGCTCTTTTGAACTTTTTTTTTTTTTTTTTTTGGCGTGTGTATTTCTAGACATCGAGTTCACGTTTGGTTGAGCGAAAAAAAGAGGAGTTAATTTGCAACACTAAACTTTGGAAAAAAGAAGAAGAAGAAGGTATCCTTGAAAATCAGCAACATCTTCATTAATTTGTATATGTATATCATGTCTAATCAAATGTGTATGCATTATTACACAAGTATTTGGCCAAGTTTAGGTTAATGATATATCCCAAACCTAGTGCTAATTTGTATCCCTAAAAGAGGTCCAATAAATACTGTGGCAGAGAAATGATTACCCATGTCAACATGGAAAAAGCAAAAACGAAGTTTCCATGTGAACCTTTTTGTTAACGAAACTGATCTGGTTTAGTTTCTGCTGACACCAAATTAACTGGTCTCTAGTTAATCGTGACATACTTAGCACTCTTGAAACAAGCCTCAACTCAACTTGAGCCAAAAACAATACATGTTGAAGCCGGCCTTCTCCTTGGTGCTTTTGGAGCTTCTTCACCACGCAATTTCCGCTCCTCTGTATGTCCTTGACCCTTCTCTCCTTCTACAAAACAAACATCAATTCACATTTTAGGTGTCGGTGTTAAAATAAGAAAAAAAAAAAACACGGATACTATTATCATGCATAGATCTGAATCATTATATAAAATTATGTTAAATGTAAATATTGTTTGATTTCGATAAGATTTGACGTTTAAAACATGCAATATCGATAAAATGTAGTACTATAAAAGTAGCCTAGTCAAAGTTTTCATAAAGCAAACCTTTTGGAGATTTTTCTTTATGTCCATCAGAAGCTTAGAGTCAATAGGGTCAGTCACAGTTTGTTGAGCAACTTTTGAGTTGTTGCTCTTTTCATCTTTCCGAAGAAATTCCCAGAATGTAGACATTGCTTCCACAATGATTTTTGCCAAACTCTCACAATAAATTGCATCTTCATTGCCTTCCATTAAGTACTGCTTATCTTTCACGCAATCATCTGAAATATAATTTCAAAAAAAAAACAAAACAAAACACATTAGTACAGAGTTAGTCACACTACTAGAAAGAACACCAACAAAAATTAATGCAAAAGTGTCGAATTCGTCGCTACCTTTTACGGCGGGAACTTGTATGAGGCTACGAATAACACATCGATTCTTGACGTAGTTTTGAACTCTCGGTCCTTGGAATGATTCATCCTCTACAAATCTCTGAAGAAGCACTTGAAAAAGCTGGAAGTCGGAGGCCACAAGGTTGTACCGATGAGAGCCTCGAGCGTCGTCGTTTTGGAGCAAGTCTTGGATTTTCCTGTGCTGCCAATGAAGGATTTCCCAAGACAGGCAAACTTGTCCTACGTACACCAGTTCAAAGTCATTTTGCAACTTTCCGGCATATTCTAGAATTGCGTCAGCTTCTTTCCGTGCTTTGCGCGACAACAAGCTCTTAACAATCGGAACCAAAGGCTTTTGATTTGGCATTGATTTGAATTTACCTTTCAGCTGTAGAAAACCTGATCAACCACAGAAAATTATTTATAGTTTTTGTACTCAACTTGATCATACCAGTAGATATGGATATGAAATCATAATTTAATAAGACAAGTGAGAGAAATGAAGATCATATAGGTCCACACACCATATAGCAGCTAAAATTTTTCTTTTTCCCGCAAGAGAATCTTTCTATAAAATAATCTTCTTAGTGCATTAACTACGTCGATTATGCACAACTTTCTGATTAATTAGTGCATTACCTACTACGTTGATAATGCAACTTAAAACAAGGAAAGAGAAAAATTTTACTTCTATTTGAAAAACAATTGACAGTTTGAAAAGCTAAAAAAAAAGCGGATGATCAACTTCAAGGAAAAAGAAAATAATAATAAATAAATACTATGAAATATTGATTTTTAAATGCCAATGAGAGACATTGATAAAACTTTTGTAAGAAAAAAGTAATCAACTTACCAATTGCATGCATGGTTTGGTTATTCAAGATGTCAAGTTTCCTCATCTTTTCTGCATACGTTCTGTGCACTTTCCGCATCTCTTCAATCCGGTCTTTGTAACCAAACTTCAACTCAATCTTCATAGGCTTCAAATTCAGATGATGATCATCTTCTTTCGTCGCTGATTCCGGATCCGATTCCTCTTCGAAAATGGTGGGCAGCCCTCCAGTTCTGGCATTCCTCAGTTCCCATTTGAGTTGCTCTATTACGTCCTCATGTTCCCAAGCAAACTCCATCTTCTTACCTTTACAAGTCACTTTCTCTTCTTCTTCCTCCTCTTCTTCATCTTTTTCTTCATATTGGTCCTCAACTTCTGCAGAATCCTCTTCCACTGAGAAAGATTTCGGACTTTTCGCGTTACGGTGGGGTTCTAATTCTAATTCTATGTATTCCTCCTCATCATCAAAATCAGAGTGTTCCTCAAAAAGAAATCCCTCAACATGATTCTCTACATTCTTCTCATTCTCATCAATGGCCTGAATATCGTTTTCAAACTTAAAGTCTTGAAATTCACGAGTGATATTGGAATGAATGATAAAAGTTTCTTCATCTCTCAATGACACATCACCTGAAATATTATTAGGTACTGGTTTTGCATCGGAAGAAGGTGAGGTGCAATTCTCCGAAAATGATTCGACATTTTCGGATAAATCACGAGCCATGTCAGAAAGCTCAGTTTCAGGAGAATTTTCTTCTTCGTCGTCGTCTTCTTCTTGTTCTTGTTTCTCTAAGACTTCTTCAATACTCGAAGTTTCGGTTTCGGATAATTCCTTCTCTTGTTTCACATCCTCTGTTTCTTCTTCAATACTCAGAATTTCGGTTTCAGATAATTCCTTCTCTTTTTTCACATCCTCTGTTTCTGCTTCAATACTCGAAGTTTCGATTTTGAAAAATTCCTTCTCTTGTTTCATATCCTCTGTTTCTTCTTCTACGCTTGAAGTTTCGGTTTCGGATAATCCCTTCTCTTGCTCTGTTTCTGGTCCTGAACTTGCAGAGAGAAACTCTAGCTCAGAAGGTAATTGGGTCTTGGGAATTTGGGAATCAGGAATAACGGGACTAAACTCGTTGGAGCCAAAGTACAGTTCTTGAACGGTGAAGCTCAGAGCTTTCGGTTCTTCCAAGAAGCCATTGATGCCATTGAAAGAAAAGAACTCGCATTTTTTTGTTGTGTCTGTAGCTGAAGAACTCTCCAAAACATCACAATCCTCACCAATCTCTTCTTCTCTTTGATCATGATGATAATTTGGCCTGTTTTGGACATGAAAATCAACCTCTTTTTCTCCGAATACATCAATATCTGTACGCCTAAAACTCCTCGAATCAGTGTGATCACTCTTGTTCTTCTGATCAATTTCCTCCAATCTGAAAAATCAGAGCAACAATTTAACCCAAAATCAGAGATAGCCAAAAAAAAAAAATGACCCAAAGAAAAAAAATTCTTGATCAAACATACCTGAATAAAAATCGAGTAATGAAGCCAAAAACAAAATATAAATAGCCCCAGACGAAAACCCAGATGGAACCAACAACCCCAACCATGTTTCCGTACAGAACCCTGTTGAAGAGGTGCTCATGAAGCAAATCAAAATGGGTTTTAAAAACGAGAAAGTTTCTGTTACCCATCATTTCAATCAACTTCTGGGGTTAAATTTTTCTTCCTTCTTCTTCTTCTTTCCTTTTTCTAAATCCTAAGCAAAGTTATTATAGAATTTTGGATTTCTCAATCGAAATCCATTGGGGAAAGTGGATGCTCCACTTGTGGACAGCGAAATTTGTGGTGATGTGCTTGCTGCGAGATTGAGGGAGGTAATTTAGCGCAGAATAATATGGTGCAACCACAAGGGAGAAAGAAAGAATGAATGAAAGAAAGCTACGTGTGACTGTATTAAAGAGAATATATTATATAATAAAAATTAAGTGAGATTTCTACGATAAGGCCTGAAAAATGGACTATCATGCAGTAAGATTATATTTTTCGCCATCTAAGGATGAAAAATATGCAATATAAATTGTGAGAGGAAAAGAATTTCTCAACGCAACAGGTTATTGAGAAAAGGAAAATTCTGTGTTTTCTGGTTGTGGACGAATATTCTCATTCTAAACTCATCAAGGACATCGGAGACCCACACGTTACAGAAGTGAAGTTAGAAGGGTCAAAATATCGTTGAAAACTTGAAGTTGACGACTTCACAAAAATAACAAAATAAAAAAAAAAAAGAAAAATTTAAAAGCCGTTTTCCTATTGGATCGGATTCACAGTGTTCACTTTTTTTTTTTTTTTCATTTCTTTTTCCTTTTGTTATTTTAGGAACAGCGTTGTACTTTGTACAGAACAGTTTAATTTTACCAATTTTGACACTTAAAATCTAGCAACGCCAATTCACCAAAAAATAATCCAGTAACCCCAATGTTGTTTTATTTTAAGAGGCCTTTTCCTTTTTTTAAGAGCGGAAGGGTAGTCTTATAACTTGGGAGCTCATGAGTTCATTTTTTACTCTCACTCTTCTTTTTAACTCTTGTATTCCTTTATTTATTTTAATAATTGCTGGAGACCACGATAAGAATTTTAAAAAGTATCATCTTTGTTAGTATATGTAACGCCCCTATGTGGGGGTTAACAGTTTTTAATGAGATAAAATAAAAATAAATAATAAAAGTAAAACCTTAAAAATAAAATTTGCCCGGGACTTAAATGAAAACTCCCAACTCAAAAATAAAAATATAAACGACAAATAAACCACAGTTTTAATGTAGCACCTTAAATTTAATAATATAAACTGTTGTCATCATCATTTTAACCCTCAACACATTGTAATACAGTCACAGAAAGTAACAATTGATGCTTACATTATCATGAAGAACATTCTCAACAATTGAAGCAGTCCCAATGTAATATAGCTACATCACTTCCTCAACTATATTTCTCGTAGCCACCTCACACTTAGTGAGTCCTGAAAAGATATAAACATAAGGGAATGAGCAACACTATGCTCAGTAGAGAAAGCCATTACTCACTTTTAGGTTTTTATCATTACCACATTAAAATCTGCATGGTTAGTAGGTTACATCATATTCCAGATTATGAGGTTTATTATGATCACATCTTATGGATACCGTAGTTAATCATTACCAAGTGTCATAATTACACATTTATACAAATATTAACAATCATCATTGTTCCTTGGTATCCATGTTAAATTGAGTATCACTCAACTCATCGAAACCCAAATGGGCGCACTTGATCACCCTATAAACATTCCAAGGGTGTTCCGGTGAGGGGACATCAAGCCCCGAGTCCTCACCAAATCGATTCCTGTACAGTGTGTTCTGGGACTTTCAACCCAAGGAAGCGTCATCGCCTTCCCCCTATTTTACCTTTTAGGGTATTCATGCCCAAGGACGTAACCGTCGCCCTCTTCATGTCTCACAATTTCTCTATATTGAATCATTATTAATAGAGTTAGTTTTCCTAACCACGCTTCTCAATTTATAACATGTGTCAATTCATTATGTTCCTCGCCGTACAATATAAGACGAGTCCATGTCATAGTTTCATATGTGATAATCATATAATATCAGTTCAACATAGATATATATATTGCGGCAAAACAATCAATTTTAATTCTATAAAAACCTCACAAAAGATGAGTAATAGAATCCCTACCTTTTAAGCTTATCAACAGTCTCTTAATCCTGGAATCAATTAACGTTAGCTCCATACTCCCTTGATCCTAAGGCGTGCATAAGGACAATTAAAACTAAAGCACAACATACAACTACATTCATAAAATTTATTTTAATTTAATCTTAGAATTTCAAGAAATAACCACTGCCCATAGAGGTATTATAAAGTTTAACAATATAAATTTTCTGTCTAGGGCATATACACTTAGACTTCATACATATGCTCCAAAATAGCAACAAACATATACTTAGGTTTAAGAACGCAAATTTGAATAATCCTTTAGTATAAAAGAAAATTTATAAATGAAAGACTAAATTTGTTCATAAGATTCTAACCTCGGATTATGGTTAGTTGGAAGCTTGAAATGGCTTCAAAACAGGTTCCTTTACTTCGGTATGACTGAAATTCTTGCTCAAATAGAGGTGATGGTGGCTGATTTTTATGGCTGCCTTGAAGAAGTTCTCTAAGTATTTTGCTTCAGCAAAGAAATGAGAAGAAGAGTGTGGGAACCGTGGAAGAGAAAGGAAGAAAAGATGAAGTCTTTGAAAAGAAGTAATAGAAACAATTATAGAGGAGACATGTTGAAGCATGTCACGGAGGAAATAAAGAAAATGAGGGTCAAGAGTAGTTGGAAAAGATATCCTTATGTCTCATCTAAAGACTTTAACACACATAATGCCAATATGACATTTTTGAGATTTATTAGAAGTTCTAAGGCTTTTTAGTAATCATACTAAATAAATATAAGAGAATTTTAGAAAACTTAAAAATAGATAAAAAATAAATATTATAAAATAAATTTAAATGAAGCAATTTTTTTTTTATACATTAAAAATTAATTTAATTACCTCAATACCCGTTAGGAGAATAACGGGTGTCACAGCTCTACCCCCCTTAAAGAAATTTCGTCCTCGAAATTTCAATTCTAGCAATACTAGTAAAAATTATGATTCCACTATGATTCCAATTCTGAGTCTAAACCGTTAATGTTGTTTGTCCTCCAAATTTAAGTTATCGTATCTCCACTTATTTACTTGCATAATAAATCTTACTCCTAAATCCCTCAATGAGAGTATTTCTGACAAGTTTCAACTTATAACACCGTATAATAGTCTAAGAATCTGATCAGGCATACATATTGACCATATCATGATTCCAGTCCTTCATTGTCCATGGACTGTGATTTACAATCACATTTAAGGAGATTGCCAGAGAAATTTTATATACTTCATCTTTAGGTTCCTTTTCCTTTTTGAGTAAGGAAAAGTCAAATATATTTGATTTCATACCTCAACTAATAAACTAAAACATAATCATAAAACATATATCACAAACACTTATATTCAAAACCATACATTAAACTTATTCATAGAGATATTAAACGGAATCTCTGGTTGCAAACATACCCGACATATTTTTCATTAAACAGCTATCCTCATGACACAAACATTCAATCCAAATAATATACTCATATTTCATATGGAATATCCTCATAACTGACTCTGGTACTTCCACATAATATTAACAGAATATTACACATTACAAACATAATACGGATACGTTTCGAGAGTACAAGGCACTCCGTATACCAGCTATCCATATCATGCATGCTTAGAGGATACAAAAACATCGATAAACAAAAGATCGGACCTTAAGAAGGATGCGTTTCGAGAGCATCAAGTACTCCGTATCCAGCCATCCCGGCATTAGGCTCAATGAATCTAAAAGATTGAACAACGACGTACCCCAAGAAACACAGAATACAAGGCAAACGGTTATTCGTAACACACGAAATACGGACACACATGCCTACATGCCAAAGATAAAACAAAAAGATTACAGATGGAGATTCAAATCAATTGGCCGCTCCCGGCTTTCCCTTTCCCATTCAAGCTTGGATGTTGCAGTGTCGGATTCTGGATGTACGATTTGCATTTTATCTATCAATTCCTCAGCTGTTGAAGCAGTGACAAAGATTTGTCTCTCTGATTCTGTAGTGATGTTTTCTTCCACAGCGTAATCTAGAAATTTCAAAAGACCGTCATAAAAACCCTTTACGTTCAGCAGTCCCAAAGGTTTGGAATAAAAGCCCAACAATTGCCCACAAGCAACTATAAATATTTCCTCAAGAGTACCTAGACCACCAGGTAATGCTATAAAAGCATCAGAATTATAGATTATGTCTTTAAAATTTTTAGGGATACTCCTGACTCCTTCTCCCTTACCTATGGCTTCCTTACAAAGGTTTCCTTCAACTGGAATATGAGGCCAAATTCTTACATCAGTAGCGTCGCTAGACCTAGCTGCTAGTGCCATATTTACCATCATTTTTATACTACCACCCCCATAGATTATGTTAATCTTCTTGCGTGCTAGGACTTGCCCTAAGTGATTTGCAGCTTCTAAATAAGCTTTATCTTTTCCAAGGCTGGAACCACAAAAGACACAGACATTCTTTATTTTCTTCGTGGACTGGGAGGTAGACATATTTGGTTTATAGAAGTGGTTGCTTAATGTCTGCTCCACTTAGACTTCGGGTTCTACATGAGTTTTTAAAGATGAGAAATATACAAAAGGGGCTAAAGAGATAGACGAGTAGGTAATGAAAAGGTAATCCAAAGATTTAAACAAAATCTTGTGCGGATAAGAAAGTAAGATAAGGTGATTGATAGTTTACAGAAAATCTGATTCACTTTTTGAAAAAGATTAGACTCTAATTGTATAACTTTTGACAATTGAGAACAATTCGACAGAAGACCCTCATGACACAACTGTAGACTTTTTGACAAATATACACCAAGTCTAGAAATTTAATATAAACGACAAATACTGTAGAACTTTTGAAATTTGAGACACAAATCTTGAAATATCTGGATAAGTTTTTTCAAAATTTAAACATATTACTGTACCGTATGTAACGTGTCTGATAAGATAATATATTTTATTATATATATATATTTAAGAAAATCATAAATTAAATAAGATATTAACACTTACTGTATCAATCTAATAATCACAATTATTTCAAACACAAAAGCAAATATTCTGAGTAAAAGAAAAACACAAACTGTTGAACATCAGCTAAAACTGCTTCAAATAAACAAAGACTAAATAACCTTTATAGTGCGATGACTTATTCCCCATCCAGTTTTCTTATGGCTTGGCAAACAGGATCTAAAAATACCATATTCCTGAGGTGTTGTCTTTCTGTATAAAATTTAGGCCAGAGTTTAAAAATAGCTCCTTGAACATATCCACTAGGGTGACCGTGGAGAGGAGGATGGATGCTATCCAAGTTCTCCTTTGAAAGTCCATCCCTACAAAACCTTATTTTATCCTCTCTATTCGTAGACATATAACCAGGTGAAGTACATTTACCGTTACAATTTTGTCTTCCACATTTGTTACAAGTGACCACGATGGCACGAGCTCTTCTTTTCATTGCACTACGACTGGTACCTGTTCCTGGTAAACCGACATCTTGACTAAAGTCACTCGGACGGATTTTCCCCTCTATCAACATTCTCACATCACAAGGGATACCAAAACGCATAAGAATCCACAACCGAGTAATTCTAGCCTTGTATTTCTTTCTAAGAATCTTTTGGGAGAGTGATGGGAAATACTTTCTCAGGTGTTGGTACTTTGGGTCCATGATGAGATGAAAGAAGAGTAAATAGAAAGGAAAAATTAAGATAGTAAATTACAGAATCCTAGAATTCCTTCTTCTTTTAGAGGAAAAGAAGAATTTCTAATGAAAAAGAAGAGGATTTGCGATTTAGAGAGAAAATAACAAATTAAGAGAGAAAAAGTGAACTCGGAGAAATAAACTCTTATGCACAGTAAACGTATATGTAAACAATAATTAAACCACTGTATATGACACGTATAGAGACCACGTGGGAGAGACAGTGTGAATCAAACTGATTTAAGATTTGAACTAGGCCCAAATGTTCTTAGTTGAAAATGGTCAGGTTGTTTCGGGCCTTAACACATTTAGAACGAGTTAAATAACAAACATAAAATTGAAAACCAATTTGTATACATCTTAAACCCAATTTAAAGCCCACTATAGATAAAGTTAACTATAAACAACAAATCTAATTTAACGACAACAAGGATCTTCCTGAATGATCCAGCAACTCAAATAATTTTGTTTTAATCAAAACCTTATTGAACAATGCATACACCCATATGTTATTCCTAATACTCAACATCTATCAATGGATTCATCATCATTACTACCAAGGGTTTAGAATGTGACTAACCTTGAAATCAATACGATTTACGTCTTTCAACGTAGACCATATCAATGAACAAAGACACTTGATGTTACTACTTAAGAACATCTACAATCCCCACAATTCTACTTATACAATATATAATTTCCTCATATAACAAAACCTTAGGTAACCAAAAGATTCACTGATACACTTAAATACAATATACGTAATGAAATATTTCAATTTTGAGATTCATGCATTCTAGACTTTACACAGTCTCAACAGACCAAAAGTCTAACATTTATCTCTCTCAAGATTCAATACCATGATTCCCAACTTATATCATATTCCTCAAATAAATAGAACTTTCAAGAAAAGTTATTGACACTTATGTGCTCCATCGAATCCACACATAATCATTACTTAGGTTTGAATCAATTACGAAAAATTTGGCATATCTATGTCAAACTTTAAAATCAATAAGTCAAGCCTTATATTTCTTATTGTTTTTCACGAGACAAAAGGCTCTTAAATCCTCGTATCTACACGAATTTCTCATCGTTTATACGAATTAAATATGCTTATAGATCCAAATATTATACGAATTTCTCATAAGCATTCTACTTATAAACTCATTCCATATAATTATCATTCTCTTATAACTATTAATACTTTCCTTCTACATAATTATTGTACTCATATAACTATTGATATTTTCATTCTATGGCCTTTCCATGTTACATCCTTTTAGACTGTATAAATCAATGTGAAGGTTCATTTTGATGATGACAATAAAAATTCAGCTTCAAAACCATCTCAAAAATATATTTTTTTAAAGTGGTGCTACACTCCCTAGGTTAACCGAACCTAGGCTCTGATACCAAAAATTCTGTAACGCCCCTATGTGGGGGTTAACAGTTTTTAATGAGATAAAATAAAAATAAATAATAAAAGTAAAACCTTAAAAATAAAATTTGCCCGGGACTTAAATGAAAACTCCCAACTCAAAAATAAAAATATAAACGACAAATAAACCACAGTTTTAATGTAGCACCTTAAATTTAATAATATAAACTGTTGTCATCATCATTTTAACCCTCAACACATTGTAATACAGTCACAGAAAGTAACAATTGATGCTTACATTATCATGAAGAACATTCTCAACAATTGAAGCAGTCCCAATGTAATATAGCTACATCACTTCCTCAACTATATTTCTCGTAGCCACCTCACACTTAGTGAGTCCTGAAAAGATATAAACATAAGGGAATGAGCAACACTATGCTCAGTAGAGAAAGCCATTACTCACTTTTAGGTTTTTATCATTACCACATTAAAATCTGCATGGTTAGTAGGTTACATCATATTCCAGATTATGAGGTTTATTATGATCACATCTTATGGATACCGTAGTTAATCATTACCAAGTGTCATAATTACACATTTATACAAATATTAACAATCATCATTGTTCCTTGGTATCCATGTTAAATTGAGTATCACTCAACTCATCGAAACCCAAATGGGCGCACTTGATCACCCTATAAACATTCCAAGGGTGTTCCGGTGAGGGGACATCAAGCCCCGAGTCCTCACCAAATCGATTCCTGTACAGTGTGTTCTGGGACTTTCAACCCAAGGAAGCGTCATCGCCTTCCCCCTATTTTACCTTTTAGGGTATTCATGCCCAAGGACGTAACCGTCGCCCTCTTCATGTCTCACAATTTCTCTATATTGAATCATTATTAATAGAGTTAGTTTTCCTAACCACGCTTCTCAATTTATAACATGTGTCAATTCATTATGTTCCTCGCCGTACAATATAAGACGAGTCCATGTCATAGTTTCATATGTGATAATCATATAATATCAGTTCAACATAGATATATATATATTGCGGCAAAACAATCAATTTTAATTCTATAAAAACCTCACAAAAGATGAGTAATAGAATCCCTACCTTTTAAGCTTATCAACAGTCTCTTAATCCTGGAATCAATTAACGTTAGCTCCATACTCCCTTGATCCTAAGGCGTGCATAAGGACAATTAAAACTAAAGCACAACATACAACTACATTCATAAAATTTATTTTAATTTAATCTTAGAATTTCAAGAAATAACCACTGCCCATAGAGGTATTATAAAGTTTAACAATATAAATTTTCTGTCTAGGGCATATACACTTAGACTTCATACATATGCTCCAAAATAGCAACAAACATATACTTAGGTTTAAGAACGCAAATTTGAATAATCCTTTAGTATAAAAGAAAATTTATAAATGAAAGACTAAATTTGTTCATAAGATTCTAACCTCGGATTATGGTTAGTTGGAAGCTTGAAATGGCTTCAAAACAGGTTCCTTTACTTCGGTATGACTGAAATTCTTGCTCAAATGGAGGTGATGGTGGCTGATTTTTATGGCTGCCTTGAAGAAGTTCTCTAAGTATTTTGCTTCAGCAAAGAAATGAGAAGAAGAGTGTGGGAACCGTGGAAGAGAAAGGAAGAAAAGATGAAGTCTTTGAAAAGAAGTAATAGAAACAATTATAGAGGAGACATGTTGAAGCATGTCACGGAGGAAATAAAGAAAATGAGGGTCAAGAGTAGTTGGAAAAGATATCCTTATGTCTCATCTAAAGACTTTAACACACATAATGCCAATATGACATTTTTGAGATTTATTAGAAGTTCTAAGGCTTTTTAGTAATCATACTAAATAAATATAAGAGAATTTTAGAAAACTTAAAAATAGATAAAAAATAAATATTATAAAATAAATTTAAATGAAGCAATTTTTTTTTTATACATTAAAAATTAATTTAATTACCTCAATACCCGTTAGGAGAATAACGGGTGTCACAGTATATGTTAAAAGTTTTTTCATGACAATTTTTCTTCTTAGAAGAAAAAATAGTTCACTTGATAGCCACTTGAAAATACGTGTTTTTCTTTTCTTTTTTTTTCGTCTGCAAAATTAGTGTTATGAGTTTTGTTTAACAATATTGCTCCAACTTGTTAGCTTCAATTGCTACAATGTAAATGTAAAGGTTTTATATATTGCAGTATTTAAGTTTTAATTTGATTCTTAAACACTCTCAATTTGCTAATAAATTACTGATATGATGTTGGTAGACCAGTTCTTGGGGAGGTTTTTTTTTTTTAACGTTCATTGTATTTCAAAAACATCTTCAGGTACTAAATCTACAATACAAGAATTGATTGATTAATCATGTTGATATGTTAAGGCCACACCAACAGACCATGAGAATCTGATTGTAAATACATTAGTCTAGTCATGAATGCATGGGAATGAGCTCCGTGAGCATGGACCATGGTTCACTTAACGCACTTCCTCCAAATCTCAATAATAATAATAATAATAATAATAATAAATAAATAAATAAATAAATAAACAAGAACCAGAAGTGCTAATAATAATAATAATAATAAATAAGAACCAGAAGTACTTTCTCAGTGCAAAACTTTCTGTGGAGCTAGATTACATCTTGGATGAAAACTGGAGTGATTTGAGCAAATTAGATATCACAAAAAATTATAGTTTTTATCTTTTTGAAGTTTGCCGAAGTTAAATAGTGAAGGGCATAACGGTTTATATTTCCTTTGTACATACTTTTAAACTTCTTTCTCCTTTCAGAATTAAATTTAACAAACTTTTAAGAAACCAAAAACTGGGAATACAAAATTAAAGAAGGGAGTCGACGGGCCGTATATTCCCTAAATTTCTCAAATGAGATATTCGCGTATATTACAAGTTTATTTAAAGTGATTGATTGTGTTTTAACGAGTTTTAGCATGATAATTGACTATAATTATCTTTAATAAATTGCATTTACTTCAAAACCCGTAATAGAGTGGTCACAAGCTCTCTTACTTGGCCAAAAGAGACTCAATAAATTGACAGAATAACATGAAAAAGTTTCACATATAAAACAATAAGCTATGGTTGACCATTTCAAAAAATAAAGAAAGAAAAAGGCATGGTTGCTGTTGTGGGAGAATGCGACCCTATACCTGAAAAAGAATTTGTGGTTTCAAGGAACAAGACAGCAAATGCAAAATCAAAACCAATTTTCAATGAAATCATCCTAGAAAGATACAAAATTTGTGTGTATATATACACATATATTATATTTATATATATATATATATATGTGTGTGTCTAATATATATTGATCTGATTTGATTGAGAGAATCACGATGTCATAATATTATGATCCCTTAAAAACCTAGGCCACTTGGTAAATTATCATTCTCAATTCAATTAACATATGATTTCATGCCGTCTGCCAAATTTTCCTTGGCCAAAAATGGATGGTTTTGGCCGTCGGTCCAAGTCGTTGTCAGTACTATTATCACATCTCTATAAGATATAATAGTCATATCAACTTAGAAAAATTATACAAGTTATATGGAGGGATTGTCCAAAACGTGTAAATATATCATTATCTTTGGGACACGTTTGTCCTGTCCTTTGTCTTTAACCTAAAAATGGGGTGTAGATTTATATTTTTGTATATAGTGATTTGTTACCTCTAAATTCATAACAAAGACATGGACTTCTTCGACAATAATTTGTGGTGTCTTTTCTCCCCAGACAATCACCCTAAACCTTCAATTACGGCATTTGGAAATGCAATTCCTACCGTTGGATCACAAGTGCACCTCAACATGACAAACAACGAATCGAAAGATTCTTAGTTGACGAACCTTGAAAAATAAGGTTAGGCGTAGAATTTATAGTCTTTAGCGTTCTTAGTTACTTTTGTTGTTACAATATAAAAGGTTTCGCATGTTAGAGTGTCTAAAAAAGTAAGCTATAATGTAAAGCTCTCACATAATACAGTTTAAAATCAAAATTGGCTCAAATCATTGATTTAAATTAATACTCCTAAACGCCTTAAAAAGTACAAATTTATATCAAATATAAGAAGCGAAATAGAGTTTAAAGTAAGGTTCTTGGTTTTCACAAAGAGTTGTTCTTTAAAGATTAAGAACAATAGAGTACTTCTATGATATAGGGTATAAAAATAGACAATAGTAGTACACAATTACAGTGTTCAAGTGTAGAACGTATAAAATTAATAAAATATGACAACATAATAAAACTTGATGATACACTAACCGTTAGTAGTTGTGTTCTATTAGATTCATCTCGAATTGAAAAACTCTCCGAAGAGTAAAATATGATAAAATGTCCATCAACTTTCGAGAGAAAGTTCAAGGTATAGAATATTATATATATATATATATGTATGTATGTATGTATGTGTATTTGTGTGTGCGCGCCTGCGTCAAATGGATTAGGGAGCATGACCGGCACCAGATCCCTAGCCAAAAAAATATACATATATGTATGTAACTAACAAACATCACCTAAGTTCTTATGAGTCAAATTATCTAATTGTTAGGTTTGTTTGGTTTGTTGACGACGAAAACGCAAATAGATTCTTTCTTATAAATGATTTGTTTCGTAGGATTTCCACCAAAAGTTTTGGCCCAAAGTTTGGAACAAAAGACAAATAGCTATTGAGGCTTGGAGAGGTCAGTCTCCCATTTCTCGTGCGCGTGGGGGAAATGACTCAGCTTCACTTCATTTCTTAATTAGAAAACGAATGAAAACAAAAGAAAATGCTTTTGAAAGGGAAAAGAAATTAAATAAGAAAAACACTTGACAAAAACATTAATCTTTAGCATACATTTCTGATTATACATATTAAAAGCCACGTGTAACACAAAATTGTGGTTGTTATCCGAATATTCTAGAATAACACATGCGTGTCAAGGAACCTAGAAAAAAATAAAAATAAGCCATGCATTTCACCATGTTATTATAATAATAATGATAATAATAATAATAATTAATATTATTATTATTATTTATTATTATTATTATTTTTATTTTTATTTTGAAATCATGTTGTATCTTTGATTGTTGCATAATTTTTCCCGTCCATGATTAAATATAACAATAAAAAAAAAAGACTAACTGAAAGGAGTGTGTCAAGAAACCTAGAAAAATAAAATAAAATAAGCCATGCATTTCACCATATTATATCTTTCTTCTTTTTTTTTTTTTCCGAAACCCTGTTGTATCTTTGATTGTTGCATATTTTTAATAAAAAAACACTAACTGAAAGGAGTGCGGAATGGCTTTTGTAGTGTTTTCGCATACAAGATGAAATCTGAAAGATCCGGTTTTATTATTTACCAATTTAATTAAAGTCAAGTTAATTAAATTTTACCCAAAACAATAAGTAAATAAAAGACACAAGCAATTTTATTGTGGTTTGGTTGTTAAACCTACGTGCATGAAATTACGCCTAGCTATTGAATAATATACTAAGTCCGTAAAGTTACAATAACCAATAACACATGATGGATCCCTTCAATATGCAAAATGTTTTCTCCCGAAAACTTCACCTTTTGCTCCCAAAGAATGACAAAAAATAATCTGCTCATAAACCTCTATAATGTCTTAGCTATCGGGACGTGAAAAAATCCTTGTGGAGTGGGGTTTATATAGAGCTACTTCCAAGACTCGACCATACCTTGAGTTGCCAGTTTAAAATTCAAATGTTGCAACTGATGTCGATGTTGTAACATTATCTTGTGACATTATCTAATAAGCTTGTGATCTGAATTTTTTGGAGTGAATTAGACTTTTTTGTTGCGATTTTGTGGATTTATGCAAAATATCTTCTATAAATCTTTTTTAAAGCAAATCGCAATATCTTCGTTTCAAAGAGCCAAGATCAAAACCTTTTTAAAGTTTAAACCCAAATCTCACTTGAACTAGGATTTTTTCATCCAGTGCTTATCTTCATCTTTAATTTGAATTTTTTTGGACTAAATCCCCAGGATAAAATGTGTATATCATCTTGAATTTGATTTTTGAATTTCTCGAATTATTTTTATTAAATTTTTCAAGAAAACATAAATATAACAAAATCAAATATATAGACAACAGAAAGGAGAAGGAACAAAAATACCAGAAAACAAAAGATAGTAATAAAAAAAGTAAAAACATGTCAATGTCGGTCTTTAGCATATGGCATTTCATCTCTTAACTAGAGAAATTATATTAATTTGAATTAACAAATTACTATACAAAACAAAGCAATGCTACCTTCAGCTTTCTTATAGTTTTCTTTGAAGTGGATAAATTTATTTTTTTATTTGTTTTGGCTTTTTATTTGGAAAGATTTCATTTTATTACAAATATAGGTAAGGCCCTAATTACTTTGACAACTACCTTGTATCAAAATGGGGCATCTTAAATGAAAATAAATAGATAAATGTGCATTAT
Organism: Artocarpus heterophyllus; assembly: GCA_025403435.1. NCBI lineage: Eukaryota > Viridiplantae > Streptophyta > Magnoliopsida > Rosales > Moraceae > Artocarpus > Artocarpus heterophyllus. The sequence continues at coordinate 5,611,373 of CM046340.1, forward strand.
TGATCTAATTATACAAAATAAAAATGTTGAGGCATGTACTAAAATGGCCAAAAAAAAAAAAAAACCAAAGAAGTTTTATTATTGACAAACGGGGATTTCAAAATCAATACCAAACGAGTGCTTTGTTTGTGACAATTCGCATTATAGATGGTGAGGTTTTTTTTTTTTTTGGTCAAAACTTCTATTTATATTTTTTTCTAAAAAAAGGTAGTCTATCACATTTAATAGAAAGAAAGGTTTACTGGTCCTGAACAATAAATTCTTAACATAATCATATAAATCAAGACAACTAGTGGAATATTTGCTCATCCTACTATTTCTTGGAGTTTTTCATAGGTAATTTCTTTAGCAGGAAAAAAATTATACATTAATTAGTGCCCATCCAACTTTCAACTGATATCTGTAAAAAAAAAAAAAAAAAAAAAGAAGAACTTAAAGAGACCTAATAGTTTTAAAACATGCTAACGAGAGTTCATATCATAAAAGTTTCATTTTTTATATATTAAAAAAAAAAAAAAAAAGCCTTTAGGGCCGTTTACTTTCTTTAGTTCACAGCCTGTTTGGCTGAGAATAACGTTGTCCGGCTTTAGCACGGAAGAGGAATGCAATGACGAAAAAGAACAATTGTATCCTCGTAGGCAAACAATCCCGCCGCCAAAAAACCCGCTTTCTCTCTTCTTCTCAAAAAGCCCGCCGAAAATCTGCGACAAAACGTTCTCTCAGTTCAAAACCCTAAAAGCTTCAACCTTTCTCTCCAGTGTCGGACGCACGAGCGTGGAGTACCGATTGGCCGGGACGGTTTGGTTGCGATTCGTGGCGGGGACTAGGGTTTTCGATGATTCTTGGTTTGACGATTCCCTTAACGAGTACGAGAGTCAGCACCAAGGTTGGTTTCAATTTCAAGTTTTAACTTTACTTAAGCAGCATCTAACTTTACTCATTTGGAGGATGTTCGGCAATTTAGTTGGAACCCATAGATCAAATTCTTCCGATTATGAACGTTGTAAAACTCTTGCACTGAATACAAGGAAAATAAAAGTATATTACAGTGTAAAGTTATAACACTTGTAGTTTTAAGTTACAGTTGCAACTATGCTCCCAAAGGCCTTCAAGTTCTAGTCTGGAAATTTCAATTCGAGTTAACAGTTGAAAACCCTTTTTTTCATGTTTTATCTTGTTGATTCTTTTTTTTTTTAATTGGTTATTGTGTTTAAGCCTTGGAAACATGTTCTGTTTCTTTGCTTTGCTACTAGTTAAGATAATTTGCGTTGCGTCCTTGCTTATTCTGTTATTTTTGTTTTGAAATCTGAAGTATGGATTCAGTCATTGAAGTTGTAGGACATAAACGAACACTACGGTTTTATGTCTTTTGTTGCATGGTTTTCTAAGATTGTTATTGTCTATTGATTTTCAATTCAAGAGCTGCATGCGATAAAATTAACTGTCCAAGTAACTAGAGTTTCAAAAGAAGGCATGAACCTAAGGTTGGTTTTTCTTTTTTTTCCTCTATCATAGTTAATGATGAAGAGTAAATAAGAGAGTTGAATGAATCTTATCATTATTTGGTTGCTTGTTTTCTGCTCTCTCGTTAGATGGTGGTTCTGTTTCGTCTTCACAAAGCTCCATTCTTCTAACGTCGTAAGATTGTTGCTTAATGAGGTTATTGTTTGGGATCTCTTAAAACATCTATCCTATATGTTAAACAAAAAAAATAGTCTTTCTATTTTCTTAAATATAGTCTTTCTATTTTCTTCATTCTGGTGGTCGTTCTTCTATGATAATATTCTCAATTAATGAGTTTTGGTTATTTCAGGAGATCTGCAGGCACAAAAAAAGCCGTGAGCTAACTATGGTTCAGAACCTCACACTGTGTACGGTCAACGATTAGTAATGATATGGTTTAGGTCGTTAAGAAAGAAGATACCACAATCTTATACTTTAGGAGTTTCATTTCTGGCCTGTCATCTTGCCAGGGAAGCAGTCCTAACAACGGATATTGCAAAATGGTCACTGGAAGGGAAACTTCCATACTTTGCTGCTTTTGTTGAAATTGAAGAGCGCATGGGGGAGCCATCTATTGCTTGTCCAATAAGTACAACTCTTATGTTTGGGCCAAATGAATCTGTTACAATACAGAAACTAGAATCACTTTCGGCATCCATCGCCAACTCTGTAGGTTTGGCTTTAACTCCTGTTAATTTCTATGCGATTGCTTCACGCTATCTTCAGGAGTCAGCTCTTCCTTTGGAAAATATTTTTCCTCATGCTTGCCGAATATATGAGTGGTTGATGCCTCCGTTATCGACGAATGAACCGAGGCTTCCTACTCGTGTCTGTGTAATGTCAATTCTGATTGTTGCAATAAGAATTCTCTATAACATTCATGGTTTTGGAGAATGGGAGAAGAGTTTGTCTAGGCACCACACTGGTTCCGCATTTAAGGGGACAGAAGAATCAGAACTCAAACCTGATCTTGACGCTAAAGAATATGCTGGGAAGGATTTGCGTTCTCAAATATGGTTTTCTTTTATCTTCCCCACCGTCCTCTTTTAGCTGGTAAAACGTTAATTTTTTGCTTGATGTTGATAGAATACTCCAAGGACTTGCCAACAAATCTCCAATTTTGCAAAGATGTAGTCTTTGCTGGATCCTTCGAGGATTTCGAGGAAGAAAGACTAATAAAAGAATTGTGGAACATTTATCAGAGTGAAAGGGTAAGATATAAATTGAATGCCGATTTGATGTGTTTGTTTCTTTCTGAAACTTATGCGTGTAATACTCTATGATAAATTTGAACTACTTCTATCTGTCTAGTTAGCTAAATCACACATTTGTGGAGACTGGAACCCTTCCTGTCTTTCTGTGTTTGAATATGAACACTTTTGATGACCTTCAACTCGACAAGAAGTTTCTAAGCTAAAAATAACACAGTTCGATGATGACATTTTCTCTCACAAATCAGGATTGCAAGACAGAAGTTCAAGAAGAAGCTCATGGTACTGGGGCTGTTAAGCAAAAGAGAGCTAGGACTGATGTAGAGCGCAGAAGTTCCCCTCCCAAAGAAATCAAGAGGTTTAGGGATAAAGGGTGTGTCAGTGATCCGTCCCCTTCTGACCGCAGCTGAAGTGCAGGTGATCGACATAGCGAAAACAGTGATTGTTTGACAGTTCTCGGGATGATCAAAGCTCAGAACAGAAGGACGACCAAGCTTCAGCAGACATTCTCAGCGATGAATCCTCAGAGATTCTCAAAGATGATGCCGTTAGGCTATTGAAATTAGATATGGTAGCAAACAGGTTCTATTACATCCCGCCGAGGAACCCGAAAAGATTTGATTATCTTCACTATGCGAGGAAGATAGACGAAGGCGCATTGACTTACGTTGCCCACGCAGATTACTGCATATTGCTTCGCGCTTGTGCCAAGGTTGCAAAAATGGAGATTCGGTTGATGCATATTGGGGCATTGAGCTTTGAGAGGAGGCGGGCTTGGATTGAATACAGGATCAACCATTGCTTGCATTTGAAGCCTCCTACCTTTTTCTGTGAATTCTGTAGCGCTCTGGGAAATGCTACAGTCGAGTCCCCTGGACTTTCGAATCTGAATGTATGAGTTCTATTCAGTATTAATATTATGTTTTCTTTAATGACTTTGGTTGTTTTAGGTAATTATAGTTTGTTGGTATGTTGACGATTGTCCTTAGGAATCCATATCGTCGTTCGGTAAAGCTGTTCTAGTTTTTTCCGCAAATTTTTCGTTTTATGATAGGTGTCGTTTTTCACTTATTATCGTTTTCAACTGTTTATTTATTTACTTATTTTTATCTTCTCGTTTTTGTAACGACGACTTTGTCTTCTTGTTATTTTCCATTGTCTCTGTCTGTGTGACATTTCCTCGTGCATGTCGTTTTAACATTCGTCATCGTTGCTCTATTATTTTTTTTTTATTGTTTTCTCCTGTTTAAGTTTTGATGTCGTCTGTTAGGGTGTGATTATTAAAAGGTTCTTTTGTCGTTTCATGACGTGTCGTCGCAACTGCCTTCTAGGCGTTTACTAATGCTATATCGTTTTTAAGAGATGTAGTCGTTCTCAGGTAGTTGTCGTCTAAACAGGGGTTTCATATTTTTTAAAGCGTTAATAATGTTGTTCTTTCTGCCTTTTAAGGAGGGGAAAAAAAGAATCTAAGAAATTAATAGGGTGTTTAAGAAATATGATTAAAACTAAAACTTTTAAACTAAAAACTATAGCGTATAAGAGCATCATATTATGGTTCATCTTTTTTTAACCACTATGTAAGAGTTTTACACTTTAGCAGCTAAAAGTTTTGGTTAAAAGCTTTCGCCAATAAATTTTATGTTATTTTTCTGCAACATCGTTTTGTTCTCTCTGCCTTTCATGCACGCTCGTCGTTTTGCACATACCTCTCTTCGAGTTCAGTAGCATACTACAGACAGTATATGCTCTATAAATAACACAATTGTTTCCTCAAGTATTGTCGTTTTTAGCGTCCACGTCCTGGTGGAAGATTGTAAGGGCTACCCACAGGAATGCCTCAATAGAGGACTTTAGCTATTTCATTGTTTGTCCAAATCATAGTCGACACCAAGCCTGTTAAAGAGAAAACAGAGCCCACCTATCTAAAGTTTGAATCCAGTAAAGTCATGAATAAAGACATAATTTATAAACTAAAATATTGGGTCGGTTTAGAAGTGATAAAATTTCATCGAATAAAAAAAAAAAAAAAAAAACAATTATCCTTGGCGGGTTTTCATGGCTTGAAATCGTTGCACGATAACCTCAAAACTCATGATCAGAAAGAAAAAAAGTTATGACTCATTTGTTATAGCCCAGTCTATGCTCAATTCGAAAAAAAAAAAATACTGCAGGCCTGATTCGTTGCGGATGGGAGAGATTGTATATGGCCTGCAACTCTTTACTTAATGGAAAATAAAGCCCAAAACGAACACTATGTGAAGAAGAAGAAAAAAAAAGAACAATTTATGAGAACGCTTTTTAAATTCACCACCTTGTTAAAAATGTTCTCCGACAAATCATTTATTAAAACTGTCTTTTTGTTAAAAATTAGAGATTTGTTAAGAGACTAAGTTACCCTTTCTCCCCAAATAAAACCTACAGGATTCTATTTTGAAACCTGTCATATTTAGCTATGAAAGCGCCTCCGGTCACCGAAGCAAGTGCCACATTGTAACCTATTAGGTTATAACTTGAAACCTACTAGATTTCAATTTATTTTTTAAAAAACAAAGAAGCATCAACCGTCTCCAATTGTTGGTGCAAGTGAAAGCGCCTCCATGAATCAAAGCAAGGGCTAGCTTGTAACCTACCAGGTTTCAACTTAGAACCTACTAGATTTCAATTTAATTTTTTTTAAACAAAGAAGTATCAACCGTCTCAAGTTGCTGGTGCAAGTGTTGGGTTGTAACCTTCTAGGTTCCAACTTAGAACATACAGATTCTAACATTTTTTTTGAAACAAAGAGGCACCAACCGTCTCTAGTCTCCGGCCCGGGTTCTGGGTTATAACCTACCGGGTTTCAACTTAGAATATACTAGATTCCAACATCTTTTTTTTAACTCGCCAGGTTGCATTCCTAAACTAGTTAGAAACCGCCAAGTTTCGTCCCCAAGCTAGCTGGAACCTGCCAGATTTTGTCCTAAAACTCGCTAGATTTCAACACAAAACCTGTCAAATTCTGTCCAAAATCTCGTCAGAAACATAAAATTTTGTCCCGAAACCTGCCAAATTCTCTCTCAAAACCTACAGGTTCCAAAGTAATATATAAAAAAAAAAAGACAAAACAAAGAAAAAGTCAACGCAAAATGAAAAAACTAGAATTTAACAAATCTGCAATTCATAACTTTTTTTTTCTAGATCTTTGATAGTAAACAGATCCAACCACAAAAATTGAAAAAAAAAAAAAGATCTAGCAAGATCAACATAACCAAACAAAAATACAAAATCATTTTTTCAAAAAGATCTAGCAAGATCAACATAACCAAACAAAAAGACAAAATCAGTCCAATGTATTCGAATAATCAATCCAAAAACCAAAAAATACACAAAATCTTCAAACAACAAGCTCAGATCTAACGCTTCAAGCCCGATCATTTGAAATTCATTCAACCACAGTCTCATCCTCAATAAGCACAACATCACCAACCTGAAAAATATAAAACTCTTTTAATAAAATGATTCCATACTAATTGGCCAACTTTCAAAAGTAAATTGATTAATTAATATGGGAGAAACACCATAAACCAATTATTAACTACCATTGAACTTTAAAGTCTCAAGTTAATCAAGAAAGCTAGTGTATCTTTTTCGCTGCAATGCAATCCAAACAACAAAACTAGAATAACATAATTACGAAATTTGAAAGCTTTTCAAAACAATAAACCACATGATAAAATCTCAACAAGAAAGTGCAACACAAAGCTTAAACTTCCAATAAAAAACGCAAAAAAATCCAAATCCGACAAACAACTTAAAGCATGAATAAATCATTCAGAACTCAATAATTTCAAGCATTAAAACCCAAATTTGAAATGTGAAAATTATAGAAAAGAAATTGCAAAATGAGAATCGAGAATTGAGAATTGTGACGTACTATCAGCGGTAGAGGTCTTGACTTGCTCAAGAGCAGAGAGATTGGAAGAGACAGAGAGTTGGTCGGTCTAAAGAAAAGCAGCATTAAAGAAGGCGATCAAAGATGAGATCCAACACGACCTTCATTGGTGCTGCAAGAGAGCAGGGAGAGATAAGGTGGAGAAAAGAGGAGAGAGAGGCCGATGCGCCGGATTACGAGTGTGCTTCTTCGTATTGATTCAAATTTGATGAATCGCCCTGTACTTGCCTGAGATCTCCATTGGATTTGAGATGGATAGAGAGTGTAAAAAGATCTTACAGGGAGTCTAATACGGTGTTTGGAAGGGTGGTGGGAACCATTGGTTAGAACCATTTTTACTGTAGCATGTGAGAGCTTTACATTGTAAATTTTTTTTTTATTGTTACTGTAGTATATAAAAGTTTTACACTGTTTATAACTGAGTTTGTAGTAGGATGGTTCTCACCACTCAGCCAAACAACCACAAGAGAGATAGAGAGTAAAGAGGAGAGAGAGAATGGAGAAAGATCGAGAAAGAATGGCCCAGAGAGAAGGGGAAAAAAGTGTTAGGGTTTGTTTGTTTAGACGAGGGTAAAATTGTCAAATAATAAATTTGATAAAAAGAAAATAATATTAAAAAGCATAGTTTTAAAAAGTGAAAAAAAATAGGGGTTTTTTTAATGCGTGGTGCCACATAGGGGCATTTTATGTAAATTTCCTCAAAAAAAAACCCAAAAATGTGTTTATTGAGGTCAATTTGAGAAATACCACATTTGTGATGTTATTTTTCAATCTTACTACTTTTAGAAACAAAGTTTGAAATATACCACTTTTAAATGTTATAAAGGCATAATTGTTCACAAGTATTTTAGGTTAGATATATGCAGACAAGTATTATTTAAGGACATTTTGGTCTTTTTGGCTATAAAAAGTGGTATGAATCAAAGGAAGAAAATAAATAGTAAAAAATCATTATAATATTAAAGAAGTAATATACCATCTAATTTACTTATTCTTTTAGTGGGGGCACTGGTAATCAAAATATCTTAGAAATGATATAGATATAAATAGTTTTAGGGCCCATTTGGTAGACGGTTTCGAATTATGTTGATTCAAAATATTTGATTTAAGTCGTGTGATTTAAATTGCTTTCTGAATCGATATTTAAATGTGCAGTTAAAATATTAATCCGAATAGTGAATAAAATTGAAATTTGTGTTTAGAGAGATAGTAGAAAAAGTTTTTGATTTACTAAATAAATCTAACAAAAATCTTACTATTTATGATATCAAGAAATATATATTTTGGATCTTGATTTATTTCTCTCTTCATTATGAATGCAATAAAAGAATAATCGTGTCAATCACATATCAAACGATGAAGTTATGATTTTTTTCCTCAAGTAAAAGAGAGAGCAAATGTGAAAAAAAAAGAAGGTAATCTTATACTGTAACATTTGGATTCAAATCCTGTAAATTTAGAGCTCGTTTGGTTCGAGTATTTGAATAGAGTATTTGAATGAAGATTTAATTTTTTGTGAGAGAAAATACTGTAGTAAAATGATTCAAACCGTAATTCGAACCACGAAACAAACGGACCCTTAAGGGGAGCAAAACTCAAATTTTACACTCAAAAATCGATTGAAATTATAATTGTGATTCAAATATTAACGCCATGAAACGCGTATTCAAGTCCAATACAAATTCTAAATCTAAACAATGAAGTTAATCCACAAAACAAACGGCTTGGGGCACGTCATATAAATTGTTGAAGGGGTGTTTGAATTCGTTTTTGTTTGACAAGGAATGTCGTTTTTGTAGCGTTGTCGTTTAGTAGATATCTTGTCACTCTTTTGAATTCGTTTTCATTTCATATAGGTCAATGCCAATGCTGTTAGGGGTGTTGCTACTTTGAAAAATCAGTGGCATTTACTCCTAGAGCTATCTGCTTTCGTTGTTGAAACTTGGGAAAAATGTTCCCAAAGTTGGCCCTTTTATTAATAGGGTGTTTGACAGGTTATGGTCTAGACCATTTTCTTAGTTATGAACAATTTAAAGCTTTCACATGCGATAGTGACAATAAAAGAATCGTTATAGTATAAAGCTCTTATATGCTATAGTAAAAACAGTCCTAACCAATGATTCTAACCACCTTATCAAACACCCTATAAATATACTCAAGTCTCATCCTATCTTCTAGGGTTTGAGCTAATGGCGATTGGCTTTGAATAAAGATCTTTGTTTTCTTTCTTTCTTTCCTTTCCCTCTCTCAAATATGCTCTTGGTTTGTTGGGACAAAACCCAAGCAGAGGAATTTAGGTCAAGTTCTCCGCGTCCGCATATTATCTATTGACTATTTTATTATCTTCTAAGGGAACCAAAAAATTATTTTTCTGGAAACGGAGAGTTTTACCGATATACAATATAGTTCTTTGGCCCACCAACTTCAAAAGACGCTGCCACATAGAAACAGGGTAAGGATGTAGCGAGATATGAGATAGAAATACGTGGCAAATTTTCTGACTGTCGTTGCACAAAATATTCTGATTATTTAATAATAAAATTACACATTATATTTTTTTAATCTATCAACTAATGCATCTACTCTTTTTTTTTTTTTTAAGTCACACACACATATAAAATATTATGTGGGAATACGTAATGCATCATGCTTTGATACTTTAAAAATCTGATTAAAAAAATTGGTGATGCAAACTTTACCCATTAAAGTAACTAGAGATTATCGGCTTCCCATCTCTTATTTTACAAGGTTATCATAGGCAGGATCAGAAAAGCAATACCTTTGCCGCCTTAATTAGCCAATCAAATAAGTAAAGGTGGCAGTAATTTGGGCACATCTTTCATCACCTTTCTTTAATTATGAAAAGCCTGCTTGCCTTAAAAGCTCCATGTCCAGAAGATAATATTCAATATTAACATACAAATCTCACCACAGAAAAAAGAAAATGATCTCGTTAATTGTGGACCCCACAAGGCCCACCAGAAGCATATAGCATTGGAAAATACTATAGTAAGCTATAGGTTGATAGATTAGTCCAATTTTAGAAAGGGATGCCAGTTTTTTTTTTATCACACTAATCTAGAGTATTAGAGAGAAATTTTGTTTGACATTGTAAAATATGTTTTTGAGTAGTCATAAAGGGTGGTGTGCCTCAATGAAAGGTGCACCAAACATAAGCAGTGCAATTATCCCCAACAAGACAAGATTTTGATATTCTGAAGAAAAGGAGGAAAGCCCTGTAAATGAATCACAGACAGATGACATTTTTCAACAAGTTGCCCCCAGACAATACTTATTTGAAAAGGCTACCTAATTAAATAATGGCATGTTTGCAAAATATATTGTATAGTATAATATTATATGATATTGTATTATATTATATTATAAAAAAATATAATATAATATAATAAAATATGATGTGTCAATCAAACTTTAATATAAACAAAAATTTATATGAAAAAAAAGACAAAATGGAATCATATTGATCATGCAAGAAGCTGAAATTAAACCTTATCAGATGAAAATATTATTCGAATAAATATTAAAAAAAAAAAGAACACATCTTCTTTCGTTTGAAATTTTGGCGTTCTCTTCTTGAACCTCGCTAGGCAGTCAGTAGACACTAATCACAGAGTAGCAGAGACAAAATCATTAGAGGAAAAGAAATTAAAAAAAAAAAAGAAAAATTAATAGTGTAACAAGGCATAGACTTTTGTCTTACTCTCTATCTATTTCTCTCCTGATCAGATCATGAAGAAGAAGACGACCCATTTGCGAAAAAATTGAAATTAGCTTTTCTACGATCTTCATCGTCGTCGTCGTCATCATCTTCTTTCTGATCATCAGTATCTTCGTGGGCATTAATATCATCATGATGATGATTATCGACAGTAATGACATTATTAACACGACTAATTAATCCTGATCCTGACGATAATGATGATGATCTCTTCCCAAGAGTGTGCTTGTTGTTGTGCATCCAGACCTTGAGAACCCCTTTACGAACGCCGATTTCCTTGCAAAACTCCTCCACCATTTTCTCTTCGCTCCTCTGCATTTTCCACCCCAGTTTCTCGGCAAACAAACACATCTTCTCCTTCTGCTCTTGGCTGAACTTGGTCCTGAACCTCTTCCTCGCGTTAACATTCTCCGCGCCGCTCTTGGGAGCCGTCGGATTCATCATCACCAAGTTCTGATACTGCTCATCGGACGGCCGAGATAAGCCGCTGCCGCCGCGGTTGCCGGAGCTGAGAGCCAGGAGCATATGCGGCGGAGAATGGAAGTAGGTGGAGTAGTTGGGTGGGAGACGGGAAACCGGCGGGGGAGATTGCGGGCTGGGAGTTGGGCTTGGGGTTGGGGTTGGGGTTGGGTTTGGGCCGGGGCTTGAGCTTCGGCCCGGGCTGAGACTTGGGCTGAGGCTTGAGTTCCGGCGGAGTGGTTGCCCCGGTGGAGAGGGGAGGAGGTGGAGCTGGAGTTGGTTGTTGATGCTGACGTGGCGAGGAGGGTACAAGTAGTCGTCCGGGTAGCGGCGGTGGAAGTTGCGGTGGCAGCCGCAGGCGGCGCATTTTAGCGAGGTGGGTTCGGAGGGGATGGCGGAGGGGGAGGGCATAAACTCGCCGCAGCCGTCGAGGGCGTGGCCGCCGATGGTGGCGGCGTGGTTCTTGAGGCATTCCTTGTAGGACACCACCATTGTTGGCGGCGGTTGGTGGCGGTTGAGGGAGCCGTTGATGGTGAAAGACAAGGACTCTATGGGCTGAGGGTGGGGCTGAGGGAGGCCCAATGGTGGTGGGGTTTGGGAATCTGTGTCCTGGGTTTTCTTGGTGTTGGTGGGTGTGGGGGATATTGGTTTTGGTGATGATAAATCCATGGCTCGGACCATCTAGTAATGGTACTATACTAAACTACTCTCTACTTCTAATATTCTTGTTTTTTTTTTATGGGGGATGTGGTGCGAGGATACAACTTAGAAGATGGGGTTAGGGTTTTCTTTTTTTTTTTTTTGGGGGGATGATTTTATTTTAGGGGCGTGTTTTTAATTTTATTCAGTGAAGAGAGGAGTTGGGCTGTGTTCTGAGAGAAGAAGGGATAATTATAATAAAATAAAAAAGAAAGTCGATAATCATGACGATGATAGTTGAATGTTATAATAATAATAATATAATGATCAGAAGAAAAGATAACAAGTGCATGAAAGTGTATATATATATGTATGAAAATGAAGCTATGCTTATATACATATATATATATATATATATATATATATATATATTACAAACATAGAGTTAAGAGCTCTCATGTGATGGATAAGCTGTAATAATACTTAATTCTGCCACATGTCAAAATGGACGGCCAGATAGTAGTCTCATAGAATGATATCTACGGTGATGGTGAATAATATGAGGACAAAGATTAGACCCTCAAGCTTAGCTCATAAGTTAAGCATAGGCACAGAAAACACCAAAGAAAATATCTTATTTTGGGGTGGACTATTGTAATGGTGTTACGTTTGTGACTCCATATGTTAGTTATGAGCAATAAATAAATTTTGTGAAGCACCTCTTTAATTTTATTTATTTAATTTTTTAGCCAATGAAATTAATGCATAGTACAAAAAGGACATTTTGGCCCTTAGGCCTTTTTGCAACGTGGTTTTTCCACCAAACGGAATTGCTTTATAGGCCTGCAAGGGCCAAGAGGCCTAGCCACGCTTCCTTCCGTTGAATGTCTTGCACTCCTCCTAATTTCTATTCCCACTCACGTCTGCCCTACACTCTGCCGCCACCACTGTTGAAGAACATTCTTCCATGAAATTTGCATTTTTTATATCCAACGATTGTACTTGACAGAAGGCAATGTGTTTAAGCAATTTAAATGGTAGTTATTATTATGTATTAGCTCAAATCCCATTTAAGAAATAAGTTTGAACACAAAAAAAAAAAGTTTGAATTTGTATAGTAACAATTTAAATGTTGTTAGGGGTAACAATGCAACGAAATGCTATTTTTTAGTTCTAAACTATTTTTTGAACAATGTAATAATTTTTTTCAAATTTAGGATTGAGTTCATTAGAATAGTGTTCATGATTTTTCTTATTGGTTTTACTTTACAATATACTTGGAAATGATTCAATTTCAATCCTGAGCTTTGTCTTGGCGTAGGCCATAAAGTGGTTTAGGAAAGGGTCTATTCACATATGCAATTTGGACCATTATGGAATTTGGAAAAAATTATAACAGAGACAAATATATATATTTTATTTGAAAGTGGAGACGAGTTATATTAATACTATTTTGGAGAATAACACGTAAAAGGTTATGTAGTACTTAAGAGAGGTTGGTTAACATTGACTTTTAGACGCTTAACGCATGATGTGGGAAATTGACGACGACCTTTTGTTAACTTGTTTATATAAATATAATACAAAGTACTCAAAAAGTGCCAAATGAGCAAGAAATTAAAAAAAAAGGGGAAAAAAAAACGTTAAATTGGGATTAGGGGGCCACCTTTCAAAAAGAGGGAAAGAATGATTTTCATGCCCGCGTTCAATAATCATTTCTGTACGCTTTAACATGTTACAGATAAGCAATGAAATGAGGCCACACGCAATGTTTCTTTGATTAAATCCTGTTTGATTATGCCACGTTTAAGGTCTAATAGTCAGATTATGGATCAGTATTTCATCTTGATTCAATGTTTTGGATGACAAATCACATCTTAGAATCTAAATGAATCATTAAGAGATCAATAAATACTTGCTTTGAGTGTAAGCTCACATTTGACAGTGAGTTTTGCTTGAAAATGATATATATATATATATATGTATATATATGCTTACAGACCACAAGTGTACAACTGTTCTATTTATTAAGATTGCTTTTTATGATCATAGGTTTAAAAAAACGCAGTTATATGTCCGTTTTCACTAATTTTTTTAGAATGCTTGGGAACTAAAAAGAGCGTTTGGTAAAATTACTTATAATTAAAACTTTTGATTGCTATAATGTAAAGCTCTCATATGTTATAATCAGATAAACAAGTTATAATATAAAACCCTCACGTGTTATAATTTTTAGTTCAAAAGTTTTAGTTTAACCATACTTTCCACACCCTATAAGAGTTTTATATTATAGTTTTTTTTTCTTACTTTTGACATGTAAGAGTTTTACACTGTTATAATGGTTTGATCCAATATTATCAAATACTATGCATTTGTGTATATGAAACTTTGTTTAAATTAAGGTTAGCTTTCCCCCAATTTAAATGAAAAGGAACAAGGTTACAATAACTTGGCATCAACAATGCAAATTTAGTACTTAACGTGAAAAAATAATATTCTAATTGTTCACTTTCCTTTCTATAATATAGAATAAATAAACAAAATTTTTCATCCAAAAATCTTGGAGGAAACATGTTAGCAAAAACCAAATATCCTAAATCATAAACCTTGGAGGTTAATGTTGGACAAAGCCAAATATGTTGACTTGGAGGTAAATATTGACTTTCTTTGAAACATTAGGAAATTCACTTGATTAGTAGTTTAGTACAATATTTCATCAACCCTAACATAGATTCACCCCAATTAAGAAGTTGGAGGGCAAACATAAAAATTAAAAATAAAAAAAATAAAAAAACGAGGAGGAGGAAAAAGTAGACTAAATAGTAAACTGCTATCAGATTAATGTACTTAAAGACATATTTCAAACTTTCAAAGGAAAAGCATCACCTGTTTGGGAATTTAATATGAAGGATGATCTATGTCTCTGCCCTTCTTGGCGTCTAATTGGTGTAATACTTTTTTATTTTTATTTTTTGTGAAAAGAAAATGAATCACTGAAACTATATATATTGACAAGACATTTACTGCCCATCAATTCCATGCCGTGAATTAAAAGATGTTGGACCAATCCAACCCAACTAGGTAAACACCAAAGATGTGACACATTTTTTTTTTAATTTCAAATTTAGACAAATTCTTAATCATGCATTATCTGAACCCAAGGCTGTATAAAGCAAATATTAGCTAGTCCAATTAAAAATTCATAAGGGGTTTTGAAATTCCCATTCCCACTTTGATGAGACCTGTTAAATCAGGTAATCCTTGTACTCTAAGATAATGAAGTGTGACAATTGCTGCGGGGGTGTTTTTGAAAGGACGTGATGACAAATGGCCGAACCTGCAAGTGATAATAAGTGCTTTTACATTAATTGCATAAATCGGAGGCCATAGAATATGGCCTTGGCCTATTTAGGAGTCAAAAAGTCTATCAATGGCCTAAACACAAGGTTCTGACAATCATGTCATCTTCAAGAAGCACGCGCATTTTGCAAAATCACACAAAATCTAGCAAAAGAGAAAAAAAGGACAACAAATCTTGCTAGATCTACTACTCTTAATAATAGAATAGCTTTGTTGAATTAATGTTAGGTGATTCAACATTGTTAATTAAACTGGTAGTTATCTGAATTATACTACCATTAAGTCTTATCTAACCCAATTTATGTTTAAAAGAAGCATTATCGTTTTTATATTTTGGCTTTGGTTAGTTATATAAGATTAAATAACCCAATTTGCTTACTATATGGTTTAGTTTAGTAAGTGTTCCCTGTTGTTTTATTACCTTCTTTTTTTTAAGTAAATGAAGTAAAAATGCTATCTATTTTTGAGTTGAGCTAAGCGTGACTCGAACCTCACCTTATGGTTAAGATAAAAAAACTTACAGCCAACTGAACCACCTTCATTTGTCTTATAAATACCTCATCAGTTGATTGTAAAGGGCGACTTAAATATGAAAATATTGATACTAATATAAGTTGGAGTTTTGAATTAAGGATTTCCTCCTTTTTTTTTCTTTTTTTTTTTATAGTGGATCTGAGAATCCTTTGTCTGGGATAGATAAAATTCTTTCCTCCCAATTACATTGTACCATTAAATAAGAATGATATTTAAAATAAAATTAAAAAAAAAAAAACCGAAGGAGCTAGATGGATTCAATGCCAAACGAGTAATATATCGTCTATCAATTAGTTGAGAAAGTCATCATTAACTTGTACTCTTGAATAAAGGTACCTACTTCTTATATGGTAACACTTTTTAGATCTAACAAGATTAAGTAACGCCAATATAATCTTCACAAGTAGCTTTAATGGAATTAGCTTTGGGACTTTAATGTTTGCAACAGCAGCAATAAATATAAGCTTTTCTCATCTAGCCAGGGATGTCTTTGGCTTTTCTGTTACACAAACAAGCACCTGATTCCAATGTTCCACTGCTGCCCCGAACAGATAGTGGGCCACGACGTCGGATCCATGGTGGTGCAAGTGAAACTTGACCTACTTGTCGAGCAGAATACAAACGTCGAAAAGGGAACAAGTTGACGCTAATAATTTTTCATTTTATCTAATCAAAAAGAATGATTTATGCTATTATTAATTAAAAATAAAAATAAATATATTAAAGTGTAATAGTGTTTAGTAAATAATTTATTTAAAGTAAAACAAAATTTATTCTTTATAAAATGATGAAGAGAGACACACGAAACAATAAAAAGAGAACGAAAAAAAAAAGAACAATAAAAAGGCTATAAAATTAAAATTTTAAGTATTTTAAAAAAACATACACAATATATTTAAATATTTTTAAAGTAATATATTTACTTATATTAAAAATTAAAACTATCACGTAATTTCTATTTTATTTACATGGAAAAATGTGGGTCACATGAAAAAAGGCCCATCAAATTGTCATTTAGCTGGAGAATGACAACAATAAGCATGGTTGATATTATGGGTAGATGAGCATCCACCTAAAAGCACTTATGTTATTTCATGCAATATTTCAGGTAACATAGAATACGACAAACGAGTGGAAATAATTAACAAAAAAAAAAAAGAGAGAATAAAAATATCTTGCAACCAAGCCCCGCCGAAAGGAGCAAGGAAGAGATAAGCATTATCCCACCATTTTAGAGGAGGGTCATTTTGCATTGATTAATCATCCTTTTTCATGATTTTTTTTTTCTTTTTATACTTGTCTCTTCTTAATCTTGTGACTCAATTCTCTCAAATCATGAAATAATCGGTCATGATCTGAATCCATGCAGTCACAACATTTGTCTACTTATAACTTTGTTTTTAACTGAGGGGCTAATCTAGGTGCACTTTTGGGTAGCTCAAAGGTGTCAAATCCATAGTTCTATAAATTCAGAAAGAAATTGGATTTTGAGATGACAAGATCAAGTTTTAGACTTTCCATATCCCTTAAATACTAATAGCATCCAAGAAAAAAATTTATGAGACAAAAACTGCAATAATTTGACACAACAGTCTATTATTAGCATTTTTCCAAAAAAAAAAACTCTAATATTCATCATTGATTATAGTGGGCTTCCCCTTTAAACTATTTAGCATCCTTTGCAACTCTGCATGCAGCTTGTTAACCATGCCAATTCCTAGGGGGTGTTCATGAATGATTTGGAAAAAAAAAATTATTAAACTAAACTTAAAATATTGATATATTTTGATAGATTTTAAATTTTTAAGAAAATTAAACCAAACTAAATCAATACCATCATTTCATGTGTTTGAATTTATAAGTTGATTAAATCTTGATAAACATTATTATTTTATTAAATAGATAATAAGTGTGAAAATATAGAGAAAGATCACAAGCATAAAAAATATATATGAAAGAATTTGTAAAAAAAAGTTTTTATCAGTTTAGTTAGTTTGGCAATTTAAGATTTCTAAAAATTGCCTATGAAACCAATTATAGAACACTTTCAAAGTAACCAAAGTAAACAAATTGAAAATATGAAACAATCAGTTTAGTATGGTAACACCTTATTGACTCTTTTCTTTTAGAAAATTACATGTTATGTCACACTTTTAAAAGTTGTGTTTATTTATGTTATGTTTAAAAAAATTATGACACACTCTTATTTATATTTTATGTTAAGTTATGCGACTAAAAAACATACATGGCATTTGTAAAATGTAAATTGTGAAAGATGCAATTTAGGGAAATTATCCCTCTTCCCTTGTGAGCGTGTTAGGCTGCTTTTGCAAATTCATCTATGTAGAAAGCCCAATAAATCCTTTGTTTCCGTAAGTCCTGGACCACCTTGACTTTGGATCTTCTGTTATGCAAAGGCCTGTGCTTGCAAGAAGGGAGGATTGCTCATAACCCATTGAAACATTTGAAAGTTGACGTTTTCAAGAGACTTTACACTCGTATTCCATTCTATAAACATTTGAAAGATTTTTACTCTTTTTTTTTTCAACTTGTAAATTGCTTTTTTGGGCAAATTTTAAACAGGATTTAGCACACGAGTCACAGCCATAAAAAAATTTGGTGAATTGGATTAAGATGCTTTTGGTGAAGTTTTGACGTCAAATTTTGGTAGTGGTGTGAAGCTGTCAAAGAGGAAAGGGTTCTTGCCGAGTTGGTGTCGACGATGTTGACCATCATTGATTTAATGCCGAGTCAATGTCGATAATGTGGACGGCCATTGACTTGGGCCTAAGCATGGTGGGATGTTTCAAAACCACCATGCCGAGTATGTGATTGGACATAGTATGGGCTACGGTTTTATACATGTTGCCTATGGATGGGGCAATGTGGAGTCCAAAGGCAACATGAAGGAGGCGGGATCCGTTAAGTCACTTAGTTGGGAAAGTGGGCTGCCAGAGGGTGGCAGTTGCAGAGTTTGATGGAATGTTAGATGCCAAAAGTCCCATATTGAATGATTATAAGACAAATAATAGGTTTATATACTCTTGGATTCTTCCCAATCGATGCTGGTTTTACAAGGGTAATTTTACACGATGTATTTATAGCAAAATCTTAATTTAGAGTCCTTTGAAGGTACCAAAATATATTTTCATTATAATATTAATTTTGCAAATGAAGATAACATTTTTATAAGTTTACAACCAATGAATTTAGAATCCAATTATAGTTAGTAGCTGTTCCAATGAGGCTCTCCATGCTTATTATCTATACAATCAAGTTTTTAAAAACTATGGTAATCATGGAATTTTTAATTATTCTCATTCAAGTATACTACCACCATCTCAGGCAAACAATCGAGAGAATTCATAGTTTCTCATTCATAGAAATACAATGGAAGAAATCAATATTTCTGCATATGGCATATTCATAACTATATTCACTACTACTCAAATAACATGTCATGGCACCAATCTTACTTAAATCAAGATGAAATCCCAATTGTTGTAGGTAATCTTGAAGCCCAAAACCCGCGGTCGAGGCTATGCTAAGGCCCAACAAAAGCCCAAGTCCAAGAAAATATCTCGACATGGCAGCTATATTTTCAACAGACGGATAATAAGCTGTCTAGATACGTTGAATCTATAAATATGAACTTACGTTATTTAGTGAGGAAAGGCTAACGTGGTCTCAGCAAATTGGTCATCTCATATCATGCATGGTTTGAGAGAGCAGAATGTAGGATTAGTGGTGAAATGTAAATTATTTTTTTATTATGTTTTATACAAAAAAATGTATGTATAAATAGGGCTCCTGACCTCTATAGAAGGGATAGGGCTTTGATTAATGATATTATAGTGAAATTCTTTTGGAGTGGACGTAGCTTTATAGAGTGAACTACTATAACTTCCTGTGTTTTAGTTGTTTAAACATTACATTTCCTTTTGTTTTATATACATTCGTATAGGCATCATGAGTACTTTGTAAGGTAAATTGTTAACAAATTTCTACCAACAACACCAATCATGTTTGAGCCTCACTGACATCCCTTCTAATATTATAAGGTTTACTATGTAAGACATGTTTATTTATCTTTCTTTTTAATGTTTATTGTATCTTAAAGTATTAGAGATATATTTGATATAAAATTTTCATAATTTTTATAATTTTTTATGAAAATTCCACCCATATTGATATTTTTCTCAAAATTTTTGTAAAATTAAAATATCAATATTTCTACCAATATCAATATTTTCATCCTTAAGCCTTAGCAATGAAAATTGGAGCCACTAAAATCTAAAACCATGACAGCGAGATGCGGGCTTTCTTTTTAAAAAGATTGCATCAACTTTTGTATCAAATTTAGCCAGAAAATAAAGGACATAAGAAAAGAATAGGGAAAAACTAGATTTTCACGGGTTCTTTTCTTGTTGGCATGATTCCACCGTGGCCGTTACTGCCAGTGTTCCACCTCCCAAAACACCCCAGAAAGAAGGTTCAGAAAAATGACCAAAGCAAAAGTAAAAGGGGAAAAAGAATCAATTTGTTCTGTGCCATTGATTATAATATATTTCTTTTATTTCTAACATGTTCATGTAGAAAGAACAGATATATCAATATGGGAACTTCAGTGATGTAATCAATGAATTTAGAATCCAATTATAGTTAATAGCTGCTGCAATCCAATTATAGTTAGTAGCTGCTCCAATGAGGCTCTACATACTTATTATCTATACAATCAAGTTTTTAAAAACTATGGTAGTCATGAAATTTTTAATTATCTTTATTCGAGTATACTACCACTATCTCAGGCAAACAATTGAGAGAATTCATAGTTTCTCATTTATAGAAACACAATGGAAGAAATCAATATTTTTGCATATGGCATATTCATAACTATATTCAGTACTACTCAAATAATATTTCATGGCACCAATCTTACTTAAATCAAGATGAAATCCCAATTGTTGTAGGTAATCTTGATGGCCCAAACCAGCGGTCGAGGCTATGCTAAGGCCCAACAAAAGCCCAAGTCCAAGAAAATATCTTGACATGGCAACTATATTTTCAACAGACGGATAATAAGCTGTCTAGATACATTGAATCTACAAACATGAACTTACGTTATTTAGTGAGGAAAGGCTAACGTGGTCTCAACAAGTGGGTCATCTCATATCATGCATGGTTTGAGTAAGCAGAATGTGAGATTAGTGGTGAAATTTAAATTATTTTTTTATTATGTTTTATACAAAAAATTATACGCATAAATAGGGCTCCTGGCCTCTGTAGAGGGGATAGGCCTTTGATTAATGATATTATAGTGAAATTTTTCTGGAGTAGACGTAGCTTTATAGAGTGAACTACTATAACTTCCTGTGTTTTAGTTGTTTAAGCATTACATTTCCTTTTGTTTAATATACATTCGTATAGGCATCATGAGTACTTTGTGAGCTAAATTGTTAACAAATTTCTACCATCAACACCACTCATGTTTGAGCTTCACAGACC
Organism: Artocarpus heterophyllus; assembly: GCA_025403435.1. Classification (NCBI taxonomy): domain Eukaryota; kingdom Viridiplantae; phylum Streptophyta; class Magnoliopsida; order Rosales; family Moraceae; genus Artocarpus; species Artocarpus heterophyllus. The sequence continues at coordinate 5,632,254 of CM046340.1, forward strand.
TCCCTTTTAATATTATAAGGTTTATTATGTAAGACATGTTTATTTATCTTTCTTTTTAATGTTTATTGTACCTTAAAGTATTAGAGATATATTTGATATAAAATTTCCATAATTTTCATAATTTTTGATGAAAATTCCACCGATATTAATATTTTCCTCAAAATTTTCGTAAAATTAAAATACCAATATTTCTACCAATATCAATATTTTCATCCTTAAGCCTTAGCAATGAAAATTGGAGCCACTAAAATCTAAAACCATGACAGCCAGATGCGGGCTTTATTTTTAGAAAGATTGCATCAACTTTTGTATCAAATTTAGCCAGAAAATAAAGGAAATAAGAAAAGAATAGGGAAACACTAGAGTTTCACTGGTTCTTTTCTTGTTGGCATGATTCCACCGTGGCCGTTACTGCCAGTGTTCCACCTCCCAAAACACCCCAGAAAGAAGGTTCAGAAAAATGACCAAAGCAAAAGTAAAAGGGAAAAAAGAATCAATTTGTTCTGTGCCATTGATTATAATAGATTGCTTTTATTTCTAACATGTTCATGTAGAAAGAACAGAGATATCAATATGGGAACTTCAGTGATGTATATACCTTTTAGTGGTGCATTCTAATAGTAGAATCATTTCAAGATTGCTTCGAAATAACATAGTATATAATTTGACAAAACTTAGCAAAATTAGCAGGATAGTTTTGTTTTACCCGTTCGTAGAATTTTCCTATAAAATGTTGGTGCTTGACAGTGTTTGTATTGAGGGAGCAAAGTAATAAAAGCTTAGAAGAATAAACTAAAAGGACGACAAGAAGTAGAAATAAGCTCACTGCACTTAAAATTTTAAAGAACTTTATAAGAGTAGAGGATTACAAAAGAATTTCGCTATAATCGGCCAAAAAACTGTAACACTAATGCAAACAGGAACAAAATGCTCTTCTTCAGAAAATTTTAAAAAACAAAAAAAGGAAACCAAAAGCCAATACCAATACCAAAAACAAAAACAAAAGAACTATATCCGATCTTTTTCCCTCCAAAGGTCAAGCCATAATCTTTTCTGTTCTTCTTCACGGATTTATAATGATCTTGGCTTGCATTACGCCTGATGATGCTGGTTTAGTTGATATCTTTTTGTCTCTCTTGTTACTTGACCATAGACATTTTTTTTTTCTCTATAACAAGAAAGCTTTGATGTTTCAAAGAAAAGAAGGAAGAAAACCAACTAGTCATCATGAGAGTTCACCAAGAAAGAAGAAAAAAATCACTATTTTCTTTTTCTAGTTTCACTTGCATTGCCCAAAGCCTGCTCTATACCTTCTAGTACTAGTCAACACCTGTTGTGGATAGGGTCTGAACCTCTCCGGACTTTTCTTTTGCTCGATTGATTAGGATCAAACTTGTCGTTTGCGCTAGACGGTTCCCTTTCCGTGTTCATTCGCTCCATGTCGATGCCCTTAAGAAAGCGGCGAATCTGAAGAAGTATCTGATTGTTTTCTTTGTGCTCTCTGAAGGCAATGTCTATACTTCTCAGGCCAGAAACTTTATCTAGTTGAACTGATAGGAACCCAATACAAATGAGAAGAATGAGCATTCTATGAGTGCTAAAAACCATGGTTTTCTAATTAGAACAAAGAAGAAAATTCACTCTTGAACAAACAACAGAAGAATGAGAAGTATCTTCTTCTTTTGTTGTTTAGAGTAATGAGAGAATAAGTAGGAATGAGAATGTTAAGCCTCTTAGTATCTTATGTTTCAATCCTGTAGATATAAATAAGCAAGCCTGCTATTTAAGGCTAATTGGAGTGGGAGAGTGGGGCTTTTAAAGGTAAAGCAGAGAGGGCCCAAAAAAAAAGAATCATAGAAAAATAATTAGATTCAGGCCAAATCATTAATAACCTGAAATCTAAGCAAAATTAAGGCTGTTGTTTTTTAAGAATCTGTCAATGATGAATAAAGGAATCAGAACAATGCCCTTTGAGAAGCCAAGTATCTTTTTTCACTTGTTTCCCTCTCCCTACATCTCTATCATTGTGTATTGCTTTTGTCAACTAAGAAAAAGGCCAACCCAGAGTCTTGGGTTCCTAGCTGTTTTGCCACATCACTAGGCCATATATACATATTTACATGCACAAAGAGACATGGTCCATTCCATTGGCTCAAGAGACATGGTCCATTCCGTTAGTTCTGCTCCTTTGGGGTTCATCTCAGATGGAAGCCCCTTCTAGAACTCTTTAGATTGGGAAAAAAAAGGATAAGAGATATTAAAATAATATATTAGTACATCTATGGTAGAGGGATGTTTACTAAAGTTACATTTTTTGTGTTCAGTCAGAGTAACATTATTTGATTATGATATAATTTGATATGTTATAGAGTGAGCTGTCATAGATTTCATGTGTTTATTATGAGAATTTATTGTTGAGTTATCATGTGTTCATTATGAGAATTTATTGTTGAGTTATGGAGTTTTTTATGGAGGTTAATTTGGTAATTCACCTTTCCTTTCTTACTAAGAAAAGGGAGTTTTAGTTGGCAATTAAAAAAATGGGATGAGTAAGCAGACACAAGCAAATGGGAACTTAGGCTATACCAGATTGCTACAGTGCCAAGGCAAGTCATATAAAGAATAGATGGGAAGGAATGAGCAGCCCCAAAAAGAACCAAACACTTGCTTTATGCCATTCTAAGATCTCCTCCCCCACTTTAGAAGTCCAAGCTCTTTTCCCAATGCTCAACAAATACAACAGTACTTTGTTCCTTGTGCTAACAATGTCTCTTTATGCTTTTCTTTGCACTTCTTACCTTTGGGCTACCAAGCTCTAATCCCCTCATATATATATATATATATATTCAATTTTTCAAGAAGGACCCACTTCAAAAAATAAAAAATAAAAAATAAAAATCGCCCAATCCCCTCTCTATCTCAAATTTACAAAACCCATTTCTTTTTTATCCCTCGTTTATTCATGTATTGAGTGTAGACCATCTTTTTCTTTTTAATAGCTAATGTTATAGCTAATTTTTATATCACATGCAACTTGGAACATTCTAAAGCATAAATTCCTGCCCCACTTTATCAAAATATGGTGACATAGTGTCATTAAGATGGACCGGTCATGGTCCAAGCTATTGAGAAGCTTGGATTTTTATTTAATGTGCTGATTCTCTGCTTTTTATCCACCAATTAAAGTGAAAGGGAGTTAAATGAGGAGTTGCTTTCTAGCAGACATTTTTCTCCGTGAGTTTTGAGATCATCTTTATGAGATCAATGGAGGGTAGTACTTCATCACCATCCATGATTCATGGCATGTATCATGATTCATGCATGAGTGTTTACTTGATTAGCACATGATCATCTATTTCTTCTATTATCTCAAAAAGTTATTCAGTCCTGTTAACTGGTGCAGTGAAATTGGTGGCCTTGCAGGTAACTTGTCTGGTCAGATGTTCCCCCAAGGCCTTGCTAAAGCAAAAACCTGTCTCTAGAATACTATATTGTTCTACTTTCACTTTTTGAGGAGAATTCCACCGCAATCAGTAGAAGATAATTCTAAACCGTTAAATCACATCAGAACTGTATTAAATTAAGAAAAATCTGGCAATTTAATTAGGACTGTTTCTTATCAGCATCTATTTATACTTCAACACAGAATGTCTAAAAAAAAGATTCTTAATCATATTCTTTTACATATATAATTCTCTATTTATGTACAAGTACAAGACTAAAAGAAATCAGGATCTGTCTGTGCTTAGCAAATAAGATGATGATCTGACACTTTTAATTTATTTATTTTAGATTCTGTTTCATGTGGAAACAGATGGGGTCGTGTTGGTTTTGCCCGATGTGCATGTAGTTCGTTTGCCAAATGACATATTTTAAACTCCCTTTGTGAAGAAAGCTGACCCAATTACAGAATTATGATTTTTATGTAGGGACTAAGAACAACGTATTGGACTTACTTTGCTATATTTGAATATCTATATATACAGCGCCCCAATATTAAAGCAAAATCAGCTCAAATTACCAACATCTATACATGATGTGGTTTCAAGTTTTGCTGCCATATCAGGAAATTGGTAAATGGGAAGATGGGCCCTTTTGTTTATATGAATAGATCTATGGTACCATTAAAAAAAAGATTTATGGTACGGCTACGTACCACATTCCTTGTTGAGGTTAATAAGTTAATCTACTTAGAGACACTCTCTCTCTCTCTCTCTCATAGTTTGCAAATACTACTAGTATGAGTATCTTTATCATAGTAATCTGGTGGGACCCACTTTGTCTTATGATTATAATCATCATCTTAGCCTTGAGATCATTAATAAAAATATAATGAATGTAAAGAAAAAGTTGGAATTAATATATGGCTTTATAGATTCTCGAGGGTTGGTCTTAAAGTTGTGGCTTTTCAAATAATTTGTTTAAAATTTGAGGTCCCATTTTGTTTGGGACTCCCAACTCAACGTTTTTGGTGCTCGTATATAGGGTATTACTGACCAAGCCACCAAAGAAAAGGGTTTTGGAAAAGAAGTATGAGAAAGCAAGTTAAAGAAGATAAAGCAAAAATTTGCTATATTAAAGACCACACCCCATCTTTGAACAATTCCTTTTTTTTTTTTTTTTGAAACTTCGTGTTTGATCGTACTTTAAAGCCAAAGACGTGATTAAAATCATGCATAAACACATTGAAAAATTGAGGTAAGTAATTAATCATGGTATAATAATTAGCTGAATTATTTATTAAGTTTTTTGATAACTTAACCATATTCTTTAGGACAAAGAGGGGAAAGCAAAGGTAGAGGTGGGGGGAAGCTACAATCAGAATGTCCCTTAAACAGATGTTAAAGGGGGGAAAATGCTTCTTTTAACTTCTTTACGATCATTCTCCTTGGATCATAATCATACCAAGAGTGTGTGGGAACATATGCTTGCTTAACTTTGCAAACGAACACAAATCCTTGACCATTCTTTGCATCCATTTTCAGCCGTTGTAAAAAAATCACTATAATATAAAAAAAGTTCATAAGAGAAAATCATACACTGGTCAACAGCTATCTGTATTTTCTTTAATCACTCTCATAACCCCAAAACCGGCACCCCTTATATATATATAAGGTGTTTGGAGTAGGTTTGAACTAATTGATTGAAACTCAAACTGTGTAAAGTCCTCAAATATTACAATATAAAGCTTTGACATGTTAGAATGTTTAGAATTAGTTGGTTTGGATGCTCCCAAACACCTAATAAGAAAACTAAGACAACCAAATTTTACAAGTGCTCTCATAACCCCAAAACTTGCAAACTCCTGTCCTGTGTTCCCCCCCTAAACATGGATTAACTCTTTTATAATTTTTATAAAAACATCTATATGACAAGTTGCAACAATGTTATTATGTTAGCACAAAAACGTTTAGTACTCGAAGTATATGGCAGAAGAAAACATAAAAATTGGAAGCAATTTTCTTCTCCAAATTGAGATCTGAACATTCTTTGGCTTATTTAAGTTAGAAAGTAACTACTATTATTTGCTAAATTAGTTTTAGAGGACACCACTTTTACGAAGACCGCCATTTTTAAATAAAAATTGCTCCGAGGCTCTATGGTATATCCCGTAGAGGGACCCTCCCTTTGTCTCAATTTGCTTCTTGCAGAATTTCTGCATGAAAAATGGTATGTTTGATGTGTAAAGATCTATTATAAACGATACTTACAGTAGTGTTTTTCTTTTGAATGCTAAATCTAGAGAAGCATAAAATTCTTTTTCTGCCATCACTTTCTCTTTGTATATATTAATTTAATACAAACAAAATTTTAAGAGATGGCACAAAGCTAAAGAAGTGACTTAAAGGATACATTTTTCATTTTCTTTTATTGTCTAAAAAAGAAAATTTTATATAAATATATCTCTTTTTTTTCACAATCATTTATTTTGGACTTTGTAAAATATGTACCAAAATATTTAAAGTGTATAACAAATTAATATCATATAATAGTCACTGTTCATTTCTGACTAATTTAATAACAAGAAATATGCCCTGAATGAAAAAATTAGAAAAATTCAATTAAAATAAAAAATATATATATACATCAAGAAAATTATGTCAACGGTGTGCGACGAGATTTTTTTCATTTATTTATTTTTGAATTTTTTTTACTTTATAATTTTTATTTATTTTGTGTTATACTTTTCTCCGTCGAGGATATTTCGGTCTTTTTAAAATTGAGTAACAATCGGTTCAAAGTATAATGTAATACACACTTGTTATTTGAGGTTAGCTCAAGTAGTTAGACATGTGTGGGAGGGTGTGTGACCAAGGTTCGGTGAGAGCTTATCTAAAAAAAAGTACACGCTTAAATATCTTGATATATGTTGATACGACTAAAACCGAGTCTTGTTCAATTCAAGTGTATAATGTGACATACACTCGGAATCTCTTGATATATATTGATGAGACTCAAAATAGATGGTATACTTTACAAGAAAATATAAATTGAATCAAATAGTATAGTTTTAGTTTTTTAATATATATAAATAATACACTTTTAAAAATATTTAAGTACATAATATTTATGGAATCACGAGTTAATTTTAAACATTTGAATTTTCAATATTACTTCCTCCTCTTTTTTCTTTTTTTTTTCTTTTGTTTTTGTTTTTCGTTCTCTATCTGCTGCTTCATGTTCTTCTTTTCGTCATTCTATATAAAAATAAATTTTGTTTTCATTTAAATAGACTATTTACTAATCACTGTTAGATTTTAGTCTACTTATTTTTATTCTTAAATAGCGATCACCAAATTCTCTCCTTCTCCCCAAAAAAAGAAAATGACACATACGCCGTCCTATTTGGGTTGCTCTTCTTCGATCACAGTCTTTGCGAAGTCCACAGAGATGGCCCAGGGTTAAAATATGGGCCCTATTGGGCCTTGTACATTTGTTGCTTTGTCCAAAACGACATCATGTCATCGTCAGATAGATTCCCAAACACAAACAACGATTGAAATTTCCAAACATGTTCTTCTTGTTTGGAAACATCCTATGTGACGTATAATTGACGGAGGAAATCTATTGGCCATTGCTATTTCCAACCAACTTCTCCTCATGATTTTTTCTTTTTGAATTTTTTGGTAGAAGTTGTGGTATTGTTTATGCTTTGGTCAACAGCTGTCTAACCTCCAAAAAACAAAAATAAAAATAAAAATCAACAGCGGTCTAAGATTTTATTCACCTAAGAAAAATAATAGAAAGAAGAAGTCAAAAAAATTCGGTCCATGGGGCCGTTATTGTTTTTCTAATTGATAAGACTCCATTTTTGGTCCACATATCAAATCAGACGGTGTATACGATAACGTTCCATCTAATACATAATAGAAAAGTTGCATGTCCTCTTTAATAAAATAATTACACAAAATAAATGAAAATTACTTAAAAAAAAAACTCCAACAAGCCATTTTTTCTGGCAACAGACGGAATCACGATCTCAGTTGTGAAGCTCCGCGATCTCAGCCGTGTCGCGACCTCCATCATGATGGGTCACGACGGAATCATGACCTCCTTGTGGACTCATAGTGGTACAACTTCTATCATGACCCACAATGGTTGCGAGCAGAGACAAGGTGTAATGGACCCTTGCGGTTCTTGTAATTGTGACAGACCTCTGCGACACAGTGGCCCTCCTTGGCAACAAGGTCGCGATGGACCCATGGGTCGTGACGGAGATTGTCACGAGGTCACAATGAAATTGCGCCCCTCGCGATCCACGGTGGTCGACGTAATCATGCTGTCGTGATGTAAGACCGTCGAAAACCACCCTCAAGTACGACGACGACGGAAAAAATTGCATGTCGAAAACCAACAAACTCCTAATAAAATGGGACAGTTTGAACCGGTTAAAAGCCACATAACTCAGCTGGAAGCCTAATGAAAGCATGTATTTCAACAGTTTTTTTTATTTTTTTATCTTTTTCATTTCTGTATTTGATTTGCAAGTATTTCAACATATTTTTCCAATAATCGACAGCTAAGGCGGATAATTGCATAAATTTGTTAAAAGAGGGAAAAAGAAAACCACAAAGATGACTACCAAAACAATGAAATACAGCAAGAGACAGATGTTTATGCTGAACGTGACAGAGACAGACGATAGATTCCCAATAACAACCAACAGGGTTTGAGCTTATATTAACTTGTTTTCTATGACTGAATTCATTATATATACACAGAAACCAGAGAGAGACACCACAATAAAAAAGCAAGCAACAAGGGGTAGTCGCGGCCATTTTGTTGATGAAAATTGGAATTTCACACATGTCAACAATTTCTCTTCTTATAAAAATCTATTCATACATTTAAATGACGGAAAGGTTTTCCATTTATTTTTCACCACATTCCGCTGAATCACCCTCCCAAACGCCCCACATTCAATCCCAGGAGTGTCTTGCTGCCCAACTGCAGCAACATTAAACAGCCTCTTGGGGTTGGGGTGGTGAGGCCACCGTGGATCCTGATGGTGCTGGCCGTCCTGATGCCATTGTGAATTGCAGGCCCCTGCGCTGCCCAGATTGCAGGACAAAAGCTACTTGTGTCGCAGCCAATGCCGCGGCCTCCTGTTTAAACAAATTGTTCCAGAATATCAACCAAGAAAAAGTTTGAAACAAGTTACATAAATAATAAATACGAAGTTATGCAAGCCCAAAGCTACATAACTAAAGACCCAAATGGAGAGGAAAAATGAAGGCAATGCTATTTACCTGTCTTTGCCTTCGACGCTGTAACATACTGATGGCCCAAGCCATAATGTAGCAGGGAAGAAGAAATCCCGCAGCGCGGAGCAAGAAAAGCTGCAAAGCATCGACTGACTTTATTAGTGAAAAATGAAACATGAAATTACCGACAGTGATTAGTTCGGCATTGGACAGGTTACTTCATAACAAGAAGGCAAGCGCAGTTCTACTTACAGAGAAAAAAGCAGATGTTTCATCATCGGTATCAGCATCGGCGTCTGTAATGCCCAATGCATGCCGCAAGAGAAGAAGGGCCATTAACTGCCAAAAAAGTAAGTCAACTTAAAAATCAAACCTATTTCCATGAGGGATGTGATATAAAGAACTTAATGAATTCAAATCCTCAACAGGATATTATAAATATACGGACTTACAATAAGAGCAACTGAACGGCAATATGCAGCTCCACTGGCATTAGAAGCAGCATAATCGTCATAATCGGCTTCCAAAAAGTGACGCTCTGCCTCGGCAATTGCCAAGAGACGAGGATCCAACTCCAAAGGAGTGCCAGATATTGTCCAACCTCCACTGAAAGAAATATGCATGATATGAACATCATTAAACACTATCTCTCAAGCACGAGACAACTATTAAATATAAGAAAACATCGTATTGTGCATACCCAATATCAATAGCAGTTTCATCCGGAGGCGGTGGAGGAGGTGCAGTATAACCGGGATGGTAAGGCTGTGTCCATCAATGCCAATGACCATTAGAAGAAACAATTAATGAAACAACCTAGAGTTTAAAAGAGTAAAGGAAAACAAATTATTAGCTTACCTGATGACAAATCTCACAAATTGTATCTCCTTTCTCATTGCACCAGTGCTGAACACATTTCCTATGAGCATACTGAACAAAGTATGTTTTACTTCCATCAAAAACCAAACTAACAAATGGAGATAAGAACGGAAAAACAAAGAAAACAGAAACCAATGAACATGGTTGTTCTTTTATTTAAGAGAACGGCATCAAAATTGAGGTGGAACAGATGATATCCAAGCTCACAAGGAATACAACACAAGAAAACAAAACAAAAAGAGAGATAAAACTTGTGCAATACGTTAAGGCTAAAGCAAGTGGTTACCTAGCAAGTGATATTATGTAAACCTCTACTCATCTCCAAATATAGAAAATTAAAGATCTTGTTAAATACAGCATTTCAATCTATCAAGCAAGTCAGTACCACAGATTTGACAGAGCCAAGGAAAACACAAAATCGATATGCTTTCACTCTCCTGTTCTTACAGTTTATAATTATATCCAAGCAAGCATCCATAATCTCCTACCTTATTTTTCAACTCCTTCAAGAAGAAAAAACACGCCTTTCAGTTTTCACCTATAACAACTCATATTCCGTGTCAACGTCATCAACATCCATACCATTTCAAACCAATTGAGTTCATCAAATACATCACGCAATCCAGAGTGCATTGTCACCACACACACAGAAACGCAAACAAAACAAGGCAAAAAAAGGGAAAAAGATGAAACCTTTGCAAACCACAATACGCAAATCGTGGAGAAATCAAATACCCAATAACACTTCAAAGATGAAAAGGTTCAAATCACGCAATTTAGCATATAACCAAAATAATAATAGTAATAATCCAAATTAAAACAAAAAGTAAAAAAAAAAAAAGACCTTGAGGCTACCACTACAAGCGCAAGGAGTCTCCAAATCCTTTAGGCTGTCCTCCTCCTGGCAAATGCGACACTCCGCCGTCTGAATCAGCGGTTCCTCCCCCAAATCCTCCTCCTCTCGCTCCAAACCCTTCTTCTCATCCGTCGCCGAAGAGGATGGGCCTGAGCCGCCATCAGCGCCGCCAACGACTGGCCCCGAACCAGAAACCACGGACGATTCCGCCGCCGATTGCACCACCACCGGCCGGATCAAACGGTCAACAAACACCACCAGGTGGTCGCTCATCGCTTCTCACAAACACCCCCAAAAAGACGAAGAAGAAAAAGGCCTCTAATCTACAGCATTGAACATTCAGAAACTTCGATTAATCGAGAGAAAAGAAGAACCCTAAAAGGTCAAAATTATAGTCAAAATTGAGCCCTCGAAACCCAGGATCACGCCGGAGAGAGCAGCGGATCGAGAGGGTTTCCCAGAACAGAAAAAAAACGAGAGAAATTTTTGACGGGAAAAATTTCTCTCTTTTTTCCATTAATTTCTATTTTACCTGGAAATCGGCGACGAAAGCGCGTGAATGACTGAGCGAACAAATCGGAGTACGAAAATATAGAGAGAGAGAAAATTGTGTGCTTTTTTTTTTAATTTTCTTTTTTTTCCAGGGATTATAATATGAGATGGCAGAAAAAAAAATGGCTTTGTTTGTGCCATTTATAGTTCGCTTTTTCTTTCTGCCTTCGGCTTCGTCGAACGTCTACGAGGGGTATTGACTTTCCAAAACTTATTAGAGGGTAATTTGGTCATTTCGTAAGCCTAGGCCTTCGGCTTAGTCGAACGTCTACGGGGGATTTTGACGTTCCTCAACGTCTTGAGGGCAATTTGGTCATTTCGTAAGCGGCAGGGTTCCCTTTCCTGTCGAGATTAGGCCCTAGGACCCGCCCCACTAATTCCGATACTTGTCTTCGCAAAAATAAAAAAATGTGAAAATTTTTCTCCAAAAAAAACAAATTGTGGACGTTAGGTGTATATTTGGTTGGGTACAGATTAAGGTTGCCACTTTTCAGGTGAAGTTCAGTTGTTCACCTATATCATTTTTCTTTCCAGTAACCACACATTTTCTATTTAAAAATTGTCTTCATCCCCTTTCTTCTCAAAAAAAAAAAAAAAAACACACATACACACACATGCACTAAAAAAAATGTTTTTGCTTTAAAAATATTGTCAATCCGTCCATGTTACAAGATGGTGAACCAAAAGTAAAAGAGTGGATTGTATTGTTGTGCCATGGATAATCTTGACGGTGCAAAACTCGCAATTGATACTTTGTCAAGGCCTAACAAAAGCCCAAGTTTAAGAAATATCTCGATATATCAGCCATACTTTCACAAGACGACAGCGTAACTTTAGACGGATTAAAGGTCTAAATAATGAGATATCTAGATACGTTAAATTCGAAAACGTAGACTTATGTCGCTTAGCGAGCAAAAGCCAACATGGCATGAGGAAGTGGGTCATATAATGCATGAGTTGGGAAGGCAGAACATAGAATTAGTGGTGAAATTTGAATTATTTTTTATTATGTTTTACACATAGAATTGTACTTATAAATAGGACTTCCGACCTTTGTAGAGGGATCAGCCTCAGATTAACAATATTATAGTAAAATTCTTCCAGAGTAGACGTAGCTATTTAGAGTAAGCCATTATAACTTTATGTGTTCTAGTTCTTAAGCATTATATTTACTTTCATTTTTCATATGTTCGCACAGGCATTGTGAGTGTTTTGTGAGGTACATTATTGATGAATTTTCACCATCAAATGTTGCATTTTAAACTATTTGTTTCATGCATAATATATCTAGAACTCTCAATTTTAGAAAATACATATTGAATTTTAAAATCATTAACAATTGAGGTCCAATAACTAACAAATGTTAAAAATTGTGGATAGTCTTAGTCACGAAATTTGCACATGAATTTTCTTAAAGATAAAGCTCGTTATTTTAAGAAAAAAAAATTGAAGCTCAATGCATGAAAAGGAATACTTAACGAAAACTAAAAATAACTTTTGTATTTTAATTGTCAATGATTTCAAAGTTTAAGGTGCATTATGTCAAGATTAAAAGTTTAGGGTCATTATCCAAACAGTAAATAGTTTAGAGTGTAACAATGCAATATACTTAAAGTAAAAAGGAGTCATTTTATAAACTAAGGTAAATATTACAATTTGTAATTAAGAATACCTACATAATTAACTATCTTTTTTAGGTTAAATTTAAATTATGTTTTTCTTGCTTTGTCATTTGCAACTCAAAATGACACAAAAATACTCTGCACTGACCTTTTTTAAGAGTATTTGGTATTGTTGCCTCCCAAACTTATTGCACATTTATAATTTGCCCCATGAACTTTTAATTTTAGCAAATTGTCCTTGAATTTACAAATCTATAACAAATCACCCCCCACTTGATAGTAATTTTATGTTTTTTGACTAAAATTAATATGTGATTGTTACACAAATCACCCCCACTAGATAGCAATTTTTCATTTTTTGACTAAAATTAATATGTGATTTTTACATAGGTCGTTAATTCAGAGTATAAAAAGGTTTTTCATATAAATGTTAACCAAAATTTATATTCAAATCAAAGTTAATTCAAAATTTTCTATTTTGTTGAAAACTTAATTAAAAATCTTAACCACAATAAATTTGGGTCAAAATATATAAAAATGATCATTCAAGTCAATAATCAACTATTCATGTGTAAATTAAACGTCAATTTCAGTCAAAATACTAAAAGCACTATCAATGGGGGTAATTTGCTACAAATTTATAAGTTCAGGGAGCAACTTATCAAAATTAAAAGTTCAGAAGGCAAATTGAAAAAGTGCGACAAATTCAAGAGATAACGGTGCCAAATACCATTTTTTAATATATATTTTTAGGGAGTTTTAAAAAAAAAAAGAAAATAAAGCGTACCTTACTTATGTTACCTCTTTAGTTTTGTGTCTATTTTTATAAAATTATATATCTCTCAAGTTAATATGTATAGAGATAAAATAGAAAAAAAAAATCCTATATTCATGCTCGGATGATCCTTACCAGGAGGATTTCTCTAAAATTTTCAATCAATACAAGTTATAGTAATTATCGGAAGTAATTATATAATATAAATTTTTCTGTTCCCTAGCTAAGACAAACAAAATTATGCATAAATTTACCATGTTTTAAGACCGACCATCCTATTAGCCAAGCTCAAGCGAATACTGATGGCTTTAATTGTAATAAGTTTGGCTTATTTGTTAGACGTGTTTAGATTATTATTACATTTTTCAGAGGTTAAGATAATCCTTTTTGCTGTAATTTTTTTTTTAAATTTAAACTTTTTGTTTAAATTTTCTGTTAAAACTTACGAACCAAATGTGTCATATGCAGTTAGAAAACTAAAAATAACTCTCTTTGATTTTTTATGTTTGTAGAAATCTCCTTTGCCTATAAAGTTTGTTATTGCACTGGATGCTTTGATATAATGATAACAGTTTCTAGTTCTAAAAAAGATTAATAATAATTCTCTATTCTCTTACAATATATATTGTATTACTGTTCTCTCTCTCTCTCCCCCTAAAAGTACTTATTTTTTCATTATACTTTTTTGTCTTAAAGTTTTATAGATAAGCACTCACCAAGATACAAATTTTGACACACACCCAACCACTTGAAACTACTCAAGTGGCATTTTCCTATTATACTTATTTAATTGTACATTAAGAGTTTGTTTGACATATCATATCATACTGTATTGTATTACATTACATTGCATTTTTTATATATAACACAATACAATGCAATGCAATACAATACAATATAGTGTATCAAATATGCCATAAAATTGTGAATTTATTCAAACAAAGAGGCCAAGTAGACAGGTGTTTCACTTTTTGTAACCCTAAAAGGATGGGTATTGGTATCCCTGTCCTACACTTTGCAACTACAGTCAAATTTCATTAGGCAAATTTCATTAGTAATCCTAATTAAATTTATGGATAATCATTTTTTTTTCCAGTAGGATAATTCAAATACTGTAAATGAGCGGTGAGAATAATTAGAGCTGACAATAAATAAGATTGACCAGTCCTGAACCGACCAAAACCCATCGAGCTCTATAGTTGCCACCTTTAATATTAGCGACTCTCCCACAATCATGAAAGCATGGCTCTTAAGTTTTTTGGACTGTGCTATGTTTTCTTGTGTGGTTTCATTGAATTTCTGTATGGGGTCATTTTCTACATAATATTAAAAATATTTACACTTTCCAGAGAAAGAGAGGAAAACAAAGTAGAAAAGGAAAGGAAAATGCAATATGACTCGTAGATAGCATTTCTATTCAAATTTGGCAAACAGAGTTGGAATAGAGAGGTCCATTTGGCCAAGTGAAAAACCCATTAATTTAAAGGCAAAATTGGATTGCCTTCTAAAAACTCCACACAAGTAATAAATGAAAGCGATATTCTTTTTATTACTACTTGGGGCAAAAAAGCAGCCTCTTTCGTTACAACTGTATAGACGCGTAGCTCAATACATTACTGAGTTCTTAAGCTGTATAACCAAAAGATATCATTGCCCTTGACGCTTCAGCCAAAATAAAAAAATAAAAAACTGAGGCAATTGCCAATCTTGACCTCAAAGAGAAGTCGAATACAAAGAGGAAGAAAATTAGGAGGGAAAAAATGAACAGGACATTGGGATCATTGGTTGGTTTGAACTAATTTTGCTTAAAACTGTTATAACATATGATAAATTTACACTTTAACAACAAAAAATGTTTGTCAAAACTAAGAAAGCCCAATACACCAGAAGTATCAAAACATATCAAATTCCCATGAACAACAGGGTCTTTACGAAATTTACAAGAGTTAATAGATATACATATAAAAATCTAACTACACGTATATAGCGATTGGTTGGCACATACATACATACATACATATATATATATATATATAGAATTGCTGTATTTATGTTGCACCACGTTTGCTTCGCCAATAGAGTACGAGTACTCCTCACTTCCTGGTATGTTCTTTTCTTCACAACTTTCCTAGGCTTGATTCAATGATTTCAGTTTGCTTTTATTTGTTACATATATATATATTGGTGTTGTTTTGTTGAACAATTAAAACTTTATATTCCACCTTTCTAGAGGCAGACCATTGGCACACGGACCAGCCGTCTGCATTTATAATCTTGATATGGACCATTCCCCTCCTATCATCTCCTCATTTTTTCTTTTTCTTCTTCTCCTTCTCTTCTCTCACTCCTCTCGTTTTCTTAAAAAATAATAATAATAATAATAAAATAAAAAACCCCTCCAGGTTCCTATCCACGCTGTACCGCACCTAATTCTTGACCCGGCTCCACCCAAGCCTCTTTCCTTCTTTTTTTGTCAAACGTTTGTCGTATATGCCAGAAGGGAGCTCCGGTCTTGATTGGGCAACTTCCACAAGTTTTACAACTCTTCGAAGCAATGCAATACGCCAGGAAAAGGTTGTTAGCCTCATCTATTTGAGTATCCTACTGTAATGCATGTTTCTGAATATCATATGTGATAAAATCATATAAATAAAAAAAACGAGTTATGCATATTTCTGAATATTAAATATAATAAAATCATATAAACAAAAAACCAGTATTGTGAAATTGACAAGATCTTGTAAAGACGAACAATGTTATAAGACACTAGTAATGCTGAACACCATATGTTAATCCGAAGGTGGGTCACACAACATTATACCCATAAATAGAACTTAATTTCTATTAGTTATGATGCTTAACATTAATGATGTTCTTAGGCATTTTGTCTGTAAAGAACACGGTGTGAAAGAATATTCTACATGTGGAGTATGAAAGAATTCTCTCTTTTAATGTAGATAAAAAACATTAGAGACAATAAGGGAAATATCAATTTTGAGAGGACTAATGAAAATTAATATTAGATATCCGAAATAGGTTTAATGAATAGCAAATTAAAACATATCAGATTCTTTTCCTTCTCGCCTCTGCCCCTCTATCTTTCTCTTCCTTCTCCCTCTCCTCTCCTCTCCTCTTTTTTTCCTTTCTCGAGGTCTTCACAATGGAGCAGTGAGATGGACGAGTAGCTGACGCTACCCTAACAATGTCCTTCCTCTGGCACCGCCTCTAGCGATAGGCGAAGATTGTACAACAGTGACGATTGTTGAAGCTTTGCAGCAGTGGAGATTTTGGATTCATCATCACGATGAAGGGCGACACCAGGTCGTTTTCTCTCTTGTAATGGAGGCAAGTTTGACGAAGGAATGGGATGATGAAATGTTGCATGAAAAGTAGGGCTTCGCGGTGGCCAATTTCCGTTATGAGCCAGGCACGCAACTCCATCTTCGTCGTGTACTTGGCATGCGATGGTACCGACAGGAAGTAGAACGGAAAACTAGAGCAGAGGAGAGAGATGGAGGGAAGAGAAAAACAAAGGAGAGAGAGAAGGGAGAAGAGGGAGACGATGGATGAAGCGAAAAAAAAAAAATCAAAACTGTACTTTTTTTGGCTTCTTATACTTGTAAAATACTGATTAATTCTCTGTATCAACTAATTGAAAAGGACTGGCATTTAGTACAAAAGTTTTGAAAAATATACCATCTACCACAAATTTCCAAACCACCGCAGGGACGCTTTCTAAAGTGGAAAACTTTGCATTGTCCATTAGCGTTAGCTCAAGTAGGAGCCATCTTTCTACGGTCGTGTCTTTGAGTAGCAAGCAATAAAGTTTTCTACATTGATTAAAACTTTTTTACTGTAACAAAAACTTTATATTATAACAATTTTTTTTTATTACAACATATAAAAACTTTATACTATTTATAACTAAAATAACTTCATAAATTGTCCTATGCCAAACAACCTTCATGTCTTAATGGTCAAAACATCCACAATACCTTACATCATAAGTGACCTCGATACAATGAATAATAGGAAATTGATGACAGAATATTGGATCATCCATTCAGGCAAAGATAAAAGAAAAATAACTCTTACTGTAACAAAGGATAAGCCAGTCGCTATGACCGACGGTTGGAATCAATATTTGACCTTAAGCTTCTCTTCCTTATCAATATATTAATTGTGAAAAAAAGCATATCGAACCGTATACTATCATACAAAATGGCACACCGTCCAACATCCCCAAGTGTAGCTTCCCAAAACAAACCTCCCTCACACTTTACCTATCATGGCCTTGTAATTCAGGCAATGAGATACTAGATCGTTTCACAAAAGTGAGATCTAGGTTCCCACCAAATACAAAATGGCATTCCGATCTTCAATTCTAGTTCTTCCACAAGTTGCCCTACGTCCGGATCTGAAACCCAAAAATACAGACATCATTTGTACCAGATGCTAACCTGAGCATGCTTAGGCGGTGGCGTTGACGAAGTGTCAATAAGTAGACCAATGTTCCATCCTCATTGGAAAAACATGTCATGAAATCACCTATCAAAAGAATCTATCGATCTCTACCGACGCGAGTGACTATATACCGTCCTTTCTCAAGATCATAAATTGTCTTCAACTGTGGCTTCCTCCACTTTAGTACAGACCATGCTGTAAACATCAAAATTGCAAAGATAACAATTAGTGAGATGAGTGTGGACGAGTCCTCACTGATAACAGTGGCAATCCAGTTAGGGTGCTCAGCATCCAAGTTAGCTGTGGTTTGCAAGATGAAAGCTCCCAAAGCCCAATCGAGTGGAACGTCTTCCACCTGATTAGCAACTGTAATCCTGATCAAGAGCAATTACAAACAGTAGATTTCATAAATACAACGTACATCATGAAACATGAAAGCTAACGCCCATGTAAGGCAAGGGCATGGAGCAAAAAACACAGGAAACATTTAAAATAATACATGCATAATGTAGAACGCACACAGAGGAATGAGGAATAACTGAAAGGCATGGGTACATTCTCCAATCTTCAGTAATATGATATTGAGGGCTGTGCACTGTAATAATTATTAGGCTTCAGAGCAAGCAGTCAAGTGTAATGCATTTCTGGGTATGCTATGTGGAAATAACAGTATTGGGGAATTGGACTAAGGCCTGTCTGATCCAAAGAACGAAAGAGATTTTTAGGTCTCTAGATGTGAGTTGAACAAGTATACCTTTCTTCGTCCAAAGCGATTCCAAGACTGTCATGAAGTAGGGCCACGATATAAGCAGAAGAGAAGCAGTAGTGCCTCAAATCTTCCTCGTGAAGAAAGTTGTATCTCTTCTTCAACTTTGTCCAATCTTCTTCGCAAAATTGTTGTCCAGCCATAATCAGGTCAGAAAGAAATGACTTTTGGCCCAAACCAAAAAACTGATCAAGTAACAAACAAACAAACAAACAAATAAGGCATAAGAAATGAAAGCAACGGTGGTCTTAGGAAGGAACTAGTTTTTCTTCTCACAAGTAGATTCACAGTTAAGAGCATTTAAAAGCATGAAAAGTAGGAAAGCCTGCAAGACAAAGCAATGAAGCAGTATATGAGCACAAACCTTGGATGTGTGGAAGAAATTTTCTGTTGCCAAAAATTTCCCCTGAAGCTTTGGTAGGAAAGTTGATCCTATATAGCAGTGCTGATAGGAGCATTTCTCTGCATCTCAGACAAATACATATTAAAAAAAATAAACAGAAGGTTTTTTGATTGTAAATGAAACAATATGCTAGAGAGCAATTCTCACCTTTTCCTTTTTGCAACATCATTAACGCAGCAGATCTGCATTCTGAGAAGTTTCCTTTAGACTGAAGAGTTGATAATCTACTCTTATCGTTGTGCAAACCTGGAGAGAGTTCCCACAAGTCTGCATCGTGTGAATATCCTTTAGGAGTACAAGGATCCACTGACTTTTCCTCCTGACGAGATTTAGCAGCTGCATTAATGGGGAAGGTATAAGATTTCGAGAAAAAAATATCAAACTCTACAAGCTGTAATAGTATTATTGTTGTTAAGCATAGATCCACAGTGTTTTGAAAAGGAAAAGCATTGTTCTTTACCCAAGTTAAACTCTCCTGAAGTAAGTGCTTCTCTCAATGAGTCATAAGCAACATTCTGCAAAGTGCAAAATCAAACTAGTTAGAACATCTAAACCATATCATAGCGCCTCAGTGACTTTTATCCTACAGAAATCTTGGAAGTAAGTTAGCAACATTAAAAGGGGTAACCAATCATCAATAAATTGGTTCAAGAAAACTGAAAGCAGAACAATCATGCTTCTTGATCTAGAATGAACGAGCAAAAAACCCAAAAGATTTAAATGTTTGGCAGTTACATACATTATAAAAACTAAATAAAATACTGTGTCTATCCAAGTGTAAATGCAGTAGTTCTTATTCGCATCTAAACCTAGACATTTTACTCATTCTGTTTAGGTAAGCATGTGATAGGACAGATATGCACACACAATTAGAAAAAATTAGCAATTACCTGACCAAAATGAAGAAAGCTATGGCTGTAGAGATTGTAGGTGATATTCTTAAATGTAACAACTTGGGAATACTCGGAAGGCATTGGTTCATTAGAAACAAAAGTCACCTGAAATAAGAACACACCGAACATTCCTAATATTAGCATCCAGTAACAACTGCTTCCATGCTATACAATCTAAGAAAACTTTTATAGAATTCAGTTTTGGACAGAAGAAGTAAGGGGGTGTATTGCACTCGATTTATAAAGTGTAACCTATTCTAAAGCCAAGCTTTGAATTTTCACCTTGTATTAACTTGCAATCATGCAGAAGAGGATTGGAAATGCAACTTGAATGATGAATTATGATATTATAAAAATAGAATTCCCCCGTTTGAGGAGATTGGTTAAAGAAAGAAAGTAGAATTAAACCTGAGCAGAAGCTCCACCGAGTTCAATAATTCCAGTTGTCCGAAGAGGTTCACCTCCAAGAGAACCAAGGGCATAGTTTGCGACAACCCAAGCATACATCCCTTCATCAGAGCCTAAGACAAAAGTAGAAATCAAAATTAAGCCTCTTGAAGGATGCTCGGAAACTCAAAAATGAACATAAAGATGGCAGGATAAACAGGTTTACTTCTTTATTGCTGAGTTTTTTATACGCCAACATGAACCACAAACACTAGACATGACATAAACAACGCATTTTTACAAAACCCAACAACCTGTGAAATGTGGAGATTTGGCGCGGTTACACTGTCAACTGACTAAATTGATAAACCCAACTAAGCAAATTTTTGCAGGGTTTTCAATGATCCTTATCCCCAGATCCCAGGTGTTCCACTCTACCAGAAATCTAATACTCAAAACTAACAAACTGAAAACTGACCTACATTTCCCCTCAAACAAATCACCAAACATACACAATTCAAGAAAAAAACATAAATCACATCGTCTTCTGCTTGTCTTTCCACAATTTCTAAACACTAAACAAACCAACATTTGGTAAACAACTCGTTGTGCATTACACATTCTCATTCCCATTTCTATCACATCTAAAGAAAAGAAAAGCAGTACCGGTAATCACGGAAGCCCACTCGTCCCGAAACTTGAACCCAGAATCCCTGAGCTTCGTCCTACAGGAATCCAGAATCCGATCCCGAACCTTCGAATCCAGCAACCGAAGCCCCGCCGTGGCCATCAGCCGAACCTCCGTCTCCCTCCATAGCTCCCTTGGAACCCTCCCCTTCGCGAACTCAAGCAACTCCGTCAACGACCCGCCCGCCGCCTCCGGATCCTCGGAATACGTCGAAAGCCCCGGATTAACCCTAAACGACGCCAACCCCTCGCTCCCGAAATCGAACGCCGCTGTCCGATCCCCCAACCCCGCCGCCGAAAAAGCAACAACCTCGTACCTGAACATGTGGATCCGCGTGCCGGTGCTCCCGCCGTCGATGACGATCCCGTACCTCCTCCTTCCCAAGCCGCCTCCCCTGACGTGCACGAAAAAGTAGCAGAGGAGGAAGGCAAGCGCGATGGAGAGCGAGACAAGAACAAGGAAGATGCTGGAGCTGGCAGCGGCGCCGGCGTGGTGCTTGGGGTGGTGGGACCGGGAGAAGAGGTTGGATCGGGAGGAGGGTCGGACGGGGAGCTTTATCGGATCCATAACGGGTGGTGTGGGAGTGGGAGGTTTTGGACGAACGACCCGTTTACGGGCATTCGACCGTCGCATTCAAAAGGGTAGAGATCGAGAGGAGAGAGAATACGAAAGTCATGTAAATTGAAAACAAAACAAAAAAAAATTTATTTTTGCGTTTTCTGAAAAAATAATGATGTCGGATAGAGAAAGAGAGATATAGAGGAAGATCAGAGAAGGAGGGGAGGGCAAGGAATCCAGGAGATTTCGCCCTCGGTCTTTCTCAATCTTGCGCGGTCTCAAGTCTCTGTCTAACTGTCGACCTCTGGCTGGCCTCTCCTTGGTCCGATCGGGGAAAGAAAAAACTACTATTATTACTTTTTTTGTTTTGGTTATGTTTTGTTTCTCTCTCTTTCCGTCTGAAATGCTGCGCCTGCGCGTAAACTTGCGTTTCCACTCGGCTTTCAGCCTCGGTTAGCCGGCTTGACCCTTAATTTTTTTTAATAAAAAAGTTAAAAGTTTAAAAAAGAGATGTTTATTCTTCTTCTTTTAAAGGGTTGAAATTAGCTATGGTAATAGTAGATAAGTGACCGACTCTTCCCCCCTCTCTATTGCATGGTGGTGGTGGTGGTGGCGGCGTTGGCTTCATGGTTGGAGGGGACGGATGAGAGGGAAGCTTCTTAGGCAGCTGTGTTGTGTGCACTGGGTCTCCCTCGTCCTTGCAACCTTGGAGTTTCGCCCTTGGTGCGGTGACATGGAGGAAGAGGTTGCGTAGCAACCAGAGTTTTTCAAGTCGTTTTGTAATACTATGCTTACTTGTTTAACTATAAAAATTAGAAAAAGTTTTTTTTTATCATATATATATATATATATGTAAAACTTTTCATTTTTAACATATATTTATTACAATTTTCCCTAAAGAGTTTACACTTCATACTTAATATTTCTTTTAAACTACATATTTTAAATTTATTTACTTTTACTTATACATTTGCTCATGTATCGTTGTCAGCTTAACAGTAATTCTATTCTAGCCTCTTGGCTGAATTTTCTACAATATGAAATACTAGATAAGCTATTACTCAATAAGTCCAAACATTACCCACAAATATATTCTATTTGTATGCGTGAACTATGTATGCTTGTTTATGAACTTTAATCATTCATCTTACATTATTAACTTAACTAGGGCCCAAGTAATCATACTAAATGCGCATAAGGGTCATCGTACACCAAGACCGTGATATAACTTTGAGCTCCTCTTACATTGGGAGGTTGGTACGACACTTTCTTATCTTATTTAATGTGTTACTTACTAATTCTTTTCAATATTATATGGTGGCATACCATTCATTATGCTTTATAACCTACACAAATGCATTATAAATGCCATTGGATAAAATAAAATGAATTACATTTTTTTTCTAAAATCTTTTTGTCCATGCTGTATGTGGGGTTTGGAACTTACTTGGAATTTGCTTCGCACTTATCCAGTTCTCGATTCCCTCACTATCTGTCTAAGTATCCTGCTTGGACAATTTATCGTTATTAGCTAACTTGTTTATTAACGACTACTTATTGATAATAAAACTTAGGCACTTAAATACTTAATCTGATCATAACTCAGTTTTCTAAGTGAAATCCGAGCATTACAGAATTGGTTTCCTCTTATCTAATGCCTTTTTGCTACTAATGGGATATGAAAAAATTCCTGCTAAGTAACGTTTTTTTCTATTTACGACATTTTGGGTTCCACTGGGCTATTTTTGCTACAAATGACCTTTTTACCATCGATGAGTCTTAGAAAACCTTTCGAGCCCCTTTTTGCTAATTTATTGCAAAATATTATTTATTAAATACGGGTCGAGAAAAACAAGGTGTTGACTTTTTTTTTGGTAGTAAAAATTCATTTTTAAAAAATTTTACAATTTTAACCTGAATTATGAAGATTTTGACAGTTTTGCCCCTGGAATAAAAAATGATCATTTTATACTCTTGGCCTCAATTTTTTTGCAAAGGTTAAAATTCTGTAAACATTTTAAATCAAATTTCTTTAATTTAAAAACATTTTTCTTTTTAACATTTATTGAAAATTTTTGTGATAAAAATTCGTAAAATTCAGACCTCACAAAATCGTACCGAATTTTGACAAGCCATTCACAATCTCAAAAAATTTCATAGAGATTTACAACTTTCATGTTTTAAATTTTTTAAAATTCCAACTGTTTAATGGAGTTTTCTACCATTTTTTTAATTCTGTTGAATTTATACTAATCTTTTCAATTTAGTCCTTTCAAAATTTAACAAAACCTTATTCATAAAAATTGTACATCTCGCTGTTTTGAATAGGTCTTCAAATCTTACTCATAAAATAAATCATGTTTAGATATGTCAAAAATTTATTTTTTCGAAAATCATCTAACTTTGCAATTTGCATAGTTTATGTCCAAACTTGATTTCAAGCATAGTTTCTAGCCTTCCATCATCATAAACATACATAAAATGCACCAAATAAACATGCCATAGAATCCCTTAAAAATTTCATAGTCCATTTTTAAGCAATTACATACCCAAAAAAAAAAAATCAAAACAACAACAAACTTAAAAATAGAAGGTTAAGCTTTTTACCAAAGGATTTGTGAGCTTAAAAGCTATCATAAAGCTTGATTTTTATCAATCTTCCTAGCCACACACCATGGTAAGAAAACCCTCATCAAGATTTCCTCCAAAACCCCATGAAAACCCTAGTAACATATGAGAAAATTCTAGGATTTTACCTTCTAGAATTGCTTAGTCTTGAACATAGCACTTGGTCTTGATCTTTACTCTTGATTAGGAAGTGGATTTTTGGGTTATTTTTTAGCAAAGAAAATTGGAAGGTGGAGCTTCGCATGCTGTTGAACCAAATAGAGAAGTGAAGTAATTTTTTATTCCAAATTTTGCATGGATAAGATCATGTTCTAGTCAATTTATTACATCTTGATGGCTCATCATGCATAGTCCTCATTTATGAGCTTTTGTGGTAATTTTTTTTGGCTCAAAACCATTTGCAACATCCGGCCACATCTAGGGATGTTGTGGCAAAATTCCACCCTTTTGGGTGGCATTTTATGGTGGGTCTTACAAGCTTTCCACGGTATAATTTTACGCCACACTGTTTTTTTTCTATACTGTTAGTGAAAAAATTGAGGAAATAGGTTCTTAAATAGTTTAGGATATAAGCCAACATAGTATTCTATATATTTGTATTTTTACTTTAACTGTATAATTACACTGTATTGTACACCTTTTTACCTCTGTGTATTTTTTTATACTATGTTCCATCAACCAATGTGTTGTGGACATAAAATTCTTTACCAATTTAACTGATTGGTAATTAACTATTTTTATATAGATTTGGATTATGGCATGCTTTTCTACTTTAATTAACACTTCTATCATCTATTAATTTATACTACAATATTATAATTAATTATGATATGAATTTCATTTTGAGGATCTTATTTGTAAATTTTTTTAAGTATTTAAACTCACAAAAATTCGTATATTAACAATATCCAGAATTGTCTAAAATTCATAGACAAAATATACATTAACATTATCCATATATGATTTATATTTTATTGTAATTTTATTGAAATACAATCTACCGGGGAGAATTCATTAACTAAATCTAAAAAAAATATGGATTTAAATTAATAAATGTTATTGAGCATTATAGGTTGTGTATGGATAGGCGCTTAGGCACTAGTAGAGTCATCTAGTTCTTCATTAGCACCGTGATAGTGCTTCATGGTTGTGGATTCATGTGGATCTTCGTGGTGCTTCTTGATGGTGGAGTTGTATGGGTTTTTCTATGATGCTATGGTAGTACTTCCCAATGGTGGAGTTGCATGGTTCCTTGTCGATTTGTCCTTTATGGGTATGCTAGTGGAGTTATGTGGTTTTTCGTCGACATTGTGATGGTGCTTCACGTTGGTTGAATCGTGTGGATCTTCAAGATTATTCCCAATGGTGGAGTTGTATGGGTTTTCAACGATGCCATGGTGGTGCTTCCCAATGTAGAGTTGCATGGTTGCTTGTCGATCTGTCCTCTATAGGTATGCTGGTCGTATTATTGTCGTTGGTCTTATCTGCATTTTTTAGGTCTTTATATTTTTAGTTTAATAAAAACAATGCCTTTTGTGCTGAGTAGGAGTTTCCCTTCTTTCTTTTTTCTTTCTTTTTTTTGTGTTCTTATGCACTAATAATAGAGATGGTTTTGCTACTCTTGGATTTGTTTTATGTTATTTTATTTTTGACAAATTAGCTTGTGGAGTTTGACAATGGTGCTATCGGTGGTAGCCTTACAAATATAGGTCTTCTTGACTTGATCTTTCACCGATTGTAGATATGTTATTGAAATAACCTTTTACTTTGCTCGATTGTTAGTGTACCCTTTTAGTGTCCCTTGGTTGAAACATGCTTTAGACATGATCTCTCAATACGTTTCATTAGACTTTACTAGTAGAACTGATCTATCACAAGATTAAATTTCCCTATGGCTTGAGGTAATTTAAATCAAAATTAGCATGTGCATTTCTCGTATTTTGGGATACATTTTTCTTTGTTAAAACAAAAAGATTGGAGGCTAAGCATGCTAAGATGTAGGAGTAGCTTGATTATGCTTTCCATTTTTATGTGCGTGTTTGGTACACGCGGTCCCACAGTTAAACCCATGAACCCACAAAGACTGACTTTTAGCCAGTATGTGCCCGATTTGGTAACCGGATCGATAACTCTTGCAAGATCTGTCACGACCAAAAGCAATAAAAATCATGTAAAGACCATATTACCCTCATTCTCCTCAGTCCAATTCGCTACCTCACTTCTGCAAAAAATAAAAACTCTAAGCTTGCCTTCGCAAACTTGTCTCTGACACTTGTCTTCATCTCACCAAGCTTAGATCAAAGGCAATCGAAAAGAAAACCCACGGCTATGTCGTGCGACCTGAGGTCCTTTCATCGAGATTTCGACTCCGTGGTGGTGGCTTGTAACACCCGTATTTTTATTCGGGCATAATTTTGTAAAATTTAATGAATAAAATGTGACTATTTAAAATTACTAAGTTGTTTATGATCATTTAAAAAAAATACCATTTTAGTATTTTCTTACCAAGTCTTCCTAAGAAACATTCAAAACTTACCAACACTTACTTCTACCAATCTTGTCTCCCTAAATTATTGCTCAATTATATAGACTTCTTCTCATTTTGCTAAAGGTATCCGAAGGGGACATTGAATTATTTTCCGTCAATTCATAGAAGACATGGAGATATTTTCTCAACCACCTAATTAATTATTTCCTTATCTTCTTCTATAATTCACTCCAATTATCCCCTCAATTATGTTGGCATTATTTGCTAAAAGTCTTCATGGGAGACAAGATGATATTTTCCTTTAAGACTCTTTTGTTTCTTCTTACAACTTTTCCCCGTAAACATCCCATTCCTCTTAAGCATTTTGATATCTTTTTATTTAACTATCACCACCTTCTTCTCTAGTTCTCATTCTCTCCCTTCTCACTTCAAATTTCTAACTAAAGACATAGAGCACAAAGCTCTCTTTGTGGCCAAGACAATTATAATTCCCAACCATGATCGAGGCGGTTTTAAAGTTAATTTAAGCTTGATTGATAACCCAAACTTTGGTGCTTTTCAAAGAAGTTTTGAGGTAGGTTTTCTTTAATCTAAACTTAGTTTTTAGTATGTATTTTCTCCATGTTTAATGCATAAAAATACTTTAATGGCACTAGTAGACGGGTTTACACATAACTCACTTATGAATGTGATTATACGTTGTGCTTTAGTTTTAATTGTCCTTATGCATGCCTTAGGGTCAAGGATGTGTGGAGCTAACGTTAATTGATTCCAGGATTAAAAGATTGTTGATAAGCTTGAAAGGTAGGGATTCTATTACTCATTTTTGTGAGGTTTTTATAGAATTAAAATTGATTGTTTTGCCGCAATATATATATATATCTATGTTGAACTGATATTATATGAGTATCACATATGAAACTATGACATGGACTCGTCTTGTATTGTACGGCGAGGAACATAATGAATTGACACATGTTATAAATTGAGAAGCATGGTTAGGAAAACTGACTCTATTAATAATGATTTAATATAGAGAAATGGTGAGACATGAAGAGGGCGGCGGTTACGTCCTTGGGCATGAATACCCAAAAAGGTAAAATAGGGGGAAGGTGATGACGCTTCCTTGGGTTGAAAGTCCCAGAACACACTGTACAGGAATTGATTTGGTGAGGACTCGGGGCTTGATGTCCCCTCACCGGAACACCCTTGGAATGTTTATAGGGTGATCAAGTGCGCCCATTTGGGTTTCGATGAGTTGAGTGATACTCAATTTAACATGGATACCTAGGAACAATGATGATTGGTAATATTTGTATAAATGTGTAATTATGACACTTGGTAATGATTAACTACGGTATCCATAAGATGTGATCATAATAAACCTCATAATCTGGAATATGATGTAACCTACTAACCATGCAGTTTTTAATGTGGTAATGGATAAACCATAAGGTGAGTCATGATTTCCCTACTGGGCATGTCGATGCTCATCCCTATCATATCTTCATATCTCAGGTGGAACTCAGTGTAACATATTTGAAGAGGAATAAGCGAAAACAATCCTGCTGTTTTCGTGTTAGAAGACCCTGTTTAATTACAACTTATCTACAACATGTAAGAGTTGTATTATTTTTTTTTATGGCTGTGTTAAGTTATTTGAGAATTGTACTATGGTGATGATGACTGTAATTATATATATTTTGTGCTACACTAAAAACTGTGGTTTGTATTTAAAACGTTTATTTTTATTTTTCTTGTTGTTTAAAGACCCATGGGCATTGTTTAATTGATTTAAATAATATAAAATTTAAAATTATTTTTATTTATTTAAAACTGTTAACCCCCACATAGGGGTGTTACATGGCTTCTCCATGGCAAGATGGCATTGATGGCAAGGGGTTCGAGCCATCGTCTTTAGAGATCTACAGCCACGGTCGGACAAGCAAAGATTAGGGGTGAACAAAAAACCTGACAACCTGATGAACCTAATTAATTCACCAAATCCAGCCCGATATAACTTGAACCCAACTAACCCTATAAGTAATTTAACCCAACCCAACTCAAACTTAGGTTTTATTTGGTGGGTTCAGGATGAATTTTTTGAACACTATCATAATTCGAACCGATCCAATATGTTTATATATATATATAATATTTGTATTGTATATTTATAATTTTAATATACATATTACATATACATAAAGTTGAAAAATACTTTTTACCATGTATTATTTCTAGCATCCATGTATTATTTTGATTCTTTTTATTTTTTAATTTTTTTTACTAAATACTCTTATTTGCATATGTGAAAAGTTGACAATTACATTTTCACAAAAAGCATGCGTGTCTTATTTGTTTTATATCTACATTAATAGATAGAAGCTTGTTTGTATGTCATGTAATGGATTCTACGTTACAAATGTAAAAAAGATATTTGAGTGGAGTTGCTTAGAATTAAAGATTGATAGTTATGTATTATATTGGTTGGTGTTTCTTAGTATTTTTTTCATATTGGTTTATATTATAATTTATTTGTTAGCTTATGACTTATGTGTTTAATTTAAATTTGTGTTGCATAGCCTTTATTTTTATGTTAGTTTTAACTTATTAAGACAATTTTAGACCATTATAAGACCAATATTTTATGAATTTTAGCTTTTTGATTCATTTTGGTTAAATTGTTAGTTTTGATTTTTTTTTATTACTTAACATGACAAACCTATCCAACCCACTCAAACTTTAATTGGGTAGGTTAGTTTTGAACTTTAGGTTGATTGGTTGGATTGAGATTTTCAAAAAGCCCACTCAACCCACCCGATGTTCACTCATAGTAAAGATCTCTTTTTTGTCGCGGTCAGTTGGAGGAGATCCCTCTCCACCGCGATGACTGCCAGATCTGACAGGAAACAACCACCAGTTCTCTTCCTTCTTTCTTGATTATTGGATTTGTTCTATTTTGGTGTGATTTTCTTCATATGGTTAACTTTTTTTGTGGATATTTGTGAGTTGGTTACCTTTTGGTATTTTTTGTGATTTTTTTTGTTATGGCAGTAGCGTTGCCACCATTAATGGCAATTTTCGGCTAGTTCACGACGGATACAGCTCGGTATCACGGCAGATACCATGTATCATGGCAGATTACAGCCAAATGCTGGTATCATTGTTTAATACTGGTTAGTATTTTGGTCAAATACCAATGGCATAGTGGTTGCCGGTCGGATGTTAGATACTGACTATTAACCATGACGAATAACGGATACTAGCTAGTATTTGCGGAGGATACTAGATACCAGTTAGTGATTATGATAGATACTAGCCAATTTAGAATTGTTATTTTAACGGCATAAATCAATCTAAATTTTATTTTTGTGACATGTATGTAAAGAGCTCTATGTGAAAATAAGGTTTTAAATGTTAATGCTATTTTAAAATAGGCGAAACTATCAGTTTTGAGCCCTTAAATCCTCTCCCTAAATTCTAAATGTTTTGAACATTTTTTACTGTAAAAACCCTCCTATTTCCCTTTTCTTTCCTAAGCCATAATAAAAATTGTTATTTTTAATCACTAGTTCCTTGACATGTGATGTTTTATTTTTGAACATCTTTACATTCCAAACGACAATTTAAAACCACTGTTTAAACTTACCAATTAAAACCATAAAGTTTAAAACTACAACAGTTCAAATTTGCATACCAAATGAAGCCTAAAAGAATTTCTAAAACAAAAAAGAAAAAATATTTGAAAAGAATTTTTGTAGCTGTATTAAAGGAAAAAAAAAAAAAAAAAAACAGAGTGTTTGATAAATTTTGCACATTAAATTTATTGAAACTCATTTATTCATCAATTGAACTTCATGAATTTCCCCTACTTTATTCCATGATCAATAGAACGATTCTAAATCCATCCCTTCCATTAAAATCTATCTCTAATTTTTAGAGGAAATGACACATGACTTGTGCGTGCCGAGGCCAAACTCGTCAAACAAATAAAAGGACCAACAAACCCAGTAGTTAGGAGAGATCGAGGCAAAAAAAATTTCCCTTATATGCATGCAGTCTTTGAGACTGAGGTGTCGTGCATTGCTAGAAACGATGAGTTTGACAATACGTTAACTTGTTGTATAAAAAAAAAATAACAATAATAAAATAAAAGAAAATGCACCCCTTTATTTTGATCAGATTTAGCAGTCTGTTTGATATAAATCCGTGCTAATTAACTTGTATACGTATGCTTCAAGAGCTGACCAATTGCCCTTTCCCGCCGCTTTCAATTGCCGCTACTACTTGCTATGAAAGCTGGATCATCCTCTGCAATAGATGTGTTCACTCTCTTTTTTTAGGTCCTCAGTAGTTCCAAGGACAGAGAATAGTTGAGTTTTTTTGTCCGACTTCTAAGGTGTTTAGGATAATAGTTTAAACAATTATTTTTAGTTTAAAATAGTAAAGTAGCTGATGAGAACTTTATACTAGAACAACTTTTTTACTTTACACTGTAATATATGAGACTTTATATTGCTATTGGTTCATTACACTCAGCTAAACAAAAAATTCCTTATTTGGATAAGGGGGCATTTGTCGAGGTAAAACTATATTGATTATAACAAAATGGCATAAATTTAAAGGCTTTCTAAAAATTATAGTGCAGTGTACGGTAGGCACATTTTAAATTTTGGGAGGTATATTAAAATAAATAGATAAAATAAAATATTTATAATTTATCTATTTTTTAAGAATTTTTATGATAAGGTAAGATATTTACAAATACTTCCCTTTTTTTGTGGTCAGATCATATCAAATTCAAATCATATTTTTAAAAAATAGCATATAAATTGAATTAACTTTGATAAAAATTACATAATGGTTCCACAAAATTCTCTTTCTTCTTCTTCTTCTTATAAGTTGGCCCTTTTTGTTCTTGAGAAAGGAAAAACAGTACCTAAGTTTAAAAGAGAAATGCTAAAACTATAGATTAATGCTACGTGGTTCAAGTTTCTCAATATCGTATCAAGAAAAAAAATCATTGCGAATGATAAAATAAACTATTAATTACCTATTCACTTACATTATAGTAACCTGATAGATGACTGGTCGTGGCCCGCCATTGCCTGCCAATGGCAAAGAAACTACTGATCGCTAACCACGACTAGCGAGATTGCTGGTCTTTATAGTGAATAGGCCAAGGCTACCAACATTCGAGCTATTAGCTCAAACTCACTTCAAGAAGGCTAAAGAATACAAAATAAAGGAACATGCTTAATTAAAACCAAAGTAACTTCAATAAAACTTGTTATTTACTTCAATAAGTTTCAAAAATTGGCTATTTTTTATTCTTGCTTAATCAATAGTAAGGATGAAAAAGCAATTGTAAATAAAAAAATAAAGAAAATTAGGAAATTTGCGGCCTTTTAACTAACCTTTTTAGTTTTGTTTTCGAGTTCATAAAATTATGCTCCTTTTTTTTTAAAAAAAAGTTTACGTATAAAAGAAAAATAAGGGCATAGATCTAATGTTCAAGAACGTGCATAAAAATTGCTCTTTGCTAGATAGGCATTCCTTCATTACCTATCATACTATAGACACATATTGTTGTAAATTTGCTAAGGACATGTAGTTTTCTTGTTGCGATGGCTTTGGATAGGATGTGTATTTCAATTGTGGATAGTAATTCTTTTGTGGAAATTTATTATAAATCCGTGGGATACTCCATTTCTTGATGGCTAGGATGAAAAAAGAATTCTTACTCAAGATGGCAATTATCTTGGAAGCCATTTTGAAATTCATGAGGGATGAAGTTTTATTTCAAAGAATGGCATTCGGATCGACGTAAGAATTTTTGCAATGTTGGACTGGTTGGAGGAGTTCCGAGGCTCTGTTCTTGTCTCTAAAGGAAGAGGAGAGGGTGTGGACTGTGGTGTTACCCTCCTGTGGAAGTGACTAAGCTCAATTTTGATCCTTGGGGATAGTTTGTGTGCACTTGTACCTGTGGTGGTGCAGTTTGAAAACTTGTCGGGACTTAGGTTATTTAGTTAATATTATGAGAAGGTCTCAATTGTAGAGGGGAGGGTAGAACGGGATTTTGAGCTATATGCCTCACAAGGGCTCATGGAATTTAGCTTCTATTTGATACTTTAGTTGAAACTAACTAGTTCCAACTAACTACAGTATAAAACTCAAACATGTTATAGTTCTTAAACTTAAAACTCATTGTGAAAGTAGATTCCAAGAAGCTTAGTTATTGAGTTTTTGGCTTGGGAGATTTGCAGTATTTGCTAATGTGTCTGTTTGGCTGACCACGATTTCTCTTCACGATTGTCTCCATGGAAATGGAGGATAGACAATCTTGAGGCTGACAAATTATGTCGTTGGGCTTTATCGGCTTTGGAGTTTACACTGCCGCCTGGGTGAGAGATTCCATTGATCCTAGTTGCTAGTTTATGCAACCGGGACCTTCTTTTGTTTTGAGGCCAATCCTGTGTGACCCTTTTGTTTTTGTTTTTGTTTTTGTTTTTTTTGGATGTTGTGACTTGGCCTAGTGAAGTACCCAACAATGAGTGCATACATACACACATGTTATATATATAGGCAACGTTGCAAATCTAGCACCATGACTAATCCGGTCTTTGTAACATTTTTCATTTACCAATGTAACATTGTTTATACATTTGTATAACGCTCAATGTATTTATGTGTAATTTTAATGTTATAAATCTTGGACTACTTATCTATTGAGTATTAAGTCAAAGCAAGTTAAGTGTTACACAAATAGACAAACAATGTCAAATTAATAAGTGAGGAATATTACAAGTGTTTGTGTCATCTGGATAGCCTATATAGGCAAAGTATATATATACATCCGATATGATCCGATCGTTGCGCCTGTTTTTCGAAGTGCAAACCACCTTAATGCTTTAAGAAATCAGCAGATAAAGTGAAAAAAGAAAAGAGGTGAATACTTTATATGATGGGAGATTTGTTCAAAATTGAAGATCCGGATCTCTTGATACTTTTGCTTGACGTGATATATTCCCATATGAAGTAATTATGAAGGGTTTTTATTTTTTTTGGTAACTTTCATTATCACTTTTTTTTCTCAGTTAAATAAAACAAATAAACAAATAAACAAATAAATTAGGTAATAGATTTATTAGAGATTTTATTTTATTTTATTTAATAGTTTTATAAAATTAGTTTGAGATTTGTCAATAAAAAGATAAGTTGGACATTTTACGTCCCAAAAGACATATGTTATAGGCATCATAATGGTATTTTTAAAAGCTAGGCAGAATCCCTTTAATGTCTTCTAATCAAGAAAATACTAACTAATTAAATTGGATTATGAATTTACGACATTGGGTTGGTCACGTTCCTCTTAATTATGAATTCCCTTTGCAAACATATAGATTAATGAGCAATCACGTTAATTGGAAATTATACACTATAGTATGTGAGAGTTTTACACTGTAGCATATTTTTGCTTTATATTATAACATATAAGAGTTTTATATATATTATAAGAGTTTTATATACTGTAGCATATTTTTACTTTATATTATAACATATAAGAGTTTTATATATATTATAGTGTTTACAACTTGGTTTCCAACTACTTATTGACCAATGTTAAATATACTTAGTCCTTTTTTTTTCTATATATTTTTTTTCTTTTTGGCTAAAAATGGCGGTTTCATATACTGAGTGGACCAACTCATTCATTCCCCGAAAAAGAAAAACATCAGTTTTCAATTTCAGGACGAATTCAAAACCTTTACGCAAAGCGCAAAAATGGAAAAAAAAAAAAGGCATCTCAGAGATAAAAAGCTTATAGCGACACTGCAAGTAAAGTCTAGGATTATGATTTCAGAGTTTATCTTGATGGAATATTATTACACAGACTAAAATATGCATTGCATGTATATAACTTTAGGTTTGCATGCTTTTCGATCTCAAGGACATCCTATGCCGTAAATAAAACGTCTTTGAGAAAAAAAAATTTTTTTTCCTGACCCAGGCTTTTGTGAAAGGGCATCTCCACTAAGAAATAATTGGGTTTTAAAGTTGGCAATCTGAATGTGACGACAAACCCGAAAGTACGTTCTTTCAGAGTATGTTTATCTATACACTAGCATAAGGGTGTCAATAATTAGCCGTACAACTTCAATCAGTATCAATTTTTTTTTTGTTGGTTATAAGATACTACCTTCTAATGATTTTTCAGCATTCCAACTTAATTTCATGACCATATATATCATATATATAAAGACGTTATTTATATATTATGTTTAAGTTGTATCACATAATATTTTAAAAAAATAAGTTAAAAAAAAGCATTTATAAAAATTCCTTATGTATATAAGTCATTCAATTCTAGGAAGCTAATGTGGCCTTTAAATTTATAATTAGAATTCAAAGAAGTACGTAAAACATTGAGCTTTTTATTTTATTTTATTTTCTTCTATTTTTTTCACTTTATTTATTATTATGGCTTTAGAGAAATACTCTTTATATAGCTCAATTAAGCAATATTTGCCTACCATATTGTTAGTATCAGGGAAAGTTTCCTATAGTTTCTTTTATTAATTTGTCCGAATTTTCAATTCTGAAAATAACTTGATATTGGAGATTTGTCTTCTAATTTATTTGATTCTATGTTTGTAATATGTATATTTATGAAGCCTAACTTATAATATTCTTTACTAGTGAACCTTCTCCTTTTTCTTAATCCAAGTTTGTAGGCATTTCATTGAATTACATTAAATCTCTTTGTATGTACATTTTCCATAAATGCGTTTGATAACGTAGTTAAAGCCAAAAGTTAGAACAAATTTAATGTAGCACACGAGAGCTTTATACCATAGTTTACTTTTGCTTTATATTATAATATGTAAAAATTTTATATTGTAATAGCTCGAACAAGGAATAACATTGCAAAATGAAACCTATTTTTTATTTAAGTTTTTTAATAGTTAGTGCATATATATGAATGCCCCACATGGTCAATAAAACGAAAAAGTAGAGCACTGAATTGCAGTGCACATACATAGTGGATAAAGCCTGGCAATTATGCGTCCCACTTTGTTCTTACACCATTCATCTGCTCCTATACACGTATATATTGTTACGAATTTGATGTCTAATTCTATCAAAAAATAAATAACAAACAAAAACGCATGCATAAATTTATGGTGGTTAACTTTTAGTGTGAGAAGTGAGAGGTTACGTCCACTCACCGAAAATTCACTTTTATAAAGAAGATGCTTACGAGACAAAATCACAGGCCACACTGTGTTTTTCTCTTACTACACTCATAATACCCCAATTCATCCCCCCTTATATAAAAGAGATTAGGACAAACGAATTTTACTTCGTCAATCCTTGTAATTCCATTCATAATTCCATTCATAAGACAATAATTTATCAAAATCTTAAATTATGCTCCTCAACTTGACATATATATGCGTTTATATTATGGGTTAATATTCCAAGATTGAGAAATAGAACGTAAAAGAGGAAAGAAAAAGAAGTTATAATGGAAGGTGAGCATATACGGATTGCCGGGTCTGTCCCTGAAAGAAAGAATACATTTCATGAAATCTTAAATGAATTCTAACATGCTATAAACTGTATGCATATCAAGAATTTCAAAAACGGAAGCGTGAAAATCTTAATACCTCCTGCTATTGCTACTGTATTCTTCGGTTGTCAACGTGGCTGCGTCTCCTTGGGATGCTTCCAAGTTCTCACAAAAACTCAACTGATGGTGTTGGATTCTTAAGAGAGTTTTTAGAACTTGGGGACCCAATGCTCTGTTCAATATACGAACAAAAATTTTCTGTGTAGCCATTGCTTCCATCAAGCAATCTTTATACTGCTTCAGAAAAATTCAGTTACCAAATTGATTTAATGAACATAAATATAAGGCCAATAATGTGTAGCCGTTGCAAAGTTTAATTGGTTTCAATTCTTGAAACCGTTGTAATACGAACGGTTACATTCTCCCACTTGGTCTCCATATTTATCCTTATATTCATTAAACCTAAACTTTCAAGAAACAAATACATGAATCATGGCGATAATTTCTCTAAATTGTGAGTATTATCTTCCATGTATTACTATGTATTGTTTCTCAGACTTTATTCCTTATATGGTAACTTAATTTTATGAATAAACCCAATGTTTATTCTTGGTCCTACCAAATGTGAATTTTTCTCTAATAACTTTATGCACAAAACAAATATGAGAAAACATCACAACTGAATAAGAGTTTCATAAAGACTGTAAATTGTATGTACAAACAAATTTACATTATGGAACTAAGTCCCATCTGAACTACATGATCCTTAAATGATTTCGGTGGCATTCCTTTTGTCAGAGGATCTACGATCATCAATTCAGTGCTTATATGTTCAATGACCACTTTATTTTCCTTAATCTGTTCCCTTATGGCTAAGTACTTAATGTTGATATGTTTACTTTGACTGCAACTCTTATTATTCTTAGCTATAAAGACAGCAGCTGAATTGTCACAATATATCCTTAATAACCTAGACACAGAATCTACAATTCTAAGGCATGACATGAAACTCTTCAACCATATACCATGCGAAGTAGCCTCAAAACAAGAAACGAACTCTGCCTCCATTGTGGAAGTAGCAACCAACGTTTGCTTTCCACTCCTCCAAGATACAACTCCTCTGGCTAGCATGAAAATATAACCTAAAGTTGATTTTCTCGAATCAACACAGCAAGCAAAGTCTGAATCGGAGTAGCTAATCACCTCTAGAATGTCAGTTCACCTATACATAAGCATGTAATCCTTTGTACCTTGAAGGTACCTCATCACCTTAT
The DNA here is from genome assembly GCA_025403435.1 of Artocarpus heterophyllus. Lineage (NCBI taxonomy): Eukaryota > Viridiplantae > Streptophyta > Magnoliopsida > Rosales > Moraceae > Artocarpus > Artocarpus heterophyllus. Next base: position 5,669,766 of record CM046340.1, read on the forward strand.
TTGCAGCCCTCCAGTGGTCAATGCCTGGGTTATTCTGATATCTTCCCAACATTCTCACAGCAAATACAATGTCAGGTCTTGTGCAGATCTGAGCATACATAAGGCTTCCAACAGCTGAAGCATAAAGAATGTTGCTCATTTTAATTTTCTCAAAATCATTCCTTGGACATTGGTTCAAATTGAACTTATCACCCTTTACAATGGGTGCTACACTTGGTGAACAATCTTTCATCCAAAATCTGTCTAAGACTTTATTGATATAGGTTTCTTGTGATAATCCCAAAATGTATTGAGATCTATCCCTATGGATTTTTATGCCAATGACATAAGATGCCTCACTCATATCCTTCATATCGAAGTTCTTAGAAAGGAATTGTTTCACCTCATATAGAAACCCATTGTCATTGGTTGCAAGAAGGATATCATCCACATACAAAACAAGGAAACAAATCTTGATCCCACTGACCTTCTGGTATATACACCGATCCATGATGTTCTCTTCAAAACCAAATGAAGTGATGACATGGTGAAATTTCAAATACCATTGACGGGAAGCCTGTTTCAAACCATATATGGATTTCTTGAGTTTGCACACCAATTGCTCACCATCACTAGAGGAGAATCCTTCAGGTTGTTTCATATAAACCTCTTCCTCTATATCACCATTGAGGAATTCCGTTTTCACATCTATCTGATGTAACTCAAAATCAAAATGAGCTACTAATGCTATGATCACACGAAGGGAGTCCTTTTTAGATACAAGAGAAAAAGTCTCAGTGTAATCTATACCCTCCCTTTGAGTGAATCCTTTAGCAACGAGTCTTGCTTTATGTCTCTCAATGCTGCCTAATGAGTCTTTCTTTGTCTTGAAGACCCATTTGCATCCAATGGCTTTTACACCGTCGGCAACTTGACAAGATCCCAGACTCTATTAGATGGCATAGAATTCATCTCTTCTTTCATGGCATCATACCACAAGTTAAATTCCTTACAACTCATGGCTTGTGAAAACGTTTCTAGATCATTTTTGGCTCCTATGTTGTAGTCAGACTCCTGTAGATACACAATATAGTCACTAGGAATGGCTGATCGCCTTACTCTAGTAGATCTCCTTAATGCTGCTTCAACATTCTCTTGAGGAGCATGTTGATCAACTGGCTGTTCAACAGGTTCTTATATCTGTTGTTCAGCTAGATCTACTGCTTCTTGATCAGCAATCTGTGGAACTTGAATGACTGGCTGTTGTTCAACACGCGTTTGAACTGTAAGCGTGTCGCATATAACAATCACTCTATCATATGAAGTGGAAGTTTGAGCATCTATATGATCTTTCTCTAGAACGATGTTCCAGGTCGATCGCTCCTACTGATCAAGTCATTCTCAAGAAATTTTGTATTCCTTGATTCCACAAACCTAGTAGTATGTGATGGACAATAAAATTTGTATCCCTTAGACCGTTCAGCATATCCAACGAAATACCCACTTATGGTCCTTGGGTCTAGCTTTTTTTCTTGTGGATTATAGACTCTCACTTCAGACGGGCATCCCCAAACGCGTATATGTCGCAAACTCGGTTTTCAACATTTCCATAACTCGAACGGTGTCTTTGAGACAGCCTTAGTTGAAACTCGGTTTAATATATACACAGCCGTCTTGAGAGCTTCAGTCCACAAAGACCTAGGAAGCTTAGAGCTGCTAAGCATGCTCTGCACCATATCCAACAATGTTCGGTTTCTTCTTTCTGCCACACCATTTTGATCTGGAGAACCAGGCATAGTATATTGGGCAACTATCCCATGTTCTTGAAGAAACTTCACAAATGGACCAAGCACTTGTCCATTTTCGGTGTATCTACCATAGTATTCACCACCTCTATCAGATCTCGCTATCTTTATTTGCTTACTACATTGTTTCTCTACTTCTGCCTTAAACACCTTAAAGGCATCTATAGCTTCATTCTTATTATGAAGCAAGTAGAGATACATATATCATGAGTAATCATCAATAAAAGTAATGAAATACTTTTGATCAAACGCGTCTATGTCTGGACTATAAATATCTGTATGTATGATCTCTAATAAGTCTGAACTCCTCTTGGCACCTTTCTTTGACATATTGGTCTGCTTTTCCTTTATGCAGTCCACACAAGTGTCAAATTCAGTAAAATCTAGAGTACTAAGTACTCCATCATTCACTAATTTCTTTATTCTCTCAATAGAGATATGACCCAATCTACGGTGCCATAACATAGAGGAATCTTCATTCATAACACATCTCTTAATGCCAGCATTATCATGAACATGCATTGAAGTATAAGAAGCTTTATCTTGTAAATTAATTTTGAAAAGACCATTTGATAATGTACCATTTCTAATAAGTTTAGATCTATAAAACAAACTAAATATAATGTCTAAAAAATTAAAGAAAAATCCCAATGTTACAAGCCTTGAAACTGAAATTAAATTCCTAGAAAAACTAGGAATATAAAATGTTTTTTCTAATTTTAAAATAAAACCACTAGATAAAACTAAATTGCATGTTCCGACAGTTTCTACATGTGAGCGCATCTTGTTGCCTGAATAGATGTACTGCTCACTTCCCACTGGCTTCCTTAGGCCTTGCAATCCTTGCAAGGAATTAGTGACATGGATTGAAGAACCAGAATCAATCAACTATGTGTTATGCTCAACATCAACCATATTAGATTCACAACAAACAAGTGAGAATTGAGTACCTTTTTTTTTTTTTGTCAAGCCATCTCTGATATTTAGGACAATCCTTCTTTATGTGCCCCCTCTTTTTGCAAAAGAAGCACCTGGATTCCTTCTTGATATCAGCTTGAGCAGGCAGTTTGCCTTTTCCCTTATTCTTGGCTTGGCCCTTATTCTTCCTTTGAGTTGCCAGATGCACACTCTCTCTCGCTTCCATAACAAGCCTTCCTTCTTCCTGAACACACATGGTCATCAATTCATTGATGGCTCACTTATCCTTATGTGTGTTGTAGGATATCTTGAAAGGTCCATATTGATGTGGAAGAGTGTTGGGGATGTAGTGCACAAGGAAGGTTTCAGACATCTCAACCTCAAGTGTCTTCAGCTGAGCCGCTATATCTCTCATTTGCATGATGTGCTCATGCACACCATGAATTCTAGTAAGCTTCATGGATGAAAATTTTATTGTCAAGGTGCTAACCAAAGCTTTGTCTAATGTAGCAAACTGCTCATCAGTTGCCTTCATCAAAGCTCGCATATTATCATATTGCTCCAATGAACCACGTATGCCAGCCGAGATATTCGTCTTTATGAACATTACGCAGAGGCGACTAGATCGCTCCCACTTTTCATAACAGTCAACGTCATCTGGCTGGCTGGTCTCCGTAATGGCAGGTGGTTCATCCTTACGGATAGCAAAGTCAATGTCCATAACACCTAAATGAAGAAGAATTCTCTCCTTCCACACCTTATAGTTATCTCCTTTAAGTTCAGGGATGTCACATTGGAAATCAGAGTAACTCATAGTTTGTATAGCTGCATAATAAAACATACATGCTTATGTTACTAAATTGAGGCTACAAACCAATGTAAATCATGCATTAAAATATGAATCAAATGACATAAAAATTGCCTGTGGGCTAGATTTTTAATTCAAACAGACTCATATATCCTTATGATGACACTATCAAATTATATGCCATTTTCTTAATTCCTGTGGGTAAATTAAGAAAGATAATTTGATACATCATTCTAACTAATCGTATTAAATACAATAAAAATTCTTGTAGGATAAAATTTATCATATTACATATGATTAATCACAATTTAATGTCTTTTTACCATATGTGATTTAAACATCTAATATAATTTTTTTGCATAATCAAAGATGCTGTGGCTACTCTTAATTATTCAAAAATTATATACATATATCACAAGACATTTATTCTTAAATTTTTGCTCATAAAATAAATTGCATTTACCTTAAGCAACAAATAAATATAAACAAAGAACCATAATTTATGTACTAATTTTCATTATGTATAGATTAAAATTATACATTCAAAAATATAATTTAGCACATTATTGCACAAAATTAAATGTACTAAATTATTTAACTTAATATTGCATGCATAATTTTAAATCACAAATTATACATAATGAACACTATATGCACATAAATTTACAAAATTATATCCACACAAATACTGTATAATATTCATAACAAATACCAAAAAAATTATGAATTTTTCATAAATTATTCCATAATATGAAAAATTTCATAAAAATATCAAAATTGTGGATATAATTGAAATTTCATAAAATTATAAAAACTGAAAATTTTATGAAAATTTTCCCAAAAATATCATTTTATGAAATCTGGAAAAAATCAAAAAAAAAATTTTCGGGGTTTTTTTTTTTAAAGAGAAAAAACGGCGTCGTTTCATGGAGGCTAAATGCCCCCCTCCCCCCAACCGTAAACGACACGTCATTCCATAACCAAAACTCAGCCCGTTGACAGTCCAAACGACATGTCGTTTTGGCTGTCCAAAGGCGAAATGACATGTCGTTTCTCGCTAGAAAGAAACGCCCTTCATTGCCTAAAACGGCATGTCGTTTTTGGCTGACCCAAGCCAAACGACATGTCATTTTTTCTCGTCTTCAACCTTTGAATCTGGGTCTTCTTCACCCGAACGACCCGGTTTCAACCCGGCTGTAATTCTCCCATGCGGACACCAATTTTGTCGTTTCAAAATGCAGAATTCATAGAAATCCAATGTCCAAATGATTTCTAATCTTATTTTCAATTTAGAAACGCTAGAAACCAAAACCCAAAAATAATTAAAAAAAAAATTTAACCGTGACTGTGGAACACGGACACAGTGCATTTTCCAGAGTTGTTTATGCAAGACAGAGGTAATTCTGGCTCTGATGCCAAATGAAATCTTAAACGAATTATAACATGCTATAAACTGTATGCATATCAAGAATTTCAAAAACGAAAGCGTGAAAATCTTAATACCTCCTGCCATTGCTACTGTATTCTTCGGTTGTCAACGTGGCTGCGTTTCCTTGGGATGCTTCCAAGTTCTCACAAAAATTCAACTGATGGTGTTGGATTCTTAAGAGAGTTTTCTGAATTTGGGGACCCAATGCTCTGTTCAATATACGAACAAAAATTTTCTGTGCAACCATTGCTTCCATCAAGCAATTTTTATACTGCTTCAGAAAAATTCAGTTACCAAATTGATTTAATGAACATAAATATAAGGCCAATAATGTGTAACCGTTGCAAAGTTTAATTGGTTTCAATTCTTCACACCGTTGTGATACGAACGGTTACATTTCACTGATTCAGAACATCAGGTCCTGTCCCAACATATGTGGACGATATGCAATTAGTAGTGCTGTAAATTATTATTTTTTATATGAATAATGCTATTGACTTAGACACGTATATGTACTACGCATTTATATAGGTTCCACTTCCTAATGACCAGCTACATAATATAATGCATATATGAGATTGGGCATATATTATAACGGGAGAAGTGGTTTTGAGGTCACTGGACACTGTTTATGTTTTTTGCGTTTAGCAAATGAGTGTAAACATAGTGTAAAACTCTTATATATTATAGTATAAAGCATTCACATATTATATTGTTTGAGTTTAAATTTATGAGTTTGAACTTATTTAGCTATAACTTGAGGCGCTATCTTTGTGGTTGTCTTCTTCTTCCTTTTCAACTTTTAAATTTATTTATTCTTTCTCTTCAATTTTTTAATTTATTTTGTTTTACTATTTTTTTTTTTACACGATCAAACCAAATCATTGGTAATTTGAGGCGCTTTGAGGGGTAGTCAGTCACCAGGCCAACGAGGCTTGTTATTATTATTATTTTTTTTTGGGGGTGAGGCTTGTTAATTTCTCAATGCATGTGTCATTAATTAGACCGTTTTCAAACTACTCCTTGTGATTCGACCTTTTAATAATTATTGAAGCCATATGATAGTATTAATTTTAAATACATAACACAGAAGTATAAATAAAAGTAATGATTTGAATTGTGAAAGCACTGACATTATAAAATTAATACTTTTGTTTTTGCACTAGGCAGCATTTGCTCAAGAATTTGAAGTTCACTATAGTTGACTGATTTACAACTGGTGGTGTACGACAAGTTAATTTTGGTCTTCCCTTCAAAGGCTCTCATTAATGTTGTTCATCTTAATTCATTTGAGAAAATAACTTAAAAGATTTAAGAGAAGATTATAAGTCTATATATATATCTTGTAATGAAATAAATTAGATGTCCTTTAAGTCATTAGTTTAATGACTTCATTAATTCTAAATAAATTTCATAACTTAAGCTAGCTTGCAATTTAATTTTACTTAAATACAATAATGTCAAGGCCCCATTAATTGAGAATCAAACTTCCAGGGACTTGATAACTGAATTCACTTGGCAAAGACTCAATTGTCCCTTCAAGAAGTATGAGACCACAATAGCAATATTATTAGATATGTACGTATCCAATTATTAAAAAAAAAAAAACTATACTTGCACCACCCCTTCATGATAGGTATTCATAAAACCACACATAAAAAAATATAGTTCACATATATATATATATATGTGTGTTTATTTATTCTGGATCATACACATATGTGTGTATGTATATATATATATGATTTTATTTCTATCCACTCGAATGGAAGTTTCATTCAAAGAGTTAAGTAGAGTTAGCTATGGTAGAATAGTTTAATTAGTCCCAAATAGCCTAGGTGTGTCACGCCCCGGAGTACGGGAGGTGACGTGGCGGAATATTTAGGTTAATTAAAAGAGAGTTTATTTGAAATTAAGGGTTTAAAAATCCAATTAAGCAAGAAATAAAGAGATTTTTCCACCACATTTGATAAAGAATTTAAAATCATTAAACAAATAACAATAATTGAATAAAAACCGCGAATATGGGTTCCACAACCCACAACTTGTGCACACACATGGATCTGACAATATCACAAATACAATTACAGTCCAAGTACAAATGAAGTTAAGTCTTACATGCCTTGATTAATAAATACAGAATGTAAATAAATTCTCCTATTGCTCCTGAGTTCGGTCCGAAGAATCTTCTCCAAACCTAAATGGGAAACCACCTAGAAGGGGGGGGATTTAAAACAGATAAAACGTGAGCGAAAGGCTCAGTAGGACTAAGTTTTATAAAATAATTTAATGCAAAGAAACATAGCATTTTCAGGAGTTATACAGAAGGGAACTTGAATAAATAAATAAATAAATTGAGTAGAACCGTTCTGACACAGAACAGTCTACTCTTCAAATCAAAACACCAGTTTACATTTACCTAGGCAAACCATGATATCACCACCGTAGTGGCCCAGCTGGGTTTCGGGACCTGCCCCCAAGGTCGATCACGACCCGATCTCTGATATGGCATCATGCCCATGTGTTCATTATCATTATCATTCAAAACCCAATTACCGAGTGTTGTCAATTACATTCATTATGAAATTCATTTCATGTCACGGTATATAAAAATATAACCGATAAAATCATTTTCAAACAACCGTTGAAAACATTTTGATAGAAATCATTTTCAAAGCCAAATCATTTCAAAACCAGGCTACCAAAGAAATAGGATAGAAGTCCTACCTCAGTACTCGTGCCGGTACCCCACACCGTAATCCCGATCCGCTATACGTTAGCTCCACGGAACCACGAACAATCCTAGATACAAACTAAGTCGATCAATATCTAGTTCGAGACATTCTATATTACTAAATCATTTCATGATGTCCTAGTGTGCCATTTGTATTATTAAAATCATCCTATAAGGTTGGGATTTAAATTAGGGTTCAAAACAGTGAAATCGGGTAAAAATCACAAAATTTTCCATGCCTCGGTCGGCCTGCCGGACGCCCTGCTTCGGCCTGCCGAACTGTACAGTTCGGCCTGCCGGAAGCAAAGTTCGGCCTGCCGAACATTTCCCCAGATTCGGCCTGTCGGTCGGAAGAACACCGGCCTGCCGATCATCACTCCGGCCTGCCGAACATGAACTTCGGCCTGCCGAACTGGGAAGATCCAGAAATCCCAGCCACGGGTTTCTCGATCCCCAAAATCCAAATCTTGTTTCTAACCTGTTTTTCTCAAATCCCAGGCATGAAAAACAACTATAGTTGATAGAAAAACATTCTAGAACATGTTTGGAATCATTTAAACAACATTTAAACTCGAAATCCTCAAAAATCCGAAAATGAGAAAAAGAGGAGAAAAATGAAAATCTTGAATCCAATCCGTTTTTCTTCAATCTAGGTTTAGATTCTAGTTGTTTTAAGCTCATTTAACACAAATCCACGGTTTTCTAAGCTAAAACAAACTTAGATTTCAAAAACACACAAAATCGAAAATTTTGTAAAAAGTTTAGAAATTTCGAATCTAACCTCGAATCGAAGCTTCAATCCGCGTTCTCGGTCGCCGAATCACGTCCCCGAGCTTCCTCCTTGCTGTTCCGAAGCTTGGATTCGAATGGGAATCAAAAAATTTTGAAAGAGATTGAGAGAGAGAGAGAGAGAGAGGCTGCCGAGAGACTAAGAGAGAGAGAGAGTTGAAACGTGAATGAGGAGAGAGAGAGAGAAAAGAGAAATAAATAGAGAAAATCGGTGGGCGGTTTTACTGTGCGAAAACCATGTGCCGCCCACGGTTTTGCAAAACGGAGTATTTTTAACATTTTACAAATTGTTGTGTTTTAAAACTCAAAACATCATTTTAAATCAACAAGGAATCTTTTGAACACATCAATTTAACAAAACAACCAAAAACTAAAAATCCAACCAAATAATCTAATTAAAGTTAAAACTTTAATTATGGCACACTAATTCATCATTTACATTACATTAACGTTAAATAAATTTCGGGACGTTACAAGGTGGCATTGTTAGGATTCTAGTTTATGCAAACTAATAGCTTTGCAACCTGCTATAACTGGTAGGCCATGGTAGATGACCTGGGAAATTGGAAAAAATTTAAACATGGTAGAGGCGGTAATAGCAAGTTTTATGTACGGATTGCTTGTCTCAAATGACTACGTAACTTAGTGAAATTAAATCACAACATATATCGCCCTCAAACGTAATTTTTTCCTTGACCGTACAAAAATGTTTTAAAATTCTATTTTTTTTGAAATCTTTCTCCTCGTCTTTTCCATCATTTTTTTGCATAAAAAGATGAATAAAATCTTCTCAAATTCTTGTTCACTTTCCGATAAAAAAAAAAGAAAAGAAAAAATTTTACTAAACAGCCAAACACGCCGTCACTCGCAACAAAAGTTTCTCTAAAATCTCTCTGCAATCTCCATATCCAGAGACTGTATAAACTTCACAATCGCAACCGACATATCTCTCGAAAAAAATCCAAAACCATATTAGGCGAGCAAAAGAAAGAATAACTTGGCAACCACACATGCTCAAAATGCCTTGCTTCAGAGCCACCATAAGCAGACACAAAAAGTCGGTAAGCGAAGTATCGCATTTAAAGTCACAGACTTCACAAAGCAAGAAGAAGCTGTTAGCAAATAAGATTCTAATGGAACTCTAGAACTTGCCCTCTTCGAATTTTTTTTTTTTTAGAAGACACAAGCTTCGAAACGAGACTGAATAGCTCAAAGGCATTACTCAAAAAAAAAAAAAAAAAATCAAAATGCTCAAACACAATGTAGTTTCTTAAGTCCTAAATGATGTGTGGTTAACCAGTTGCAACTTGTTGCAACTAAAATGTTATGTCCTTGATGACTGGGAACAATCTTGTCCATTGATTCAAATCTAGAGGGCTGAAATATTTTGGACCAAACTTTCATCCTTGAATAGAAATGCATATATATATATATATTCATATATGAGTTTTTAATGATTACATTTTCAATAATTGTCTTTTTAATAAAAATAGTTGCCTTTTCAATAAAAGAATATTTTAATAACAATTGATGTTGTGGCGTGATAAAAATATAACTTCATTAATCTCAAATTTTTTTGGTCAACAATCCATTTAATTACAACTATTAGATTTATATCAAATGGTTAATAATAACAGTATTCATTGAAAATGTAACTATTAAAACCACACCCATATATATACACACAGAGGAAAATGACTTTTCTAAGCGAAAAAAGCTACACTCTCAGTACTAGAAATATATAAAGAAAATTACTTGATGGAATGATTTAGCCATTTACCCTTTTAAAATTAGCAAAAAAAGCAATCAAAACAGATTAAATTTGCCTAAAAAGAAACGCAAATAAATGAATCCCTCTTGTTAGCTATAATCGGGAAATGCAGTAACAAAAGTAATTATTTTCGGCCTATTTAATTAAGCGCACACTCGAGTGTGTGTATATATATATATACACATATATATATATATACATATACATATGTATATATATGCATGAAGATTTAATGCACGAGAAAGAAGTTGAATGCCACACATCTGCTATATACTTATCTATCATACTGAAGAAAAAGGATCTGTGCCTAAGCTTTGGCCTATATATATCTATATGTATATATATATAAATAAAAAAGCATTTGGTAGTGACATATAATGAGTAGTGGTATATGCTTTTCTGTATTTTTTTTCACCAATTTGCAATTTTTTGTATTGTTTGAATTAAGTTGATCTGAATGGATTGCCTCCTCACACTCGCTAAATATATTATACGGCTCTAATTTTCCCGGCGGGCCGAGGAGGAAGAATTATCATTCTTGAGAGTACCAGTTATACGTTTTAAGAAGTTTGTGTTTAAGCTTGTTTTAACAAGATTGTATTAACCACCTATATTCACGAAACTACGCTTAGATTAGATGTATGGATAATTCATTAAGTAAACAAAGTTATAATTCAATTGGACTTATTCACCTTGAGACTCTGTTTAAGTACGATACCAATGATTCATAACTACCCAATGAACATGCTCAGCAAGATCCTTTGACTTAATGCTAAAATCCCTTCAATTTTAAGTTTTTTTCAAAAAACCAAAAATTCTTCTCTCGAAGAAATAAAGAAAAATAAGACGCTCACAAATAATCTCGTTGTAATTCTAAGACTCTAGATGCATGTATAGATTACCGTGAGACTTTATATAAATAGCCAATATTGCTTGCAATTCAAGATCTTCAAAAAGTCCATTGATTGGATTCTATTGCAGATTTTGTTGTAACGAATATGACAACAAATCCTTTAGGCCGGAACAAATCTGTTTGCAATCAAGACTTTACAGTTTTTATTGGCACCAGTATCAACCCTGCTTTCATTACTGTTGAAATCTGCACAATATAAATAAGCAGGGCAAAGAGATATCAAAAGGAATTGAGTAAGTTAACTGCTTGCATGATTTTTGCTTTTCTTAAAAATATAATCACCAAATAGTTTCTATATTTTTATTGAGTCAACAATTCTAATAATTAAATTGTTTCCCAATTTATTTCTTGCGAAAGAAGTAACGATAGGAAACAGGAAACCAAAGAATGAGAAACTCAATGATATACATGTTTCAGTCAATTACTGAAACTTTTCAAAATCTGCACCAAAATCAATTCTTGAAACTTTCCAAAACCTGCATTTTACCCCCTTTGAAATATGAACCGCAGATTGCTCCTATATATACACATAAACGCACATGATGATGAAACCAACAATAATAAAGTGGGCAATTAGCAGCAGACAGAATGGAAAACCGATCAAACCAACTCTCACAATTGCCGGAGGAACCAGCCAAAGGAACGACACTGCTCAGAACTTGTTTCAATGGAATCAATGCCTTATCAGGTTCTGCTCTCCCTTTCCAAATTGACAGCTTTTAGAAACAGCCATGGTGAAAATTTATTGTCCCTTCTTATTGAAAAATTTAAGTCAATAACAAATATGCAAAACATAAAAAAAAATTTTTAGCTTAGGTCATATATCTTGTTCATGACATGAACTAGAATTTTACTAATAAGTAACACTTTCATTTACAATATATATTTATATGCTGATATATATTGCCTTTTAAAAAATATGTTTATATATATATATATATATATATTAAATCACAGTTTGAACCACAGTTTATAGTGTAAAATTTAAACTACTGCAGTATTTTCAACCCAATATATCATGTTATGAGACATGTCTATTAAAATCAATCTTTTTGTCCCTTTTTTCAGGTGTGGGACTACTGTCAATTCCATATGCACTTTCCCAAGGAGGGTGGCTAAGTTTAAGTCTCCTTTTCTCAGTAGCCATCCTCTGTTGGTACACAGGGCTACTTCTCAAGCGATGTATGGACACAAACCCACTTATCAAAACCTACCCAGACATCGGTGAAGCTGCTTTCGGGCGCAAAGGAAGAGCCTTGATATCAATTTTCATGTACTTAGAGCTGTTTCTACTCGCAGTTGAGTTTCTGATACTAGAAGGTGACAACTTGAATAAGTTGTTTCCCAACACAAGCTTAAGAATTGGAGGACTGAAAGTGGAAAGTGAGAGAGGATTTATGCTTCTCAGCGCGCTTGTGATATTGCCAACTACGTGGCTGCGGAGTTTGGGAGTGCTGGCCTATGTGTCAGCCGGTGGGGTCTTGGCTTCGGTGGTTGTGGTTGGATGTGTTTTGTGGGCTGGTGTTTTTGATGGTGTTGGATTCCATGAGGGAGATGTTCTTTTGAAGCTTGGAGGACTTCCCACCACTATAAGTTTCTTTGTTTTCTGTTATTGTGGTCATGCAGTTTTTCCCACTTTGTGCAATTCCATGAAGGATAGAAGCCAATTTTCAAAGGTAACAAAAAAAGAAAAAAAAAAAAAGTGAAATGTATGGTGAACATGAAATTTTAGATAGAAAAAATTATATTAAAATGACAAAATTATTGTGATGAAATAGCTATATAAGATATTTAAACAATAGCTATAATTAGAAGATAATTATCATGATGATATCACTTTGTAATTATATAGTAATTATTTTGAGCCACATACATAATACTTATAAATTGGGACCCCACTTTAACTTTACAATCATAATTATGTCATAAGTCTCATTAACCCTTTCATGTATCATCCGGCGTGGTGTATTTTTATTCTTTTCTGATTTTTAGTCAAATACAGTCTTAGTGTATTCATCTACAATATTGGAATCTAGAGTTTGAATTTCTTCATCCGTTTTTTTTTTTAAGAAAATCTCTTTGGATAAAAATTGTCAAATTGGCCTCAATGATATTCTTGTCACAGAAAAATATTGTTCAACTCCATCCTACACGACTCTTTACAAAGAAAAAAAAAAATTGTGGAGCTCATAAGCCATATGTGGGAATCATATGTGAAGTGCTTTGCTTTGGTGTCTAATAATTTTATCCTGTAATATTTGAGATTGGATTGCATATATATATTTTTTAACCTATAGAAATTTTCTGTTGATTTAACGTTTTATGGTCTTAAATGTTGTTTTATATTTTGTTTGGAAATTTAAAATTCTCATAACTTGGAATGACTTTTCGAATATTGCTTCAAAGTTCAACCTTGCTCATTTCTGTTTGTTCCTTGCTTCAGGTATTAGTGGTTTGCTTCATCGCGAGCACAATCAACTATGGATCAATGGCCGTCATAGGCTACTTGATGTTTGGAGATTATCTAAAGTCTCAAGTGACACTAAATCTTCCTACAGGAAAAATCAGTAGTAAGATAGCAATTTACGCCACACTAATTAATCCCCTAACCAAGTATGCTGTCATAATTGCCCCTATTGCCAATGCCATCGAGGGCACATACCCTTTCCGCAATGCTAATCGATTAATTAGCATCCTCATCAGAACATTACTTGTGTTTAGCACTGTAATTGTGGCTCTAATCGTTCCCTTCTTTGGCTACGTAATGGCATTCATCGGCGCGTTTTTGAGTGTTACTGGGTCAATATTGTTGCCCTGTCTCTTTTACCTAAAGATCAACAAAACAGCTCGGAGTTTCGGGTTTGAATCGACATTGATTATGGGGATTGTGATGACAGGATCTTTTGTTGGTGTGTTTGGTACTTACATGTCATTGAAACAAATTGTGAACCATCTTAATTAAAGTTCACTATGCTAATAGGTATTTGGAAGCTTGTAAATAAGTATAATATAAATAAGATTTTGCAAGAAAGTAGGTCTGTTTTCTCCCGAAACAAATTGTAAAAACCAATTTTAGAGTTCATAATGATGTAGCTAATATTTGTAAGCTTGTAAATAAGGATAACAAAAATAAGGTTTTGCAAGAAACGACATCTTTTTTGTCCTTGAATCAACAATAAACAAAATGCACAAGCGGGACCAAAATAAATAAATAAAAGTAAAAACAAAAGCGCCACAACCATTTTCCCCAGAAAAAAACAAGTAAAGATTAGGAGGCTTTTCCACAATTCTGTTGGACCACATCCCTGACCAATCCAAAGATCAAGTCTCATGAACACTTTATGACTTATCAGGAAAAAAAAAAAGAAAAAAGAAAAAGAAGAGAGTGTGCAAAATTCAAGTTTCAATTATACAAATCCAAGACCACCGAAAGAATTTGACTTGTCCTTTTACTTATTTGTTGTGGTGTTGATCTTCTGGTGTGCAGGATTTTTTGTTTCGATGAATGAGATGGAAAATATCACAAAAGAAAAAATAAAAAAAAAATCCAAAAAGAGAAGAATAAAAAAAAAATCCAAAAAGAGTAATATCTCCCAACCCCTCAATGAGTCAATAATACATCCAAACTAAGTTAATCAAATATATTGGACCCAAAATGTACCTCCAACGTCATTTGTAATCATGCTGACAAAATAAGTTCTTTCTTTTTTTTTTTTTGGGCTGAAAAATAATATCCATTTTCAACATAGAAATTAAAGACTAGATGATGGCAGCTCCGGCAGTTCAAGTAAGCTCTTTCTCCCACCCCAAAACCCAAACCAACAGTACTAGTCCTCTCTCACTCACGCCAAAATGCACTTCCCTCAGAGAGCTCAAACAAATTCAAGCCTTTTCCATCAAAACCAATCTACAGAATGACGTCTCTGTCCTTTCCAAGCTCATAAATTTCTGCGCTTTAAACCCCACAACAGATTCCATGGACCATGCACTCCATCTGTTCGATCAAATTCCCCAACCCGATATTATTGTCTTTAACACCATGGCCAGAGGCTATGCACGCTCCGAAACCCCGCTTCAAGCGGTTGCGCTCTTTGCTCGAACTCTTTCCACCGGAATCCTCCCCGACGTCTACACATTCCCGTCCCTCCTCAAGGCGTGTGCCGTCTCCAAAGCCTTAGAAGAAGGCAAACAACTGCATTGCCTTACCTTCAAACACGGGCTCAACCTCAATGTTTACGTATGTCCTACTCTCATAAACATGTATACCGCCTGCAATGACGTCCACTCCGCTCGTCGAGTCTTTGACAGGATAGATGAGCCTTGCATTGTCATGTATAACGCGATCATCACAGGCTATGCTCGGAATAGCCTTCCAAATGAGGCATTGGCGTTGTTCCGAGAGCTGCAAGCAAGCGATGTTAAACCTACGGATGTTACGATGTTAAGCATGCTTTCATGCTGTGCTTTATTAGGGGCGTTGGACTTGGGGAGATGGGTGCATGAGTATGTTAAGAAGAACAGGTTTGATGAATATGTGAAGGTGAACACTGCCCTGATTGACATGTATGCCAAGTGTGGAAGCTTGGAAGATGCGGTGTCTGTCTTTGAGAACATGTCGGTGAAAGACACGCAGGCTTGGTCTGCAATGATCATGGCATATGCAACTCATGGCCACGCCTTCAAAGCCACGTCAATGTTTAAGGAAATGAAGAGGGCAAGATTTAAACCGGATGAGATTACATTTCTTGGCCTGCTATATGCTTGCAGTCACACCGGATTGGTGGAACAAGGTTGTGAATATTTCTATAGCATGAGTGAAAAATACGGCATTGTTCCCGGGATCAAGCATTACGGGTGTATGGTAGACTTGCTAGGCCGATCAGGACGCTTAGAAGAGGCTTACAAGTTCATAGATGAATTGCCAACTAAACCGACACTGATTCTCTGGCGAACCCTGTTATCTGCTTGTAGCAGCCATGGAAATGTGGAATTGGGGAAGCGGGTAATCCGGCAAATTTTCGAGATGGACGACTCTCACGGCGGGGACTATGTCATCATGTCGAATTTGTGTGCAAGGGCAGGGAGATGGGAAGATGTGGATTTCTTGAGGAAAATGATGAAAGAGAAAGGAGGGGTGAAAGTACCCGGGTGTAGCTCCATAGAAGTGAACAATGTGGTGCATGAATTCTTCTCTGGGGATGGAGAACGTTATGTTTCAACTGAATTGCACAAAGCACTTGATGAGCTAGTTGAAGAATTAAAGTTCTCTGGATACGTTCCTGACACTTCGTTAGTTTCACACGAAATGGAAGAGGAAGACAAAGAAATTACATTAAGATATCATAGTGAGAAATTGGCTATTGCTTATGGACTGCTAAATACTCCTGCTGGGACAACAATCCGTGTGGTGAAGAATCTTAGAGTCTGTGGAGACTGCCATTCTGCTGCTAAGCTTATATCATTGGTGTCTCATAGACAAATAATTCTTAGAGATGTTCAACGGTTCCATCATTTCAACGAGGGCAAATGTTCTTGTGGTGATTATTGGTGATCAAAATTTTATTAATCCAAAAGGGTTTATTAACTGAGAAAATTGTATAATAGTTTTTTTATAATTTAATTTAACTTAGAGGTGTGGGAAATTCAAACTCTACACTTGGATGAAGTCTAGTATGGTTTTGCTCGGATGTTCTAGGTGAATAAGGATAATGAATGAGGGAATAGATTGTTTGTGATTATCACATAATTCTTTACAAATTTTCTCTTCTGCATGTCTTTGGTTTGATATTTTTAAGATGGTATTTTCTTAGCGTGTTGTCGTTCTATATCTCATCGTTTATAAGCTATGATATTTTGTCGTCGTTTTGTAGCTCATTGTACGTATAACGTATGATATTATATCATTTAATTGGCAGGTAATAGAGTGAAAAAAAGATCCACTTACAATTTTTTTTGCATCTTTTATTCTTTTCCTATCGGTTTTCGTTCTATGTTTTAGTTTTTCAAAGGAATGAAAACTAATTTCTTTTTCCTTCTATATTGATTTTCAATATGTTAATCGTGTCGTGCTGTGTCGTATTGATTTGACCCATAAACGGTTGGGTCTAAGTCTCCTTCATGTTGTATCCGGCTTGGCCTATCGAAGCTTTGTGTCGTGCTCGTGTCAGCCCAAGATTAAAAAATATAGGCCCGGTCAGGCCCATAGGTCTAAGCACATCTCGTGCTCGTGCTTTTGCTTTTATCGTGTCTAGTAGAATAGATTATTGGATCAGCTCATCGATTAAAAAATTGTTATTTTTTAATACTTTTCAAGTAATAATATTTTTTTCAAATAAAAAATAAATTCCGTTCAAGTAAATAAATAAACACATAATAAAGTTTGTATTTTATTACCAAAAAAACTTGATGCCACTAAAAATTTAATACTCAAGCCCTCACTCAATATTTTATTGAAGATGAAAAAAATACAAAAAGAAATTAAAATATTTTAACTTGTTAAAGGTAAAACATTAAGTTGTATAAAAAATAATTAAGATTAGTAATGGTTGGTTTTCATATTATGTTGTATATATTTTATTGACTATTGAGATTCTAAAAATAAAAAACACTAAAGTAAACTAATTGATATTTTTTGGAGTGAAATCAATTGATTATATTTTTAGGGTTGTAAATTTTTTAATTATTGAAAAATTTGTAATATAATTAGTAAAACTACATATTTTGAAAAAATATATATATTCATCACGTTGCCCATTGTGCCCAATAGGTCGTGTTGTGCTATTTTGTGCTTGTGTTGTATTGGTGCTTTTTGTTGTGTCGTGTTGTGCCCGACTCATCTGTCTAAATCATGAGCCCGACATGCACGGCCCTTCAGCTCATGCCGTGCTTAACCCAACTTAATATAATGGAGTGAAATAGACACGAGTTTCCTTGATTTTCTAGGTCATTAAGGATATTGAATGAGGAATTACATTGTTAGCGATTATCACATAATTTTTTTTAAAAAAAAAAATTTGCCTTTTGCATGTCTTTTGCTGAATATTTTTACGATTTTCTTAGCGCGTCGTCTCTTTTTAGCTCGTTGTTTATAAACTATTGTATTTTGTTGTCGTTTTATATCTCATTGTTATGAGCTATGATATTATATCATTTATTTGGTAGGTAATAGAGTGAAACAAAGATCCATTTATAATTTTTTTTCATCTTATGTTTTCTCATTGGTTTTTCTTTCTAAATTTAGTTTTTTAAAATTTATCTTCTATATTTTATTTTGTATTTAATGATTTTCCAAGTTATTTAGAATATTAAATGAGAGATGAGAATGTTAGCAATAACCAGAGAATTATTTACAAATTTTCTCTTTCACACGTGTTTTTCGCTTGGATTTCTCTTAGGATAATGTTTTCTTTCCATGCTATCACTTTATGCTTTTGTTTGAAACAATAGTTGGAACCACCTGTTTTAATTATGAAGAGTATAAAGTTCTCACATGCTATAAAAAAGTAAAAAGTTGTTATTGTATAAAGCTCTCATATGCTACAATTCTCAAACTAAAACTATTAATTCTAACAGCTCTTCCAAATGACATATATATATCTCATTGTTTCACTATGATAATTTGTTGCCGTTTATATGGATATTATTGTTTCTATGATTAATGAGACAAACGTGGAATAATATTTGTAGAATTAAAATATGGTTTCAATGCATGAATATTCTATATATAGTTACAGTTCTTAAATCAAAACTATTAATTCTAACTAATATGTTACAGTTCTCAAACCAAAACTTTTGATTCTAACCGCTTTTTCAAATGACATATATATCTCATTGTTTCACTATGATAATTTGTTGTCGTTTATAAAGATATTATTGTTTCTATGATTAATGAGACAAATGTCGAATAATATTTGTAGAATTAAAATATGATTTCAATGCATGAATATTTTATATATAGCATAAAAATGTTTTTTTTTTTAAATAATACTATATAACTATATACATAGTGCAAAATATAATATTGTCATCATGATGACTATTTTTAAAATATTTTTAAACTTGTGTTTTGAATTTTAGGTTGACCATAATAATTTAACTTATGGTATAATATTTTCTTGCTTTTAATAGACCCGTTGACAGATTGGCAGACACTTGTTACCGGACACTTACTGTCAGTTGTTTGTTTGTCAAATTCCCCATTGTAGGCATGTAGCCTGTAGGACTTGTTCTCGTCTACTGCATTATTAAGGTGTTTGAAAATAAAGTTAAAATTTAAAGTTAGAATTTAAATATTATAAATTTATAGTATATAAGAGTTTTATATTGTAGTAAATTTTTATTTTTCACTGTAACATATAAGATTTTTACAATATAACAAAAGTTCTAATTAACTTGTCAAATTAAGCTATCGTCGTCATTTGAATGATGCATTTTAAATTTTTATGCTGTCGTTTTAAATTTTTTTATCGTTTTTAAATGATATTGATGCTCTTTTGCTGTCTGTAGGTTGTTGTCTGTAAGAAACGTTGTCGTTTTGACAAGAGATCATGCCGTTTTATCTTTCCATGCCTTCTGATTTTATGCGGTAATGTCGTTTGGTACTTTGTCGTACAAATATTGTCATTTATGTGTGTTTCTTCTGATTTCTGATTGGATTGATATCGTGTCTTTGTAGATTTTATTGTTCGTAATAGAACAGGATTCATTGTTGGGATATTTATTTTTTATGCCTTTTATTTTAAGTTCATTTAAAAATTATATATTTGATTTTTTATCTCATCAAATGTATACTTTTAGATTTTATTCAATATATAAATCTACACCTTAACTTAGTTAATAGTTGATTTTGACCTTTAAAATTTAAGAGAAAGATTCAAACTATCAAAACATAAAAAGAAAACAAAAATAATAACACACAAAAAACCCATTTTGAGGATATTTTAAATATTTTTAAGTAAAAAACCTTAGTATAAAGGTTTTTTAAATTCTTAAAGTTCTCCTTTTTTATAATTTGAGGGTATTTTAGGTAATATTTTAGGTCAATACTAAAAATTGATTGAAAAAGATATAAATTTGTATATTAAATCTAACACGAAAGTATATTTAATGAGTTAAAAAACCAAATGTATAATGCATGAATAAACCTAAAATACATAGTATAAAAGGATAAATAACCCTTCATTGTAATAGATATTTAGCATTCATCACACGAAATGTTTAGACGCCGGTTACATGATATGACACTACGAACACATTTATTAAAATAGGCCGTAATTGATTGATACAAAACAAACTTGTTTATGACCCAACCAAAAAATGGTAGAAAAATTGATTTTTTGTATTTATAATTAAGACTCTGTTACTAGTGGGTATTAATTATAACTAAATCAAGCAAGTATATGAGAATAAGAACATAAATTCTCTAAGTACCTATAATAATCAACAAAATTATTTAAAATTTAATAATTAAGATTCTTTTTTTTTTAATATGGGTCAATGTGCAAGTTCATGTGGTGTTGTCTCAATACATTATTGACTATATAATAATATGGAGATAGCATGTTGAGGGTTGATATAAAATCAACCTATTTATTTTCTTTTAGTTTGTTTTAATCCATTTAATGACTCAAATAATAAATGTACTATCCAAACTCATTTATCTCGTATCGTTTTTGTATATAATATTGTCTTGCGATGCTTGAAATTGCTAATCTTGGTGCTCAATTAGCGTGATTGTTTGTAATATCATTCGATTTCTGTCCCATTTTTTTCCTCAAAGGCCAAAAGATTGAAATTTGAAAGCTCCACAAAGAAAGCAAGCAAACTAGACATGCCTATAATCAACCAATTTCCACATGGGACCTTCTACTTAAGAGAGAAACTAAAACCAAATTGTTGAGGGGAAAAGAGAATTCATGAATTTAAGGTCCTTAGGCATTGTCATGCTCTGTAATGTCCTGGAAAGGGGAGGGATGCTAGGTTAAATAAGATAAATTAAATAGAATAAATGAACATAAAGAAAATAAACGTAAAGTAAACTGCTCAGCCGAAATCTCATCAACAGTCACTATCATGTAGACGCTTACCATGAATGTGGGTAGGCAATTAAACAATAAATTATAATATTAATATAAGACAACTGAAAATCATCATTTATAGTCTAAATTAGGCTGTATAATTGACATAAACGACAACAACACTAGGACAAGTCGTACAATACACGTATCATACCTCAGTTCTAGAGAAAATACCATTTTTACTCATTCTCCTTCCTTTTCAAACCTGGAGGGGGGATTTTAAAACAGAAAAACATGAGCGGAAGGCTCAGTAAGATAACTAGTTAAAAACAAGTTGTTTAAACATAACAGTCACAGTTGAAAACATTATTCATAAATCATGCTTACTAAAATGAACCTCAAACCTTGACAAAAATCAATAAATACTTACTTGTAAGAAAGTTGATAAAACACCACCGTATGACTTTTGAAAATAAAAAAGAATATCAATACATAATAACTTTAAGATCAAAGATAGAAATCATTCTCAAAACCATTAAAGAATTAACTTAAATCATTCTCAAAACCATTAAAGAATTAACTGAACAATTTATTAAAAGGGGCTACCAAAGAAAGTGATAGAAAATATCCTACCTCATTTAAAATTCAATACCATTAGCTCCAAACAAAATTTAACATAAGCTCCATCAACATTCTTAAAAATTGCATTTAAAGTCAGAAATTTCATTAATCAAATATCATTATGTTAATTTAATTACCAGTATGTCTTTTTGACTCAAAATAATCATGACATAAATCATAATCCTTTTTAAATCATTTCTAAATCATTAAATGTTGAAAACTAGAAGTAGAATACAACTTCATAGTGCACAATCCGCTTGCCGAATACCCTGGGCTAGCTTACTAAACCTACACAGTTCGGTCTACCAATTTCTTGAGTCTGGTTTGCCGAACTGTTTGTATCTGGCATGCCAAAGATCAAGTTTGGTCCGCCAAACTAGGAAAATCTAAAAAATTTTAGATTTTAAGTTTTGACCTTTCCGAACTCAAAATCCAATTTTAAGCTTGTTTTTCAATTCTCAGAGCATAAAAATCACATAGAAAACATAAAAACATAGTTTAAAACAACTAGAAATTATTTTCTTGAGTCTGGTCTGCCGAACACCCTAGGCTGGCTTACTGAACTTACACAATTCGGTCTACCAATTTCTTAAGTCTAGTCTACCGAACTGTTTGAATATGGCATGCCAAAAATCAAGTTTGGCCTGACAAACTAGGAAAATCTAAAAAATTTCAGATTTCGAGTTTTGACCTTTTCGAACTCAAAATCCAATTTTAAGTTTGTTTTTCAATTCCTAGAGCATAAAATCACATAGAAAAGATAGAAACATAGTTTAAAACAACTAGAAAATCATTTTTCTATAAATTTAAACTCAATTTCACCTTTGATTTAAAAATCAAAGAAAAATCTAAAAGCTTAATTAAATCAATTTTAGCTCAAATCATGTTTAGATTCACTATAAAACAGTTTCTACAACTTAAATTGAACACTATTTGAGCTTAAGAAGGTTTGGATTCAACAATCAAAGAAAGTTTAAAAAATTGAAATTAAAACTTTAAAATTTTAAAGAAAAAGAAAAAGCTAACCTTAATGGCGTTTTTGAAGAAAACTTCATAATTTGTACTTGTTTCTTGGCCTCAATCGATGGGAAAAATCAGAGGAAAGAGGGAGAGAAGAGAGTGTGTAGAGAGAGAGATAGAGTGAGAGAGAGACATGAGAAAGAGAGTGGGTGAAAAGAAAAATAAAAGAATGGCTCAAGAGCATTTTTATAAATATGAAAAATATGTGGTGTAAAAATGTCATTTGGTATTTTAAAACCAAAAATCAAAATTTTGAAACCTAACAAACGCAACAAAATTTTTAAATGAATAAAATTAACATCCAAATCACATTGGCACACTTGATAATTAAACTTAACATAATTAATTTTTACTTTAAAATTTAAGGATGTTACATGCTCCTTGATTTTTCTATGTCGGCGGTGCATCTCAAAGGGTTCTGTGATAGAAACAGAAAAATGAATCAAATCCACAACTTCAGACTGAATTGTTCCTACCCAAATTAACTTGTACGTGCTTAATCATGAGATTTTAAGAACAAATTCTCAACCAGAGTTTACGATTATACTAAACCAGAGTTTCAAAAAAAAATTGTTGATCAAGGCCATCAACAAAATATTTCACATGGAAAATATGGGTGGATAATGACTTTCGTGTAGTGAAAGCATAGGTTATATTATTGAATTATCATTTAGAAAATTAATGTGAAAAATAAATGATTGTACTAGCACATATGCCATGGATTACAAAAATAAAAGGAAGGCGTAAAGATTAAGGTAACGTTTGGTTTGATGGAATGAAAAAAGAATAGGAATAGGAATATATGTATTATCGAATAAAATATGAATTGATTAAATAGTTTAAACACATTCTTTTGTTTGGTTGGACATTAGAATTAATATTGAAATTACAATTATTATGTTTGGTCAGTCATTAGAATAGAATGGAATAGTAAATGTTTTGACATAGATATCGCTTTTATTTCATCATTGATGGAATAATAATTAAAGTAATTTTAGAATATTAGAATGGATTATTTAGGGAGAGAGAATTTTAATTAATATCAGTTATGAAATAGAATAGTCATTCAATTAGTTCATATTTGGAATTGTGATTTAGCCATTTTGGTGGAATGGCAATTTCATCGAAATACCTATTCCTATGACTATTTGTCCAACCAAACATAGGAATGACTGGAATGACTAGACTTTAGGAATTGTCATTCCATTTTGATGATAGAAAATAGAAGATCATTTATGTAACACCTCCTAAGCTAGTAGGTCATTCATCAACTAATACAATCTAACTAGACTAAAAACCGCTACTTTTCATAGACTTTCCTTAAAAACAAAAAAAAAAATAATTAAATTAAAACTTCTAGTAGTGAAATGACCAAAAAATATAGTTCTTATACAAAGCTAAGAAATTCAAAAGATCTATATTAAGGTCACAACATTCCAGTCCTAGGATCTCAGATTGTCTTGCTCAGCCAACTTAAACTTCTATTCGATCGCGAGCTTGCATCACAAGAACTATATGAGCAAAAGCTCACTAAGTAAATCATGTAATAGCTTCTACGTTCCAAACACTTTTCCTGAATATACTTTAAGGCCTTCTTATATGATGTTAATCTTGTCTTATTAGAACCCTTATTTCGTGTTGCATTAGCCCCCTCTATTGGGACTCTTTTCCTTAAGGGATTTGGCTCTTATAATAATAACTTTCTTTGGTTCACAACAAGCATAAAAGTTTACATCTTATAGATAAAAACTCTTTAAAAGCTTCTTAAAGGTGGTGCTCTTGTAACAACTATAATTTCCTTGAGGCGAAGAGAGCCAGGAAATGGTGGGTTGTACAGTCTCACATCGCCTAAGAATGGACATAGGTAGTGGTTTATATGTAATAACACCACCTCCTAATGATATGAGGCTTTTTGGGGTGAAGCCTAAGAGCAAAATCGAGAGAGCTTAGATCCAAAACGGATAATATCATACCAACCGGAGGTGGGGGTTGTTATAGATGGTATTAGAGCCTTGACCCAGTTAGAAGTGTGGCTAACGAGGACGTTGGGCCCCAAAGGTAGGGTGATCGTGATGACTATAATTTCCTTGAGGTAAAGAGAGCTAAGAAAAGAGAGGTTGTATAGTCCTACATCGCTTGGGAATGGATATAGGTAGTGATTCATATGTAATGACACCATCTCCCAATTGCCTGGAAATAGACATAGGTAGTGGTTCATTTATAATGACACCACCTCCCAATGAATGAGACCTTTTGAGGTGAAGCTCAAAAGCAAAACCTTGAAGGCTTAGGCCTAAAGCAGACAATATCATACCAAACGGAGGTGGGGGTCGTTACAACTCTGACCAATTGAACTATAATCCTAAGAAAATGAGGTGCCTAAAAATTCTTATTATCATTTGATTTAATTCAAACCATTTAGTTTCACTATGTTGTAACAGAGACACAATGATTTACTTTATTATTATATAGATTTAAAAAATCTATAATTAAATCATCTATTTATAAATGCAAATACAGTAAACTCATAAAACTTATTGTGGGCTAATTCATGAATTGAATCATACTTGTTTGATAACCATCAATCTCCTACTCCTCAATATTAGCTTACGTATACTGTCCTTGCAAGAATTAATGAAAAAAAAAAAAAACCTCAATCAAGCAAGCCATGCAAACCGTGGAAATATCAACTATCTGCTTCAAAATACCCAAGATATTATTTACTCACGAGCTTACTCCTCTAGAAATTACAATCAAATCTTCTAGATCTTTAAATCCGTCAAAAACTTGGAAAGTAAACCTTTTCAATAACAATTACCCATTCCAATTCATAACCTTCCACACCAAAGCTGTCTACCCCAAGCATCAATTATATCATAACCTTATCTCTACACTGACACACACACACACACACACGCACACACCTCATAGTTGTTTCTTGAAAGTAAAGCCATATATTATATACCAAAAAGTCAATATAGTATATATGACATAATTATTATATGATACAAAATACACTCATTCTATATATACATACAGCTATCCGATGACTATTACTAGTGCTAAAAAAAAGAAGCTAACACTCACAAATAAAGTACCTATACTGAGATTGATAATATGTGGGGCAATGAAGAGTTGTTTTTTCCCAAGTTTGAAGAGTTAATAATGATACTATATTGAACACAAATAATTTGAGGGTGAAAGAATTCATGGAAGAAGCTGGAGTATATGAGGAGAGCCCAAACCGTAGAGAGAGAGAAAATCATGGTTGCTCAAGGTGATTATGTGGAAAACTAACAATAGTATATTAAATATTCATGTGACAAATAACTTTTAGTATATAACAAAATATAATATTTATCCATACAATATATTAAAAAATATGCTCATACCAAATAACACGGTAATGCGTATACTTACTAAATTATGGTTAATAATAAGACAGGAACCACAATTTAGCCTGGTCATATATATATATATATATATATAAATATAATGGTAGGTATTTTATCCAACAATCATTATCCTTCTTTAAGTCAAAGGAATCCCTAAAATTATGCCATTTCTTGCTGATCAATACCAAACACGTTAGGTATTGAAAAGTATGATTTAAAAATTTTACTGAGATTTGGCTGGATCGTCGAACATGTCATTAAAATACCAGCAACATAATTAAGATACTAAAAACATTATAATTCAAAATTGTGTGTGTGTGTACATCTATCAAAATACGGTGATAAGCAAAAGACATATACAATAATAAATATATCATCGTAAAAAGAATAAGACGAAAAAGAACTAGTACATGAACACAAACGAATATGTGAATTTCCGTATATCATTACAACAATGAATATAAAATTGTGAAAAAGAGCATAAGAAGAAGAATAATAGGACATGAACACAAATAAATGTAATTTTGATAGATCATTATTACAACAACGAATATATCAATACACTCACCGATGAGGATCGACATCACCCACACACACACAAGATATGAATTTGAAATGAACATTAAAAGGGGAAAAGTCGATAAAAGTGTGCACGCATGACAAATATATTTACAAGTTCAACTATAACAAAGGAATGAAAAATTAGGTACAATTAAGCCATATTTTAAAAAACCTCTAAAGAAAGTTAGTTTGTGCAATTTTTTCTTATTTATTTATGGAATAATTCTTTCTCAGATTATCATTAAATAATTGAGTGTGTTGGAAAAACTAGATTTATTATAATATTTTTTCTCACAAAATTTAAATTGATACAGTGTTTTTAATTTAAACCGTTGGTTCGGAATATGTTTCCAAACCCAAATTGTTGTTAGTCGAAGACATAATTTACCTTTTTGTTGTTTTCGGTAAGATAATTTCTTGTTAGATTGTGTAATTGCCGAAAGACGTAATTTTCTAGTTTCTTGTTCGGATTATGTCACGCCCCGGAGTACGGGAGGTGACGTGGCAGAATATTTAGATTAATTAAAAGAGAATTTAATTAAAAACCGACAGTTTAAAAATCCAATTAAGCAAGAAATAAAGAGATTTTCCACCACATTTGATAAAGAATTTAAAATCATTAAACAAATAACAATAATTGAATAAAAACCGCGAATATGGGTTCCACAACCCACAACTTGTGCACACACATGGATCTGACAATATCACAAATACAATTACAGTCCAAGTACAAATGAAGTTAAGTCTTACATGCCTTGATTAATAAATACAGAATGTAAATAAATTCTCCTATTGCTCCTGAGTTCGGTCCGAAGAATCTTCTCCAAACCTAAATGGGAAACCACCTAGAAGGGGGGGGGGATTTAAAACAGATAAAACGTGAGCGAAAGGCTCAGTAGGACTAAGTTTTATAAAATAATTTAATGCAAAGAAACATAACATTATCAGGAGTTATACAGAAAGGAAACTTGAATAAATAAATAAATAAATTGAGTAGAACCATTCTGACACAGAACAGTTTACTCGTCAAATCAAAACACCAGTTTACTTTTACCTAGGCAAACCATGAAATCACCACCGTAGTGGCCCAGCTGGGTTTCGGGACCTGCCCCCAAGGTCGATCACGACCCGATCTCTGATATGGCATCATGCCCATGTGTTTATTATCATTATCATTCAAAACCCAATTACCGAGTGTTGTCAATTACATTCATTATGAAATTCATTTCATGTCACGGTATATAAAAATATAACCGATAAAACCATTTTCAAACAACCGTTGAAAACATTTTGATAGAAATCCTTTTCAAAGCCAAATCATTTCAAAACCAGGCTACCAAAGAAATAGGATAGAAGTCCTACCTCAGTACTCGTGCCGGTACCTCACACCGTAATCCCGATCCGCTATACGTTAGCTCCACGGAACCACGAACAATCCTAGATACAAACTAAGTCGATCAATATCTAGTTCGAGACATTCTATGTTACCAAATCATTTCATGATGTCCTAGTGTGCCATTTGTATCATTAAAATCATCCTATAAGGTTGGGATTTAAATCAGGGTTCAAAACAGTGAAAACGGGTAAAAATCACAAAATTTTCCATGCCTCGGTCGGCCTGCCGGACGCCCTGCTTCGGCCTGCCGAACTGTACAGTTCGGCCTGCCGAACATTTCCCCAGATTCGGCCTGCCGGTCGGAAGAACACCGGCCTGCCGATCATCACTCCGGCCTGCCGAACATGAACTTCGGCCTGCCGAACTGGGAAGATCCAGAAATCCCAGCCACGGGTTTCTCGATCCCCAAAATCCAAATCTTGTTTCTAACCTGTTTTTCTCAAATCCCAGGCATGAAAAACAACTATAGTTGATAGAAAAACATTCTAGAACATGTTTGGAATCATTTAAACAACATTTAAACTCAAAATCCTCAAAAGTCCGAAAATGAGAAAAAGAGGAGAAAAATGAAAAATCTTGAATCCAATCCGTTTTTCTTCAATCTAGGCTTAGATTCTAGTTGTTCTAAGCTCATTTAACACAAATCCACGGTTTTCTAAGCTAAAACAAACTTAGATTTCAAAAACACACAAAATTGAAAATTTTGTAAAAAGTTTAGAAATTTCGAATCTAACCTCGAATCGAAGCTTCAATCCGCGTTCTCGGTCGCCGAATCACGTCCCCGAGCTTCCTCCTTGCTGTTCCGAAGCTTGGATTCGAATGGAAATCAAAATTTGTGAAGAAATTAGAGAGAGAGAGAGGCTGCCGAGAGACCAAGAGAGAGGAGAGAGAGAGAGCTCGTGAGAGTGAAGAGAGAGAGAGAGAAGAGAGAAATAAATAGAGAAAATCGGTGGGCGGTTTTACTGTGCGAAAACCATGTGTCGCCCACGGTTTTGTAAAACAGAGTATTTTTAACATTTTACAAATTGTTGTGTTTTAAAACTCAAAACATCATTTTAAATCAACAAGAGATCTTTTGAACACATCAATTTAACAAAACAACCAAAAACTAAAAATCCAACCAAATAATCTAATTAAAGTTAAAACTTTAATTATGGCACACTAATTCATCATTTACATTACATTAATATTAAATAAATTTCGGGACGTTACAGATTATTTGACTAACTGACAGAAAACCTGATTATTTCTAGTCTTCTTGTTCAGATTATATTCTATTAATTAGGTGAACAAGGTTGGTGAAGAATAATTTACACTACAAATTATGTATTCGACGTAATATTATACACGCTTTGGGAATTAAATCCTCTTAAAATTACGGGCCACTTTTTTCCCTAACGCGCACATCTACAAATTTGTTTCCAAATTGAAAACGACCAACAAAACCTTTAATTAACATGAAAAAAATAGTTTAATTTAGCTGCCTACCACTTTTGTTTGATTACTGGTGTGACTGCAAAGTCATATGTAGTCATGATTGGGAAAAAAAACCCAAAAAAACTAAAAGCTAGTAGTGGGTTCGGGGAAACCATTTAGAACTATATAATTGGAAGTGATTTACTGTAGCATGTCAAGGTGTTAGAGTGTTATGGTTGGAACTATATACTTAGAAGACATTGCTAAATAAAACATCAAAGTTCAACTTTATTTTGGCTTTGTTTTTTCCTTTTCTTTTTTTAGTACTGACCTTGAAAGACCATCCCAAGTACAACCTTCCAAACGTTGTCTGTAAATCTGAATGCATGCATGTGATGTTATTGTATTGTATCCTGCAATCATTATCCTTTTTTAAGTCAAAGGAATCCCTAAAATTATGCCATTTCTTGCTGATCAATACCAAATACGTTAGGTATTGAAAAGTATGATTTAGAAATTTTACTGAGATTTGGCTGGATCGTCGAACATGTCATTAAAATACCAGCAACATTATTAAGATACTAAAAACATTATAATTCAAAATTTATGTGTGTGTGTGTATATATATACATCTATCAAAATACGGTGATGAGCAAAAGACATATACAATAATAAAATATATCATCGTAAAAAGAGTAAGACGAAAAAGAACTAGTACATGAACACAATCGAATATGTGAATTTCCGTATATCATTACAACAATGAATATAAAATTATGAAGAATAATAGGAAATGAACACAAATACATGTAATTTTGATAGATCATTATTACAACAATGAATATATCAATACACTCACCGATGACGATCGACATCACCCAACACACAAAAGATATGAATTTGAAATGAACATTAAAAGGGAAAAAGTCAATAAATGTGTGCACGCATGACAAATATATTTACAAGTTCAACTATAACAAAAGTATGAAAAATTAGGTACAATTAAGCCATATTTTAATAAACCTCTAAAGAAAGTTAGTTTGTGCAATTTTTTTCTTATCTTATTTATGGAATAATTTTCTCTTTCATATCATCATTAAATAATTGAGTGTGTTGGAAAAACTAGATTTATTATAGTGTTTTCTCTCATAAAATTTAAATTGATACAGTGTTTTTAATTTAAACTGTTATTTTGGAATATGTTTCCAAACCCAAATTGTTGTTGGCTGAAGACATAATTTACCTTTTTGTTGTTTTTGGTAAGATAATTTCTTGTTAGATTGTGTAATTGCCGGAAGACGTAATTTTCTAGTTTCTTGTTCGGATTATTTGATTAACTAACAGAAAATCTGATCATTTCTAGTCTTCTTATTCAGATTATATTCTATTAATCACGTGAACAAGGTTGGTGAAGAATAATTTACACTACAAATTATGTATATGACGTAATATTATACACGCTCTGAGAATTAAAACCTCTTAAAATTAGGCGCCACTTTTTTCCCTAACGCGCACGTTTTCAAATTTGTTTCCGAATTGAAAACGACCAACAAAACCTTTAATTAACATGAAAAAAATAATTTAGCTGCCTACCACTTTTGTTTGATTATTGGTGTGACTGCAAAGTCATATGTAGTCATGATTGGAGAAAAAAAAAACCCAAAAAAACTAAAAGCTAGTAGTGTGTTCGGGAGACCATTTAGAACTATATAATTGGAAGTAATTTACTGCAGTATGTCAAGGCGTTATACTGTTATAGTTAGAACGATATAGTTAGAAGACGTTGCTTAACGAAACATCAAAGTTCAACTTTTTTTTGGCTTTTTTTCTTCCTTTTCTTTTTTTTAATACTGACCTTAGAAAGACCGTCCCAAGTTCAAGTTCCAAACATTGTCTATAAATCTGAATGTGTGCATGTGATGCTATGTGACGCCCCGGAAATGGGGTCTGAGAGTTTTAAGTAAATAAGATGAAATAAACGAGATAAATAAATAAAGAGTAAATAAATATATGTAGGAAGTAAACAAATATCATCGGAAACAAATAATATCATCGGTAGTCACCGTCACGTGAATACCACGAAGGTGGGGCCGAGATCTTATTCTCATTCACCATCACGTGGATGCTTACCACGAAGGTGGGCAGGTAATTAAAATACAATATCAAGAATAATAATACAAAAATATTAAAAATCATCGTCTCTAAAATAAATTAAAAATATACAATTGATAGAGATGAAAAAGACATCAACACCGGGACAAGTCGTATAGTACACACATCATACCATAGTTCTAAAGAAAATACCATTTCAATCCAAAGAGTCAGGTTTCGATCCTGGGTTCATCTTTCCTCTCTAAACCTGGAAGGGGGATTTTAAAAACAGGAAAACGTGAGCGGAAGGCTCAGTAGGATACTTAATTAAAAACAAGTTATCTTAAAATATCATTCACAAACCATATTTACTACAAGAAGTCTCAAAAATTATTCATAAAGATTGACAAATACTTACTTGAATAAATCTTGATAAAACATCACCGTGCGGGTTTTGAAAATCCAAAAGAAATATAAAAAATACAATTCTTTGAAATCAAAGACATTATTTTCATCAATCATTCAAAAGGTTAAGCATTTGGCCCAAACAGTTTAAAAAGGGCTGCCAAAGAAAGGGATAAAAATATATGTATATCCTACCTCATTTGAAATCCAATAACGTAAGCTCCAAATAAAATCTAACGTATGCTCCATATATGTTCAAAAGCTTAAAAACTGCATTTAAAGTCAGAAATCATATTTAACAAATATCATTATGTTAATTTAATTATTAGTATGCCTTTTTGATTCAAAATAATCATAACCCAGAATCAGAATCCTTTTTTAAACATTTCAAAATCATTAAACATTGAAAACCTAAATAAAAACATAATTTTCTAAGTCCACAGTCGACCTGTCGAACTGTACAGTTCGGCCTCCGAACAGTAGATCGGCTTGCCGAACTTTTTTCAGGTTCGGCCTGCCAAAGAACAAGTTCGGCTTGCCAAATTGGCAAAATCTGGGGACTTGAGACTTCGAGTTTCGACGTCCCCGAACTCAAAATTGAAATTTAAAACTCGTTTTCTCAATCCCAGAGCATAAAAATCATACAGAAAGCATATGAAATCATAGTAGAACAAGTTTAAACCATTTTTTCCAAATTTAAACTCAATTTCACATTTGATTTGAAAATCAAAGAAAAATGTAAAAACTTAGTTAAGTCGATTCTAGCTCAAATTAAGTTTAGATTCACTATAAAATAGTTTCTACAACTTGAATTGAACATTATCTGAGCTCAAGAAAGCTCGGATTCAATATTCAAAGAAAATTTGAAAGAATTGAAATTTAAAACTTTGAAATTTTAAGAAAAAGAGGAAGCTAATTTTTAATAGTGTTTTTGGATGAAAAACTTGAAGATTGAACTTCAGTCCTTGCTCAAATCCATAAGAATGGAGCTTGAAATCAAAATTTTTGAGAGAAAGAAAGAGAGAGAGGGGGCTGGGCGTGAGAGAAAGAAAGAGAGAGAGAAAGCGTGAAAAATAAAAAGGAAAGGGAAAATAAAAAAGAAAATAAAGGCCCAATGGCATTTTCGTAAATATGGGAAAAATGTGGGGTAAAAATGTCATTTAGTATTTTAACACTAAAAATCAAATTTTAAATATGAAAAATGCAACAAAATCTTCGAATGGCTAAAATTAACAACAAAATTTACACTGACACACTTAATAATTAAACTTAACATAACTAACTTTACTTTAAAAATTCAAGGGCGTTACATGCTATCGTATTTGTATTTATCGTACGTTATAAAAATAAGGAATAAACGACAAGGGGTTGGCAGATCTAGGGAGAAGAAAATTAGTAGTTGAAAAGTCGGTCAATTTCACCTTGTATGTGCTATAGCTTAATAAAAAAAAGTGGGTCTTAATTGGTGCGCAAGGTTTTTATTTGTATTTCAAGTTGTGCGCTATTATATATTTCACCACTTATTAAGTGGTGAAATAAGTGTTTATCTTCTATTTTAAGCACTGATGAAGTTTCACGCCTTTCTTTCCAATGAGAGGTAAGTAAATGATTAAAGTGGATTGTAAATTGCTGAATGATGTAAAATTGTCAAACAAGGTCGATGAACACGTCTCTTGCGTGAACTCACCAAGATTAATCTCTCACGTACATGAATAGTAATACTGAATGGAAAAAAAAACCATTCAGAAAAATAAATAAATAAATAAACGACACAAAAAATTTTAGAATGATTCACTCTTAATCATTTAGCTTGAGGAAAGACAAAAAGAAAAGAATACAAAGACTAAAAAATAAACAACACCAAGTGCAATGATAAATTTTGCTGACCTCAACATAGGATGATCCTTTCACGTTGTACTATGAATCTGGATTTTTTTTTTTATTCGTATATCTATAAACTTCTAGTTTCATATATATCCTGCATTTACCTTTTTTTTTTTTCCCTAACCACTTTGCTAAAAAAAATGGACGTTAATCCACTTTAAACTCGATACTTGTTTTTGCATACGTAAGAAAATTAATTGCATAATTTTCGTATCGTATCGTATCGCATCGACATGCTATGCTAAAAATTAATTCTATAAGTTTGAATATGTTGGTGTGGTGATTATTGATGGGTCTAGTTACAAGGATATTAACGAATGTTATTTTGATTCTATGCTAATATAATAAATGGACTACATTGTAACTAAGGAGATATTTCAAAACAATATAGCATTTCAGTGTGCACTCAAAACTATATAATATAATTGTTTTAGGAAATATATGTGGCCCATGTAAGAGATTGTTTGGTTTATTATTTAATGTCCTATTATAGGGTTTACATATTTAAGTGACAATTATATTATGGGATATCTAATTTAATAGGATCTAATAAGTGATCTATTATTGGCTATGAGCTTTAAATGTATAGAAACCTAATTCTAATCAAAGTAGGGAAAAATTAACAATGGGATTAGTATATAAATGGGTTGTGGTTTCCATGTTAAATCATACATACAATTTGCTCTTCTCCTCCTTCCTCATCAGAGAGAGAGAATCTTTGAGCACTAAAGATAGATTTGATTGTGGAAGACTCCATCCCTCTCAATTACATCACCATGAATTCAAGTACGTATTTTTAACTATTATTCTTAATAATTTGATATGATAGTTCTTGAGATTTAGGAATATAATGATAAATTATATTTACGATTAAATCTAAATTGTAGGCATATATCATTAGGTTTTTTTATTATTATTATTATTTTCGTTAGTGTGAAAAATTAATGATCACTTTACATATGCTACGAACTACAAAAATAAATTAAGAAATAAGATTTAACGTAGTTTAATAATGTACATAGTGTATATATCTACGGATTAGAAAAAAAGTGAAGATTCATGGGTGGACTCTATATGAACACAAGGTACAATTAAACGTTCGTGTAAGTTATTTATAATAATGATCAATACAAATAAGTCCATGATCATGGCAAGACTAAAAACAAAATATGGCCACGTGTTACTACATAAATCTTGATTGAAGATGTTAATCTATATACCAATTCTCTCATTGAATCACGTCAAAAACAAGCTGTCTGACAGTGGCAACACAGCTTTACTGAAAAATAAAAAAAAAAGTAACTAAGCAAATTACCAAAACATTAATCTATCTATTATCAATTATTGTATAGTCTAAGGATGTATAAAGTCATACTTTGATACCCTTGTTTGTTTTCTTTACTACCAGTAATAACAAGCTATACTTAATCATACATAGTCTTAATTACTGGTGAAAGAGTAAACATATGAAATTAGACAACTCTTAGCCTAAAAAAAGTTAGAAAACGATCTTAAGAGACATCTGATATTGTCAGAAGCACGTGAAATTGCTATAACCTTGTTGCACAGTAGAATATACACGTCCACCGTTTGTGTTTATCCTTTGTTTTCCTCCTCCTTTTATATATATAATATGTGTTGCTCACTACATACACATCCACCAATACACATAAATTATCGTGTACATTTTCAATGACTCAATATTAATATACAATTTTCATGTGCTACATAATTAATTGAAACTAAACACCTATAGATTATATTATTTCTTGATCATAACTAATTGTATATTTTACTGATTATGTATTTATACAAATGGGTAGTTTATATCATCTAATTAACGTTGTATAAGTCATATTTGACACCCTTATTTGTTTTCTTTTGTTTTGTGTTTTTGTTTTACTTTTGTTCTGTGTTAAAACAAATATTTTTTTTCCCTTTTATTCCTCTTTTTTTGCTATAAAATAAGCGTTCCTCAGTAGATACACATACACCGATACACATAATTTATCATGCAAGTTGTCAATAATATAAACTTCTCATCGGCTAAATAACCGTTAAAGTAAACATCTACAGATTATATTATATTTCTTCATTGTAAACTGATTATGGAGTTGACCGACAATATCTTTATACAAATAGATAGTTTATATCGACCGGTGTCATCTGTACGTGACTATTGAATGTAATCTATTTTTTTTTTTTTGGGATCATTTTAGTTCTCTACGGCAATTTCAATTGCTTCTAGAACTAGTATATGTCTCTTTGATAGTTGACTACCTCGATATGTTTATTTGTTTATTTAGTTTGCTGAGTACTATGTTTATTTGTTCACCAATAATTAAGACTATGTACATAAAAAGAGAGCTTGCAAATTATTACAGAATATTATACCAATGGAAAAAGTTACGCCATAACGTATGGTGAGAAGAGTGTAAACTAATAAGAACACGCGCCTTTAGTCACGTTCCCAAACTAGTTTAAGAAAAGTATTAAATTTCTCATCAACCCAAAATTGGGAGAGAAGTGACAAACATGTTTGTACGCCATGTGTTGTCGTTTTCAAATGATAATTTTAAAAAATTACACCCATAAGTGTTATTATTGTATATTATTCTTCTAATTTTTGTGACGTCCTCATCCTCGTCATCATCAGTATCATTTTCATTATCATTTATTTATTATTATTTTTTGTATTGAACTATATTCATCCCCAGTACAGCCTTTCAATGTTGTCTATAAATTTGGAAGCCACTACTGAGGCTCAAAACCAGTACTGCTTCTTTAACAAAAGAGTGGAGAAAGGGTTTTGGGATAGAGATGAAGATTTTTCTGAATTCGTTCAAGCTTCTAGTACTAGGACTTGTGTCTGTAGCCTTATTTAGTCATAAGGATGCTAATGCGAGTACTTACGATTTCTTCTACTTTGTCCAAACGGTTAGTGAGATATCTATCTTTTACCATATATTGTTTTCTTGCTTGTTTTTACTGCCAAATTATTACCAACTTCATCTGAATTTATTGGCATTTTTTCTTGTTTGCTCTCCTCTTTGTTTCCAAATCAATGCAGTGGCCAGGTTCAGTCCATCCAACACCTAGAGGGGTTCCAAAGAATTTTGCCATTCATGGTCTGTGGCCTCAAAAAATCGATGGTACTTCTGTCCAAGACTGTCCTGCCCCTCCTGCCTTCAACATAAAAAAGGTACATATACCGCTAAAAGTCCAACTGATCTTATGGTATAAAATTCTCACATGTTATAATAAAAAGCAAAACTCTATTATGGTGTAAAGCACTCATATGTTACAGTGTTTAAGTTCTAACTTCACGTTCTAACAAGGTTTTCAAACTAAGCCAAAAAGGTACAAGTCCATTTAAATAGCAGTGTATTTATTTAATGTTCATAGGGCAACTACTTGCGCATAATCAAGTTTAACAGCGTCTATCAAAATTTTTTTTTTAAAAAAAAGCTAAAAAAACAATTTGGGAATTTGATAACTAAAAAAATAAAGAAAATATGGATTGGGGATTTAAAATTTTATTACTACCTTATTATTTAAAAATTTACTAATTCTATTGGATAATTTCTTGACACAAGGAAAAAAGAGAAATAATATTATGATTACCTATTTCAGTTAAGTGCACTATAAAATGATTTAAGAATTGCCGAGATGCCTATCCCACGCAGAATCTCAGAACCCTCGTCGTAGAGGAACAAGTTCTCAAATATATTACAGAAAGTTTTGAAAACCATGTTTTGGTCAAATGTTTAAATGCCTTAGATATGTTAACTCGTTTTTCCCCTTTTAGCAAACAACTCTACCTTCTCTTCATTCCCTTTAGTTAACTTTTACATTCTCCCTCTTTCCTATAGTTTATCCTAATTTCTAAGATCATGTGATTAATCATGAACCTATCTCTTATTTTTCATGGTGTAGCTGGCACACATCAGAAAAAAATTGGATAAAGAGTGGCCGTCCCTATCAAGTATGACGAAGGAGCAATTCTGGAAATATGAATGGGAAAAACATGGAAATTGTTCAGTATCTATACTTGACCAATATAAGTATTTCAATGCAGGCCTTCTCCTGAAAGACAAAACAAAAGTCTTTGAGACGCTCAAAGAAAAAAGTAGGTACCAACAATATAAACTTGGCTTTGCTCAAATTTGACACCTTAACCTGCCCGACACTTGTAACATATATTTACCATATAAAAGGGATTTTTTTTTTTTTTTTTATCCCTTGAGAATCTTCCTTAATTAGACTATATTTACCATATTATAGAATTTTATATCTTACAAACTTGAACATTGATCCAGATATAATCCCAGATGATCATCTTCACTCCCTACGATTGATCCAAAAGACTTTAAAGGACAAGGTTAAGGTCACCCCACTAATCAAGTGCAACACGAATGGTGGGCACCCAACCCCCGAATTTTACGAGGTTTACTTCTGCGTGGACCGTACAGGAGCAAATTTCATGGAATGTCCAGCTCAAGCCGTCAAGAAATTCGAAGAAACTGCACGATGTGGAAATGATAAACCTAATATTAAGTACCCTATTTATAAGTGACATGATCTCGTACTCAATGTTGAAGAGTCTCCCTTTGAAACAAGGGATATATAATGAGTATTTGAATGCCTGCATGTGATGTTATTGTATTTGTATTTGTCGTACGTTATAAAAATAAAGAATAAACGACAGTAGTTGGCAGATCTAAAGAGGATAAAATTACGAGTTGAAAAGTCGGTCAATTTCAGCTTGTACGTGCTATAGATTAATAAAAAAAAAAGTGGGCCTTAATTGGTGTGTAGGGGTTTTATTTGTATTTCAAGTTGTGCGCTATTATGTATTTCACAACTTAATAAATGTTTATGTTCTATTTTAAGCACCGATGAAGTTTCTAGCCTTTCTTTCCAATGAGAGGTAAGTAAATGATTAGTGTGGATTGTAAATTGCTGAATGATGTAAAATTGTCAAACAAGATCGATGAACTCGTCTCGTGCGTGAACTTACCAAGATAAATCTCTCATGTACATGAATACTAATACTGAATGCCAAAAAAAAATCAGAATAAATATATAAATAAATAAAAAAAGGACACAAAAATTTTAGAATGATTCATTCTTGATCATTTTAGCTTGAAGAAAGATAAAAAGAAAAGAATATAAAGACTAAAAATAAACAACACTAAGTGCAATGATAAAATTTGCGGACCTCTACATAAATTATTCTTTCACGTTGTGCTATGAATCTGGATAATTTTTTTTTTCCTTCTCGAAGGTCTATAAACTTCTAGTTTCATATATATCCTGCATTCACCCTTTTTTTTTCTGTAGCTACTTTGCTCAAAAAAATGGACGTTAGTCCACTTTAAACTTGAAACTTCTTTTTTCATACGTAAGACAATTAATTATATAATTTTCATATCGCGTTGCTCTGTCATGCTAGAAATTAATTGTATAATTTTGAATATATTACTGTGGTGACATTGTGTTGGATTACATAGACTTGTTTTGGCCCAATATACAAAAGCCCGTGAACTAGAATCTTCCAAGCTTGAAATATAATAGAATTTGAGTGGTGAATAATGGTGGGCTACATGTCTAGTGTAGGATAAATCAACAATGTGTGGTTGAAGTTGAGTTAGCTCAACTATATATATACCCCTCACCGCAAGCAGTGTAAGGTATCGGGCAAAAAGAAAACAAAGAGTGAAGAAGTGAAGCTTCTTTGAGTGTCTGAGTAAAGAGAGTCTTGAGATAGTTGCCAAAAAGAAGAGTAACGAGTGGTGTGAGAAATTGTAAGTGCTGTGTAATTGTAGGTGTTTTTCTCTTATAATAAAATTATAAACTTTTATTTCTAACACATGGATGGGTCTAGTTACGAAAATTGCTTTGATCTCGTGCTAATATAATAGATAGACTAGATTGTAATTAAGGAGATATTTCAAAGCAATATAGCATTTTTAGTGCGCACTCACAACTATATAATATAATTATTTTTAGAAACATATGTGGCCCAAGTAGGAGTTTGTTTAGTTTATTATTGAATATCCTATTATGGGCTAACATATTTAAGTGACAATTATATTATGAGAAGAAAAAGCACAATAGCATATCTAGGTTAAACCTTAGTAAATAATGTCATATAGTTTCAAAATGTATAATAAATAGCATATCATGAGAAATTAAGAACAAAAACCTCAAAATACCTCTACTTCTTTATCCTTTATATCTCTCACCCTCCTTTTCTCGCCGGCATCACTGGTGGCCCAGAAATACAATACTTACAGAGAAATACAATATTTACCTTGTAAATACAAAAATTCATCGAAAATTTTGTGGGACCACCGGCAGTCGAAAAATACAATATTCATTGAGAAATACCGTATTTATCATGTAAATACAAAAATTCACTAACGACTTCGTTGGATCACCAGCGGCCATGCAAACATAATATTTGCCATGAAATATCATATTTACAGTGTAAATACAAAAATTTACTGACAACTTCGTCAAACCACTGGAGGCCAAAAATACAATATTTACTGCGAAGTATTGTATTTACTATGTAAATAAAAAAAAAATTCACTTGCGACTTCGCCGGACCGCCAGTAGCTGGGATATATAATATTTTGCTTGAAATATTATATTACTATGTAAATATAAAAATTTACTATTGACTTGGCCGGACCACTGAAGATCGAGAAATACAGTGTTTCACTTAAAATACTACATTACCATGTAAATAAAAAAATTTACCAACAATTTCATTGAATCATCGAATGCTAAGAAATATGATATTTCACTTGAAATATATTGTATTACCATGTAAATACAAAAATTCACTGGCGACTTTTTTGGACTGCTGGTGACTCAAAAATATAGTATTTTACTTAAAATACTATATTACCGTGTAAATATAAAAAAATTCATTAACAACTTTACTAGACTATCGACAACAAAAAAATATAGTATTTCTCTAGAAATATTCTATTAATGCGGCCGAAAAATACAATATTATTTTGAAATATCATATTTATTAGGAAAGACTGTGTTTACCGTGTAAATACAAAAATTCATTGACGACTTCGTTGGATCGCCGACGGCCTTGCAAACACAATATTTACTATGAAATATCATATTTACTATGTAAATACAAAAATTCACTGGTGACTTTTTAGAACTATCGAAGACTAAAAAATGCAGTATTTCACTTGAACTACTATATTATTGTGTAAATATAAAATTCACCGACAACTTGCCAGATCACTGAAAGCCAAAAAATATAGTGTTTCTCTAGAAATATTGTATTAACACAGCCAAAAAATACAATATTATTTTGAAAATACTATATTTACTTAGCAATATAATATTTTCACATAAATAAAAAAATGCACTGGCTACGTTGCTAGACATCAAGTTCACCGGCGATGTTCTCGATGGCTAAAAAATGCATTCACAACAAAAAAAAAAAACAAGTACAACATAACATAAATATATGAAAAGAAGAAAAAGAAAAATTCATTGCCAAAAAAAATAGAAAATAGAAAAAATAGAAAAAAAAATAAATTATGAAGAAAAAAAGCAAATCAAAACAAATTATTATTCTTTTTCTATTTTAGATTTTTTTCGTCGTCAAACATTTGATCATCGTTGCTCATATCTCGATGATGAGATAGTTCAACAACAACAGCAACAAATTCGTCTGACGGCAAAGCCGATGATTGGGACCTGACTACGGTGAAAACGAGGATCTATCTCTAAGAATCTGACGATGGTGAAGGCGAGGATCGTGATCTCCAGGGCCTGTGACTTTGTCTTGTGATCTGCCACTCTAGCGACTGTAAATCGCCATCTCCGTCCTTATTTCGTTGACGATTTCCCATTCCTCCGAGGGATGAAGTTCGATCTAAACCTAAGCCAGCAACTTTCTCCCTGATCTCCCAAACCTGCGATGGCATTCGCGTCTTTGTTGTGACTCTGTCTTCTTCATGGAGCTCTACATATGGCAGCACCACCGAGTAAGTCATATGGGAAAACCAGATGCGAGGAGAATCAGAGGAGAGAGAATGAAGGAAAAGAGAGAGGGAGGGATGCTTGATGTGCAGCTCCGATCATGGCTTCGATCACAACTCATCTTGGTCACTAAGATCTGAATGTGACAGCACTGATGAGCAGGTTTGATGGGGAAATTAGATCGGAGGAGAGAGAGAGGGAGGGGAGAGAGAGAGAAAGAAATGGAGGAGAGAGGCATGGGGAAA
Organism: Artocarpus heterophyllus; assembly: GCA_025403435.1. Lineage (NCBI taxonomy): Eukaryota > Viridiplantae > Streptophyta > Magnoliopsida > Rosales > Moraceae > Artocarpus > Artocarpus heterophyllus. The sequence goes on from CM046340.1 coordinate 5,711,987, forward strand.
CAAAGGGGGGCGGGGGGAGGGGAGTTCTGATTTGTTTTGAGGAGTACTTTTGGGTTTTTGCATTTTACAATTTGTTATTTTTTCTACTCTTTCAAATTGTGAGACATTATTTACTCAGCAATCGATAAGATCTGCTATTTGGTGTAAATTTCTTATATTATGGGATATCTAATTTAATAAGGCCAAATAAATAATCTAGCATCTATTGGGTACAAGCTTTAAATGTATAAAAACCTAATTCTAATCAAAGTAGGAAGAAATTAATAATGGAGTTCTATTTTGACATAGTATATATAAAGGTTGTGGTCTCTAAGTCAAATTACATATACAATTTGCTCTTTTTCTCCTTCCCTATTAAAGAGACAGAATCTTTGAGCACTAAAAATATATTTAACTGTGGAAGACTCCATCCCTCTCAATTATTTCACCATAGATTCAAGTACACATTTTTAATTATTATTCTTAATAATTTAAGATAATGGTTTTTGGCATATAGGAATATAATTATAAATCATATTTATTATTAAATGTAACATATAGGCATATATCATTGGATTTTATTATTATTTCTTTTAGTTAATGTGAAAAATTAATGATCACTTTACATATGCTATGAACTACAAAAATAAATTAAAAAAATAAGATTTAACATAGTTTGGTAATGTACATACTGTATATATCTTAAGATTAGAAAAAACGAGAAGATTCATCGATGGACTCTATATGAATTCAAGGTACAATTAGATGTTCGGGTAACTTATTTATAATAATGATCAATACAAATAAAGTCCATAATCATGACAAGACTAAAAACAAAATATGGTCACGTGTTAGTACATAAATTTTGATTGAAGGTGTTAATCCATATACTTTGAATCACGTTAAAAACAATGTGTGTGACAGTGGCAACACAGCTTTACTGAACAATTAAAAAAAAAAGTAACTAAGCAAATTACCAAAACATTAATCCATTTATTATCAATTATTGTACATTGTAAGGCTGTATAAAATCGTACTATATACCCTTGTTTGTTTTCTTTATTACCAGTGATAACAAGCTATACTTAATTATACATAGCCTTAATTATTGGTGAAAGAATAAACATATGAAATTAGACAACTCTTACCCTAAAAAGAGTTAGAAAACGATCTTAGGAGACGTCTACAATTGTCAGAAGCACGTGAAATTGCTATAACCCGCGTTGCACGGTAGAATATACACGTCCACCGTTTGTATTTATCCTTTGTTTTCCTCCTCCTTTTAATATATATATATATATTATTTATATTATATATATATATATATATACACACACACACAATATGTGTTGCTCACTACATACACATCCACCGATACACATAATTTATCGTGCACGGTTTCAATGACTCAATATTAATATACAATTCTCATGTGCTAAATAATTAAGAAACTAAACACCTATAGATTATATTCTATTTCTTGATCATAAACTAATTATATATTTAACTGATAATGTATTTATACAAATAGGTGGTTTATATTATCTAATTAACGTTGTATAAGTCATACTTTGACACCCTTATTTATTTATTTTTTGGTTACTAAAATTTACTAATTTTATTGGATAAATTCTTGACACAAGGAAAAAAGTGAATTAATATGATGATTACATATAAGCCTGTTTGGCATTAGTTAGTCCTAACCAACTTTTCAGTTAGAAAAAATGTAAAACTCTTACATGCTATAGTAAAAACAAAAAAGATGCTACAATATAAAGCTCTCACACGTCACAGTGTTTACAGTTTTAATCAATAGTTCTAACTACTATGCCAAAAACCCTAATCTTATTTCTTATTTTATTTTTGTAGTTCATAGCATATGTAAAATGATCATTAATTTTTCACACTAACTAAAATAATAATAATAATAATAATAATAATAATAATAATAATAATAAAATCCAATGATCTATCCCCATATGTTAGATTTAATCATAAATATGATTTACCATCATATTCTTAAATCTCAAGAACTATTATGTCAAATTATTAAGAACATTATGTCAATTTATTAAGAATAATAGTTAAAAATGCGTACTTGAATCTATGGTGATTTAATTGAGAAGATGGACTTCAACAGTCAAATCTGTCTTTAGTTCTCAAAGGTTCTCTCTCTTTAATAGAGAAAGAAGAGGAGAACAAATTGTATGTATGATTTAACTTAGGAATTATAACCCCTTTATATACTAAGTTAAAATAGAATCTCATTATTAATTATTTATTCCTACTTTGATTAGAATTAGATTTTTATACATTTAAAACCCATACGCAATAGATATCTCTAGACCCCAAAATAATTAATAACTTATTAGGCCCTATTAAATTAGATATCCCATAATATAATTGTCACTTAAATATATAAGCTCATAATGAGATATTAAATAATAAACCAAACAATCTTCCACTTGGGCTATATATGTTTCCTGAAACAATAATATCATATAGTTTTGAGTGTGCACGGAAAATGCTATATTGCCTTGCAATATCTCCTTAGTTATAATCTAGTCCATCTATTATATTAGCATAGGATTAAGGCAACTTTCGTTACATATGCTCGTAACTAGACCTATCAATCATCACTATGCTAACATATTCAAAATTATACAAAGTAATTTCTAGCATGACATGGCGACACGATACGGAAATTATACAATTAATTTTCTTAAGTATGCAAAAAGAAGTTTCATTTAAAGTGGATTAACGTCCATTTTTTTTAAGCAAAGTGGTTAGGGAAAAAAGGGTAAATGCAGGAAATATATGAAACTAGAAGTTTATAGATCTACGAGAAGAAAAAAAAATTATCCAGATTCATATTACAACGTGAAAGGATCATCTTATGTAGAGGTCCGCAAATTTATCATTGCACTTAGTATTGTTTATTTTTAGTCTATATATTCTTTTCTTTTTATCTTTCTTCAAGCTAAAATGATTAAGAGGGCGTTCTAAATTTTTTTGCGTCGTTTGTTTGTTTTTGTTTTTGTCTTGTTTATTTGTTTGTTTTTTTTTTTTGGCATTCAGTATTACTATTCATGTACATTAGAGATTAATCTTGGTGAGTTCACGCACTAGACGAGTTCATCGATCTTGTTTGACAATTTTGCATCATTCAGCAATTTACAATCCACTTTAATCATTTACTTACCTCTCGTTGGAAAGAAAGGCTTGAAACTTCATCAGTGCTTAACATAGAAGATAAATACTTATCAAGCTGTGAAATGCATAATAGCGCATGTCTTGAAATACAAATTAAACACTTGCACACCAATTAAGACCCACCTTTTTTTTTATTATTGTACAAGCTGAAATTGACCAACTTTTCAACTAATAATTTTCTTCTCTCTAGATCTGCCAACCCCTTGTCGTTTATTCTTTATTTTTATAATACGACAAATATAAATACAATAACATCACATGCATGCATTCAAATTTATGGACAACGTTGGAAGGTTGTATTTGGGACAGTCTTTCTAAGGTCAGTACTAAAAAAGAAAAAGAAAAAAAGCCAAAAAAAGTTGAACTTTTATGTTTCGTTTAACAATGTCTTCTAACTACATAGTTCTAATTGTAACAGTGTAAAGCCTTGATATGTTGCAGTAAATTGGTTCTAACTACATAGTTCTAAATAGTTTCTCAGACAGCTACTAGGTTTTAATTTTTTTGGGTTTTTTTTTCCCCTCCAATCATGACTTCATATGACTTTACAGTCACACGAATAATCAAACAAAAGTGATGGGTAGCTAAATTAATTTTTTTTTTCATGTTCAAAGGTTTTGTTGGTCGTTTTCAATTTAGAAACAAATTTACAAACGTGCACGTTTGGAAAAAAAATGGCCTGTAATTTTAAGAGGTTTTAATTCTCAGACCGGGTATAATATTACGTCGTATACATAATTTGTAGTGCAAATTATTCTTCACCAACCTTGTTCACCTAATTAATAGAATAAAATCTGAACAAGAAGGCTAGAAATAATCAGGTTTTCCGTCAGTTAATCAAATAATCCGAACAAGAAACTAGAAAATTACGTCTTCCGGCAATTACACAATCTGACAAGAAGACTAGAAATTATCTTACCAAAAACAACAAATTAGTAAATTATGTCTTTAGCCAACAACAAATTAGGTTTGGAAACATATTCCGAACCAACAGCTTAACCTAAAAACATTGTATCATTTTAAATTTTGTGAGAGAAAACATTATAATAAACCTATTTTTTCTAAGACACTCAATTATCCAATAAAAATCTGAAAGAGAAAATCATTCCATAAATAAGATAAGAAAAAATTGCACAAACTAACTTTCTTTAGAGGTTTATTAAAATACGGCTTAATTGTACCTGATTTTCATGCTTTTGTTATGGTTGAGCTTCTAAATATATTTGTCATGTGTGCACACATTTATCGACTTTTTCCCCTTTTAATGTTCATTTCAAAGTCATATCTTTTGTGTGTGGGTGATGTCGATCCTCATCTGTGAGTGTAATGATATATTCATTGTTGTAATAGCGATCTATCAAAATTACATTTATTTTTGTTCATGTCCTATTATTCTTCTTCTTATGCTTTTTTCATAATTTTATATTCATTATTGTAATGATTATATACGGAAATTCACATATTCGTTCGTGTTCATCTACTAGTTCTTTTTCGTCTTATTCTTTTTACTATATGATATATTTACTATTGTATATGTTTTTTGCTTATCACCGTATTTTGATATATGGGTATATATATAATTTTGAAATATAATGTTTTTAGTATCTTAATGACATGTTTGACGATCCAACCAAATCTCAGTAACATTTTTAAATCATGCTTTTCAATACCTAACGTATTTGGTATTGATCAGCACGAAACGGCATAGTTTTAGGATTTCTTTTACTTAAAGAAGGATAATGATTGCAGGATACAATACTTACCATATTTCTTTTATATAATATATATATATATATATATATATATATATTATCATTAAAATTTGTCCAGGTTAAATTGTGGTTCTTGTCTTATTATTAACCATAATTTAGTAAGTATATGCATTACCGTGTTATTTGGCAAGAGCATATTTTTTTAGTACATTCTATGGATAAATATTATATTACTAAAAGCTATTTATTATATGATATTAAATATACTATTATTAGTTTTCCGCCTGTGCGGTTGCAACTGGAATTCTCTACACAAAGTCGGCAAACCCCATATACAGATAAAAACGGACTCTTATATGTTATGTAATCACCTTGAGCAACCATGATTTTCTCTCTCTCTACGGTTTGGGCTCTCCTCATATCCTCCACCTTCTTCCATGTATTCTTTTACCCTCAACTTATTTGCTTTCATTATGGTATCATTATTACCGCTCCAAACTTGAGAAAAAACAAATCTTCTTTGCCCCAGGTATTATCAATCTCAGTATAAGTGCTTTCTTGGTGAGTGTTTGCTTCTTTCTTTTTGGTACTTTTAATATTCATAAAACAGCTATAAGGTGTGTGTGTGTCTATATATATATGTATGTATGTATGTATGTATGTATGTATTTATCTATGTATGTAGTGTAGAGATAAGGTTATGATAAAATTGGTGCTTGGGTTTGACAGCTTTTGTGTGGAAGGTTATGAATTGGCATGGGTAATTGCTATTGAAAAGGCTTAGTTTCCAAGTTTTTGACGGATTTAAGGATCTAGAAGATTTGATTGTAATTTCCAGAGGAGTAAGCTCGTGATTAAGATCCGTTTGTGTCACGCCCCGGAGTACGGGAGGTGACGTGGCGGAATATTTAGATTAATTAAAAGAGAATTTAATTAAAATTAAGGGTTTAAGATTCAAATTACATGAGAAATAAGGAGATTTCCACCACATTTGATAAAAGAATTTATAGATATTAAGCAAATAATAATATTAAATAAAAACCGCGAGTATGGGTTCCACAACCCACAACTTGTGTATACACATGGTTCTGACAATATCATAAATACAATTACAGTCCAAGTACAAATAAAGTTATGCCTTACATGCCTTGATTAAATAATACAGAATATAAATAAATTCTCCTATTGCTCCTGAGTTCGGTCCGAAGAATCTTCTCCAAACCTAAATGGAAAACCACCTAGAGGGAGGAAATTTAAAACAGATAAAACGTGAGCGAAAGGCTCAGTAGGACTATGTTTTATAAAAATAGTTTAACGCAAGGGAACACAGCATTATTAGAAGTTATTCAAAAGGAAAAATAAATAAATAAATAAATAAATAAATAAATAAGTAATTTGAGTAGAACCGTTCTGTCACAGAACAGTCTACTCGTCAAATCAAAGACCATTTTTCTTTTACCTAGGCAAACCATGATATCACCACCGTAGTGGCCCAGCTGGGTTTCGGGACCTGCCCCCAAGGTCGATCGCTACACGACCCGACCTCTGATATGGCATTATGCCTTTGTGTTCATTATCATTATCATTCAAAACCCAATTTACCGAGTGTTGTCAATTACATTTATTATGAAATTCATTTCATAATCACGGTATATTAAAATATAACCGATAAAACCATTTTCAAACAACCATTGAAAACATTTTGATAGAAATCCTTTTTAAAGCCAAATCATTTAAAAACCAGGCTACCAAAGAAATAGGATAGAAGTCCTACCTCAATACTCGTGCCGGTGCCCCACACCGTAATCCCGGTCTGCTATACGTTAGCTCCACGGAACCACGAACGATCCTAGATACCAACTAAGTCAATCAATATCTAGTTTGAGACATTCTATGTTACTAAACCATTTCATGATGTCCTAGTGTGCCATTTGTACCTTTAAAATCATCCTATAAGGTTGGGATTTAAATCAGGGTTCAAAACAATAAAAACGGGTAAAAATCACAAAATTTTCCATGCCTCGGTCGGCCTACCGGACGCCCTGCTTTGGCCTGCCGAACTGCACAGTTCGGCCTGCCGGTAGCAAGGTTCGGCCTGCCGAACATTTCCCTAGATTCGGCCTACCGGTCGGAAGAACACCGGCCTGCCGATCATCACTCCGGCCTGCCGAACATGAACTTCGGCCTGCCGAACTGGGAAAACCCAGAAATTTCCAGCCACGGGTTTCGATTCCTCAAAACCCAAATCTGGATTCCAACCTGTTTTTCTCAATTCCCAGGCATGAAAAACAATCATAGTTGATAGAAAAACATTCTAAAACATGTTTGGACTCATTTAAACAAGATTTAAGCTCAAAATCCTCAAAAATCCGAAAATGAGAAAATGAGGAGAAAAATGAAAAATCTTGGATTCAATCTGTTTTTCTTCAATCTAAGCTTAGATTCTAGTTGTTCTAAGTTTATCTAACACAAATCCACTGTTTTCTAAGCTAATACAAACCTAAATTTCAAAAACACACAAAATTGAAAATTTTGTAAAAAGTTTTGAAATTTTGAATCTAACCTGGAATCGAAGCTTCAACCCGCGATCTCGGTTGTCGAATCACGTCCCCGAGCTTCCTTCTCGCTAACTCGAAGCTTGGATTCGAATGTGGTTTCAAAATTTGAGAGAGAATTGAGAGAGAGGGAGTGCTGCCGAGAGAGATGAGAGAAGAGAGAGAGTGTGGGCGTGGAAGTGAGGAGAGAGAGAGGGAAGAAGGAAATAAATAGAGAAAATCGGTGGGTGGTTTTACTGTGCGAAAACCATGTGCCGCCCACGGTTTTGTAAAACGGAGTATTTTTAACATTTTACAAATTATTGTGTTTTAAAACTCAAAACATCATTTTAAAACAATAAGAAATGATTTAAATGCATCAATTTAACAATACAACTGAAAATCCAAAATCCAACCAAATAATCTAATTAATGTTAAAACGTTAATCATGGCACACTAATTCATTATTTATAGTACATTAACATTAAATAATTTCGGGGCGTTACAGTTTGTTTGAATACTCGAATCACGGTTCGAATCATTCTGCTGCAGTATTTTCTCTCACAAAAATTTAAATCTTCATTCAAATACTCTATTCAAATACTCGAACCAAACAAGCCATAATGTCTTTGGTATTTTGAAGTAGATAATTGATATTTCCATGGTTTGCATGGCTTGCTTTGTAATGACTGAGAAAATTTCATTAATAAAACCTAATATTTAATTAGGTTTAATTAATAAATTTACATTTAAAATTTTGTAAGAATTGTAATTTTTGTAAAAATTACGATAAAGTATGAATAAACAGCATTGATTGCAAATTTCATGGCAAATGTGATGCAATGTTGGATATTGCCGAATACAGATTTTATGAGTTTAATTACTCAGAAATTTGTGCATAATATCCATAAAATTAATTTTATGTCACAATTAATTGTAAACTTATGATATAAACGAATGGATGATTAGAATATAAATAGGACATAGAGGTTGTCCAAACCCTAACCGGGGTAGAAAGGAGCCAGAGCAGTATAAAAATACTGCTAAGTGAAAACGCAGATACAAAAAATATTATGATTAGCCTTCAAAAGTGAATGAAAACTAAGTCAAATATTTTTATACAGTCTAAGGATAGAAAGTATACTGATTTAACCACAACAGTATAGGAAAAATACTGTGTGATAAAAAATTACACAGTATAGATTTTTAGCTCCACAAAATGGACACTTAATTGAATTCTATTAGGCCAACAAGCCATGCAATGTGGCCCAATAACTTGATGACACCTAGGGGTAATCAAGTGGGTGACCATGAGTCACTAAATGGGATAAGTGGGCATTTAATGTGATTTTAGCCGAAAAAAATCATTTCTTCTTCTTCCTAGCTTCGGCAGCCATTGAAGGAGACTCTCAAAAAAATTTCTCAACCTCAAACTTTGCAAAAATAGCCCCAAACAAGTTTTAGATGCAAAGCCTAAGGATTTTTCACAAGTTTTAAGGTAAAATCCCAAACTTCTTAGCAAGTTTTCAAGGGATTTTTCATGGATTGAAGGGAAAATTAATTCATGGTGTTTTTGCATGAAAAGGGAGCCTAAGAAGAAGTTCAAGAAGCCTTGGAAGGCTAGAAATAAAAAAAATGTGTTATTTGAGTAAGTTTTAAAGTTCAAAGTTTTGAATTTTGTTTTGAATTTTATTTCTTTAAACCCATGTGAGTTCTTGTGACACCCGTTATTCTCCTAACGGGTATTGAGGTAATTAAATTAATTTTTAGTGTATAAAAAAAAAATTGCTTCATTTAAATTTATTTTATAATATTTATTTTTATCTATTTTTAAATTTTCTAAAATTCTCCTATATTTATTTAGTATAATTACTAAAAAGCCTTAGAACTTCTAATAAATCTCAAAAATGTCATATTGGCATTATGTGTGTTAAAGTCTTTAGATGAGACATAAGGATATCTTTTCCAACTACTCTTGACCCTCATTTTCTTTATTTCCTCCGTGACATGCTTCAACATGTCTCCTCTATAATTGTTTCTATCACTTCTCTTCAAAGACTTCATCTTTTCTTCCTTTCTCTTCCACGGTTCCCACACTCTTCTTCTCATTTCTTTGCTGAAGCAAAATACTTAGAGAACTTCTTCAAGGCAGCCATAAAAATCAGCCACCATCACCTCCATTTGAGCAAGAATTTCAGTCATACCGAAGTAAAGGAACCTGTTTTGAAACCATTTCAAGCTTCCAACTAACCATAATCCGAGGTTAGAATCTTATGAACAAATTTAGTCTTTCATTTATAAATTTTCTTTTATACTAAAGGATTATTCAAATTTGCGTTCTTAAACCTAAGTATATGTTTGTTGCTATTTTGGAGCATATGTATGAAGTCTAAGTGTATATGCCCTAGACAGAAAATTTATATTGTTAAACTTTATAATACCTCTATGGGCAGTGGTTATTTCTTGAAATTCTAAGATTAAATTAAAATAAATTTTATGAATGTAGTTGTATGTTGTGCTTTAGTTTTAATTGTCCTTATGCACGCCTTAGGATCAAGGGAGTATGGAGCTAACGTTAACTGATTCCAGGATTAAAAGATTGTTGATAAGCTTGAAAGGTAGGGATTCTCTTACTCATCTTTTGTGAGGTTTTTATAGAATTAAAATTGATTGTTTTGCCGCAATATATATATATATATATATCTATGTTGAACTGATATTATATGATTATCACATATGAAACTATGACATGGACTCGTCTCGTATTGTACGGCGAGGAACATAATGAATTGACACATGTTATAAATTGAGAAGCATGGTTAGGAAAATTAACTCTATTAATAATGATTTAATATAGAGAAATTGTGAGACATGAAAAGGGCGACGGTTACGTCCTTGGGCATGAATACCCTAAAAGGTAAAGTAGGGGGAAGGCGATGACGCTTCCTTGGGTTGAAAGTCCCAGAACACACTGTACAGGAATCGATTTGGTGAGGACTCGGGGCTTGATGTCCCCTCACCGGAACACCCTTGGAATGCTTATAGGGTGATCAAGTGCGCCCACTTGGGTTTCGATGAGTTGAGTGATACTCAATTTAACATGGATACCTAGGAACAATGATGATTGGTAATATTTGTATAAATGTGTAATTATGACACTTGGTAATGATTAACTACGGTATCCATAAGATGTGATCATAATAAACCTCATAATCTGGAATATGATGTGACTTATTGACCATGCAGATTTTAATGTGGTAATGATAAAAACCTAAAGGTGAGTAATGGCTTTCTCTACTGAGCATAGTGTTGCTCATTCCCTTATGTTTATATCTTTTCAGGACTCACTAAGTGTGAGGTGGCTACGAGAAATATAGTTGAGGAAGCGATGTAACTATATTACATTGGGACTGCTCAATTGTAAAGAATGTTCTTCATGATAATGTAAGCATCAATTGTTACTTTCTGTGACTGTATTACAATGTGTTGAGGGTTAAAATGATGATGACAACAGTTTATATTATTAAATTTAAGGTGCTACATTTAAAACTGTGGTTTATTTATCGTTTATATTTTTATTTTTGAGTTGAGAGTTTTTATTTAAGTCCCGGGCAAATTTTATTTTTAAGGTTTTACTTTTATTATTTATTTTTATTTTATCTCATTAAAAACTGTTAACCCCCATATAGGGGCGTTACAGAATTTTTGGTATCAGAGCCTAGGTTCGGTTAACCTAGGGAGTGTAGCACCACTTTAAAAATATATTTTTGAGATGGTTTTGAAGCTGAATTTTCATTGTCATCATCAAAATGAACCTTCACATTGATTTATACAGTCTAGAAGGATGTAACATGGAAAGGCCATAGAATGAAAATACTAATGGTTATATGAGTACAATAATTATATAGAAGGAAAGTATTAATAGTTATGAGGGAATGATAATTATATGGAATGAGTTTATAAGTAGATTGCTTATGAGAGATTCGTATAATATTTGGATCTATAAGCATATTTAATTCGTATAAACGATGAGAAATTCATATAGATACGAGGATTTAAGAGCCTTTTGTCTCGTGAAAAACAATAAGAAATATAAGGCTTGATTTATTGATTTTAAAGTTTGACATAGATATGCCAAATTTTTCGTAATTGATTCAAACCTAAGTAATGATTATGTGTGGATTCGATGGAGCACATAAGTGTCAATAACTTTTCTTGAAAGTTCTATTTATTTGAGGAATATGATATAAGTTGGGAATCATGGTATTGAATCTTGAGAGAGATAAATGTTAGACTTTTGGTCTGTTGAGACTGTGTAAAGTCTAGAATGCATGAATATCAAAATTGGAATATTTCGTTACGAACATTGTATTTAAGTGTATCAGTGAATCTTTTGGTTACCTAAGGTTTTGTTATATGAGGAAATTATATATTGTATGAGTAGAATTGTGGGGATTGTAGATGTTCTTAAGTAGTAACATCTAGTGTCTTTGTTCGTTGATATGGTCTACGTTGAAAGACGTAAATCGTATTGATTTCAAGGTTAGTCACATTCTAAACCCTTGGTAGCAATGATGACGAATCCATTGATAGATGTTGAGTATTAAGAATAACATATGGGTGTATGCATTGTTCAATAAGGTTTTGATTAAAACAAAATTATTTGAGTTGCTGGATCATTCAGGAAGATCCTTGTTGTCGTTAAATTAGATTTGTTGTTCATAATTAACTTTATCTATAGTGGGCTTTAAATTGGGTTTAAGATTTATACAAATTGGTTTTCAATTTTATGTTTGTTATTTAACTCGTTCCAAATGTGTCAAGGCCCGAAACAACCTGATCATTTTCACTTAGAACATTTGGGCCTAGTTCAAATCTTAAATCAGTTTGATTCACACTGTCTCTCCCACGTGGTCTCTATACGTGTCATATACAGTGGTTTAATTAATGTTTACAAATACGTTTACTGTGCATAGGAGCTTATTTCTCCGAGTTCACTTTTTCTCTCTTAATTTGTTATTTTCTCTCTAAATCGCAAATCCTCTTCTTTTTCATTAAAAATTCTTCTTTTTCTCTAAAAGAAGAAGGAATTCTAGGATTCTGCAATTTACTATCTTAATTTTTCCTTTCTATTTACTCTTCTTTCATCTCATCATGGACCCAAAGTACCAACACCTAAGAAAGTATTTCCCATCACTCTCCCAAAAGATTCTCAGAAAGAAATACAAGGCTAGAATTACTCGGTTGTGGATTCTTATGCATTTTGGTATCCCTTGTGATGTGAGAATGTTGATAGAGGGGAAAATCCGTCCGAGTGACTTTAGTCAAGATGTCGGTTTACCAGGAACGGGTACCAGTCGTAGTGCAATGAAAAGAAGAGCTCGTGCCATCGTGGTCACTTGTAACAAATGTGAAAGACAAAATTGTAACGGTAAATGTACTTCACCTGGTTATATGTCTACGAATAGAGAGGATAAAATAAGGTTTTGTTGGGATGGACTTTCAAAGGAGAACTTGGATAGCATCCATCCTCCTCTCCACGGTCACCCTAGTGGATATGTTCAAGGAGCTATTTTTAAACTCTGGCCTAAATTTTATACAGAAAGACAACGCCTCAGGAATATGGTATTTCTAGATCCTGTTTGCCAAGCCATAAGAAAACTGGATGGGGAATAAGTCATCGCTCTATAAAGGTTATTTAGTCTTTGCTTATTTGAAGCAGTTTTAGCTGATGTTCAACAGTTTGTGTTTTTCTTTTACTCAGAATATTTGCTTTTGTGTTTGAAATAATTGTGATTATTAGATTGATACAGTAAGTGTTAATATCTTATTTAATTTATGATTTTCTTAAATATATATATAATAAAATATATTATCTTATCAGACACGTTACATACGGTATAGTAATATGTTTGAATTTTGAAAAGCTTATCCGGATATTTCAAGATTTGTGTCTCAAATTTCAAAAGTTCTACAGTATTTGTCGTTTATATTAAATTTCTAGACTTGGTGTATATTTGTCAAAAAGTCTACAGTTGTGTCATGAGGGTCTTCTGTCGAATTGTTCTCAATTGTCAAAAGTTATACAATTAGAGTCTAATCTTTTTCAAAAAGTGAATCGGATTTTCTGTAAACTATCAATCACCTTATCTTACTTTCTTATCCGCACAAGATTTTGTTTAAATCTTTGGATTACCTTTTCATTACCTACTCGTCTATCTCTTTAGCCCTTTTTGTATATTTCTCATCTTTAAAATCTCATGTAGAACCCGAAGTCTAAGTGGAGCAGACATTAAGCAACCACTTCTATAAACCAAATATGTCTACCTCCCAGTCCACGAAGAAAATAAAGAATGTCTGTGTCTTTTGTGGTTCCAGCCTTGGAAAAGATAAAGCTTATTTAGAAGCTGCAAATCACTTAGGGCAAGTCCTAGCACGCAAGAAGATTAACATAATCTATGGGGGTGGTAGTATAAAAATGATGGTAAATATGGCACTAGCAGCTAGGTCTAGCGACGCTACTGATGTAAGAATTTGGCCTCATATTCCAGTTGAAGGAAACCTTTGTAAGGAAGCCATAGGTAAGGGAGAAGGAGTCAGGAGTATCCCTAAAAATTTTAAAGACATAATCTATAATTCTGATGCTTTTATAGCATTACCTGGTGGTCTAGGTACTCTTGAGGAAATATTTATAGTTGCTTGTGGGCAATTGTTGGGCTTTTATTCCAAACCTTTGGGACGGCTGAACGTAAAGGGTTTTTATGACGGTCTTTTGAAATTTCTAGATTACGCTGTGGAAGAAAACATCACTACAGAATCGGAGAGACAAATCTTTTTTACTGCTTCAACAGCTGAGGAATTGATAGATAAAATGCAAATCATACATCCAGAATCCGACACTGCAACATCCAAGCTTGAATGGGAAAGGGAAAGCCGGGAGCGGCCAATTGATTTGAATCTCCATCTGTAATCTTTTTGTTTTATCTTTGGCATGTAGGCATGTGTGTCCGTATTTCGTGTGTTACGAATAACCGTTTGCCTTGTATTCTGTGTTTTTGTGGTACGTCGTTGTTAAATCTTTTAGATTCATTGAGCCTAATGCCGGGATGGCTGGATACGGAGTACTTGATGCTCTCGAAACGCATCCTTCTTAAGGTCCGATCTTTTGTTTATCGATGTTTTTGTATCCTATAAGCATGCATGATATGGATAGCTGGTATACGGAGTGCCTTGTACTCTCGAAACGTATCCGTATTATGTTTGTAATGTGTAATATTCTGTTAATATTATGTGGAAGTACCAGAGTCAGTTATGGGAATATTCCATATGAAATATGAGTATAGTATTTGGGTTGAATGTTTGTGTCATGAGGATAGCTGTTTAATGAAAAATATGTCGGGTATGTTTGCAACTCTGAGATTCCGTTTAATATCTCTATGAGTAAGTTTAATGTATAGTTTTGAATAAAAGTGTTTGTGATATATGTTTTATGATTATGTTTTAGTTTATTAGTTGAGGTATGAAATCAAATATATTTGACTTTTCCTTACTTAAAAAGGGAAAGGAACCTAAAGATGAAGTATATAAAATTTCTCTGGCAATCTCCTTAAATGTGATTGTAAATCACGGTCCATGGACAATGAAGGACTGGAATCATGATATGGTCAATATGTATGCCTGATCAGATTCTTAGACTATTATACGGTGTTATAAGTTAAAACTTGTCAGAAATACTCTCATTGAGGGATTTAGGAGTAAGATTTATTATGCAAGTAAATAAGTGGAGATACGATAACTTAAATTTGGAGGACAAACAATATTAACGGTTTAGACTCAGAATTGGAATCATAGTGGAATCATAATTTTTACTAGTATTACTAGAATTGAAATTTCGAGGACGAAATTTCTTTAAGGGGGGTAGAGCTGTGACACCCGTTATTCTCCTAACGGGTATTGAGGTAATTAAATTAATTTTTAGTGTATAAAAAAAAAATTGCTTCATTTAAATTTATTTTATAATATTTATTTTTATCTATTTTTAAATTTTCTAAAATTCTCCTATATTTATTTAGTATAATTACTAAAAAGCCTTAGAACTTCTAATAAATCTCAAAAATGTCATATTGGCATTATGTGTGTTAAAGTCTTTAGATGAGACATAAGGATATCTTTTCCAACTACTCTTGACCCTCATTTTCTTTATTTCCTCCGTGACATGCTTCAACATGTCTCCTCTATAATTGTTTCTATCACTTCTCTTCAAAGACTTCATCTTTTCTTCCTTTCTCTTCCACGGTTCCCACACTCTTCTTCTCATTTCTTTGCTGAAGCAAAATACTTAGAGAACTTCTTCAAGGCAGCCATAAAAATCAGCCACCATCACCTCCATTTGAGCAAGAATTTCAGTCATACCGAAGTAAAGGAACCTGTTTTGAAACCATTTCAAGCTTCCAACTAACCATAATCCGAGGTTAGAATCTTATGAACAAATTTAGTCTTTCATTTATAAATTTTCTTTTATACTAAAGGATTATTCAAATTTGCGTTCTTAAACCTAAGTATATGTTTGTTGCTATTTTGGAGCATATGTATGAAGTCTAAGTGTATATGCCCTAGACAGAAAATTTATATTGTTAAACTTTATAATACCTCTATGGGCAGTGGTTATTTCTTGAAATTCTAAGATTAAATTAAAATAAATTTTATGAATGTAGTTGTATGTTGTGCTTTAGTTTTAATTGTCCTTATGCACGCCTTAGGATCAAGGGAGTATGGAGCTAACGTTAACTGATTCCAGGATTAAAAGATTGTTGATAAGCTTGAAAGGTAGGGATTCTCTTACTCATCTTTTGTGAGGTTTTTATAGAATTAAAATTGATTGTTTTGCCGCAATATATATATATATATATCTATGTTGAACTGATATTATATGATTATCACATATGAAACTATGACATGGACTCGTCTCGTATTGTACGGCGAGGAACATAATGAATTGACACATGTTATAAATTGAGAAGCATGGTTAGGAAAATTAACTCTATTAATAATGATTTAATATAGAGAAATTGTGAGACATGAAAAGGGCGACGGTTACGTCCTTGGGCATGAATACCCTAAAAGGTAAAGTAGGGGGAAGGCGATGACGCTTCCTTGGGTTGAAAGTCCCAGAACACACTGTACAGGAATCGATTTGGTGAGGACTCGGGGCTTGATGTCCCCTCACCGGAACACCCTTGGAATGCTTATAGGGTGATCAAGTGCGCCCACTTGGGTTTCGATGAGTTGAGTGATACTCAATTTAACATGGATACCTAGGAACAATGATGATTGGTAATATTTGTATAAATGTGTAATTATGACACTTGGTAATGATTAACTACGGTATCCATAAGATGTGATCATAATAAACCTCATAATCTGGAATATGATGTGACTTATTGACCATGCAGATTTTAATGTGGTAATGATAAAAACCTAAAGGTGAGTAATGGCTTTCTCTACTGAGCATAGTGTTGCTCATTCCCTTATGTTTATATCTTTTCAGGACTCACTAAGTGTGAGGTGGCTACGAGAAATATAGTTGAGGAAGCGATGTAACTATATTACATTGGGACTGCTCAATTGTAAAGAATGTTCTTCATGATAATGTAAGCATCAATTGTTACTTTCTGTGACTGTATTACAATGTGTTGAGGGTTAAAATGATGATGACAACAGTTTATATTATTAAATTTAAGGTGCTACATTTAAAACTGTGGTTTATTTATCGTTTATATTTTTATTTTTGAGTTGAGAGTTTTTATTTAAGTCCCGGGCAAATTTTATTTTTAAGGTTTTACTTTTATTATTTATTTTTATTTTATCTCATTAAAAACTGTTAACCCCCATATAGGGGCGTTACAGTTCTTGAGCACATATTTGATGAAATTTCATGTATATGTGAAGTATGACATGTTTAAGTTGTGAAACTTTGGTTTATGATGCAAAATGGTACTTTTTGCAAAAGCTATGTTTTTGTAATTTTGAGGTTAGTTTAAGTAAAAATGATGTTTGAGCATGAGAATGATTTGAATAAGGTATGGAATGGTCTCTGCAGGGTTAGATTTGCAATTTTGAAATGGATTTTTGTAAAAAATGCCATAGGGACTAAATTGTAATAAAAAGTTCCTTCTCGACAGATTTGAAAAATAGCCAAAAACACCCATGTATAGTGAGATTTGGGAAAAGTTAAAACATGAAAGTTGTAGATCTCGATGAAACTATTAGCCATCGCGGACGGTTCGTTGAAAAACTCAATCGTTTGTGAGTTTTTGATTTTTTAAGAATTTATTAAAAGTGAAAAAAGTGTTAAATGGCAAAAAAAGTCATTTTTCAAAATGATTTAAGGTATGGTACCTTAAGTAAAAATTTTCTTTATGAAAAATAGAAAATTTTGGTATAAAGAGGAAAATTTTAGCCCTAGGGGCAAAATTGTCAAAATTTACAGTTAAGGGGATAAACTGTAAATTTTTACGAAAAAAGGGGTTTTGAGAGGAAATGAAGAGGCCTGACCCATTAGGGCATTATTTGAAACAAGAACGTGATTGTTTCCGCTAGAAAAGCGAAACCGAGCTCGAAAAGTTAGTTAGCCCGTCAAGGGTAAAATCGTCATTTTTTCTAAGTAGTCTGAATTGTTTGAAAACGACCCCAAAAAGGGAAAAAGAAGTAGTTTCACTTTTCAATATCGAAATGGTATAGGGTTACCGAGCTCGGGAAGTTAGTTAGTTCGCCAAGAGTAAAATCGTCATTTTTTTAGTAGTCTTAATTGTTTGAAAACGACCCCAAAAAGGGAAAAAGAAGTAGTTTTGCTTTTTGATAACGATAATGGTATAGGATAAGTAAAAATAAGGAAAGATAGTGATTTTTAGAGTTGTATATAGTTATGCAACTCGATTAATTAAGCAACGAACGTTTTATAACGAAACGTAATGAAGTTTGGCTAATAGTTTTGAAATTGGCCAACAAGATCCTAGGAGTCTAGGAGAAAGGAGAACCAAAGTTAATTTGACGGTACTCAAAAACAAGTAAGTACCATTCCCATCTATAGTATGAAATGTAAGTCTAGAAAGAAATATATGTATACGTATACCTGTGCGTATAATTAAATGTAAACTTGTATGTTTACCATGATATGAACACCAAGGGGTATAGTCATGTATGAATATCTGTGAGCATATGAATGGATACCTGTGTGTATAATATGTTATGTACCTGGGTGTACAATAATGAAAATGAGTATGTGTACCATGATTTCGTACCTGTGTGTACAATGATAAATACTTGAGTATGTATAAAGTAGGTATCTGTGTATACTACGCTATGCAAGATAATTTATGTTTCAAGGATAATATGAAATTATCACTTCATGCATGGTATGTCAACCATAATAATTAGACTAGTAAATGTATCACCAAAAAGTAAGAAGAGTGTCGTACCGACTTTTAACTCAATGGGAGTTTAAAGGATATGCTATGGTCACGGTGTTACGTAAACCGAAATGAAATTGCGCAATGGTACGAACACTTGGGTCCTAGTAAAGATAAGAAATGATGAGGATAAAGAAAGTTTATAAGAAAGCATAATTGATTCATGCATTCATTTGAATATCCATGTGGGATTTATGGGACTTACTGAGCGTTAGCTCATTAAGTATTTCATGCTGTACGTATTCCGACGAAAAGGTCAGAATAAGTTCAAATGGTGAGCTGGTGGAGGGGTGGATGGTGTGCAAATTGGGTATAGAGTCTGCTGCTGTAACGTTTTTCGCTGTGTATGTTTAAAGTTATTTTGAAATGAAATGTTTAAAATAAAGATGTTGTAAAAGTAAAAATATTAATTATGTAAATACAAGTATGTGAAAGTATTTTGAGAGTTACCAAAGTTAATGTAAGCAAATTATTTATTCCCGTTTAAAAAAAAGTTTTCCTAAATTTTTGCCCTTAAGAACGTAAGAAAGAGTTTTATCACAGCCCAAAAAGGCGGGTTATGACATGCTTAATTGAGGTTTTTTTTTTTTAATTAGTTCTTGCAAGGACAGTGTACGTAAGCTAATATTGAGGAGTAGGAGATTGATAGTTATCAAGCAAGTTTGATTCAATTCATGAATTAGCCCACGATAAGTTTTACGAGTTTATTGCATTTGCATTTATGAATAGATGATTTAATTATAGATTTTTAATGAGAATAACCTATAAAATAATAAAGTAAATCATTCGTGTCTCTGTTACAACATGGTGAAACTAAATGGTTCGTGTGAAATCCAATGATAATAAGAATTTTTAGGCACCTCATTTTCTTGGGATTGTAGTTCAATCGGTCAAAGCACCGCCTTTAAGAAGCTTTTAAAGAGTTTTTATCTGTAAGATATGTAAACTTTTATGCTTATTATGAGCCAAAGAAAGTTATTATTATAAGAGCCAAATCCTTTGAGGAAAAGAGTTTCAATGGAGGGGCTAATGCAATATGAAGTAAGAGTTCTAATAAGATGAGATTAACATCATATAAGAGGGTCTTAAAGTATATTGAAGAAAAGCGGTTTGAACGTAGAAACTATTATATGGTTCACTTATTGAGCTTTTGCTCGTATAGTTCTTGTGATGCAAACTAACAATCAAGTAGAAGTTCAAGTTGGCTAAACAAGACGATCCGAGGTCCCATGAGTAGAATGCTATGGCCTTAATATGGATATTTTGAATTTCTTAGCTTTGCATAAGAACTGTAATTTTTGGTTATGATTTCATTTTTTTAAAGAAAGTCTACGATAAGTATAACTTTTTAGGCTAGCTATTTGTTGATGAATGACCTACTAGCTTAGGGGGTGTTACATAAATGATCTTCTATTTTCTACTATCGAAATGGAATGATAATTCTTAAAATCTAGTTATTCTTACGTTTGGTTGGACAAATAGTCATAGGAATAGGCATTTCGATGGAATTGCTATTCCACTAAAATGGCTAAATAACAATTCCAAAATGAACTAGTTGAATGACTATTCTATTTTATAACTGACATTAATTAAAATTCTCTCTCCCTAAATAATCTCTCCCAATATTTTAAAATTACTTTAATTATTATTCCACAAATTACTTTAATTTTTATTCCATCAATGATTAAATAAAAGGATATTTACATCATTACTATTCCATTCTATTCTAATAACTGACGAAAGATAATAATTATAATTCCGATATCAATTCTAACATCCAATCAAACAAAAGAATGTGTTTAAACTATTCAATCCGTTGGTATTCTCATTCTATAATACTTTTATTCCTATTCTTATTCTTTTTTCGTTCCATCAAACCAAAATATGCTACCTTAATCTTTACGCCTTCCTTTTATTTTTGTAGTCCATGGGATATGTGTGTAGTACAATCATTTATTTTTCACGCTAATGTTCTAAATGATAATTCAATAATACAACCTATGCTTTCACTACACGAAAGTCATCATCCACCCACATTTTCCATGTGAAATATTTTGTTGGTGGTCTTGATCAATAATTTTTTTTTTTTTGAAACTCTGGTTTAGTATAATCCTAAACTCTGGTTGAGAATTTGTTCTGAAAATGTCATGATTGATGACCACGTACGAGTTAATTTTGGTAGGAATAATTCAGTCCCAAGTTGTGGATTTGACATTTTTCTGTTTCTATCACAGGAACCTCTGAGATGCACCGCCGACATTGAAAAATCAAGGGGCACGGCAATGCCTAAGGACCTCAAATTCATGAATTTTCTTTCCCCCTCAACAATCTGGTTTCAGTTTCTCTCTTAAGTGGATGGTCCCACGTGAAAAGTGGTTGATTATATATACGTCTAGTTTGCTTGCTTTCTTTGTGGAGCTTTCAAATTTCAATCTTTTGGCCTTTGAGGCAAAAAGAGGGAGAGAAATAGAATGATATTACAAACAATCATGCTAATTGAGAACCAAGATTAGCAATTCCAGGCATCGCAAGGTAATATTTTACCAAAAAAAAATAAAATAATACGAGATAAATGAGTTTAGATGGCACATTTATTATTTGAGTCATTAAACAGATTGAAACAAATTAAAAGAAAATAAATAGGTTGATTTTATATGAACTTGCTAACACGCTATCTCCATATTATTATATAGCCAATAATATATTGAGACAACACGACATGAACTTGCACGTTGACCCATATAAACCAAAAAAAAGGAAACTTTATTGTTAAATTTTAAATAATTTTGTTGATTATTATAGGTCTTTGGAGAATTTATCTTCTTATTCTCATATACTTGCTTGATTTAGCTATAATTAATACCTACTAGTAAAATAGTCTTAATTATAAATATAAAAAATTAATTTTTCTACCTTTTTTTAGTTGGGTCATAAACGGGTTTTTTTTATGTCAATCAATAACAGCCTGTTTTAATAAATATGTTTTTATTGTAATGTACTGTAACGGGCGTCTAAACATTTCGTATGATGAACACTAAATATCTATTACAATGAAGGGTTATTTACCCTTTTATACTACATATTTTAGATTTATTCATGCATTACACATTCGGTTTTTTAACTCATTGAATATATACTTTTATATCAGATTTAATATACAAATTTATACTTTTTTTGATCAATTTTCAATATTGGCCTAAAATACCCTCAAACTAAAAAAAATAGAAGAACTTTAAGAACTAAAAAAAAAACCTTATACTAAGGTTTTTGACTTAAAAATATATAAAAGATCCTTAAAATGGATGTTTTGTATGTTTTTGTTTTTTATTTTCTTCTTATATTTTGATAGTTTTAATTTTTCTCTTAAATTTTAAAGGTCAAAATCAACTATTAACTAAGTTAAGATGTAGATTTGTGTATTAAATTAATCAACTATTAACTAAGTTAAGATGTAGATTTGTGTATTAAATTAAATTTAAAATATACATTTGATGAGATGAAAAACCGAATCTATAATTTTTTAAATTAACTTAAAACAGGGGCATGAAAAGATAAATATCCCTAAAATTAATCATGTTCAATTGCAAACGACAAAATCTACAAAGACACGATAACAATTCAAACAAAATCATAACAGACACACATAAACGACAATATTTGTACGACAACAAGGTACCAAACGACATTACCGCATGGTATCAGAAGCACTGAAAGATAAAACGGCATTATCTCTTCTCAAACGACTATGTTTCTTACGGACAACAACATATGGACGGCAAAAGAACATCAACATCGTTTAAAAACAACAAAAATTTTAAAAAACGACAGCATAAAAATTTAAAATGCGTCATCCAAACGACAACAACAATGGCTTAGTTTAGCAAGCTAATTGAAACTTTAAGTTTGAACTTGCTATATTGTAAAGCTCTTATATATTATAGTGAAACGCAAAAATTTGCTACAATATGAAACTCTTATGTACTATAAATTTACAATGTTTAAGTTTCAACTTTTAAGTTATAACTTTATTTCTAAACAATCTCGATAACCCAGTTCACAAAAACAATTCCTATAGGCTAGAAGCCTACAATGGTAAATTTGACAAACAAACAATCGATAATAAGTGTCTATTAAATAATATCTGTCCTACCAACAGATCTATTAAAAGCAAGAAAAAAATTATACCACAAGATTAAATTATTGTGGTGAAACTAAAATTCAAAACATAATTTTCAAAATATTTTAAAAATAGTCATCATGATGACATAATAACTATCATAATAATTTTATATTTTGCATTATATATATAATTATATGGCATTATTTAAAAAACCATTTTTACCCTATACATAGAATATTCATACATTGAAACCATATGTTAATTTTACAAATATTATTAGGCATTTATCTCATTAATCACAAAAACAATAAAATCCTTATAAACGACAACAAATTATCATAGGAAAACAATGAGATATATAAGTCATAGTGAAACAATGAGATATATAAGCTGTTTGGAAGAAAGGTTTGAATCAACAGTTTTTGTTTGAGAACTGTAGCATGTGAGAGCTTTATACAGTAGCAACTTTTACTTTTTTCTATAGCATTTAAGAATTTTATACTATTTACAGTTGGAACTACCGTTGTTTCAAATTGAAACATAAAGTGACAGCATAGTAAGAAAACATTATCCTAAGAAAAATCCAAGCGAAAAGCACATGTGAAAGAGAACATTTGTAAATAATTTTCTGGAAATTACTAACAATCTCATCTCTCATTTAATATTCTAAATAACTTAGAAAATCTTTAAATAAAAAATAAAATATAGAAGGAAAAATTATAAAAAAACTAAAATTTAGAAAGAAAACTAATAAGAAAACATAAGATGAAAAAAAATTATAAATGGGTATTTGTTTCACTCTATTACCTACCAAATAAATGATATAATATCATAGCTCATAAGAGTGAGATATAAAACGACAACAAAATACAGTAGCTTATAAACAACGATCTAAAAAAAGATAACACGCTAAGAAAATGTTAAAAATATCCAAGCGAAAGACATATGCGAAAGAGAAAATTTGTTAAAAAAAAAAATTATGTGATAATCACTAACAATGTAATTCATCACTCAATATCCTTAATGACCTAGAAAATCAAGTAAACTCGTGTTTATTTCACTCCATTATATTGGGACAAGTTAAGCACAGCACGAGATGGTGGGCCGTGTCGGGCTCATGATTTTGACATGTGCGTCAGCACGATACAACACAACGAAAAGCACTAACACGACATAATCTCGATATGACACGACACTACATATTGAGCACGATAGGTCGACATGATATATATATATATATATATATATATATATATATATTATAAATACATAGTTTTTGTAACACCCGCCTATTTTATGTAACGGACCACGTTAAGTTAGTAACGCTATTAAGGAATGTATTTAATAAATAACGTTATATGATATGATATGTGATGTGCATGTTACTAACTTTTTATGTCAAGATTTGTGACAGGTGACGACCGCATGGAATCGTTGTGCTCTAGTGTTCATGTGAAATTATAAATATATGATTATTTAATCTATGATGCAATGATGTGTGAATGTTTTATGTTATGGCATTTAATGACAGATCGGCAGGCCGAAGAGGGAAAATCGGCAGGCCGAAGAGGGAAAATCGGCAGGCCGAACAAGGTTGACAAACAGTCAGCAGAAATCTCTCCAGAGTTATGACTGAGTTAATTACGTTAATTGGGTGAATTAATGTGATTAATTGGCATAATAATGGAATGTTTTTATCAGTTAAGGAAATTAAAGGATTAGATTTGTATTATATTAAGAGGTTTCCTATTTTTAGAAGGTAAGTTAAGGTAAGATTGATGATGTTTGACCTTCCTTTTCTATTCTTCTCCTTTTCCCACGCCAATCACCTTCTTCATAGTCAGAATATTTCTGACTTAATGAAGAGTAATGACTCTTTATTATACACATTACGTTAAAAATTTTTTTTACGCTCTTTCCTCAAACAATTTGTCTCAGTTCTGAGACGTTCCTTCATTATTTCTCTTCCTCCTCTCACGCCCCAAGTCACGCCCCCTACAGTCAGAATTTTTCTGACTTAATGAAGGGAATTGAATTCCCATCAATGGTTTTTATTGCGTTAAAATTTTAACGTTTCCTTTTTCATTATTTTCTCTCCTTCACACGTTTTGCTTCTCAAAAATTTCTGAGACATTCTTTCACTTCTCTTCCTCTTCCCTTCCTCACAAAATTTCTTTTTTCTCTTCCACGAAAATTTTCTGAGTATATTGTAAAAAAAAAAAAAAGAGAGAAGTCTTGTTTCGTTGATCGAATTCAAGAATTTCGAGAAGAAACTTCAAGGTATGAATTCAGTTTTTTTTGGTAAATGTAAAAAGATGTTCTCCTCTTCAAATTTTGTCTACAATGTCTTCTTTAGGTATTGTATTTTGTTATGTGTGATGTCTCCTCACGTTTTATGTCATTTTAATGTTTTATGAAAAATGAATATTTCTGTCTTCTACCCCTCACAGTAAAATGATACTGTTTAATTTTGAAGGTATGAAAAATGTAATGATTATTCTATAGGTAAAGAATGATGTTTTCGTGAAAAGTTGTTAATTATGCTTATGTATGAGTATGTAAGATGAATGTATTTTATGATTATGAAATGTTTTAATAAATGTTATTTTTGGATTGTTTGATTATAAAATGTTATGTATGTTTAAAAGATTTTATGATAATAAAAATAATATTTAAAATATGAGATGAGTGTATGGATATTTTATGATAAGTATTGATTTTTTTTTTATTGCACCTTAAAATGGATATATGGCATGGACACTTAAGGAAGCAAGCACAACGAGACCGCGGTGTCGTCACCAAGTGCAATATTAAGGTTAAGTAAGCTATCGATCAAGTAAGTACATTCTCACCTGCAACATGACACTTTTTCAAGGTTTAATGATATGTTTACAAGGATTTTCCTGATGATTTTATGATGATTTTTCTTAAAGGATTTCTTATGAAAAGTTTTTCATGATTTAAAGTTATGCATGTATGATGATTATGGTATGTTTCAAAGTATGAAAATTATGTATATATGTATCACCTAATAAGTGTTGCACACCCAATGTTATAAAATGATATGTTATGATGTCATGTTTGGTTTGGGATTAGCTACCCTTCTCCTCTCATGACGGCGCGCCAATGATGATGTTTATGGTGCAACACTTGGGCCCTTAAGAATAAAAAATATATATATATATATATATATGGGATAAATTTTAAAATGGTCAATATTATGAAAGATATGTTTCTATGAAATTGTGCTTAAGGCACTTTTATGATATGATGATGATGATGATGATGATGTTTATGAAATGTTTTAAATTGTGAGAATTTTATGTACTTACTAAGCATTAGCTTATTCATGTTTTATATGTCATGTTGCAGATAAGGGTAAGAGAGTCTTGGAATAGGTGGAGGACATGGAACGGCGTGTGAGCACATGAATGATGAATTGTAACCGGAAGCACGCCAAGAAGAAATGAATTTATGATTTAAAAAAATTATATATTTTGAACATATTTTATGTTGGGTTTTTAAGAACACTTACATTATGGTTTTATAAGTTATTTTATCATTTTTATGAAATATGAACTTTCGCTATATTTTACGTAAAGTTAGAACGTTTTAAATTTTTTTTTACCAAAGTAGATTTGGTCTCGGACGGCCTGCCGAACTCCGTGTCCGGCCTGCCGAAGACCAGAAGATCGGCCGACCGATCTATTTTTCGGCCTGCCGAACCTGGATGAATTTTTTGGTCCGAATTACAAAGCTTCTGCCGGCCTGCCGGTGGAAGACGCTCCGGCTTGCCGATGTTGTTCGGCTTGCCGAAGTCCCAAGTTCGGCCTGCCGAACTGTGGGAATAAGTGGATTTCAAAGTTATGATGATCAAAGTGATTTAATGTGAGATTTTAATAAGTCTTGATTTTACTATTTGATTATCAATTGTTATTAAATAAGTTCATGAATAATTTAAGTGTAAACGAATAAATTATGTTATGGAATAACATTAAACTATGTTTTTCGAAACAACGTAAGTAAAAAAAAAAAAAAAAAAAAAAAATTTGTTTGAATGGATCCTGGTAATGTAAGTTTAAGTACTTTTAAAATCTATAGTACGATTGAGTTGATATTATCTATGAGTTTAATTATTTAAGCATGTATGAATATAAGTATGTAACGATATCTGTGACGTCCGAATTAAGGGGCGTTTCAGGCTTTGGTATCAGAGCGAATCTTTCGATTACAATTCATATCGCCACACGTCAATCCAAGTCCTCCAAGTAAGTTTGTTAGATGTACTGATGCAAGTATGATAATAAGATTAGGTTTGAATGTTTAATGATTAAAGACATAGTAATAAAAACCTGTCTCATAAATAGAAGATGAATTTTAAGTCCTTATTATTTTAGGAAATTTACGATGGACGGCTATAGAAGAATGCAGACCCGCACCCAGTCTAACGAGAGACTTATGACGATGATCGCTGAACTACAAAGGCAGTTGGAGGATCAACGACGGGAAATAGCTGCATTAAGGGCCAACAGCCAGAATGGTGAACAACCAGGCAATGATGTGCCTCCTCCTCCTCCGCAGCCACAAGTACAAGTAAATGAAGTCCCAGTTCCTGCTGCTGAACCAAGAGCAACCTATCAGGAACCCCTTTTGGTCAGATGGAAGAGAGTTAAGCCAGCGGACTTTGAGGGTTCTAAGGACCCGCTAGTCGCTCAAGGATGGTTAAAGACAATTGAGGCTACCTTACGACTCATGGATTTCACGGATAATGAAAAGGTCCTCTGTGCCTCGTACTGCCTTACTATGGAGGCCAGGATATGGTGGGATGGCATCGAACAGAGCAGAAGTGTTGAAGAAATGTCATGGGCTGACTTTGTTCACGAGTTCAACATGAAGTTCTTCCACATGAATGTTACGAGGAAACATTATGAGGAGTTCGAAAGCTTACGTCAGGGGGATATGACAGTCACTGATGTGGTGACAAAGTTTGATTAACTTGCTCGTCTGTGTCCAGGGATGGTTATGAATGAAGATGAAAGGGTCAGAAGGTTGATAAGAGCCCTTAGACCAGACATTGCTGCAATTGTTGATGGGGCAAGTCCGCCAAGGACCCAAGAGCAGGTTGTTATGAGGGCCCAACGTGCTGAGTTCCATTTGTCAAAGTTAAGAAGGAATCAGCCTCAGCCCAACCAGCAAGCCAACAATGCTAATAGCCAGAACCGTCCTTTCCACAGGAACAACAACAACAACAACAACAACAGCAACAACAACAGTCAAAACTGGAGAAACAATAAGAGGAAGGGCAATCCTCAACAACAGCAGGGCCAAGACAACAAAAGGCACAATGATGGTCAGCGCAACAACAATGACAGGCGATTCCAACCATGTGCCAAATGTGGAAAGAAGCATCCGGGGGAATGTCGACTGGGAACGAACCAATGTTTCATATGTGGGCGTGAAGATCATTTCGTAAAGAATTGCCCCAAATTGATAAATGCCAATGCCCCACAGAGACCTACTCCTCAGGCCCAGCTGCATCAGATGCAAGCCTCCCTTGATGGGCCACTAATCAGTCAAGGGAGACTTGAAGCCCCACCAACGAATGCCCGAATCTATACCATGACAAAGGAACAAGTGGCTGCTGAAACCTCCAATGTGGTCACAGGTCAGATAACAAGCTTATGTAATGATGTTTATGTTCTTTTTGATACGGGTGCCACGCATTCTTTTGTGTCTATGTCACATGCTAGGAAGTTAGGGGTTCGTTTAGAGCCAATGAGACAGGGATTCACTACGACACTACCCTCCGGGGAAGTGATATTATCCACGCATTGTTTGCGTGCAGTACCCCTATGGATTTCTGATAGGGAACTTTTTGTCGACCTCATTGTGATCGACATGCATGACTATGACATGATTCTTGGGATGGATTTCCTAAGCAAGTATAATGCCGTGATCGAATGCCGGAAACGAAAGGTGATCTTCCATCCTGAAGGTAATCAGAAATTTGTTTATGTTGGCGAGACCAGGAAGAAACCCCACATGTTTTTATCGGCAAGGAAAGCAAGGAAGCTGTTAGCAAGTGGCTGTATGGGCTATCTGGCAAATGTTGTAGACAAAAGCCAAGAAGGAAAGACAAGAATTAAAGATATGCATGTTGTTCATAAATATGAAGATGTGTTTCCTGATGATCTAAAGAGTCTACCGCCAGAAAGAGAAGTTGAATTCGAGATTGAGCTCGCTCCAGGCACCGAACCAATCTCTAAAGCTCCTTACAGAATGGCCCCGGCAGAATTAAAGGAGCTTCACACGCAATTAAAGGAGCTGCTTGACAAAGGATTTATCAGGCCAAGTCACTCACCGTGGGGTGCACCAGTCTTATTTGTGAAAAAGAAGGATGGCACTATGAGACTCTGCATCGACTACAGAGAACTGAACAAGGTGACAATCAAGAACAAGTATCCGTTGCCTCGAATAGATGATTTGTTTGATCAGCTCAAGGGTGCATCGGTGTTCTCAAAAATTGATCTACGATCAGGATATCACCAGTTGAAGATTAAAGAAGGAGATATCCCCAAGACTGCGTTCAGGTCGAGGTATGGTCACCATGAATTTGTGGTTATGCCTTTCGGTTTGACGAATGCACCTGCTGCCTTTATGGATTTAATGAACAGGGTATTCAAGGATTTTCTCGATAAATTTGTTGTTGTATTTATCGACGATATTCTTGTCTACTCGAAGAGTCAGGAAGAGCATGAGGAGCATTTAAGGATCGTGCTGGAGACTTTAAGAAGACACCAGCTTTATGCTAAGTTCTCTAAATGCGAGTTTTGGCTTGATAAAGTGTCATTCCTAGGGCATGTCATTTCAAAGGATGGGATAATGGTAGACCCTACTAAAGTAGAAGCTGTACTCAATTGGAAGCAACCGATGAATGCAAGTGAAATAAGGAGCTTCTTGGGTCTAGCAGGTTACTATCGGAGATTTGTAGAAGATTTCTCCAAGATAGCAGCTCCACTCACGAACCTAACTCGCAAAGGAAGGAAGTATGAATGGACGGATGCATGTGAAGAGAGTTTTCAAGAGTTGAAGAAAAGATTAACGACGGCTCCAGTGTTGGCAATTCCTGAGGGAAATGATGGGTTCGTAATCTATAGTGATGCATCCAAGATGGGCCTAGGAGCTGTATTGATGCAAAATGAAAAGGTGATTGCTTATGCTTCAAGGCAACTAAAGGATTATGAAAAGAACTATCCTACTCATGACCTAGAGTTAGCAGCAGTCGTCTTTGCATTAAAGATATGGAGACACTATTTATATGGGGTCCAATGCAAGATATTCACTGATCATCAAAGTCTAAAGTATTTCTTCACGCAAAAAGACCTGAACATGAGACAACGAAGATGGCTAGAGTTGGTGAAGGATTATGACTGTGAAATCCTTTATCATCCTGGTAAAGCAAACCGAGTAGCTGATGCTTTAAGTAGGAAGTCAGTTGCCACATTGATGTCTATGCAAGCAATGTCTCCACCTTTAAGGAAGGAAATTTTAGACTTCGGTTTAGAACTTATAGCAGGTCAACTATCAGCACTCTCTCTTGCTCCGACAATGTATGATGAAATTCGGAGTAAGCAAGATGACGACGTGAGCCTTGTAAGGATTAAGCATGAAATAAAAGAGGGAAAATGTCAAGAGTTTCGTACTGCTGATGACGAAACTCTGTACCTTAAGGATCGTTTATGTGTTCCCAATGTTGATAATTTAAGGGAGAGGATCTTGGCAGAAATTCATGACACTCCTTACTCTATTCATCCAGGTGCAACGAAGATGTATAATGATCTAAAGGGTAATTTTTGGTGGTTTGGAATGAAACGTGATGTTGCAAAGTATGTGAAGAAATGTATGACATGTCAGCAAGTAAAAGCTGAACACCAGAAACCTGGTGGTGAACTACAGTCTATTCAAATACCGGAATGGAAGTGGGAGGAAATAGCAATGGATTTCATTACCGGCTTACCCAGAACTACGAACGGCTATGATGCAATTTGGGTAATTGTGGATCGGCTGACGAAGACGGCGCATTTCATTCCTATCAAGATCACTTATTCCATGGAACGATTAGCGGAACTCTATGTTAAGGAGATTGTACGACTACATGGGATTCCCAAGTCAATTATCTCAGATCGTGATGGTAGGTTCACATCTAAATTTTGGAAAAGTGTCCAGAATGCAATGGGAACCAGGCTTCATTTCAGTACAGCTTTTCATCCTCAGACTGACGGCCAAACAGAGAGGACGAACTTGATTTTAGAAGATATGCTACGGGCATGTTCTCTCGATTTTAAGACAAGCTGGTGTAAAATGTTACCATTAGCAGAGTTTGCTTACAACAACAGCTTTCAGGCGACAATTGGAATGGCACCATATGAAGCATTGTATGGACGGAAATGCAGGTCACCTATATGTTGGCACGAAGCTGGTGAAAAGAAGTTGATGGAAAGTGTTGATGCTGAAAGAACCGACTTTGTAAATGAAACTTCTGAGATGATAAAGTTGATAAGAAGAAGAATAGAGACTGCTCAAAGCCGTCAGAAGAGTTATGCTGACAAAAGAAGAAGACCTTTAGAGTTCGCTGTAGGCGAATATGTGTTCTTAAAAGTTGCACCAATGAAAGGGGTTATGAGGTTTGGGAAGAAAAGCAAGTTAAGCCCAAGATTCATCGGTCCTTATGAAATTGTTAAACAAATAGGCAAAGTAGCTTATCAGCTGAAGTTGCCATCTGAAATGTCCGCAATACACAATGTATTTCATGTCTCCATGCTAAAGAAGTATGTTCCGGACCCTACGCATGTGATTGAGCCACAAGTGATCGAGATACGAGAAGACCTAAGTTATGAAGAAAAGCCAATGAAGATACTCGATCGAAAAACTAGGACTTTGAGGAATAAAGAAATTCCATTGGTCAAGGTGTTATGGCGAAATCAGCAAGTTGAAGAAGCTACATGGGAACGTGAAGATGACATGAAAGTTTTGTATCCACATTTGTTCTAAGTTTCGAGGACGAAACTTTTATAAGGTGGGAAGAATTGTAACACCCGCCTATTTTATGTAACGGACCACGTTAAGTTAGTAACGCTATTAAGGAATGTATTTAATAAATAACGTTATATGATATGATATGTGATGTGCATGTTACTAACTTTTTATGTCAAGATTTGTGACAGGTGACGACCGCATGGAATCATTGTGCTCTAGTGTTCATGTGAAATTATAAATATATGATTATTTAATCTATGATGCAATGATGTGTGAATGTTTTATGTTATGGCATTTAATGACAGATCGGCAGGCCGAAGAAGGAAAATCGGCAGGCCGAAGAGGGAAAATCGGCAGGCCGAAGAGGGAAAATCGGCAGGCCGAACAAGGTTGACAAACAGTCAGCAGAAATCTCTCCAGAGTTATGACTGAGTTAATTACGTTAATTGGGTGAATTAATGTGATTAATTGGCATAATAATGGAATGTTTTTATCAGTTAAGGAAATTAAAGGATTAGATTTGTATTATATTAAGAGGTTTCCTATTTTTAGAAGGTAAGTTAAGGTAAGATTGATGATGTTTGACCTTCCTTTTCTATTCTTCTCCTTTTCCCACGCCAATCACCTTCTTCATAGTCAGAATATTTCTGACTTAATGAAGAGTAATGACTCTTTATTATACACATTACGTTAAAAATTTTTTTTACGCTCTTTCCTCAAACAATTTGTCTCAGTTCTGAGACGTTCCTTCATTATTTCTCTTCCTCCTCTCACGCCCCAAGTCACGCCCCCTACAGTCAGAATTTTTCTGACTTAATGAAGGGAATTGAATTCCCATCAATGGTTTTTATTGCGTTAAAATTTTAACGTTTTCTTTTTCATTATTTTCTCTCCTTCACACGTTTTGCTTCTCAAAAATTTCTGAGACATTCTTTCACTTCTCTTCCTCTTCCCTTCCTCACGAAATTTCTTTTTTCTCTTCCACGAAAATTTTCTGAGTATATTGTATAAAAAAAAAAGAGAGAAGTCTTGTTTCGTTGATCGAATTCAAGAATTTCGAGAAGAAACTTCAAGGTATGAATTCAGTTTTTTTTGGTAAATGTAAAAAGATGTTCTCCTCTTCAAATTTTGTCTACAATGTCTTCTTTAGGTATTGTATTTTGTTATGTGTGATGTCTCCTCACGTTTTATGTCATTTTAATGTTTTATGAAAAATGAATATTTCTGTCTTCTACCCCTCACAGTAAAATGATACTGTTTAATTTTGAAGGTATGAAAAATGTAATGATTATTCTATAGGTAAAGAATGATGTTTTCGTGAAAAGTTGTTAATTATGCTTATGTATGAGTATGTAAGATGAATGTATTTTATGATTATGAAATGTTTTAATAAATGTTATTTTTGGATTGTTTGATTATAAAATGTTATGTATGTTTAAAAGATTTTATGATAATAAAAATAATATTTAAAATATGAGATGAGTGTATGGATATTTTATGATAAGTATTGATTTTTTTTTTATTGCACCTTAAAATGGATATATGGCATGGACACTTAAGGAAGCAAGCACAACGAGACCGCGGTGTCGTCACCAAGTGCAATATTAAGGTTAAGTAAGCTATCGATCAAGTAAGTACATTCTCACCTGCAACATGACACTTTTTTAAGGTTTAATGATATGTTTACAAGGATTTTCCTGATGATTTTATGATGATTTTTCTTAAAGGATTTCTTATGAAAAGTTTTTCATGATTTAAAGTTATGCATGTATGATGATTATGGTATGTTTCAAAGTATGAAAATTATGTATATATGTATCACCTAATAAGTGTTGCACACCCAATGTTATAAAATGATATGTTATGATGTCATGTTTGGTTTGGGATTAGCTACCCTTCTCCTCTCATGACGGCGCGCCAATGATGATGTTTATGGTGCAACACTTGGGCCCTTAAGAATAAAAAATATATATATATATATATATGGGATAAATTTTAAAATGGTCAATATTATGAAAGATATGTTTCTATGAAATTGTGCTTAAGGCACTTTTATGATATGATGATGATGATGATGATGATGTTTATGAAATGTTTTAAATTGTGAGAATTTTATGTACTTACTAAGCATTAGCTTATTCATGTTTTATATGTCATGTTGCAGATAAGGGTAAGAGAGTCTTGGAATAGGTGGAGGACATGGAACGGCGTGTGAGCACATGAATGATGAATTGTAACCGGAAGCACGCCAAGAAGAAATGAATTTATGATTTAAAAAAATTATATATTTTGAACATATTTTATGTTGGGTTTTTAAGAACACTTACATTATGGTTTTATAAGTTATTTTATCATTTTTATGAAATATGAACTTTCGCTATATTTTACGTAAAGTTAGAACGTTTTAAATTTTTTTTTACCAAAGTAGATTTGGTCTCGGACGGCCTGCCGAACTCCGTGTCCGGCCTGCCGAAGACCAGAAGATCGGCCGACCGATCTATTTTTCGGCCTGCCGAACCTGGATGAATTTTTTGGTCCGAATTACAAAGCTTCTGCCGGCCTGCCGGTGGAAGACGCTCCGGCTTGCCGATGTTGTTCGGCTTGCCGAAGTCCCAAGTTCGGCCTGCCGAACTGTGGGAATAAGTGGATTTCAAAGTTATGATGATCAAAGTGATTTAATGTGAGATTTTAATAAGTCTTGATTTTACTATTTGATTATCAATTGTTATTAAATAAGTTCATGAATAATTTAAGTGTAAACGAATAAATTATGTTATGGAATAACATTAAACTATGTTTTTCGAAACAACGTAAGTAAAAAAAAAAAAAAAAAAAAAAAAATTTGTTTGAATGGATCCTGGTAATGTAAGTTTAAGTACTTTTAAAATCTATAGTACGATTGAGTTGATATTATCTATGAGTTTAATTATTTAAGCATGTATGAATATAAGTATGTAACGATATCTGTGACGTCCGAATTAAGGGGCGTTTCAGTTTTAATAACTATTTTACACATTTTTCAATAATTAAAAAATTTACAACCCTATATATATATAATCAATGATTTCATCCTAAAAAAAAATATCAATTAGTTTACCTTAGTATTTTTTATTTTTAGAATCTCATTGGTCAATAAAATATATACAACATAATATGAAAACCAACCATCGCTAATCTTAATTACTTTTGATAACTTAATGTTTTACCTGTAACAAGTTGAAAAATTTTACTTTATTTTTGTATTTTTTTTTTCATTTTCAATAAAATGTTGAGTGAGGGGCTTGAGTATTAGATTTTTAATGGCATCAAGTTTTTTTTGTTAATAAAATATAACTTTATTATTTGTCTATTTATTTATTTATTTGAAATGAATTTATTTTTATTTGAAAAATATTATTACTTGAAAAGTATTAAGAAATAACAATTTTTTAATCGATTGGTTGATCCAATAATCTATTGTACTAGACATGATAAAAGCACGAGCACGAGATGTGCTTAGGCCTATGGACTTGACCGGGCCTATATTTTTTAATTTTAGGCTAGCACAAATGCGACACAAAGCTTTGATAGGCCAAGCCAGATACAACACGAAGCACACTTAGACCCAACTGTTTATAGGCCGGACCGACACGACACAGCACGGCACGATTAACATATTAAAAATCAATATAGAAGGAAAAATAAATTAGTGTTTATTCCTTTGAAAAACTAAAATATAGAACGAAAACCGATAGGAAAAGAATAAAAGATGAAAAAATATGTAAGTGGATCTTTATTTTGCTCTGTTACCTACCAATTAAATGATATAATATCATACGTTATAAGTACAATGAGCTATAAAACGACGACAAAATATCATAGGTTATAAACAATGAGATACAAAACTGCAACACACGAAGAAAATACCATCTTAAAAAATCCAAACTAAAGGCACAAGCGGAAGAGAAAATTTGTAAAGAATTATGCGATAATCGCTAACAATCTATCCCCTCATTCACTATCCTTATTGACCTATTGACCTAGAACATCCGAGAAATTCCATACTGGACTTGATCGTAAAGTGTAAAGTTCGAATTTCCCACACCTCTAAGTTAAATTAAATAAAAAAAAAAACCCTTCTAAAATTTTCTCAGTTATAAACCCTTTTGGATTAATAAAATTTTGATCACCAATAATCACCACAAGAGCATTTGCCCCCGTTGAAATGATGGAACCGTTGAACATCAATGATATAAGCTTAGCAGCAGAATGGCAGTCTCCACAGACTCTAAGATTCTTCACCACAAGGATTGTTGTCCCAGCTGGAGTATTTAGCAGTCCATAAGCAATAGCAAATTTCTCACTATGATATCTCAAAGTAATTTCTTTGTCTTCCTCTTCCATTTCATGTGAAACTGAAGAAGTGTCAGGAACATATCCAGAGAGCTTCAATTCTTCAAATAGCTCATCAAGTGCTTTGTGCAATTCAGTTGAAAAATAACGTTCCCCATCCCCAGAGAAGAATTCATGCACCACATTGTTCACTTCTATGGAGCTACACCCGGGTACTTTCACCCCTCCTTTCTCTTTCATCATTTTCCTCAAGAAATCCACATCTTCCCATCTCCCTGCCCTTGCACACAAATTCGACATGATGACATAGTCCCCACCGTGAGGGCCATCCATCTTGAAAATTCGCCTGATTACCCGCTTCCCCAATTCCACATTTCCATGGCTGCTACAGGCAGATAACAGGGTTCGCCAGAGAATCAGTGTCGGTTTAGTTGGCGACTCATCTTTGAACTTGTAAGCCTCTTCTAAGCGTCCTTATCAGCCTAGCAAGTCCACCATACATCCGTAATGCTTGATCCAGGGAACAATGCCGTATTTTTGACTCATGCTATAGAAATATTCGCAACCTTGTTCCACCAATCCGGTGTGACTGCAGGCATATAGCAGTCCAAGAAATGTAATCTCATCTGGTTTAAATCTTGCCCTCTTCATTTCCTCAAACATTGATGTGGCTTTGGAGGCGTGGCCATGAGTTGCATATGCCATGATCATTGCAGACCAAGCCTGCGTGTCTTTCACCGACATGTTCTCGAAGACAGACACCGCATCTTCCAAGTTTCCACACTTGGCATACATGTCTATCAGAGCAGTGTTCACCTTAACCTATTCATCATTCCTGTTCCCGTTAACGTACTCATGCAACAATCTCCCCAAGTCCAACGCCCCTAATAAAGCACAGCATGAAAGCACGCTTAACATCCTAACATCCATAGGTTTAACATCGCTTGCTTGCAGCTCTCGGAACAACACCAATGCCTCATTTGGAACGCTATTCCG
This sequence comes from Artocarpus heterophyllus, assembly GCA_025403435.1. Classification (NCBI taxonomy): domain Eukaryota; kingdom Viridiplantae; phylum Streptophyta; class Magnoliopsida; order Rosales; family Moraceae; genus Artocarpus; species Artocarpus heterophyllus. The sequence goes on from CM046340.1 coordinate 5,749,377, forward strand.
AGCATAGCCTGTGATGATCGCGTTATACATGACAATGCAAGGCTCATCTATCCTGTCAAAGACTCGACGAGCAGCGTGGACGACAGTGCAGGCGGTATACATGTTTATGAGAGTAGAACATACATAAACATTGAGGTTGAGCCCATGTTTGAAGGCAAGAAAATGCAATTGTTTGCCTTCTTCTAAGGCCTTGGAGACGGCACATGCCTTGAGGAGGGACGGGAATGTGTAGTCGTCGGGGAGGATTCCGGTGGAAAGAGTTCGAGCGAAGAGCGCAACCACTTGAAGGAGGGTTTCGGAGCGCGCATAGCCTCGGGCCATGGTGTTAAAGACGATAATATCGGCTTGGCGAATTTGATCGAACAGATGGCGTCCATGGTACATGGAATCTGTCGTGGGGTTTAGAGTGCAGAAATTTATGAGCTTGGAAAGGACAGAGACGTCATTTTGGAGATGGGTTTTGATGGAAAAGGCTTGAATTTGCTTGAGCTTTCTGAAACATTTTTTTTGAGCATATATAAAATTTGTTTAAGTTTTTTTTTTCCTTTTTTTAACTCTGTCAAGGTTCTAATTATTTTCATCATCTTTTTTAAAAAACTAAGACAATTTACATATTTAGAAAAATATTTTTTTTTATAAAAAAAAGAGGTCATTTTCTCAATTAGAAATTTTTTTACTATTTTTTCAAATTATCCCTTATTTTTGTTAGGGGGGCTTTTAAAAAAAAGCCTTAACAAAAAATTTTTTTAAACAAATGACTTTTATTTTTTTCAATAAAAAATTAAACCTTTTGAGTAAGGAAACTATTTCGTTTTTTTTCATCCTGTTGAGATTTCTTTTCTTATTCAGTAGTTTTTTTCATCTTTTTAAAAAAAAAAATTAAAACAATTTTTCTATCTAAAAGACTTAATTTTTGTACAAAAAAAAAAAACATTTCCTCAATTAAATTTTTTAGGTGGTCCTTTTCTCAAATTCTCTTTATTTTTCAGCCCCCGACCACTTGCGGCCCCCTCCCCCGCCCAAAAAAAAAAAAAAGGACGTATTTTGTCAGCATGATTACAAATGACGTTGGAGGTACATTTTGAGTGCAATATATTTGACCGTGACTTAGCTGGGATGTATTGTTGCGGCGTTGGGAGATATTACTCTTTTTGGATTTTTTTTATTCTTTCTTTTGTGATATTTTCCATCTCATTCATCGAAACTAAAAATCCTACACCAGAAGATCAACACCACAACAAATAAGTAAAAGGACAATGTCAAAATCTCTCGGTGGGCTTGGATTTGTATAATTGAAACTTGAATTTTTCATTCTCTCTTCTTCTTCCCTTTTTTTTTTTTTTTCCTGATAAGTCATAAACTGTTCATGAGACTTGATCTTTGGATTAATCAAGGATGGGGTCCAACAGAATTAATGGAAAAGCTTTTTTTTTTTTTTTTCTGGGGGAAAAAAGGTTATGGCCTATTTGTTTTTCTTTTTTTTTTGGTCCCACTTGTGCATTTTGTTCATTGTTGATTCAAGGACAAAAAAGATGTACTTTCTTGCAAAACCTTATTTTTGTCATTCTTATTTACGAGCTTACAAATATTAGCTACATCATTATGAACTCTAAAATTGGTTTACAATTTGTTTCCAGGAGAAAACAGACCTACTTTCTTGCATAATCTTATTTATGTTATACTTATTTACAAGTGAACTTTAATTAAGATGGTTCACAATTTGTTTCAAGGACATGTAAGTACCGAATACACAAACAAACGATCCTATCATTATAATCCCCATATTCAATGCCAATTCAAACCCGAAACTCCGAGCAGCTTTGTTGATCTTCAGATAAAACAGGCAGGGCAACAACATTGCTCCAACAACACTCAAAAATGCGCCAATGAATGCCATTACGTCGCCGAAGAAGGGAACGATTAGAGCCACAATTACAGTGCTAAACACAAGTAATGTTCTAATGAGGATGCTAATAAATCGGTTAGCATTGCGGAAAGGGTATGTGTCCTCGATGGCATTGGCAACAGGGGCAATAATGACAGCATACTTGGTTAGGGGATTAATTAGTGTGGTGTAAATTGCTATCTTACTACTGATTTTTCCTACAGGAAGATTTAGTGTCACTGGAGACTTTAGATAATCTCCAAACATCAAGTAGCCTATGATGGCCATTGATCCATAGTTGATTGTGCTCGCGACAAAACATACCACTAATACCTGAAATAAGGAACAAACAGAAATGACCAAGGTTGAACTTTGAAGCAATATTGTAAAAGTCATTCCAAGTTATGAGAATTTAAAATTTTCAAACAAAATATAAAACATCACTTAAGACCATAAAACTTTAAATGAACATAAAATTTCTATAGATTAAAAAAATATACATGCAATCTCAAACATTGCAAAGTAAAATTATTTGACACCAGAGCAGAGTACTTCACATATGATTCCTACATACGGCTTATGAGCTCCATAATTGTTTTTTTCCTTTGTAAAAGGTCCTGTAGGATGGAGTTGAACAATATTTTTCTGTGTCAAAAACGTCATTGAGACCAGTTTGACAATTTTTATCCAAGGAGATTTTCTTAAAAAACGGATGGGGAAATTCAAACTCTAGATCCCAATATTGCAGATGAATACACTAAGACTTTATTTGACTAAAAATCAGAAAAGAATAAGAAAATATCAGACCACACCAAGCTATACATGAAAGCGTTAATGAGACTTGCGACATAATTATGATTGTAAAATTAAAAGAGGGTCCCAATTTATAAGTATTATCTATATGGCTCAAAATGATATCACTAAAATAATTATTATGTGATTACGAAGTGATATCATTATAATAATTAACATGTAATTACAGCTATTTTCTAAATATCTTATATGACTATTTGATCACAATAATTTTGTCATTTTAGTATAATTTTTTCTATCTAAAATCTCATGTTCACCATATATTTCACTTTTTTTTTTTCTTTTTTAGTTACCTTTGAAAATTTGCTTCTATCCTTCATGGAATTGCACAGAGTGGGAAAAACTGCATGACCACAATAACAGAAAACAAACAAGCTTATGCTGGTGGGAAGTCCTCCAAGCTTCAAAACAACATGTCCCTCATGGAATCCAACACCATCAAAAGCGCCAGCCCACCAAACACACACTACCACAACCACAGAAGCCAGAACCCCGCCGGCCGACACATAGGCCAGCAGTCCCAAATTCCGCAGCCACGTAGTTGGCAATATCACAAGCGCGCTGAGAAGCATAAACCCTCTCTCATTTTTCACTTTCAGTCCTCCAATTCTTAGGCTTGTGTTGGGAAACAACTTGTTCAAGTTGTCACCTTCTAGTATCAAAAACTCAACTGCGAGTAGGAACAGCTCTAAACACATGAAAATTAATATCAAGGCTCTTCCTTTCCACCCGAAAGCGGCTTCACCGATGTCCGGGTAGGTTTTGATAAGTGGGCTTGTGTCCATGCATCGCTTGAGAAGTAACCCTGTGTACCAACAGAGGATAGCTACTGAGAAAAGGAGAGTTAAACTTAGCCACCCTCCTTGAGAAAGTGCATATGGAATTGACAGTATTCCCACACCTGAAAAAAGGGACAAAAAGATTGATTTTAATAGACGTGTCTCATAATATATATATATATATAGGGTTGAAAATAGTGTAATAATTTAAATTTTACAAGAGAAAACACTGTAATAAAATTAGTTTGAACCGCACATTGTAGTTTAAATCATGATTTAATATATATAAACATATTTTTTAAAGGGAAATCTATAACCTAGTAATATAAATTGTAAATTAAAAGTGTTACTAGTAAAATTCTAGTTCATGTCATGAACAAGATATACGACCATAAGAGAAAAAAATATTTTATATGTTTTGCATATTTGTTATTGACTTAAATTGTTCAATAAGAAGGCACAACAAATTTTCACAGTGGCTGTTTCTAAAAGCTGTCAAATAAGAAAGGGAGAGAAGAACCTGATAAGGCATTGATTCCATTGAAACAAGTTCTGAGGAGCGTGGTTCCTTCGGCTGGTTCCTCCGGCAATTGTGAGAGTTGGTTTGATCGGTTTTCCATTCTGTCTACTGCTAATTGTCCACTTTATTATTGCTGTTTTCATCATCATGTACGTGTATGTGTATATAGAGGAGCAATCTGCGGTTCTGTAACGCCCCTATATGGGGGTTAACAGTTTTTAATGAGATAAAATAAAAATAAATAATAAAAGTAAAACCTTAAAAATAAAATTTGCCCGGGACTTAAATGAAAACTCTCAACTCAAAAATAAAAATATAAACGATAATTAAACCACAGTTTTAAATGTAGCACCTTAAATTTAATAAAATAAATTGTTGTCATCATCATTTTAACCCTCAACACATTATAATACAATCACAGAAAGTAACAATTGATGCTTACATTATCATGAAGAACATTCTCAACGATTGAAGCAGTCCCAATGTAATATAGTTACATCACTTCCTCAACTATATTTCTCGTAGCCACCTCACACTTAGTGAGTCCTGAAAAGATATAAACATAAGGGTATGAGCAACACTATGCTCAGTAGAGAAAGCCATTACTCACCTTTAGGTTTTTATCATTACCACATTAAAACCTGCATGGTCAGTAAGTCACATCATATTCCAGATTATGAGGTTTATTATGATCACATCTTATGGATACCGTAGTTAATCATTACCAAGTGTCATAATTACACATTTATACAAATATTACCAATCATCATTGTTCCTAGGTATCCATGTTAAATTGAGTATCACTCAACTCATCGAAACCCAAATGGGCGCACTTGATCACCCTATAAACATTCCAAGGGTGTTCCGGTGAGGGGACATCAAGCCCCGAGTCCTCACCAAATCAATTCCTGTACAGTGTGTTCTGGGACTTTCAACCCAAGGAAGCGTCATCGCCTTCCCCCTATTTTACCTTTTAGGGTATTCATGCCCAAGGACGTAACCGTCGCCCTCTTCATGTCTCACAATTTCTCTATATTGAATCATTATCAATAGAGTTAGTTTTCCTAACCATGCTTCTCAATTTATAACATGTGTCAATTCATTATGTTCCTCGCCGTACAATACAAGACGAGTCCATGTCATAGTTTCATATGTGATAATCATATAATATCAGTTCAACATAGATATATATATATTGCGGCAAAACAATCAATTTTAATTCTATAAAAACCTCACAAAAGATGAGTAATAGAATCCCTACCTTTTAAGCTTATCAACAGTCTCTTAATCCTGGAATCAATTAACGTTAGCTCCATACTCCCTTGATCCTAAGGCGTGCATAAGGACAATTAAAACTAAAGCACAACATACAACTACATTCATAAAATTTATTTTAATTTAATCTTAGAATTTCAAGAAATAACCACTGCCCATAGAGGTATTACAAAGTTTAACAATATAAATTTTCTGTCTAGGGCATATACACTTAGACTTCATACATATGCTCCAAAATAGCAACAAACATATACTTAGGTTTAAGAACGCAAATTTGAATAATCCTTTAGTATAAAAGAAAATTTATAAATGAAAGACTAAATTTGTTCATAAGATTCTAACCTCGGATTATGGTTAGTTGGAAGCTTGAAATGGCTTCAAAACAGGTTCCTTTAGTTCGGTATGACTGAAATTCTTGCTCAAATGGAGGTGATCGTGGCTGATTTTTATGGCTGCCTTGAAGAAGTTCTCTAAGTATTTTGCTTCAGCAAAGAAATAAGAAGAAGAGTGTGGGAACCGTGGAAGAGAAAGGAAGAAAAGATGAAGTCTTTGAAAAGAAGTGATAGAAACAATTATAGAGGAGACATGTTGAAGCATGTCACGGAGGAAATAAAGAAAATGAGGGTCAAGAGTAGTTGGAAAAGATATCCTTATGTCTCATCTAAAGACTTTAACACACATAATACCAATATGACCTTTTTGAGATTTATTAGAAGTTCTAAGACTTTTTAGTAATCATACTAAATAAATATAGGAGAATTTTAGAAAATTTAAAAATAGATAAAAATAAATATTATAAAATAAATTTAAATGAAGTAATTTTTTTTATACATTAAAAATTAATTTAATTACCTCAATACCCGTTAGAAGAATAACGGGTGTCACAGCTCTACCCCCCTTAAAGAAATTTCGTCCTCGAAATTTCAATTCTAGTAATACTAGTAAAAATTATGATTCCACTATGATTCCAATTCCGAGTCTAAACTGTTAATGTTGTTTGTCCTTCAAATTTAAGTCATCGTATCTCCACTTATTTACTTGCATAATAAATCTTACTCCTAAATCCCTCAATGAGAGTATTTCTGACAAGTTTCAACTTGTAACATCGTATAATAGTCTAAGAATCTGATCAGGCATACATATTTACCATACCATGATTCCAGTCCTTCATTGTCCATGGACTGTGATTTACAATCACATTTAAGGAGATTGCCAGAGTAATTTTATATACTTCATCTTTAGGTTCCTTTTCCTTTTTGAGTAAGGAAAAGTCAAATATATTTGATTTCATACCTCAACTAATAAACTAAAACATAATCATAAAACATATATCACAAACACTTTTATTCAAAACTATACATTAAACTTACTCATAGAGATATTAAACGGAATCTCAGAGTTGCAAACATACCCGACATATTTTTCATTAAACAGCTATCCTCATGAAACAAACATTCAACCCAAATAATATACTCATATTTCATATGGAATATCCCCATAACTGACTCTGGTACTTCCACATAATATTAACAGAATATTACACATTACAAACATGATACGGATACGTTTCGAGAGTACAAGGCACTCCGTATACCAGCTATCCATATCATGCATGCTTAGAGGATACAAAAACATCGATAAACAAAAGATCGGACCTTAAGAAGGATGCGTTTCGAGAGCATCAAGTACTCCGTATCCAGCCATCCCGGCATTAGGCTCAATGAATCTAAAAGATTGAACAACGACGTACCACAAGAAACACAGAATACAAGGTAAACGATTATTCGTAACACACGAAATACGGACACACATGCCTACATGCCAAAGATAAAACAAAAAGATTACAGATGGAGATTCAAATCAATTGGCCGCTCCCGGCTTTCCCTTTCCCATTCAAGCTTGGATGTTGCAGTGTCGGATTCTGGATGTATGATTTGCATTTTATCTATCAATTCCTCAGCTGTTGAAGCAGTGACAAAGATTTGTCTCTCCGATTCTGTAGTGATGTTTTCTTCCACAGCGTAATCTAGAAATTTCAAAAGACCGTCATAAAAACCCTTTACGTTCAGCAGTCCCAAAGGTTTGGAATAAAAGCCCAATAATTGCCCACAAGCAACTATAAATATTTCCTCAAGAGTACCTAGACCACCAGGTAATGCTATAAAAGCATCAGAATTATAGATTATGTCTTTAAAATTTTTAGGGATACTCCTGACTCCTTCTCCCTTACCTATGGCTTCCTTACAAAGGTTTCCTTCAACTGGAATATGAGGCCAAATTCTTACATCAGTAGCGTCGCTAGACCTAGCTGCTAGTGCCATATTTACTATCATTTTTATACTACCACCCCCATAGATTATGTTAATCTTCTTGTGTGCTAGGACTTGCCCTAAGTGATTTGCAGCTTCTAAATAAGCTTTATCTTTTCCAAAGCTGGAACCACAAAAGACACAGACATTCTTTATTTTCTTCGTGGACTGGGAGGTAGACATATTTGGTTTATAGAAGTGGTTGCTTAATGTCTGCTCCACTTAGACTTCGGGTTCTACATGAGTTTTTAAAGATGAGAAATATACAAAAAGGGCTAAAGAGATAGACGAGTAGGTAATGAAAAGATAATCCAAAGATTTAAACAAAATCTTGTGCGGATAAGAAAGTAAGATAAGGTGATTGATAGTTTACAGAAAATCTGATTCACTTTTTGAAAAAGATTAGACTCTAATTGTATAACTTTTGACAATTGAGAACAATTCGACAAAAGACCCTCATGACACAACTGTAGACTTTTTGACAAATATACACCAAGTCTAGAAATTTAATATAAACGATAAATACTGTAGAACTTTTGAAATTTGAGACACAAATCTTGAAATATCTGGATAAGCTTTTCAAAATTCAAACATATTACTGTACCGTATGTAACGTGTCTGATAAGATAATATATTTTATTATATATATATTTAAGAAAATCATAAATTAAATAAGATATTAACACTTACTGTATCAATCTAATAATCACAATTATTTCAAACACAAAAGCAAATATTCTGAGTAAAAGAAAAACACAAACTGTTGAACATCAGCTAAAACTGCTTCAAATAAGCAAAGACTAAATAACCTTTATAGAGCGATGACTTATTCCCCATCCAGTTTTCTTATGGCTTGGCAAACAGGATCTAGAAATACCATATTCCTGAGGCGTTGTCTTTCTGTATAAAATTTAGGCCAGAGTTTAAAAATAGCTCCTTGAACATATCCACTAGGGTGACCGTGGAGAGAAGGATGGATGCTATCCAAGTTCTCCTTTGAAAGTCCATCCCTACAAAACCTTATTTTATCCTCTCTATTCGTAGACATATAACCAGGTGAAGTACATTTACCGTTACAATTTTGTCTTCCACATTTGTTACAAGCGACCACGATGGCACGGGCTCTTCTTTTCATTGCACTACGACTGGTACCTGTTCCTGGTAAACCGACATCTTGACTAAAGTCACTCGGACGGATCTTCCCCTCTATCAACATTCTCACATCACAAGGGATGCCAAAACGCATAAGAATCCACAACCGAGTAATTCTAGCCTTATATTTCTTTCTGAGAATCTTTTGGGAGAGTGATGGGAAATACTTTCTCAGGTGTTGGTACTTTGGGTCCATGATGAGATGAAAGAAGAGTAAATAGAAAGGAAAAATTAAGATAGTAAATTGCAGAATCCTAGAATTCCTTCTTCTTTTAGAGAAAAAGAAGAATTTTTAATGAAAAAGAAGAGGATTTGCGATTTAGAGAGAAAATAACAAACTAAGAGAGAAAAAGTGAACTCGGAGAAATAAGCTCCTATGCACAGTAAACGTATTTGTAAACAATAATTAAACCACTGTATATGACACGTATAGAGACCACGTGGGAGAGACAGTGTGAATCAAACTGATTTAAGATTTGAACTAGGCCCAAATGTTCTAAGTTGAAAATGGTCAGGTTGTTTCGGGCCTTAACACATTTGGAACGAGTTAAATAACAAACATAAAATTGAAAACCAATTCATATGAATCTTAAACCCAATTCAAAGCCCACTATAGATAAAGTTGACTATAAACAACAAATCTAATTTAACGACAACAAGGATCTTCCTGAATGATATTTAAAATCATTTCATAACAACATAATCTTCCAACAACTCAAATAATTTTGTTTTAATCAAAACCTTATTGAACAATGCATACACCCATATGTTATTGATAATACTCAACATCTATCAATGGATTCATCATCATTGCTACCAAGGGTTTAGAATGTGACTAACCTTGAAATCAATACGATTTACGTCTTTCAACGTAGACCATATCAACGAACAAAGACACTTGATGTTACTACTTAAGAACATCTACAATCCTCACAATTCTACTTATATAATATATAATTTCCTCATATAACAAAACCTTAGGTAACCAAAAGATTCACTGATACACTTAAATACAATGTACGTAACGAAATATTCCAATTTTGAGATTCATGCATTCTAGACTTTACACAGTCTCAACAGACCAAAAGTCTAACATTTATCTCTCTCAAGATTCAATACCATGATTCCCAACTTATATCATATTCCTCGAATATATAGAACTTTTAAGAAAAGACATTGACACTTATGTGCTCCATCGAATCCACACATAATCATTACTTAGGTTTGAATCAATTACGAAAAATTTGGCATATCTATGTCAAACTTTAAAATCAATAAATCAAGCCTTATATTTTTTATTGTTTTTCACGAGACAAAAGGCTCTTAAATCCTCGTATCTATACGAATTTCTCATCATTTATACGAATTAGATATGCTTATAGATCCTAATATTATACGAATCTCTCATAAGCATTCTACTTATAAACTCATTCCATATAATTATCATTCCCTTATAACTATTAATACTTTCCTTCTATATAATTATTGTACTCATATAACTATTGATATTTTCATTCTATGGCCTTTCCATGTTACATCCTTCTAGACTGTATAAATCAATGTGAAGGTTCATTTTGATGATGACACTGAAAATTCAGCTTCAAAACCATCTCAAAAATATATTTTTTTAAAGTGGTGCTACACTCCCTAGGTTAACCGAACCTAGGCTCTGATACCAAAAATTCTGTAACGCCCCTATATGGGGGTTAACAGTTTTTAATGAGATAAAATAAAAATAAATAATAAAAGTAAAACCTTAAAAATAAAATTTGCCCGGGACTTAAATGAAAACTCTCAACTCAAAAATAAAAATATAAACGATAATTAAACCACAGTTTTAAATGTAGCACCTTAAATTTAATAAAATAAATTGTTGTCATCATCATTTTAACCCTCAACACATTATAATACAATCACAGAAAGTAACAATTGATGCTTACATTATCATGAAGAACATTCTCAACGATTGAAGCAGTCCCAATGTAATATAGTTACATCACTTCCTCAACTATATTTCTCGTAGCCACCTCACACTTAGTGAGTCCTGAAAAGATATAAACATAAGGGTATGAGCAACACTATGCTCAGTAGAGAAAGCCATTACTCACCTTTAGGTTTTTATCATTACCACATTAAAACCTGCATGGTCAGTAAGTCACATCATATTCCAGATTATGAGGTTTATTATGATCACATCTTATGGATACCGTAGTTAATCATTACCAAGTGTCATAATTACACATTTATACAAATATTACCAATCATCATTGTTCCTAGGTATCCATGTTAAATTGAGTATCACTCAACTCATCGAAACCCAAATGGGCGCACTTGATCACCCTATAAACATTCCAAGGGTGTTCCGGTGAGGGGACATCAAGCCCCGAGTCCTCACCAAATCAATTCCTGTACAGTGTGTTCTGGGACTTTCAACCCAAGGAAGCGTCATCGCCTTCCCCCTATTTTACCTTTTAGGGTATTCATGCCCAAGGACGTAACCGTCGCCCTCTTCATGTCTCACAATTTCTCTATATTGAATCATTATCAATAGAGTTAGTTTTCCTAACCATGCTTCTCAATTTATAACATGTGTCAATTCATTATGTTCCTCGCCGTACAATACAAGACGAGTCCATGTCATAGTTTCATATGTGATAATCATATAATATCAGTTCAACATAGATATATATATATTGCGGCAAAACAATCAATTTTAATTCTATAAAAACCTCACAAAAGATGAGTAATAGAATCCCTACCTTTTAAGCTTATCAACAGTCTCTTAATCCTGGAATCAATTAACGTTAGCTCCATACTCCCTTGATCCTAAGGCGTGCATAAGGACAATTAAAACTAAAGCACAACATACAACTACATTCATAAAATTTATTTTAATTTAATCTTAGAATTTCAAGAAATAACCACTGCCCATAGAGGTATTACAAAGTTTAACAATATAAATTTTCTGTCTAGGGCATATACACTTAGACTTCATACATATGCTCCAAAATAGCAACAAACATATACTTAGGTTTAAGAACGCAAATTTGAATAATCCTTTAGTATAAAAGAAAATTTATAAATGAAAGACTAAATTTGTTCATAAGATTCTAACCTCGGATTATGGTTAGTTGGAAGCTTGAAATGGCTTCAAAACAGGTTCCTTTAGTTCGGTATGACTGAAATTCTTGCTCAAATGGAGGTGATCGTGGCTGATTTTTATGGCTGCCTTGAAGAAGTTCTCTAAGTATTTTGCTTCAGCAAAGAAATAAGAAGAAGAGTGTGGGAACCGTGGAAGAGAAAGGAAGAAAAGATGAAGTCTTTGAAAAGAAGTGATAGAAACAATTATAGAGGAGACATGTTGAAGCATGTCACGGAGGAAATAAAGAAAATGAGGGTCAAGAGTAGTTGGAAAAGATATCCTTATGTCTCATCTAAAGACTTTAACACACATAATACCAATATGACCTTTTTGAGATTTATTAGAAGTTCTAAGACTTTTTAGTAATCATACTAAATAAATATAGGAGAATTTTAGAAAATTTAAAAATAGATAAAAATAAATATTATAAAATAAATTTAAATGAAGTAATTTTTTTTATACATTAAAAATTAATTTAATTACCTCAATACCCGTTAGAAGAATAACGGGTGTCACAGGTTCATATTTCAAAGTGGGTGACAAACGATTCTCCAAGAATATTTTATTTCTGGTGAAAACAATAATAATTCTTCCCCTCGCCCCACAATAAAAAAATTCGCAATTTGTTGAAAAAAGAAATACAAGGAAAGAATATTTTATTTCTAGTGAAAAGAATAATAATCCGCCCCTCCTCCCCCTCCAAAGAAAAGAATAATAATTCTTCCCCTCCCCCCACAATACAAAAATTCACAATTTGGTGAAAAAAAAAAAAAAAAAAACCAAGAAAATCATATCCCACTACTCATTATATGTCGCTACCAAATGTTTTTAATTTATATATTGTTAGAGGTATGCTAGACACCTTTTTCTCGAAGAGCTCTCCTTGGCTGTCTGATCATCCTGCTCGGGTAAAAGCCATTTTTGAGGTTCACACAACTCCTCGTTGATCGACACTTCTTCCCAAGGTGATCCCATGTCGCCTCCTTGGGAAAAACATATGCTAAGGACAGACAAATATAGCCTGAAGCCAGTTAACAACTTATTTCTAAGGCCACCAAATGGCCTCATTACAGCTCTTAGATGAAGTGTTGTCCACCTTCTAGGATTGTGACATTTGTTACCTACCCCTAACACCACCATATAGAGCATCCGGGTCAAAGGTCAAACCCATCTTATACCCCATCCAAGTGGTGGCCTATAAATAGGAATATTTACTCCCCAACCAAGGTAAGTGGACTTTCTCACATCTAACCCCACTCTCTCTCTCACTCTCAACTGAACAGGGACTTGACTTGAGCGTCAGAGAGCCATTAGTCGGCACCACACTGATGTCCTCTTGACCTCCAAAGCATCCCCTATACTTATTACGGGTTCCCCTTCGAGAAACTGAGACGAGCAGGGCAGGTAGTTCGACCACCATGTACAGCCGTACGTGGTATTGATTGACAGTTAGGCATCAAGATTTTAGCGCTAGAAGGAGGGCTCCATGCCTAACAACATTTCTATTGACAACATCTCTATTTGACATGGCCACAGGAAGAGACACTCGAAATCAAGCCCCCTGACAAAAGGGGTTAGGGAATGGCCAAAAATAAAAAATAAGACAGACCTCGCGACATGCCCCATGCAGCTCGGTCTCGATCAGGTAGGCAGGGTAGCATGGGTAGAGCAGCTTCCGTTGTCGAGGACCCAATCCAAGAACTAACTGCGACGGTATGACTCCTTATGAAGCAAATGGCACAACAGCAGGCGTGACAACACCCTCCCCCGGCGCTTCTTCCACCAGCTTGGGAAGAATAAGAGGTGGTTGAGTAGAGCTGAGGGATGGGTCCCACAGTGAAGGAGACTCCGAGCATGTTTGAACTTAAGCCTCAGATAGTGCCTCTCAAAGCAACCACATGATCCATGATGGTCAGCTCGGGGCCCAAAATGGCTGCAACAGCTCCCTACAAGGTTCAAGGGCTTTAGTCTTCGATAGGCTCCGGAGCCGAGGAGCTCGCCTTGCTAGGGACCGACTAGAGGCTAGAGGTAATGACAGGGTAGAAAAGGGAACCTCATACAGAGTGGAGCTACTTGAAAACACCAATAACTAATAGTTACGAGACCTGCAGCGACAAATCGACCAGATTAAGAACATATGTTATGGGTTCGACGAGGGTGGCATGCCCAACCCATCATTTACTAATGCAATCATGACGGTTCCTATGCCAAACAAGTTCAAGGTGCCACAAATCAAAGCATATGACAGGACAACAGACGTGGATGAGCACCTAGAACTCTATAGGGCCTACATGATGTTGCAAAACGCCAGCAATGCAACAATGTACATGGTGTTCTCGCTAACTTTGATAGGTTCTACTCGATAGTGGTTCAGGCGCATTGAGCTGGGCACTATGAGCTCCTTTTGGTAGGTCTTTGATGCATTTTCCATAGCTTTTGCCCCATCCAGGTTGAGACAAAATGAGGTCACTCACTTTTATGCTGTGAAGCAAGGGGATAGAGACGTAAGGGACTATATTAATCACTTTACCCAAGCAGCATTAGAGGTGAGGCACGTCGAGGATGAAACCCTATAGCACGCCTTCTATGAAGGGTTATGAGACAAGGGCCTGCTCTAATCGTTCCCCTTAGAACAGTTGAGCACCTTCTCCTAGATGCTTGTCTATGCCTAGAAACACGCGAACACTGTGGACTACATGAAGAGCCGTTGGGATGGAGAATGGAGCAGCAAGAAAAGAAAGAAGAACAAGAATATGCCTAACCACGGTGAGGTCGACCAAGGCAAGAAGCTAAAAACTGACAAGTCAAGGGTTCCAACCGAGAAGTTCCAAAGTTACACGGCTCTGGTTGCCAATATTGACGAGGTGTTGAACCAGGTGAGCAACTGCAATCTATTAGTAGACCTGCCTCCACTGAAAGGGAACCGAGCAAAACAAGATCAGAATAAATACTACAACCTCCACAAGGACATCAGGCATAATACACAGGATTGTATTCAGCTGAAAGATCAAATTGAGAAGCTCGTTCAAGACGGGTACCTTAGGGAGTTCGTTGAACAAGTTCTCACCCCTAGAAACAATGCTAGGAGAAACGACCCGCCGGCTAGGGAATGCCAGCCAAGAATACTAAACGCCGATAGTATGAATGCCCCAAACCCGCTGAACATTATGCATATGATTTTTGATGGGTTAGTTACTAGGGATACTACTAATAGTCGACAGGCCTATGCCTAGGAAGCCCGCTTAGTCAAAAGGGAAGACTCGATGAACATTTCCTAGCATATCAACAAAATATGCCGAAAGGAAGACATTACTATCAACTTTATTGAGAATGAGGTAAACAGGCTTATCCACATGCACAACGACGCCCTAGTGTGTGAGCTTTAGATTGCAAACAATGTAGTCTGACGGGTGTTGATTGACAATGGTAGCTTTGCAGGCATCTTGTTCAAGTAAGCCTTTGACAAGTTGAAGATTAGCAACATAGTGTTGGTCCTAGTACGACCCCACTGTAAGGCTTTTGGGATAGTGTGTTCGACTAGTAGGCAAGATCTATTTGCTAGTCACCTTTGGCAAAGATCATGCTTGGGCCATGGCTGGTCAAGTTCCTGGTGGTTGACAAACTATCCCAACATAACATCATTGCCAAAAGGTTGACCCTAAATGGCTTAAAAGCAGTGGTCTTTATCTATTATTTGGCCATGAAGTTCCCCACTGAGAATGGAGTTGAAGTATAAATGTCAAAGTAAAAAAACTCTAGAGATTGTAATGTTAAGGTTGTAAAGGAGACAACAACCTGGTAGATAAATGTCTCGGCCATTTATAAAGTGGACAAGATCGAGTTCCCTGTCGAGGAGGGAGAAAAAATCCTGCCTAACTTGGACCCATATCTCCCCAAGGAAGAAGTGCGAGTAACGCCTGTGGAGGATCTTGTCTTGTACCATTTAAACCCTAAACATCCCAACCAAATGGTCATGTTCAGGTCTTAGCTAAAGCTTGAGATCCGAGCAAATCTGGAGAAGTCCCTAACAGAATATCAAGACATGTTGACCTGATCCTATGAGGACATGCCTGGGATTAAGCCAAATATTATCAGCCGTTATTTAAACATCAACCCTGAGCACAAACCTATCATTTAGAAGAAAAGAGTCTTTAATTGAGAAAGGTACGATGCCATAAATAAGGAGGTCTAGAAGTTGCTGGATGCTGGGTTCATTCGAGAGGTTACCTATCTTAAGTGGCTAGCAAATGTGGTCCTGATCAAGAAGGCCAACGAGAAATGGTGAGTTTGTATTGACTTTACAGGCTTAAATAAAACCTACCTGAAGGATTGTATCCCCATACCTCAGATTGACTAGTTAGTAGACGTAACCGCTGGCCATGAACTATTGAGCTTCATGAATGCATACTCTGGATACAACCAGATCAGAATGGTCAATGAGGACCAAGTTAAAACTACGTTCATGACCAATCGGGGGCTATTTTGCTATGTCGTTATGCCATTTAGGTTAAAAAATGTCAAGGCCATTTATCAGCATCTAGTGAATAAGATGTTTGCTAAGCAGATTAAAAAAATCATGGAAGTATACATGAATGACATGCTCGTGAGGTTGGTCTAAGCAACCGATCATAGTGCCAATCTCCAGGATAGCTTCAACGTCTTCCGCAAGTATAAAATGAAGCTTAACTCGGCCAAATGCGTATTCAGAGAAGAATTAGGAAAGTTCCTCGGATTCATGGTCAATCATCGTGGCATCGAGGTCAACCCAGCTAATTCTCGAGCAGTTGTGGACACATAATAACCCCACACCGTCAAAGAAGTCTAGAAGCTCATTGAAATGATTGCTGCTCTATCGAGATTCGTCTCCGAACTACTGACAAGTTGTTGCAAAACGATATGCAGCGAAATTTTAAAAATTTTTAAATTAAAGTCTTTTTTGAATAAAAAGTTTGACATGTTAAGTACATAAATTAATAACAGGTTTTACATATCTCTTTTGTATACTAACAATAGCAGAAACACCAACTAAAGAAGAACCTTCCGAAAGAGCCTCAACTAATTGGTCTTCCTCACTATTCTCTTTCCACGATCGGAATGCGGGTGGTTGCACATTGCACAATCCTTTATATAGTGACTCTCCTTCCAACCACTTGAGAAAACCTAGAGTTAAGATTCCAGATACTAAACAATAGCTCTCTAAGAGTTTTAGAGTTTTTTTTCACTAGAATACTCATTGTATACTTCTCAAATGATCTAAGGAACAATGAAAAATAGTCCCTTTATATAGTGGTCAGATTTAGGGTAAGTCCTTATCAGATTCATCTTCAAAATTCGAGTTTAGATCAATTTTTGAGTAAAAATGCGTGAAATGCGTTTTGTTGTTTATACAAGAGTAGTCAACCGTGCCTTTATAGTGCGATCGAATATAGTGTTGTGGCCCCAATAGGCAAAAAACTCCTCAGACTTATCTGATTCACCTAATTCGAACTACTTGGATAAATTCTATCTTATTTGACCTATGTATCCTTTATAAAGCTTCAATTTTAATTCAAATAACCTAATAGAGAAATTATTTGATTAAAATAGTCATATACAGATAAACCCACACAAATAAAATAGATCCAAATAACTCAACGTTTTTATCTTGAATTAATTCACCAAATTAATGCAACCAATAAACCACCATGAATTATTAAATCTAGTATATCAAATTTCATTCAATCTAATAGTTAACATAAGTTACCAATATATAGGAAAAACATGTCGTATCGTTACAGGAATTATTATGAGCTAATAAAGGGAACATGATTGACATATATAGATCAAGCTCCTATAGTTATAAAATAACATATCTCATATATATATATATATATTATAATTATCAACTCTAACGCTATTCCATTAAAAGCTTAGAGTTGCACTCTTGAATTATGAAAAATTACAAAGCTCCAATAAGTTAATTGTCCATGACATATCATAATGTATAACATCCCATAGGATATTCATAATCGGCTTAAGAATAAATTCTATTTTACCTTCCTGATTATTTTTATCTTATGTTCTATTATCTCACCATTGGACTACTTACTATTCATAAATAGTAAATATTCGGCTACACCTATGTATCCAATGGATAAGAGAATGCGGATAGACTTAAGCATGGCTATAGGTGAAAAGGTTTTCTCATAATCGATTCCTTCTTTTGCTTGTATTACTTTGCTACTAGTCTAACCTTATAGGTTTTGTCTTTCTCATTTGCCCCTTTCTTTCTCTTGTAGACCCACTTAAATTCTATGAGCTTTACCCCTTCGAGAAGGTCCATAAGCTCCTAAACTTGATTAGTCTTCATGGGCTTCATCTCAGTGTTCATAGCTTCTGTCCAGAGCTTTGAATCAACATCCTCTATAACCTTTGTGTAAGTGCAAGGATCCTTGTAATGTTCAACCGATTCAACCAAATAAGTTTCACCATTGAACATATACGTCTTGGGTTAATGCCTGATCCTCCCACTACGTCGAAGCTCTCTAAGTTATTGTTCGATCAGTTTTTCTACATTGATTGGATTGGTTTCAACTGGAGCCCTCAAAGTGATTGAATCACTCGCTAACTCCTCGAATACCACTTTATTACGAGGCTTAAAGTTGTTCATGTAACTTTCCTCAAAGAAAGTTGCATTTGTTGAAACTACGACTCTATTTTCTTTTGTATTATAAATATAACCCCCTTTAGTTTCTTTTGAATATCTTATAAACATGTGTACTTTTGAACGTGCTTCCAACTTGTTTGCTTCTTTGTACGGGACATGACTGGGACATCCCCATATACGAATATGGTTTAAGGATGTCTTCTTACCTGTCCACAACTTGTGAGGAGTTTTATGAACCGATTTTGAAGGCACATTGTTCAAAAGATAACATGCAGTTTGTAGTGCATATCCCCAAAAGAATAAATGTAACGTTGAATAACTCATCATGGACCTAATTTTGTCCAACAAAGTCCTATTTTTTCTCTTAGTAACGTCATTATGTTGCTAAGTGACTAGTGCAGTCAAATGAGATAAAATTTTATTCTCTAATAAGTGTCCTAAGAACTTATTAAAGAGGTATTCTCCACCTCGATCAAATCGAAGCATCTTCATGGGTTTACCTAATTGCTTTTCCACTTCAACTCAAAACTCCTTAAACTTGCTCAAAGTTTTGCTCTTGTGATGCATTAGGTAGACATAGCCATATCTTGAGTAATCATCAATAAAAGTAACAAAGTACTTATACTCTCCTCGTGCTTTGATGTTTATGGGACCACAAATATCACTATGCATAAGTTCTAGAACCCCTTCGTCTTGATTGCTCTTAGACCCGAATGGTCTTTTGGTCATTTTGCCTTCTAAACAAGACTCATATTTTGGTATAAATTCCACCCCTATATGACTTAAAGGTCCATCATTTACTAACCTTTGAATCCAATTTAGGCTAATGTGATCTAATCATAAGTGTCAAAGATAAGTTTTATTAGAACTAGAATTTTTAAGTCTTTTAGGGTTATCATTAATCTTAGCGTTAAGTAGTAAGTCTGTCTTAGGTTTGATAAAGTATAGGTTGCTTTTCATCCATTCACTACAAATAAAAGATTTGTTTTTACGAATCACAACTTTATTATTAAAAGAAACTGAATAAGAGTCTTTAAATAAACAAGTGATAGAAATTAAATTTGTTTTAAATTTAGGAATATAAAAACAATCCCTTAAAGTTAAAGTCCTATAACTATCGAAGTAAAAATGGACATCTCTCACTACTTTAGCCAACCTTAAGGTTTCATTGCCCATCTGAAGCGTGAAGTGCTCATGTAGTAGACTTCTCGTTTCCTTGAATCCCTACAAAGAAAAATAAATATGATTAGTCGCTCCAAAAGCAATGACCTAAGTGTCATTTGATTCCTCAACTAAGCAAGTTTCAATAACCAAAAGTTTGCACTTACCTTCTCCAGATTGGAAGTCCTTGCAATTCTTCTTGACATGCCCAACCTTCTTATAGAAAAAGCACTTTACCTTCTTCGAGTTCCTCTTTTTTTCTTCTTGTCCTTGCCTTTTACTAGAACAGAAGACTTCCTGCTCTTAGCCTTTTGCTTTTTTTCCATTCCCAAACTTAGGATTGGAACCAGATGCAGCCGCTAAATTCACTTAGCCACCAGTCTAAGCTTCCCTGAGCGGATTCTCAAACTCCTATAACCGCTTCATTAACTTAGTCAAAGTCTCCTCATGTCAATTGCTCAAGTTATATGAAGTTCTAAATGGGATGAACTCCTTAGAGAGGGTCTCAAAGACCAAGTCATCTATGACTCAACATCAATATCAACTCCTTGGTTTGAGCCTCAGCAATGTAACCCATGACCAACATCATATGCTCCTTCACCGGAGGCCCTGGTCTTTGATTGCAGTTGAGGAGCTTTCAACGAGCCCCTTGTTGTTTGTTAAGGCTTGGCATCTAAACATGTCTTCAAGATTATCCAAGATCTGCCTAGTAGTCTCATAATCTTCATGTTGAGCCTGTAGCACATTATTCATGTTAGCCATGATTAACAGCAAACTTGATCATTAGCATCTTTTTAGCAATCATACGCCTAGATTTGTTCGTTACTAGATTCATAATAGGCTCATGAGGACACTGTGTGGTTTGCACAAATTTTAGTTTCTCAAAGAAAATGATGATATTCAATTTCCTTCTAATCATTATAATTCTTGCCAGTTAATGTATTTTTATCGAATGTCGAAGATTAAGCATTTTTAGATATTTTGATCTACAATAAAGAATCATATACCAAACATATGCAAATATGCCACAAACAAATATGTGTGCATTTATAAAAGTAAATATTAAAAGACGGTATTTATGAAAATGCTCATAAATCTGTAAGTATGGCCTATGGGCCAAATAGAAAATGGGTCAGGTTGGGCCTTGTTAAAAGGCAGGATGTCCCAAGTGGGTAGATGGATATGAAGCCCAACTTGGCAGGGTTTATACGAGCCTATGTTGGCAAGCTAAATAGGGGTCAGACAATAGTAAAAAATCATTGTATAAGCTTGGTTTTGTACTACACTAGAGGATTACACAATAGTTTTATTAACTATCATCTAAACTTTTCACGGCGGTCTCAAACCGTCGTGAAATAAGCTAGTGGGTTTGCTTCAATCGGTGTCGTTTTTGGTTCCTTCTCACCCTTCAACTTAGGGTTTTCATCTATTTTTTCACTTACTATAAGAGAAATTGTGGGAAAGGCATAGAGAGCCTGGAATACGAGAAGTTATATCCCATTATGGTTTTGGCGCGCTTTGTTTTGACGAATATTTCATTTTGTTTTGCTCGATGAGCCTTGAGAGTTAACTGTTTGAGGTGCATCTTATTTATTTAAAAGAACTTTTCTAAAGGAAGAATCTTGAAAGATTATTTTAATTTCTTTTTAGGGATCGTTTTAAAAAATAATTTGATTGAAATATAATCCAAAGAATTTCTTTTTTATCATAACATAACATATCTAAAGGGAAAACGTGGATGAGAACCCCGTCTAAAAAAACCGTGGATAAGAAATACATACTACGAAAATTTAAGATTTATACGTGAAAAAGTTTATGGTAGATTTATATTTTGAAAATCAATCTACAAAATTGAATTAAAAACTTAAAGTAGTTATCTAGATTTTAGTCGGTTTGTTAAATTAGCCTTTTACAATCAATCAATTGCCAAAAGAAAATTTAAAAAAAATGCAAAATCTACAAATATGGTTTCGTTTTTGTTCTACGATTTTTTTTCTTTTAATATAGTTCTCCCGATTTATTGAGAAATTGATGTAGTCGAAGCATATAAAAAATTAAAAAAATAGATAAATTCCTAGAATATGCTGAATCAATTAAAACGTCAAAGAATCCATTAATTTTCTATGCATGCCGGAAGATAGATAGACTTGCAATCCTTTGATTTGCACAGAATACCAGAAAACAAAGGTGTGAGCAATTTGTTGATTCCATGAAATACCAAAAAACAAGCCAAGAAGAGATAAAAACTTCTATGAAAAACTCTCAAAACTGAAAATAACAAACCAGACTAGACTGTTATAGAAAACTACAATTCGAAAAATAAAAAGAAGCTAATAAAATCCTAATTTTGGAAGGAAAACTATCCTAATTCAGAATAAACATCTTATCAGGTAATGGGAAACAATTCAAATAATTAAAATGGTTTAAAACTCGAATTTGACATCAATCAAGAAACTTGCCGTCTTTAGCAAGTCAGTCGGCCGGTCAGCCAACGTTGGGCAAGTCCTTCTCTAACCGTGTTGTATCAGAAATATAAGGGAATATCATATTTTTCATACTCATTTTAAGCAAATAACAGATCTGAAATAATCTAAAAAAACATATTTTAGATGTTTATTGTAGGGGAAGTTTTGGAATCTTGTTTTTGCCCCTGGTTTTATATGTCCCACCTCTCCGATGTTGGCGATGTAGATGGAGGTCGTTCTTACTTCTCAGAGATGTTTTTGTTGAAGGTGTTGGATCGTCATTACCCATCATTGGGAGACGCGTGGATGGTCGTTGCTCTGTTGAGCTCCATTGCCGATGCTGTGGAAATCACTCCTAGTTCCCATCAATTGTGAGGGAGACGGAGAGATCGAGCATAGAATAGAGGATCGCATAAGTAGGAGGAGATTGTAGCAGTGGAGGCTCGACAGGATCGATGACGAGAGAGGTGAATTTGATCATGTTAGAGATGACGTTGGCAACTTCAACTTTGGCTATTAGCTAGAAATCAAAGTTACATAATTATCATTTTTTATTTTAAAAAAGCTATTCGGACACGAGAATTGATACAGTTAAAAACTATGTCAATATCAATAAAAGTGCACAAAAAGTTAAGTTTAGATTTTATGCAGCCAGGAATAGTTTTAAGATCCATAATAGCCCAATCTTATTACACGATTAAGTATTGATACCGTTATTGATTTATTCGAAGTTAGTTTTAGGACTGTAATTAAGCAAGATTAGAGAATCTATGGGAAACCAAAATTCCCCTTTTAGCTAGCTAGCTAGCTATTTTAATGAGAGTACCCGATCCCATGATTTAAGGAAGTGTTTTGGTATAGTGTAGGGATAAGTAGACATAAATGGGCTATGAATAGTGTAAAGTGTAAAGCAAGTTCGAATTTGATGGAGCAAACTTGGCCTCCCAAGTTTTTCTTAAGTGTGGTGTCTTCCCTTAAGCTATATTTTGATCCAAATTTTTACTCGTGTAAGCTTACTGAGAAGCTTAAATAAGAAGTTAAGAAATTAAGCCAAGATTAATGCAAAAGTCTATAAATACCTTTTCACTCCAAGAGCCTAGTTTTTGCTCTTCTCCCTCACTTTTGTCAAACCCAAACCGGTTCTCTATCTCTCCCTCTCTCTCAAAATTTCCATTTCTCACGCTCACTAAAATCCATCCAAGATCAAGAGGAGAAAGAGAAGAATTAGAAGGGGCATCCAAGGGTGTTATACAAGGGCAAAACACTAAACTTTTTCTCTTTTATTTTACGCTTGAGTTAGTTTATGTGTATTGTTGATTAGGGCCATGTAATAAGCTCCTAAGAGCATATTTATTTTAGTTTTACAAGGATATGCTATGGATAGTTATGATTTTTGAGGTTAGAGTATAATTAGCCTATATTTCAGCATGGTTATTAGATATCAAAAATTTTTGCACTCTTTAAGTCCAAATTTTAGACGATTTCGTAATTTTCTCAAACACAAAATTTTTAGATCTCGATGCTTTGAGCAAATCTTTGTGATTAAAGATTTTTGTGCTTCTGAATCTATGATAGAGTTTTGGACCATTTTTGAAATTGTTCAAAAATTGTGTAAACAGCGAGTAACCACTGTTTTTAAAGGATACAGGCCTCTTTGACTCTGAATCATGATGTTCATGAAACACAAGAGTTAAGATCTTGATGAGATGAAAAACTTTCATGAATGAAATTTTTTATGATTCAACCTCTAAAATATTGTTACAGGCATATTTAAAAAACAGTATAGTTATTGTTCCAAAAATAGTCCAATTTATATTTTGATGAAGACGACCTCTGAATATTTCAAATCACAATTTTTGCAAAACACAAAAGTTATAGATCTCAACAAGACAAAAAACTTTTGTGAAGACAATTTTGTACTTTGTTGCTTTTAAGACGGACTTTAAAATAGATTGATAAAAACTATCTAAATTTTTTATTAAAAAAACTATTGAATCGATAAAGTTTGCAAAAATTGCCAAAAATGGATATGTTAAAAGACAAAAAAGGAAATTAAAAAAAATTTTTTAGACCTCATCAAAACAAGGAATTTTCGTGAAGAAAAAGTTTTAGAAAATTGTTTCTAACATACAGTTATTTGGTGGCCTTTAAAACTAAGGACAAAGTACATTTTAGTACTCGTTTTAAACAAACGGTTTAATAGCAAAATTACAATAGATGAATGTTAGCATTCAAAAAAAACTATACAAGCCTATAATTTACAGATTTATTAAATTTAGACTCGATTTTAAATATGATTTTTGACACGAAACCTTACATATATGAATTTGAGTTTTCTTACAAACTTCAACAGTTTTCATACGGATCTTAAATGGATTTAATAGAAGTTTAACAAGTAAGCCTGCAACATTAAAAAGCCAAATACGAGCCCAATACTCGTATTGATTAAATTCATATTGATTAAATAGCCATTTCTCATATTAAAGTTTTAACAATCTGGTGTTTAAAAAACTATAGACACTTTTAAACTTGGTGAGCCGTATAGGCTTATGAAGATGAATAGAAACTAGAAGTTGGCCTTTAGGCAACCATGAGCCCAACAAGAATAATAAAGGAACCTTATTAAGAGATGTATCAATCAACTATTAAACTAGTAAATTACTTATCAACTCCACCACGAATAATTTAAGGCAATTAAGGAAAATTAAATTATAAGAATTAGATTAATTAATCCATGTAACAAATATGATAATTGTAGGATCCGTTAATAAAAGAATATGTATTCTAAGAAAGGATTTAATTTCTTTTACGATTATGCTAAATTAAATAGCATAAGACCAACTATGCTTACACTCTCATTGGGTGTTTTTCCATAGAATATATGAGTAGTAGGTAGGATACTTGTCAAGTTAGTAGATCCTACTCTGGAAAATCAAGTAAGCAAAAATCTTGCCTACAGTATGAATTGTTTCCAAATAAAATGCTTTCACATGATTTTAGAAAATTATGAAATACATGATCAATGTTATGGCATACCATGTTATGATTTGTTATGCCATGGCGTACCAAGTTATGCTATGTTATGTATTGTAACTATATGATATGCTAAGTCTAGTTATACTATGTTTATGCCATATTATGTTATGATTATATCATATACAGTATGTAAATTATACTACTTACTACAACAAATATATGTAAGTTTCAAAAAAGAAAAATTATATCGATATTTAATTTTAGAAATATTTTTTAAGTTTTATTTAAAATTTCAAAATGTTTTAAAGGAATCGGTTTTAAGTAATAATTATTATTAGAATTATGTAATTAAGTAAATAGCCACGTAAATATGATCATTACACTATACCAAATTAATTTTGATAAAAATTAAAAGTAACCAAACATATAAATGTCATAAAAAAAAACAAAACATATGCAGATGTGCCTATTGCCAAATAACTAGTATATTTCTTTTAAAAAAACTACCATCTAGTTTAAATAATAGCCTCGTAATTGAAATGTTGGCGAAAACATCATTCTAAAAAATGGTTAAGATTTTCTTTAAACGTGTGAAATCTGAATATATATTATATTATATATTGGTTGAAGAATTATTTGAAAACTCCTTTAAAATGAAAAATACGGTAAAAACAATAGTAACTATTTAATTATATCTAAATGCACAAAAAAATAAATGGAACATGAATGGAGAAATACACATATTATATAATGTGTGTACAATATATTACAGCCGTAAGGTATGAAATTTAGAATAAAATAGAAACAAAATAAGTTTTTGGAGGATAAAGCTAAAACAAAATTTTGGCGATTCTTTTTCCTCCCAATCTTTATGAAATTTGAAAGATAGCAAACTGCATAAGACTTGCTCAACTACAGTTTTCTAATTATTGTCTCCCTCAATTTCTCAAATTCTCCCGTTCTCTAATCTCTTTTATATTCTTACAACCATCTACCTTTCCTTGTCATGGTAAGTTTTTTCTTTCCCTAAATCTGTTTGCTTCGTTTTTCTCTCTTATATGTTTGTTATTACATCTCTGTTATAGGAAAGACGAAAATAATCGGAAGTTAGAGATTGATTTACGAGGTCAGCCAAAGGTCTCCTTTGCATTTTTTTTTTTATTTGCTTTGTTTTCTTTTTCCTCCGTTTTCTAAGTCTATTTACGCAGGGCTCACACCAGTAGAGAATTTAATTGGACTGCTCCAAGTCCTCTTCTTTCGGCTACAGACTGTTGATCTTGCATGTTGATCTTTCTTGATTGCTAGGAAACGTTATTGGTGACATTGCAGTGGACCGATATCGTAAATACATGGACAATCAGTTGTAGGAGATTTGGTTATTCATAAATTGTTTTGCTTATACTTGTTTCATATTTTTCGATTAGCCTTGCGTTTAGTATGCTTGTACCATGGTATACTTTTGGAAGTTTTGTATGCATATGTTCTTTTTCTTTTTTTTTTTTGGTTTTTAGAAGGTTGGGCGGGGGAAAAGTAGGCCTGATAGGCTATATGGCCTTGTTAAAAAAAGGGCTTATAATTTATTAACATGAATATACAAAAGCAGTTTGTTTAATGCTTATATAGGAGCCTGTCTAGGATAGTCCTATGTATGCTTTTAAGCAGTAGAAAAAGTGTCAATGTTGGGGCCATTTTTGAAAAATGTTTGGTACGGTGGTTAGAACTATAAACACTGTAGCATATAAGAGTTTTATATTATAGTAACTTTTTTCTTTTTACTATAGTGTGTGAGAGCTTTATACTATTCTTAACTGAAAAGTTGGTTAGAACAAACTTTGCCAAACAGGTTAAAAACACAAATGTTACAGCAGAGTAAAAACCAAAAGAACAAAAGTTGCTCTTAAGAGCCTTCCTAATTAGGCCGTAGTTATGTAATTATTAGGTAATTTATGCCTTGTTATTGATTTATGTTTTTGAATTGCTGGATCGTAATTCATGCCAGAATTTAACCAAAAAGCAGCGATATCATTCTGCTATTGATGCAAGTTTTGTTGAAGCGAAACAGTTTCTTTCTTGTGAAAAAGATGAAAGTTCATTAATACTGAATGATTCTTAAAGGTTTTAGTTCTTGCACAGGCATTTTGCAGTAATGTTGTATCACCTGTTAATGCGAATTAGATGGTGATAAATGACACAAAAAAGTATGCAGGCTTGCCTTTTAAGTCACATTTATGTTCTTGATTTTGCATATTTTAAACCTGCTTTAACTGTTTAGATTTCTTGTCGTCCTATTCTTTTAACTGTCTATTTTTTTAATTAAGAGTTTAACTGTCTAATTCAATACAAATGTACAGGAAGAAAATTGAACTTGAAGTTTGGATTTGATGCTTTAGGCTTTTCCATATCATGGTCTCACATCTTTCTTGAAACATGCTTTCTTGTCAACTTTGATATATTTCTTAATGATGTTTTTGTTCTTATATCTTGACTGCTATTGGCAGGTCCAGGAAATGTTCATCTTGCAGTATAAGAACTTTAACTAAATATCCAGAAAGAGGCATCCGTCGGTCGAAAATTGCAGAAATTGAAGTCTTAGTCTACGAATGCCATGGTTGTTGACTTCACATAATGGTGTTTATGTGACACCCATTATTTTCTTAACAAGTAATATAGTAATTAAATTAATTATTAGTATGCTAACTAAAATTTATTTCATCTAAAATCTATTTAATCCTATTTATTTATACCTATTTCAAAATTTTCTAAAATTTTTTTACATCTATTTAGTAAATTTACTGAAACATTCTTGAAACATCAAATTAATTACTAAAATGCCATTTGGCATTATATGAACTAAAAGTCTCCGAAGGAGACATAATGCACTTAATGCTTCACCTACTTGTCTCCCACTTCCCATTATTTTCCTTCAATCGGGTCCTCTAACAAAGAAAACCATACATTCATTTTCTTTTCTCCGTGCAACACTTATCTTTCTCTTTCTCCTTGAAATGTCTTCCTCTCATTCTCTTCTTCTTCTTCCTTTTTCTGCTCTCTAAACTTGAGAAACCCGGCTCCATGTCGTTCAAAAGTTCCCATGCTAAAGTTGAACTTAAGCTTTAATCTCTTGAATTGATGACTTAAAGTTTTCAATGAGATTTTAAGGTAAGATTTTAGAAAATTAATCTAGTCTTATCTACCATCTTTACTTTGAAATTGCTCATTTATTTTGCTGCATAATTTAGATTTTATGGTTTTGAATGAGAAAGTTTGACATAGGCATGTTTTCACCCTTATTTGTAAAAAATGCTAGAGATATGGTTTGATGATGATTTTGGTATAAAACTCATGAAAATATGTTTATTGTAATTATATAATGCAAGCTGCATATTTTGGAATGGTTTTAAGATTTTGAACAAGGATAATATGTTTTGGGTTAAAGAAAAATTTGACATTCCATAAACTTTGTAATACCTCTGTGGGCAGTGGCCATTTCTTGAAATTTTGGGATTAAATTAAAATGAATTTTATAAATTGGTTTGTATATTTAAAAAGTAGACATCCTAAGCTTTCTAACGAGCTGTCATAAACCTAAATCGGAGTTGTATTTTATTTTCTATAAATTTTTTTAATTTTTGGATTGGAAACTAGTAAACCTGCCAGTTTGTCATGGTATACCAGCCGCTAACCTGAACCAAGAACCCATCTTTGCTCACCACCTAATTCCTTAATGTCTTACAACCTTTCCAATATTATCCTAAGTGATTGATGAATCTTATTAGGGACTAAAACATATAGATTACTTGTTTAATTTTATATTGTGTTAAGACAAAAATTGTTTACTGTGGTATTAAAAAAAAAAAAAGATTTGCATAAAGGCTTTAATGACACACTAATAAGATGGATTTACACATGATTTATTTATGAATGTGGTTGTATGTTGTGCTTTAGTTTTAATTGTCCTTATGCACGCCTTAGGATCAAAGGAGTGTGGAGCTAACGTTAATTGATTCCGGGATTTAAAGATTGTTGATAAGCTTGGAAGGTAGGGATTCTATTACTCATTTTTTGTGAGGTTTTTATGAAATTAAAATTGATTGTTTTACTGCAAGATATATATTTATATATATATATATATATCTATATTTATGTTGAACTGCTATGATATGAGTATTACATATGAAACTATGACATAGACTTGTCTTGTATTGTACAGTGATGAACATAATAATTGACACATGTTATAAATTGAGTAGCATGGTTAGAAAAACTGACTCTATTAATAATGATTAAATATAGAGAAATGGTGAGACGTGAAGAGGGCGGCGGTTACGTCCTTGGGCATGAATACCCTAAAAGGTAAAATAGGGGGAAGGTGATGACGCTTCATTGGGTTGAAAGTCTTAGAACACACTGTACAGGAATCGACTTGGTGAGGACTCGGGGCTTGATGTCCCCTCACCAGAACACCCTTGAAATGTTTAGAGGGTGATCAAGCACGCCTATTTGGGTTTCGATGAGTTGAGTGATACTCTATTAAACGTGGGTACCTAGGAATAATGATGAACTATAACATTTGTATATATGTATATGTATGAAACTCGGTAATGATTAACTATGGTATCCACAGAATATGATTATAATAAATCTCATAATATGGATAATGATGAGTATTAAATAACCATGCAGGTTTTAATGTGGTAATGATAAAAACCTAAAGGTGAGTAATGGTTTTCTCTACTGAGCATATTGTCGCTCATTCCCTTATATTTTTATCTTTTCAGGACTCACTAAGTGTGAGGTGGCTATAAGAAAAATAGTTGAGGAAGCTATGTAGCTATATTACATTGGGACTGCTTCAATTGTTGAGAATGTTCTTCATGATAATGTAAGCATCAATTGTTACATTCTGTGACTGTATTAAAATGCGTTGAGGGTTAAAATGATGATGACGAGAGTTTATATTATTAAATTTAAGGTGCTACATTAAACTATGGTTTAATTGTCGTTTATATTTTTATTTTTGATTTTAGAGTTTTCATTTAAGCCCCGGGCAATTTTATTTTTAAGGTTTTACTTTTTTTTTTTTAATTCATTAAAAACTGTTAACCCCATATAGGGGCGTTACAGTTTAATATTTTGCACTATGTTAGTAATAGTTGCTGCCAAGATATATACTTGTTATGTACTGTGGTTATTGTGTCTTATTGTTGTAACAACTTAAAAATAAAATATGTATTAAAATTGTGTATCAATGGTGGTTAATATTTGCATTGATTTATTTTGATATACTCAAGTTCAAATCTGATAGTTATTTATTTATTTGAAGTTATTCTATTTAATTGTAAATTGTTACACAATATTAGAACATTTGGTTGCAAATGGTTTCCAATATGTCTAGAATGCTGAAGTTATGCTGCCAAAATATTGGTTGTAAGAAAATAAATAAATAAATAAACTTTGAGCGACCAAAATTTGGTTGCAATAGGTCTATTATTTTGAGTATTGTTGGGCTAGCATGACTTCAATAGCAACAAAATTAAAGTCTTTTTGTGACCAAAAAATTAGTAGCAAAAGAGGAAAATATTTGGGAAAAAAAAGTTTTGGTTACAAAAGAACTTTTTGCGATCAACTATGTGGTAACAGAAAGAATTCAATTTGGTTGCAAAATGGTCGTTTGGTTGCTTTCGACACATATTTTATATTTTTTGTGCCCAAATTATCAATATTTGGCAACTAAAATATCGGTCGTAAAAAGTCAATTTTGTTGCAACCAAACTTCATTGGCAAAAAAACTTTCAACAACGAAGCTTTAGAGACCATCTTGTGACTAAAAAATAACCACAAACAAAACACGAGCTGGTAGCCAATTAAATATATTTTTTGTGCTGAAGGTTTTGTTAGAAAAAAAAAATTACAAAATGTGTACACATTAGGAAAAGGAAAAGAAAGCAAAATATCCATATTCTAAAAGGAGTTAATTCTGAAAACATGTATAATTTTACGTCGCACACATATATAATTTTTAGTATATATGAATTATTCTTCACCAAATCGTTCACCAAAAATTAGTAGAATATAACCCGAGCAAGAAGACCAGAAAATTAGTCAGGTCTTCCTTCACTGAATTATATAATCCGAAGAAGGAATTGAAAAATTATTACACGTTTTCCGGTATGAACAACAAGGCTATAAATGATCTTACCCAAAAAAATAAAAATAAAAACTAAAAAGCAGACCAGAAATTAAGTATATTTTGGCCCTTGACAAATTAAATTGTCCTTACAAGAAGACTAAAGAAAGTCTTCGGTCAATAAAAATCCTGAAAAGAAAAGTCTTTAATAAATAATGGTAATCCAAACCAGTGCAGCTTCAACTTGTCAATATTTAATAGTTGGGGTCTAAATTTTATAATTTTGACAAACGGAACTCCAAATTTGAAAATCGCTTATAATTGTGGGCAATAGCTAAAACATGCTAAACACCAATTGAGATGACTCAATACATTGAAAACAACTCACACATAATTGAGCTAGCTCTAATTGGCTGATGAATCGAATACCCACTAACTTTTACATAAGTGCACCAAAAGTTTTTGTTGCATGACATGTTGGACCCTAGACTATTTAATTTTAATATTTGGGATCCCAATTTTCATTTATCAATTAATTGGCATTTTTTTTGGTAAGAAGTTGGCATCTATTTTTTATTGGACTGATTATGAAGGATTGTCAAAATTTAGGTCCTAAAGCAAACATTAAAAGATTGAAGTTCAGTTTCCGGCAAAAAGTTTAGAGCATAATGGGACTGGTGAAAATTACCCGACAAAAACAAAAGTCTTCCAATTTTTTAATGTTATTCACCTAGGTTTTCTCTAGGATCAAAAAATTTTCCCCCCTGAATTTAGCCATCTATTTTAAGATGTGCCCGGTTTTAAAATTTCTATTTTCATCTTTCAAACTTATAAAAAAAAGAGTAAAATTTCCTTTCTTTTGTCTAATTTCATTGGAAATTTCAACAGATGAAACTCTGGTTCTTGACCCTCATGCCCGAATTTCAAAATATAGCATTCTTGCACCTTCTTTCCTACTAAATTCAAACTTGTCAAATTCCCCCTCCATCTATTTATGTCAAAATAATTTGTTCTTTTCTATGGTTTCTCAATTGCAGCAAATGGGAACCTTCTGAGGGTATGTATTGAGGAAGAAATACTCAAACCATTTACATTTCCATATTTATTTTCCAAAGCTCGATGGAGGAAAAAAGTTTTCAACAATTCTACAAACCGCAGCAGAAAGAGGGATCAAGAGGCATGCTGGGAGAGATTCCTAAAAATTATCGTTTGAAACAACAGCATATGACGTACAAATTATGAAATCAGAATGACACTTTTTAAATATTTTTGTTGCATATCCCATAATTTTTAATGGCTTGCCATGCCGGCAAATCTATTAGCTAGGATTATAGATGGACTTGGATTAATGGAGCGTCTTAAGCGGTCTTCGAAATTTACTTGATAAGGGTGAATTGATTATTTATCAACAAAATCTATTTACATCAAAATCGTTTAAACTTGTTATTTACCTTAAAAAATGTTTCAAAAAAATGATTACTCCATTAAAAAAAAAAAAAACTCTTAGGCCCATTTGAGAGTAAACGAGGTGGTATACTATTTTTTACTACCACCATTGCGTTTTATTATTATTATTATTGTTTTGCTCCATTTGATCCATATCAATTTTCTTGCCTAAAAAGGTCAAAACATTCTTAGATGACACATTGCTTGATGCTAACCTAAAATACTTAAGTTCTTAATATTGTCTTTATATTCATTGAAAGTAGTATATTTTATACTTACTCATAAAAGTGATAAAGTTGAAAAACAATTCTACAAAACTGGTATTTCTCAAACTGACTCTATTTCGACTTGTTTTTAGCCCATTAAACCAGCCAGTTTTTAGCCCGCCTATAGAGTCGCACACCGGCTAGGCTGACCCTTCCTATCCATCTATCCGGCTAGACGGCCTGTATTTTCAACTCTAATCATGGACATATAAAATTTCGAACACTCAATTGGTACTCAAATAGAACATGAACGCTAATAATTCATTGAACAATATACTAAAACAGACATGGCAATACATAAACGTGCACAACTTTCATTACAAATAAAACCCTTACAAAACAAGACCATTTATAAAGCTAAAAATGAGTACTCAAGACTGAAATCGACCAACTTTTCAACAAATAATAAAATTTCTTATCTCTCGATCTGCCAACCCCTTGTCGTTTATCCTTTATTTGTAACGTAACGCAAATATAGTAGCATCACATGCATTCAGACTTATAATATATCGCTTGTTTCAAAGGTGGACTCTTCATTAATATTTAGCACGTGCTGATCATGTGGATTATATATAGGGTATTTAATATAAGATTTATCACCCCCACATCTTGCCGTTCTATTGAATTCCTGGACGGCTTGAGGTGGACATTCCATGAAATTTGCTCCTTTAGGTTCGACGCAGAAGTAAACCTCGTAAAATTCGGGGGTTGGGTCCGAACCATTCGTGGTGCACTTGATTAGTGGGGTGAACTTAACCTTGTCCTTTAAAGTCTTTTGGATTAACCGAAGGGAGTGATTTTTATCATCTGGGTTTATCCCTGTATTAAGTTTAAGGCTTATAAGTTATATAATTATATCAATTATATGGTAAATATATACTCTAGGGAAGAATATTAGGGATAAAAGAAATATATATATATATATATATATATTTATGGACTTGTGAACAACGAATATATTTTCAAGGGTTATGTTTTCAATAAAAGTAACATCAATTGATAATGTTAGATAATAAGAATTTAATCTCATTAATTGTAATAAATTTTTTGGTCTTTACCTAATCTATTATAACCATATGATTCACACCACACACTAAACAATAAGAGCATCTATTAAAAACATACTTATTGAAACCACACGCATATATATGTGGTTTTAATGGTTATGTTTTGAATAGGTACTGTTATTGTTAACTATTTGATATAAATTTAACAGTTATAACGAAATGGATAGTTGATCAAAAAAATTATAATAATTAATAGGTTCAATTTTTATCACACCACATCATTAATTTATAGTTAAAATATATCTTTATTAGAAATGTAACTCTCAAAACTATAACTACTAAAACCAAGTCAATATATATATATATATATATATATATATATATATATATATATAACTTATGTGTTTTTAGAGAGAGGTTATCGTTGGCACCTACCATTATCTTTAAGTGTCTGAAAGACTCGTGTTTTGTCTTTCAGCAGAAGATTTGCATTGAAGTACTTATATTGGTCAAGGACGGATACTGAGCAATTCCCATGTTTTTCCCATTCATATTTCCAAAATTGCTCATCTGTCGAATTTGGTAGTAGTGTCGGCCATTCTTTATCCAATTTTTTTCTGATGTTTGCTACCTACGCCGGGAAAGATGAGTTCATGATTAATCATGTGTTTAAGATAATCAATGTAAAAAAGAAATAATAGAAATTAGGATTTAATACGGGAAACATGGGGAGAATAAAAATTAACTTGGAATGGAGAATCAAGAGAAAGATGAGTATAAATTTTCCATGTTTTTGGTAAAGGGGAAAAATGCATGGTTTGAACCTCTTGGGTTTGAGAGGTAAAATTTTGAATTGAGCAACTGTAACGCCCCTATATGGGGGTTAACAGTTTTTAATGAGATAAAATAAAAATAAATAATAAAAGTAAAACCTTAAAAATAAAATTTGCCCGGGACTTAAATGAAAACTCTCAACTCAAAAATAAAAATATAAACGATAAATAAACCACAGTTTTAATGTAGCACCTTAAATTTAATAATATAAACTGTTGTCATCATCATTTTAACCCTCAACACATTGTAATACAGTCACAGAAAGTAACAATTGATGCTTACATTATCATGAAGAACATTCTCAACGATTGAAGCAGTCCCAATGTAATATAGTTACATCACTTCCTCAACTATATTTCTCGTAGCCACCTCACACTTAGTGAGTCCTGAAAAGATATAAACATAAGGGAATGAGCAACACTATGCTCAGTAGAGAAAGCCATTACTCACCTCTATCATTACCACATTAAAACCTGCATGGTTAGTAGGTTACATCATATTCCAGATTATGAGGTTTATTATGATCACATCTTATGGATACCGTAGTTAATCATTACCAAGTGTCATAATTACACAATTATACAAATATTACCAATCATCATTGTTCCTAGGTATCCATGTTAAATTGAGTATCACTCAACTCATCGAAACCCAAATGGGCGCACTTGATCACCCTATAAACATTCCAAGGGTGTTCCGGTGAGGGGACATCAAGCCCCGAGTCCTCACCAAATCGATTCCTGTACAGTGTGTTCTGGGACTTTCAACCCAAGGAAGCGTCATCGCCTTCCCCCTACTTTACCTTTTAGGGTATTCATGCCCAAGGACGTAACCGTCGCCCTTTTCATGTCTCACAATTTCTCTATATTAAATCATTATTAATAGAGTTAATTTTCCTAACCATGCTTCTCAATTTATAACATGTGTCAATTCATTATGTTCCTCGCCGTACAATACAGGACGAGTCCATGTCATAGTTTCATACGTGATACACATATAATATCAGTTCAACATAGATATATATATATTGCAGCAAAACAATCAATTTTAATTCTATAAAAACCTCACAAAAGATGAGTAATAGAATCCCTACCTTTCAAGCTTATCAACAGTCTCTTAATCCTGGAATCAATTAACGTTAGCTCCATACTCCCTTGATCCTGAACTCCAAGCAAAACAGATCCAGTTGTATCTCGCTGTATCTACGAAGCATCCTCTGTAGTGCTCCTCGAGCGACTATGAATGGCTAGGAATGCTTCCTGGAGATCATACATTCTTGAAAACGTCATTCTGGACTCCGATACTGCTGTTTGAATCGCCTCGATTCGCGTGCAGTCGGTATCGGATGATTTTCATCGGAGTGGAATTTGCTCAAACGGAGGTCACCATTGCATCCAGAGCATCGAAACGAGTCAGGAGGCGGTCTCGGATCTTCGATCGGAGGTCCGGATCACAAAATCCCATTTTGGCCTTTGACCGGCCGTTGACCGGCGTTGACCACCGTTGACCGGCGTTGACCGACTTTGACCGTCGTTGACCGGCGTCAATCGGGGTCCGTTGGCAGCTGGGCTCGGGCCTACCCCCCCTAAATCGACCCTTCTGAGTCCAATGGCGGGGTCAATTTCACCCAATTCTGCCTCTAACATAGCGGGTCGTGAAGTACAACGTCGGTAGAAATGGATGAGCTCCGATCTTGATTCTCCGACGATGGAAACCTGAAATTGGCTGAGGGCTTTTGCTACCCATCCTCCTATGAGCATTTCCCCTCATCCAATTTGAAGAAACGTGGCTGGGAAGAGCCAAAACGGAGACTCCCGCGGCGGTTGACGGCGGCGTTGGCCGTTCTCCGGCGAAACCGGCTCCTTCCGTGCAATTGATCGAGGGGTTTTACTCCCCTTGATCCTCTGAACTCATTGGGAGGGGTGGTGTCAGTCACCTCCTCCGGCAAGGCGGAGTTCCACCATGGGGGCGGCGGTGCACGGCGGCAATAGACGGGCGGAGCAATCCGGCGGTTGTTGAGCTTCCACCAAGGGTGGGTTTTGTTCCTCTCATCACGGTGGTCGTGTAGGAACAAGAATCACGTCGATCGGACGTCGGACGGCGAAGATATCTCGTCGGAAAGAAATGGGTTTTGCCGCCACTTTGGGCGGCGCGTGTGGTCTCCTCCGGCGGCGTTTTGGGCGGCGCGGCACCTCGTTGGACTCAGCTCGTCGAGAGCTTTCCATTGGTGCGGGAGGTGTCGAAAACGGATGCCGAAATCTCAGACGATCTTTGAGGAGAGAGAGAGAGAATTTTTAGAGAGAGAAAGTAGAGAGAGAGAGAGTTTCGAATTATGAGAGATTTTCTGATTTTTTTTATATATATACTAGGTAATTAATCTAATTACCTTAATACCCTTAGGAGAATAACGGGTGTCACAGCTCTACCCCCCTTAAAGAAATTTCGTCCTCGAAATTCCAATTTTAGTAATACTAGTAAAAATTATGATTCCACTATGATTCCAATTCTGAGTCTAAACCGTTAATGTTCTTTGTCCTCCAAATTTAAGTTATCGTAACTCCACTTATTTACTTGCATAATAAATCTTACTCCTAAATCCCTCAAGAGAGTATTTCTGACAAGTTTCAACTTATAACACCGTATAATAGTCTAAGAATCTGATCAGGCATACATATTGACCATACCATGATTCCAGTCCTTCATTGTCCATGGACTGTGATTTACAATCACATTTAAGGAGATTGCCAGAGAAATTTTATATACTTCATCTTTAGGTTCCTTTCCCTTTTTAAGTAAGGAAAAGTCAAATATATTTGATTTCATACCTCAACTAATAAACTAAAACATAATCATAAAACATATATCACAAACACTTATATTCAAAACCATACATTAAACTTATTCATAGAGATATTAAACGGAATCTCAGAGTTGCAAACATACCCGACATATTTTTCATTAAACAGCTATCCTCATGACACAAACATTCAATCCAAATAATATACTCATATTTCATATGGAATATCCCCATAACTGACTCTGGTACTTCCACATAATATTAACAGAATATTACACATTACAAACATAATACGGATACGTTTCGAGAGTACAAGGCACTCCGTATACCAGCTATCCATATCATGCATGCTTAGAGGATACAAAAACATCGATAAACAAAAGATCGGACCTTAAGAAGGATGCGTTTCGAGAGCATCAAGTACTCCGTATCCAGCCATCCCGGCATTAGGCTCAATGAATCTAAAAGATTGAACAACGACGTACCACAAGAAACGCAGAATACAAGGCAAACGGTTATTCGTAACACACGAAATACGGACACACATGCCTACATGCCAAAGATAAAACAAAAAGATTACAGATGGAGATTCAAATCAATTGGCCGCTCCCGGCTTTCCCTTTCCCATTCAAGCTTGGATGTTGCAGTGTCAGATTCTGGATGTATTATTTGCATTTTATCTATCAATTCCTCAGCTGTTGAAGCAGTGACAAAGATTTGTCTCTCCGATTCTGTAGTGATGTTTTCTTCCACAGCGTAATCTAGAAATTTCAAAAGACCGTCATAAAAACCATTTACATTCAGCAGTCCCAAAGGTTTGGAATAAAAGCCCAACAATTGCCCACAAGCAACTATAAATATTTCCTCAAGAGTACCTAGACCACCAGGTAATGCTATAAAAGCATCAGAATTATAGATTATGTCTTTAAAATTTTTAGGGATACTCCTGACTCCTTCTCCCTTACCTATGGCTTCCTTACAAAGGTTTCCTTCAACTGGAATATGAGGCCAAATTCTTACATCAGTAGCGTCGCTAGACCTAGCTGCTAGTGCCATATTTACCATCATTTTTATACTACCACCCCCATAGATTATGTTAATCTTTTTGCGTGCTAGGACTTGCCCTAAGTGATTTGCAGCTTCTAAATAAGCTTTATCTTTTCCAAAGCTGGAACCACAAAAGACACAGACATTCTTTATTTTCTTCGTGGACTGGGAGGTAGACATATTTGGTTTATAGAAGTGGTTGCTTAATGTCTGCTCCACTTAGACTTCGGGTTCTACATGAGATTTTAAAGATGAGAAATATACAAAAAGGGCTAAAGAGATAGACGAGTAGGAAATGAAAAGGTAATCCAAAGATTTAAACAAAATCTTGTGCGGATAAGAAAGTAAGATAAGGTGATTGATAGTTTACAGAAAATCTGATTCGCTTTTTGAAAAAGATTAGACTCTAATTGTATAACTTTTGACAATTGAGAACAATTCGACAGAAGACCCTCATGACATAACTGTAGACTTTTTGACAAATATACACCAAGTCTAGAAATTTAATATAAACGACAAATATTGTAGAACTTTTGAAATTTGAGACACAATCTTGAAATATCTGGATAAGCTTTTCAAAATTCAAACATATTATTGTACCGTATGTGACGTGTCTGATAAGATAATATATTTTATTATATATATATTTAAGAAAATCATAAATTAAATAAGATATTAACACTTACTGTATCAATCTAATAATCACAATTATTTCAAACACAAAAGCAAATATTCTGAGTAAAAGAAAAACACAAACTGTTGAACATCAGCTAAAACTGCTTCAAATAAGTAAAGACTAAATAACCTTTATAGAGCGATGACTTATTTCCCATCCAGTTTTCTTATGGCTTGGCAAACAGGATCTAGAAATACCATATTCCTGAGGCGTTGTCTTTCTGTATAAAATTTAGGCCAGAGTTTAAAAATAGCTCCTTGAACATATCCACTAGGGTGACCGTGGAGAGGAGGATGGATGCTATCCAAGTTCTCCTTTGAAAGTCCTTCCCTACAAAACCTTATTTTATCCTCTCTATTCGTTGACATATAACCAGGTGAAGTACATTTACCGTTACAATTTTGTCTTCCACATTTGTTACAAGCGACCACGATGGCACGGGCTCTTCTTTTCATTGCACTACGACTGGTACCTGTTCCTGGTAAACCGACATCTTGACTAAAGTCACTCGGACGGATTTTCCCCTCTATCAACATTCTCACATCACAAGGGATGCCAAAACGCATAAGAATCCACAACCGAGTAATTCTAGCCTTGTATTTCTTTCTAAGAATCTTTTGGGAGAGTGATGGGAAATACTTTCTCAGGTGTTGGTACTTTGGGTCCATGATGAGATGAAAGAAGAGTAAATAGAAAGGAAAAGTTAAGATAGTAAATTGCAGAATCCTAGAATTCCTTCTTCTTTTAGAGGAAAAGAAGAATTTCTAATGAAAAAGAAGAGGATTTGCGATATAGAGAGAAAATAACAAATTAAGAGAGAAAAAGTGAACTCGGAGAAATAAGCTCCTATGCACAGTAAACGTATATGTAAACAATGATTAAACCACTGTATATGACACGTATAGAAACCACGTGGGAGAGACAGTGTGAATCAAACTGATTTAAGATTTGAACTAGGCCCAAATGTTCTTAGTTGAAAATGGTCAGGTTGTTTCGGGCCTTAACACATTTAGAACGAGTTAAATAACAAACATAAAATTGAAAACCAATTTGTATAAATCTTAAACCCAATTTAAAGCCCACTATAGATAAAGTTAACTATAAACAACAAATCTAATTTAACGACAACAAGGATCTTCCTGAATGATATTTAAAATCATTTCATAACAACATAATCTTCCAGCAACTCGAATAATTTTGTTTTAATCAAAACCTTATTGAACAATGCATACACCCATATGTTATTCCTAATACTCAACATCTATCAATGGATTCATCATCATTGCTACCAAGGGTTTAGAATGCGACTAACCTTGAAATCAATACGATTTACGTCTTCCAACGTAGACCATATCAATGAACAAAGACACTTGATGTTACTACTTAAGAACATCTATAATCCCCACAATTCTACTCATACAATATATAATTTCCTTCTATGTAATTATTGTACTCATATAACCATTAGTATTTTCATTCTATGGCATTTCCATGTTACATCCTTCTAGACTGTATAAATCAATGTGAAGGTTCATTTTGATGATGACAATAAAAATTCAGCTTCAAAACCATCTCAAAAATATATTTTTTTTAAAGTGGTGCTACACTCCCTAGGTTAACCGAACCTAGGCTCTGATACCAAAAATTCTGTAACGCCCCTATATGGGGGTTAACAGTTTTTAATGAGATAAAATAAAAATAAATAATAAAAGTAAAACCTTAAAAATAAAATTTGCCCGGGACTTAAATGAAAACTCTCAACTCAAAAATAAAAATATAAACGATAAATAAACCACAGTTTTAATGTAGCACCTTAAATTTAATA
Organism: Artocarpus heterophyllus; assembly: GCA_025403435.1. Lineage (NCBI taxonomy): Eukaryota > Viridiplantae > Streptophyta > Magnoliopsida > Rosales > Moraceae > Artocarpus > Artocarpus heterophyllus. The sequence continues at coordinate 5,790,525 of CM046340.1, forward strand.
ATATAAACTGTTGTCATCATCATTTTAACCCTCAACACATTGTAATACAGTCACAGAAAGTAACAATTGATGCTTACATTATCATGAAGAACATTCTCAACGATTGAAGCAGTCCCAATGTAATATAGTTACATCACTTCCTCAACTATATTTCTCGTAGCCACCTCACACTTAGTGAGTCCTGAAAAGATATAAACATAAGGGAATGAGCAACACTATGCTCAGTAGAGAAAGCCATTACTCACCTCTATCATTACCACATTAAAACCTGCATGGTTAGTAGGTTACATCATATTCCAGATTATGAGGTTTATTATGATCACATCTTATGGATACCGTAGTTAATCATTACCAAGTGTCATAATTACACAATTATACAAATATTACCAATCATCATTGTTCCTAGGTATCCATGTTAAATTGAGTATCACTCAACTCATCGAAACCCAAATGGGCGCACTTGATCACCCTATAAACATTCCAAGGGTGTTCCGGTGAGGGGACATCAAGCCCCGAGTCCTCACCAAATCGATTCCTGTACAGTGTGTTCTGGGACTTTCAACCCAAGGAAGCGTCATCGCCTTCCCCCTACTTTACCTTTTAGGGTATTCATGCCCAAGGACGTAACCGTCGCCCTTTTCATGTCTCACAATTTCTCTATATTAAATCATTATTAATAGAGTTAATTTTCCTAACCATGCTTCTCAATTTATAACATGTGTCAATTCATTATGTTCCTCGCCGTACAATACAGGACGAGTCCATGTCATAGTTTCATACGTGATACACATATAATATCAGTTCAACATAGATATATATATATTGCAGCAAAACAATCAATTTTAATTCTATAAAAACCTCACAAAAGATGAGTAATAGAATCCCTACCTTTCAAGCTTATCAACAGTCTCTTAATCCTGGAATCAATTAACGTTAGCTCCATACTCCCTTGATCCTGAACTCCAAGCAAAACAGATCCAGTTGTATCTCGCTGTATCTACGAAGCATCCTCTGTAGTGCTCCTCGAGCGACTATGAATGGCTAGGAATGCTTCCTGGAGATCATACATTCTTGAAAACGTCATTCTGGACTCCGATACTGCTGTTTGAATCGCCTCGATTCGCGTGCAGTCGGTATCGGATGATTTTCATCGGAGTGGAATTTGCTCAAACGGAGGTCACCATTGCATCCAGAGCATCGAAACGAGTCAGGAGGCGGTCTCGGATCTTCGATCGGAGGTCCGGATCACAAAATCCCATTTTGGCCTTTGACCGGCCGTTGACCGGCGTTGACCACCGTTGACCGGCGTTGACCGACTTTGACCGTCGTTGACCGGCGTCAATCGGGGGTCCGTTGGCAGCTGGGCTCGGGCCTACCCCCCCTAAATCGACCCTTCTGAGTCCAATGGCGGGGTCAATTTCACCCAATTCTGCCTCTAACATAGCGGGTCGTGAAGTACAACGTCGGTAGAAATGGATGAGCTCCGATCTTGATTCTCCGACGATGGAAACCTGAAATTGGCTGAGGGCTTTTGCTACCCATCCTCCTATGAGCATTTCCCCTCATCCAATTTGAAGAAACGTGGCTGGGAAGAGCCAAAACGGAGACTCCCGCGGCGGTTGACGGCGGCGTTGGCCGTTCTCCGGCGAAACCGGCTCCTTCCGTGCAATTGATCGAGGGGTTTTACTCCCCTTGATCCTCTGAACTCATTGGGAGGGGTGGTGTCAGTCACCTCCTCCGGCAAGGCGGAGTTCCACCATGGGGGCGGCGGTGCACGGCGGCAATAGACGGGCGGAGCAATCCGGCGGTTGTTGAGCTTCCACCAAGGGTGGGTTTTGTTCCTCTCATCACGGTGGTCGTGTAGGAACAAGAATCACGTCGATCGGACGTCGGACGGCGAAGATATCTCGTCGGAAAGAAATGGGTTTTGCCGCCACTTTGGGCGGCGCGTGTGGTCTCCTCCGGCGGCGTTTTGGGCGGCGCGGCACCTCGTTGGACTCAGCTCGTCGAGAGCTTTCCATTGGTGCGGGAGGTGTCGAAAACGGATGCCGAAATCTCAGACGATCTTTGAGGAGAGAGAGAGAGAATTTTTAGAGAGAGAAAGTAGAGAGAGAGAGAGTTTCGAATTATGAGAGATTTTCTGATTTTTTTTATATATATACTAGGTAATTAATCTAATTACCTTAATACCCTTAGGAGAATAACGGGTGTCACAGCAACTATTTGGTTGGACAATTCTAAAACCAAACTTAAACACAAAATGGCCCAAATTCAAAATTAGCCCCCTTGATCTCAAAATATCTGAACTCAACAAATTCACATTTCAATTAAAATCAATTATATATTCAAAAGTAAATTTGGATTCCAGTTTAAACCATATGTTTCAAATTTTTTATCCTAAATCTAAAAATTTAAACCATCATGATTCAAACCCTTGAAACAAATAGACCTATGGTTTGAAATTTAAATCCGAATTGATATTTGAATATGCATTGAACTGTGAGATGAGTTTTAAGAATTGAACCTAAGTACTGCACAAGTGGCCATATCAACATCTTAAAATCAGTCAATATTTTTTGTTGCCAAACATCTTCTCATTCTAAACCTTGTGTTTGAAACCTGTGAATGTCTTAAACAAACGCATAGGCATTTAAATATTTGACCAAATTATAGATTCCAAAATTTTCTACGATGGTTCACATGGTTGCGATGGTTGTGTATAGGCAACTACGTTTTTTATATTCATCAAGTATTTTGTACTGAAAATACATTTGTACTCTTTTTTTTCCCTCTGATCTGCATGAATTGGACTGGGCAGTAAGTAATTTACGAATTAATTTGATAATTTATTCCTCAACAACGACATTCACGGGCTGCGAGTAGTGTATGCAACTAGGCATATTTCAAATCGTTTTGATTGTACTAAAAATATGTAACAATAATATTGTACTTTTCCTTCCTTTTCCAAGATTTAAACCAATTTTTCTTGGTAAGGTTTGAAGTGAGGCTGTTATGCTTGAATGAATGCAGTTTTAAATATCCAATTCCTCATCTTTTCTTATTTGGTTATTTACATTTTATCAATTTGTAAATAATTTTGTTATTTTTCCCAATTCAATTTCTTACTTTTATCAGTAAATATTATAATAACGACGACAAAAAATTAATCATTCCATCTACCAGCCCGCCCCCATCCTCTTAACACTCTCTCCTACGGCTTGTTTTCCTCTCTGCCCCGCTGCGTTTACAAATTTATTCTGTATGTATTTTCAACTTCCTCCTCTTTTTACAAATCCCTCCGCCAACTAAAATATTTTCCTCAATCTCTTCATCTCATTCCTGTCTACCAATTAATAAGGGGTTTTATTCAACATTATAGGTCCAATTTTTAGTATCCTAAATGATATGTTAATTAGATATTATTTCAAACTTTTTAAATAACGTGTCATAATATGATTAGTTAAACACCAAAATCAAACAAACATTTGAATCATTTACTCATATTTTTATTTGATAGGAGATGTAAAACTTAATTAAAAATAGTCGCCTAACTATACGAAGCAATTAGTGGGTTTTTAGTAGCACATGCCTTTTTTACATCGAAAGGATCAGGGGCAGGACAGGTTTTAGGATAAGTACCATTGTTGAATTGAGGCCATAGCCCATGAATAGCAAAATTCTTTGGAACCCCTGCACGCGTTGTTGGATGGACTGAACCTGGCCACTGCATTTAATTATTTGAAAACAAAGAGAAGAACAAAAGAAAATGAAATTTGTCAATAAATACATATGAATTAGTTCATTATAATTTACCGGTAAAAACAACCCAAAAAAGATATATGATAGAAGTATTTGAGGGATATATATCTTACTCACCGTTTGGACAAAGTAAAAGAAATCATAGTCACTAGAATTCTGAACCGCAGTTATATGTTGTCGATTAAGAAGGAAGAAATAATAATAACAACTAAGTAAGGCTACAGCCACATGTGCTAGTACTAGAAGCTTGATCAAATTCATCTCTAATATATTAAACCCCTTTCTCTCCTCTTATGTTATAGTAGAAGTAGTAGTACTGGTTTTGAGCGTGTTGGTGATGGCGCAGGGTTATCCAAATTTATAGACAACATTGAAAGGTCGTACTGGGGAGCTAGGATAGTCTGGACATCAGTATAATAATGATGACGACCATGATGACCATTTAGTTTTTATGACTATGCATTCACATGAATTATAACCAAAAACGAAACACGAGTTGGCGGCTAATTAAATATATATATATATATATATATATTTATTGATGTTACAGAAGATACGCGTTAAAGAAGAAGAAAATATCTGTAATCTAAAAGGTTTTAATTCTTAAAGCATGCATCGTACACATAATTTGCAGTATAAATTATTCTTCACAAACCTTGTTAACCCAGTTCATAGAATATAATCCAAAAAAGAAGACTAGAAATAATCAGGGTCTTTCACCAATGAACTAAATAACCGGCACATGAAACTAGAAAATAATGTCTTCCGATAATAACACCATCTGATAAGTGACCTAATACGTTAATAACGAGACTGAAAATCTCTTATCAATAATAATAATAATAATAGTAATAATAATAATAATAATAAAAGACTAAAAATTAAATTCTTCCGCCAATAAAATAACAATGTCGACCATGACGACGACCACAGCCAATAAAATAATAATAAAATAATAATAATGACCACATGATGACCATTTAGTTTTTATGACTATGCATTCACACGAATTATAACCACAAACGAAACACGAGTTGACAGCTAATTAAATATATATATATATATATATATATATCTGATGTTACAGAAGGTACGCGTATATATATATTTGATGTTACAGAAGGTACGCGTTAAAAAAGAAGAAAATATCTGTAATCTTAAAGGTTTTAATTCTTAAAACATATATCGTACACATAATTTGTAGTACAAATTATTCTTCACCAATCTTGTTCACCTAATTCATAGAATATAATCCAAAAAAGAAGGCTAGAAATAATCAGGGTCTTGCACCAATGAATTAAATAATCCGAACAAGAAACTAGAAAATAATGTCTTCCGATATTAACGCCATCTGATAAGTGATAATAAGTTAATAACGAGACTGAAAATCTCTTGCCAATAATAATAATAATAATAATAATAAAAGACTAGAAATTAAAGTCTTCGGCCGACAAATTAAATTGTCCTTACTAGAAGACTAAAGAAAGTCTTCTATCAATAAAAATCGGAAAAAGAAAAGTCTTCCCCAAGTAGGATAATTCAAACTAGTGCAGGTTAAATTTATCATCATTTAGCAACTCGGACTCTTAAATTTTTTAAGTTTGACAAGTGGAACTCTGAATTTAAAGATATGTTACAATTGTGGTCCAATAACTTACAGGCATAAGCATAGGCTAAAACTTGAACTGTAACACCCAGAAAATTTAATCAGGTATAATTGGTGTTTAGATGGTGGATTAGTATGCTTTGATGTAAATTTGAACTTAATTTAAGTATTTTATGGAATTTTAAATTTGTCCAATTTTTAATTATTTTTGTATGTCATTTTGAATTTTGAAACAAAACAATTTATCAAATGCCAAGTATGTCCCGATTTCAAAACCTTGTGCTGGGAACACGGTTTTGCTTCCCTCACTTTTCTATTTATTTCCCTCCTTCACTCTCCCTCTCACTCATTCTCTTAGTCTCTCTCTCTCTTCTTTCCCTCTCTCTCACGCTGCCCTCTCTCTTTCTCTTCCTTTCTTCATTTTGATTTCGAATCTTTGAGTTTGGGCTTGATTCTTAGCTGGATTGGGAGGTGAGGACCATGATTTGGGCTTCCACAAACTGATTTAAAGCTTCGATTCAAGGTTGTTCGTGGTTCCGTTGAGCTAACGTATAGTGGATTAGGAGTGTGGTGTTGGACTCTAGTACGAATATCGAGGTAGGACTTCTATCCCTTCTCCTTGGTAGCCACGTTTTAAAAAAGGGGTTTGACCATAAAGCCTTTTATGTTTTTCAATAAATGAAGTTTATCACTTATTTTCATTGTTGGCTAAATAATGGATGATAATAATGAATGTAATGAGAACATTTGGTAAAAAGAAACATGATAATGATGTGACACCGGATGTGTCGGTTGGTACTGTCCGAAATGATAAAATAGAGCATGATGATATGTACAGAGATCGAGTCGTAGGAAGCACGACCTTGGAGGCAGGTTCTGAAACCCAGCTGAGCCACTTGGGTGATAATTCATATGACTTTGCCTATAACCTAATAATGAGACTGACTATGGATAAGTAAAGGATTAATCGATGTGAATAAATTTAATAAGTTCTAATTTATTATCTTTTTTATATATTTGCTCCGTGCTATAGCTTTTGACTAAATATGAAATATATGTGTTTAAACTAAATGTTTTTAAGATTTAATCCTACTGAGCCTTTCGCTCACATTTTTTTGTTTTAAAACTTTCTCCCCCTCTAGGTGGAGTTCAGCTTAGGGAAGATTGAAGAACCAGGAAGAATGGCAGGGCTAGAATATTATTCTTTAGGGTATTTATAAACAAGGCATGTAATGTTCTAATTCATTTACTTTTCCTTGGACTGTGGTTATGTATTTAATATTGCTAGTACTATGTGTGTGCACTAAAGTGGGTTCGGTGGTGTAACACCCGCCAATTTTCATGTAAGGAAATATGTCAAATTAGTGATGATGTTAAGAATTTCTTTATCAATATGTGTTATGATATATGATATAATGGTGCTAACCATTTTATTTTTAAGTGTGATGACAGGTGACGGACACGTGGAATCGATATGCTCAAAATGGTTATGTGAATTACGTTGTATGTTATATGATAATTTTTGCTATAATTAATGTTTTGTTAAACTTTTGTGTGTAGGGCAGTTCGGCAGGCCGAACCTTCAAGTTCAGCAGGCCAAAATGGCCCTCAAGGAACGACAGGCTGATGGAATATCATCGACAAGCCGGACTTCACGGACTCGGCAGGCCAAAGTGAGACATCGGCAGGCCGATGACAGCTAACGAACAGTCAGCAAAAGTCTCCTAAAACTGTGTAAGCAGATTTTGGACTATGAGTTTTTATTCTAAATTTATTATTCAGTGAGATAAACTATTTAAAGAATGATTATAAATGAGTAATATATTAAATATTGATGTATGCATGGATCCTGGGTATGTTTTCCAATTTATGTTTTCAAATTATCTTTTGATAAAATAGTTTATCCTAGAATAAAAGTATGTAATGAATGAATGTAACGATATCTGTGACGTCCATACCGGAGCGTTATAGGTGAGACCCAATGGGATTTGTTTATTTAACATTTTCCTTTCTTTTGGCTACTTCCATATGTTTATTAAGTGTCACAAGGGATTTTAATAATTTCCATTCTTATAATTAAATTTTAATACACTTAAAATGACAGTTTTTACGAAATTTAATTTATTTGATCTAATTAATCTATCACATCATCCCTCGAATTTTAGGGCATGACATGAACCCAAGAGTTGATGCATTGAAAACAACTATAGCTCACAAACATCCTAAAGTTGAGCTAATAATCCCCACAATTTTTCCACAAATATACCAAATCTTTTTGTTGGCTTACACGTTAGACCATGAACTATTTTATCAAATAGAAATGTATCGTGCAAGATTGTCACATTTACGTTAGGGGATTTTCCATCAAGAAAACAACATGTTGACACATGTCACTATCAATGGTCGGCATCAACATTCGACCACTATATAAGACAACAAGCGCGATTTAAAGTATGAATGATATGGCCAAAACTAGAAAACTCTGATAGCTCAAGGAAGAAGATTGACCTTCAATATAAAGATAAACACATCAAGGTGAATTTCGAGTTGATTAAAGTCTAATAACTCGAATGACGTCAAGGCGGGACTAAAGGACACAAGTGTTGTGTGTCAAAAAAACTTCTAATAGCTAAACAAATGTCCCTTTGCTTGTGCAACAAGAAAAAATGTGTGAATGCACACGAATCCCAAAGAAAATGAATAAAAAACATTCCAACTAGGCCTTTTGCTTAGAAAGAAAAATCAAAAGAAACCCTAGGCCGAAAAAAGAATATGATGAATCCAAATATGATGATTGTCCATCAAAATAGGGCAAATCAACTATAAATAGGACATCAAACCTAAGAAAAGGGATCTTTCTCTCTATTCTACAACTTCCTCTCTTGCTCTAAATTCCTTTTTTTCCCTGTTCCCTAAATATCCCCTTCATTGTTCGAAATATCTCCATCACTATTTAGTTGACTTGAGTGTTGAAGTGTCTTTTGCAAGCCAACCCTCAATGTTCCCACAGGAAGGAGTTTTGAAGATCATGGCAGAAAGCAGCAAAGCGAGTACAAAAAGATTATGTTCGAAAATCAACTCCAATAAATAATAGCTAAAATTAGAAGATTGAAGTTCAACTTGCAAACGACAAAAAGTTTAAGAGGACATTGGTATTGGTAAAAATTACCTTATAATTACAAAAAGTCTTCCAAGTTTTTAAATTATTCACCTAGGTTTTGCCTAGGGTTATTTTATACTTTTTTATTATCATCATGGTGTGATCCTAGATTTTTTAATGTTCTATGACACCTTTCAGATATATGAAAAAAAAGGAGTTAAATTTTCTCGCTTTTATCTAATTTCATTCTAAGATACAATGTAGCTCTTGTCTTATTATGCCTATGAACTTTAAAATATAACATTCTAATACCTTCCTCCCACTAAATTCAAACTTGTTAAGCCTCTCCATCTATTTATGTCCAAATCATTTTGTTCTTTTTGGATGGTTCTCATCTCATATATTTTGTCAACTGCACCTGTTGGGTTTTGTTAGGTTTTTTTATTCAAATAAGCAGCGAAAAATCAAAATTCATTCCCACAAAACCCTCGCAGGATCCATGCAATTCAATTAGATTGACAAGAAAGTCATAGAATCTTACCAGGATGACAAAAGGGGCAAGATTGCTAGAAGAAAGAGAGCGGGTTCACTCCGGTGACACCCTAACTTGAGCTTTTTGTATTCAGGATCGGATTTAGATGTTGTTACTTAAAGCAACGCCCTCTACAAGTATCCACACACACACAGACTCTCTCAAAAAAATGAATTGGTATGCTAGCACCCTCTCCTTGCGATAAATGACTCTTTCCAATTTTAGGGTTTTTAATGTTTTTGCCTTTTAGAATAAGAGAATGCCTTTTCTCTTCTAATTCGGCTAGAAAACCCTAAAACATATATATATTGACTTCGAGAAAGAGTCAGATTTTAATTAGGGTAAACTATAATTCAAATATGATTCATAGAATCTAGACCATGTTATATTTAATGAACCTAGACATATCTAGTACATCGAATCCAGACATTATCAGATTCATTGAACCTAAACATAGTAAACCCAAATTTTATTTTTTTTGGTCTGTTCTAAGTGTGTGACCCTATAGGTTCACATAATGTTGGTAGTAGGCTTGAAATTTTGTTTCTGGCCCACAAATCATAAGCGGTCTCTAGCAAGACATTATGATTACCCAAATTATACGAATGTCAATAATTCAACATAACGTAACATACAATAAGTATTACAGTCCTTTTACCACTAGATACCTTAATTGAACATAAGGCATGGTTTATGTCATCTTTATACTATTCAATCATATTATTTCTTTATCTTAAGTAGACTAATATTAATCACCCTTATCAATTCATTCCAGTATGGCCATACATTTTTCCTCAGTCTAGCTTATCGAGGGGCCCATAGATATCTTTCTCATAATAAATGAGGGACAAATTCCTTCTTAATCACTCACATTCCTCACATGATTCACTTTATATCCAACAACAATCCATTCCATCATCCTGTTAAAGATAATATTAGAATGTGTCAAAATATAGAACTTGTCATATAAGAAACAATGTTGATTTTAGGTCAAAAGACTAGGATAATACTATTGTTATAAGAATCACTTATGACAATTATTCATGCAGTATTCTTATAGCAGGTCGATCCAATACATCATTTCTCAAATATATATCTATGAGTTAACTTAGTATCTCATACACATGATTAGTAAAACATAATCATCAGTCATACTTCATACTAGTCTTCAATCATTATTATCCCAATAATAATGACCGACTATGGATAATTTAGAATAGAATTCAATTTTTACTTAAGAGTTTTACTATCTAGTCATATACTTGATGACCTTAGGCAGAATTAACTATTCATGGAATTAGAATAAAAAACAATAATGAAAATGCCTCTTTATTAATAAAATGCAAATGTAACGAAGTCAAAATATGGTCATTACATAATTGGCCTAGGGCACATCACTAACAGCACCAAATGGGAATGTTCACCAAGAGAGGGAAAAACTTGGTTAGAAAAAAATCTCTAATTTGTGCTTAATTGTACCTTAATTAAGTAACATTTGGGAGAGATCCATAAAATTATAATTAGAAATAGAAATTCACGATATACAAATGGGACTCAAATTCCTCTGTCCAATTTTTAGTATCCCAAATAGTATCCAACCAATTATATATAAATGTTATGATCCTATATCGACCAAGTATAGGATTGGTTAGTGGCTTATAAAACCTGTGGGCTCCCTCCCTCTACAAGCCAATTTTTAGGGGTGAGCTCCATCCATGGGTTTTTGGTAATTAGTATGGGCCTAGTAGGGGATGAGTTCCAATTAATTGGTATCAGTGCCAAATCCCACGCCTAGCCCACATTATAAAGGGGTGGCCTGGGAAAGGGTGACATATGAGGGCCAAAGTGGGCCGTCGTGGACGTCGACATTGGAAACATGGTGATGTGTTATGATCCCACATCGACCAAGTATAGAATTGGTTGGTGGCTTATAAACTTATGTGCTCCCTCCTCTAGAAGCCGGTTTTTTGGGGGTGAGTTCTATCTATGGGTTTGTAGCAATTGGTATGAGCCTAGTATGGGATGAGTTTCTATCAATTAGCATCAAAGCCAAACTCCATGGATTCGGTATCGAAAGTGTAGTGGTATGTTATGATCCCACATCAACCAAGTATGGGATTGGTTGATGGCTCTAGGGGTGAGTTCTACTTATGAGTTTGTGGCAATTAGTATGAGATCGGCTCCTATTAATAACACATAATTTAACGAAAAGCACGTTGTTGATGCTTACCGCTGTCCGGTGTCGGATCAACACCCACGTGTGACTGAACACCTTCTGACCTCCTCTTAAGCTTGCCCCTGGTCGGGATTGAGTACCTGCGAGAGGGATGATTCGGAGAAATGGGGTTAGCCAATAGACAAGGGCTTTCCGATGCTCAAGGCAAGAACTGTTCGGTAGAGGTCGGCAGCTGATTAAATGAGAAGAGGTCCCTCTCTAAAACGTCATAAATGCATCCTATTTATAGGCCACCAGCTGGATCGGGTGCAAGATGGGTTTTGCCCATTACCCAGGTGTCACATCAAAGTGCATCAAGCAATAGGTGACAAGTGTCGCGCCCATAGTCCAATGGATTGGACTCTATCGGACGGCAGCACGCCTGCCTGGTGTTGGCCTACAAGGATGGGTAGTGACGTGTTATGATGAATAGCGTGGCCCGGCCTGAGCTACTGTTCATCCCCCGAGGTGGCAGCCTTCTTGGGGGTGTGCCCTCAGATAAGTGGAAGGATCCTCGGGAAAAAGCAATTCGTCGGGTCGGGCGGTAGCCTATGTTTGCCGAACTGATTTGTCGACCACCAAAGTTAATGTCCTCGGTGAAAGTGTCGAGCTAACCCTCAACATTAGCCCCCCAGTGCACCTGGTCGGTGTTCGGCCGGGTGGACTATGCCGAGTGGGTGATGTCGGCTCAAAGGAAGAAGACTAAGCGACACTTAGAAGCGGGGTGAGGTGAAAAGACGCGCGGATCAGACGGGGGACGCGTGTCGCGTCGCAGCCGTCTGTGTGGCTGTCAGGCGTATTAATTACGCCTTTTGGGTTTTTGCGCTCGAACTTCCCGCTTAAAATGGCTATAAATAGGGTCCCTCCCCTCTGCAATTTGCACTTCATTTTCAGAAATTTACGAGCGAGAAATTTTAGCTGCCGAGCTCAAGTACTAGCCGAGGATTATATCAACCGAGCTACCAAGAACCCGAGCAGGTAATTCCCGAGTGAAAATAAGTGATTTGTCCGACTCGCAAAACGTAGAGGTTTCATGGTCGGAAAGTAGCGGGGAGAGCAGTAGCTCTTCTTCGACTCAATCTGACGCCGAGGTGGCGTCCCAAAGACGGGAAGGGGCCAGGCGGCTGGAGCAGATCCTAAGGGTCGATTCCCAGACCGTGCCCGAGGAAGAATTTTTAAATTTGCTGGGCGGGCACAAACTTATCAGGCCGTCCAAGGAGCAAGACCCTTACACTGGGGCGGCAACAGCGGGCCATTCCCAAGTTTTTCCAAGGGAGAGGACCGAGTTTCAAACCCAGGAGGACGCTCCGAGCACCTCTGGTCGGAATGCCGAGGCCCCCGTCCAAGTTGCGGGCGTGATTACGGTTGATGCCTCCGATGAGGAGCATGCGGCCGAGGAGGCAGGGGCAAAACAGCCGGAGATGGAGCAGGAGGTCCAGGCCACCCGCATAAGGGGCGTCACAGCATATCGGATAAGCCGTCCTGGGCAAACCTTAGCGGCAGGATATACGAGCGCGATTACAGAGTCGCGGTTAGAGACACTACGCGCCGAATATGGTATTCCGGTCGATGTGGATCTCGTCATTCCCGGCGAGGGGGATTCACCTTTAGAGGCGCCGGAGGGGTTCATCACTCTTTACGCCGAGTTCGTCAAGGCCGGACTACGTCTGCCACTGCACCGTTTCCTTCACCGGGCGCTTAATGACTTTAATGTGTGCCCGGTATAATTAAACCCGAACAGCTACAAGTCGCTGATCGGGATGTATATTTTGTGGAAGTACCATCGGAGTACTGAGATGCCGCTGGAGGCCTTCAAGCAAGTATTCAAGATGAAGAAGCTTCCTCGGCAGTCCGGTTGGTACTACTTCACCGGCTTCAGAAAGGACTTTATTCTGGGCAACCCCGACTCGGACAAGCTGTGGAAGTACGAATGGTTTTACGTCGGGGGGAACTTTTTAGCCCGAGCCGATGAAGCTGTCCCCGAGGATGAACAAGTGCCGGGGTCATTCGAGCTGGGGCACGTCTGGATTAAGCGTCCTTGGGCACCGAGCCACGTAATAGAGGCCGTGGACGAGCTGTTCGAAAAGCCCGAGTCGTCCAGACAACAGTCCTTTCTTCTGGGAAAGGACACCCTGTCTAGATACGGTTGGTTCGAGGAATCTAGCAGTCTTCCCCGAGCTAGGCGTCCTGCCTGGGAATCCGGGCAGATTACTGTTGCCCATATGGGTGATGCGGATCTTCCAGGGCCAAGCACTTCCCGGTCCGGGTGGCCGACGAGGGAGCCTTTATTGTCCAGTACCGAGGACTCGTCCAGTGGCTCCCTCGGTTCAGGGCCACCTGTAGCCGACGAGAACCTCGAGGGCGTGATTAGGCTCCCATACCCGTCGGGCCGACTCCGGATCGGAGGTCAGCCCAGAACTTTATTTATAGTCGCCGTCCTCTTTTATTTCATCCTTTGTTTAACTTGGATTTTCTTTGTACAGAAATGACCGCACCGAGCTCCCGCGCTGGTAGGCTTGCCCAGATGACAACACAGAGGAAGGGCAAGGGCAAGGGCAAGGCCGTCGAGGCCAGCAAGAAGCGTAAGCGGACGCCGGCACCCGAGCCCCCGACACGTACCGGGCAGACCTCCACATCAGTCCAAGCTCCACCGCCACCGCCAATAAGGACCTCGTCAGAGGTCGGCCGAGTAGACGAGGCATCCAGAGGTTCTTTCGAGAACCAACAAAGAAGGCGTCCGAACTACCGCGGGATGCTCCTTGAACGCATCGGGGACGTGGCTCCCTCGAATGACTTCTTTATGGAAATTCAGGGTGAGGACTTCCCCGATTTGTGCAACCTGGGGCTCCGAACGGCAACCTCAGTAAGTATCCAAGTCGACTAATGGTTGCAGGGACTTCCTATAATGTCACCGAGAACTTATCCCTTGGTACTTTTCACAGCTGAGCGCCGTTGTGCACATGGCGCACTCCATCGGGGTGAGGGAGGTCCACAAGGAGCAAGAAAGGCACAAGAAGACCCTCCTCCTGAAGCTGGACTCCGACAGAGAGCTCAAAGACACGAAGGATGAATTAGGTCGGGCCAAGGAGGAGGCTCAGAAGGCAAAGTCTGAGGCCGAGGACATGTTGAGGCAGCTAAAAGAGGCAGAGGATAAGGCTGCTCGGCAGGAGGAGAAAGCCGCTCGGCTAGAGGAGAAAGCCGCTCGGCTAGAGGAACGACTGGCAACTCTACAAGCCGAGCATCACCGATTCGTGGCCGGGCTTCCGGATCAGCTGGCCGCTGCGGTCGAGGAGTTCAAGACATTCCCCGAGTACACCGATCTCTACTTCGATGGAATGGTGGATCTCCGCGACCATCTGATAGAGAAGCATCCCGAGGCCGCTGCATTCGACTGGTCAGTTATTGCCGAGGCGAACCAAGGTGAGGCCGAGCAACAACAGGATGTTGAGGAGGTCGTCGTTGTAGACGGTGATGACGACGGGGATGTGCAAGCTGCCGAGGGCGGTCAAGACGATAGTGCGGCCAGGGACGAGACTCAAGTTGGTGATGAGACTCAGGCCGATTGATCCTCTGTTTCTTGCTTTTTGTGATTGGGCTTGGGAGGTGCCCGACTTTCTTGTACCTCCTTAATAAAGAAATTTAAACGATTTATATTTTCCCATTTTGTATCCACTTTAGCTTACGTGTAGTTTTTTTTACATCCCACGTAATATTTAAGGTTAGATACTTCTTGGGTAGATTCCCAGGCTGGGGGACAATTGACCGAGCAGAGGTAAATGGTGCAATTGTTTTCGGTTAATTTCAGTACCTCTGTCCTCAGTTAATCCGAGGACTTCAGTTCTCGGTCGTTCCGAGTAGTTATCCACTTCTGCTTAGTTATCCAAGCAAGTTTAGGTTTCTGGTCTCGGTCGGGTAGAATGTAAACGGCGTACAGCTGCCCTTACCCTGTCGCCCCCCGTAGACTTGTGGAAGTTTCAAAGAAACTTTACAAGTATAAGACTGATCGGGCACATAAATGTGCCGAGCAACTTAAGGGTGTCTGCATGACAGACATGATACATATATTGACTAGCCCCCCTGTCTAGTTTGACGAGGATGACGCCCTTGGCTGGGAGTCAACATCCTGTCTTCCGAGCTAGGGTTCCGGCGTCTTAGCCTAACACTTCCCTTAAAAACATTGCTCAGGCGGAATGAGATTAGGGAAGTTGTGTTCCATGAATGTAATATTTACATTGACTTTTCCAGTCCTGCTCAGCAGGTCTAGTTACAAAAGAATTGTGGCCAGAGGTCAAAAAAGGAATCTGGCTCTGATTTCCTGTTCTTTTTCAGGAATAGAATCTTTTTAACAGCTCGGCATTCCAAGGATGCCCAAGCTGATTCCCTTCCAAATCGACTAGCTTGTAGGTGTCTGATCGCACGACACCTTCGACTTTAAAAGGTCCTTCCCACTTCGGACCAAAGGACCCGAGACCGGGTTGCTGAACCATGACTTTCTTCATTACTAAGTCACCAACCTTAAAGCTCCTCGGCTGGACCCGTTTGTTGTAATACCGGGCTACAACCTGATTCCGGGCTACGTTACGGATGGATGCTCGGTTCCTTTTTTCTTCAAGTAGGTCGAGCTCGGTCATCATGAACTTTTCATTAAGTTTCTCTTCGTATTGGTCAACCCTGAAGGTCGGCAATCCAACCTCGGCTGGGATGACAGCCTCTGCCCCATAGACCAGGGAGAACGGTGTCTCGCCAGTTGCAGCTCGCGCGGTTGTTCGGTATGCCCAGAGCACTTGGGGCAGCTCGTCGATCCACGCACCCTTGAGCCTTTCGAGCTTCTTCTTCAGATTGTCTTTAATTGTCTTGTTTACGGCCTCCACTTGGCCGTTACTCTGTGGATAGCTCGGAGAAGAGAAGACTTTCTTAATGCCGAGCTTCTCACACAAATGCCGTAAACCCGAGGAGTCAAACTGCTTAGCATTGTCGGTCACGATAGTGTGCGGGATTCTGAATCGACAGACGATATTTTTCCATACGAAGTTGGTGCACTTAGCTTCAGTCATGTTGGTGCAAGGCTCAACTTCGATCCATTTTGTCAGATAGTCGATGGCGACGACACAATATCTGAATTGCGAACGAGCCGGAGGGAGTGGTCCGATCAAGTCGATGGCCCATTTTGCAAATGGCCATGCTGAAGTCACCGGATTTAAAGGCTCAGCGTGCGAACCTAGCATCCTAGAAAATTGCTGGCATTTGAGGCATTTTCGTGCAAAGCTCACGCAGTCTTGCTGCATACTAGGCCAGTAGTAACCCTGCCGCAGGCATTTTTGGGTCAAGGAACGTCCACCCGAGTGATTGCCACACAGGCCCTCATGAATCTCTTTCATTAAGTACTCGGCCTCTTGGGGACCCAAACATCTCAGGTATGGCGTTGAGTAGCCGCGTCGGTATAGCTTTTCCCTAATCATTGAATACCGGGCCGAGCTGTTATGTATCCGACGTGCTTCTTCCCGGTCATCGGGTAATTCGGCTAAGGTCAGGTATCGGATTATCGGGTCCATCCACGTGCATTTTGGTTCGGCTGCCAGGCTCATGACCTCCGTACTGATACTTGGTCCGGAGAGTCTCTCAACAGGAACGGAGATCGGGTCTACTCTGCCTATCCCGGAGGCTAGTCGAGCGAGGACATCGGCTTCCACGTTCTCAGATCGGGGGATTTGCTTAAAAGTGTAGGACTTGAATTGTCCAAGCAACTGTTTCGCTTCTTTTAAATATGCCGTCATTGATTTTGCTCAGGCCTGGAATCCTCCTGTGACTTGCTGCACCACCAGCATTGAGTCACTATAGATGGTCAGCTGATCAACTCCGAGGTCCCGGGCAATTCGTAGACCGGCCAGCAAAGCTTCATATTTCGCTTCGTTATTTGAGGTCTTGAAGTCGAAACGAAGGGCATAAATGACCTTATATCCGTCGGGGCTTGTTAAAATCAAGCCTGCCCCCGACCCATCGATGCAGGTTGAGCCATCGACGTGTAGTTTCCAGTTCAGCTCCGAGGAGAGGCCTTATTCACTGCAGCTAGCTGTATCTGGCTCTTCCATGGGTGATTTCTCAACTGAAGGAGCAACCTTCCCGGCTTCTGTAAATTCGGCAAGGAAATCCGCCAGGACTTGGGCCTTTATTGCCGTTCTCGGCACAAAATGTATATCGTATTGGCCCAACTCGACCGACCACTTGGCCATCAGACCTGATATTTCCGGGCTCTGTAGAACTTTTCGGAGAGGAAACTTAGTCGGGATCTTAATGGTATGGCCTTGGTAATACGGCCGCAGCTTCCGGACTGATGTCATTAATGCGAAGGCTAGCTTTTCCAATGATGAGTAGCGCTCCTCGGCGCCTTAGAACGCGTGGCTGGTATAGTAAATCGGCCTTTGGATCCCGTTTTCGTCACGGACTAGTACCGAGCTGACAGCCTTCTCCGAGACGGCTAAATAGGCGGTTAACACCTCGCCGGGCGAAGGTTTGGACAGGAGCGGGGGTGTGGCTAGGTAAGTTTTTAAGCCTTAGAAAGCGTCCTCACACTCCCTGCTCCACTCAAACCTCCCCTTAAGTGCCTTGAAAAAAGGGTGACACTTGTCGGTAGCCCGGGAGACAAATCTTGACAGGGCAGCCACCATGCCGGTAAGCCTTTGCACGTCTTTTACAGTCCGAGGAGAATGCATGTCTATGATTGCCTGGGCTTTAGCCGGGTTCACCTCGATTCCTCGTCGGTTAACCAAAAATCCGAGGAATTTGCCGGAGCCGACGCCAAAAGCGCATTTTGCCGGGTTAAGTTTCATCCCATACTCCCGGAGAATGTCAAAGCTAGCTCGGAGGTCGGCTATGTGGTCCATCGCTTGGAAAGATTTTACTAACATGTCATCCACGTAGACCTCCATAGTTTTCCCGATCAGCCGAGCGAACATTTTGTTAACGAGTCGTTGATAGGTAGCTCCGGTGTTCTTAAGACCAAACGGCATCACAACGTAACAATACAAACCCTGGTCAGTAACGAATGAGGTTTTAATTTGGTCCTCTTCGGCCATTCTTATCTGATTATATCTGGAGTACGCGTCCATGAAGCTCAAGAGCTCGTGTCCGGCTGTGGCGTCAACGAGCTGGTCTATCCGAGGAAGCGGAAAGCAGTCCTTGGGGCAGGTCTTGTTAAGGTCGGTATAATCGATGCAGACCCGCCACTTGCCATTCACCTTTTTGACGAGGACGACATTTGCCAACCATTCTAGATATTTGACCTCTTTAATGAACCCAGCCTTCAATAGTTTCTGGACTTCATCATTTATCGCGGCATATCTCTCCGGGTTGAAGGCTCTTCGTCTTTGTATCACCGGCCTGTGACCAGGTTGGACGTTAAGCCGATGGCTGATGATGCTCGGATCTATGCCGGGCATGTCTTCGTGAGACCATGCAAAAACGTCGCGGTACTCGGAAAGAAGGGATTCCAGGTCGGCCCGGATCTCAGGTTGTAACTGAGACCCGAGTTGGACTGTGCGTTCTGGCCTTTCGGGGTCCAGGGAGAACGGCACTAAGTCTTTGACCGGGGTGCCCCTTACTTCTTCCTCGGGAAACCTAGGGTCTAGGTCCGCGAGCATCTTCGGCATCGAATCGGTTGGGAGGTCGATCTCGTCGATTGTGTGCACGGCCAGAATTCCCCGCTGCTGGGTTGAGGCTGCCCGGACTGTATTTGCATAGCAAGCCTGGGAATCCGCCTGGGACGAGCGGATTACTCCAACGCCACCGTCGGTTGGGAACTTCATTGCCAGGTGATACGTCGAGACCACGGCTTTTAATCCGTTGAGTGTCGGTCGGCCGATGATTATGTTATACTGAGAGGGTTTATCGACGACCAAAAAATCGACCACCCGAGTGACCCTGGCAACACCTTCTCCAAAAGTTACCGGGAGACTAACCTTCCCGATTGCTCGGACACACTCACCCGCGAAGCCAAAAAGTGGGGTCCAGACCGAGACCAGAGGCGCGTTGCTGATCTTTAGCCTGTCGAATGCCTGCTTGAAGAGGATGTCTGCCGAGCTGCCATTGTCAATTAAGACTCGCCGTACAACATTGTTGGCGATAGGCAGTTCGTAAACCAAGGCATCATTATGGGGATGCATCAGCCGGTCTGCTTCCTCCTCAGTGAAGGTGATCGGGATGTCTTCTTGGCGGCATATCTTATTGATGTGCTCGGAGACATTCATGAAATCACCCCGTTCGACCTGCCGGGCTTTTCTGACGTAGGATCGCCGCCCACTCGATGTGTACCCGGCTACAGGCCCGCCAAGTATCGTGTGTACGATATTCGGGGGTTCCGGGGCGTTCACACTATCGGTCCTGGGTCGGCCTTGTACGTCTCGGCCTGACGAGTCATTCCTTCCAGAGGCCGCCCTCAGGTTTATGGCCTTCTCCACGAAATCCTGCAATAGACCTTCTTGGACCAGCCTTTCTATTTGGTCCTTAAGTTGGATGCATTCTCGGGTTGTATGACCCACATCCTGATGGAATTTGCAAAACTTCGACTAGTCACGCTTCGCCCTAAAGCCTCGAAGCTTGGGCGGCGGTGTCAACAGATTCTTGTCGCCGACCTGGGCGAGCACCTCATCAATGGTTGCCACCAGAGGTGTGTAGTTTTGGAACTTGCCGGTCGGCCCCTTCGGCCTGTCATATTTCTCCTTCTTCTGCTTCTTCGCATGCTCGGCACTATCCTGCTCTGGTCCTTTTTTCTGCTTCTTTTCCTTTTTCGTCCCGCTCGGGCCAGCCTCCTCCCGGCGGCTTTTCATATACTCGGCAGCGTCTGCATGCCTTTGAGCATAGCCGAGCATTTGCGAAAACGTGTTTGGCTGCTCGAAGGCCAGGGACCAGGTCAGCTTCTCGTCTCGGAGGCCCCCTACAAAAATATGTTTGAGGGTTTCGTCTTCGACGTGCTTGACCTCAAGGGCAGCCCGGGTAAATCGGTTGACGTAATCCCTGACACTGCCGTCTCCCTGCTTGACAGCGTACAGAGAAGTTATTTCTTTCCTGCGCGTCCTAGTTGTAGAGAATGCAGCGGAGAAGGCGTCAGTTAAGTGCCCAAAAGAAGAAATCGACCCTGGTTCGAGCCGTCGGAACCACTGCCGAGCAGGGCCTGTAAGGGTGAGGGAGAAGGCTTTGCACATTGCAGCGTCACTGGCATTCTGCAACAGCATGTGCCGGCGAAAGAGTTCGGCATGCTCATCCGCGTCGGTGGCCCCATCGTAAGACTTGATTTGTGGGACCTTGAACTTAGGCGGCATGGGTGCCTGCATTATATGATCCGGGAAGGGCGGACCCTGCTCCCCGATCTCATCCGAACCGAACCTGCAATTGCGGATCTCATCGATCTGTCGCTGCAGCACCCAAAATTGGTGACTATTCGTATCTTCGGGCAGTTCGACCCGATAAGGTACTCCGCCCTCAGCACGGCCTTCAGCTCCGCCTTGGCGATTTCTGTTAATCCCTCGGTATCCGAGCCGATCAAATACCGAGGCTCTAGAACCTTGTGGTGAAGGGACACGGTGTGGTTGACGTCCCATCTGTCGTTCATGAACCAGTCGATTATCGAGCAGGGGCCCTCTGGTGGATCCCAGAGACTGCTCTGATCGGTCCTCCCAGTTGGTGGCACTCTGCTCACGCCAACCCTCTGCTTGGTCAACCTGGGCAGGGGGTGGCGGTTCTGGAGCAGCTTGTTGTCGAGCTTGCGCGAGCTGCCGAGTTAAAATCCGAACTGCATCTGTGAGCTCCTGGATGGGGTCATGTGCAGCTCAGACCTGCATCGACTCAGCTCTTGCCGCGCTTCCTTGCCCTCCGGACCGAGATCTGGCGGTCCGAGGACGACTGCTGGGCCGTTCTGTAGCTGGTTGCTTATGCCTGGCATCGCCCGACTCCTGATGTCGGGCGGTACTATCTCTTACGTTACCTCGTGTTGTCATTTCGAAAATCCGAGGTAGAATAACTTTGGATTGGGGCGCGTCCGGCCCTCCTTCTAGCGCCAAAATGTTGATGCTTACCGCTGTCCGGTGTCGGATCAAAACCCACGTGTGACTGAACACCTTCTGACCTCCTCTTAAGCTTGCCCTTGGTCGGGATTGAGTACCTGCGAGAGGGATGATTCGGAGAAATGGGGTTAGCCAATAGACAAGGGCTTTCCGATGCTCAAGGCAAGAACTGTTCGGCAAAGGTCGGCAGCTGATTAAATGAGAAGAGGTTCCTCTCTAAAACGTCATAAATGCATCCTATTTATAGGCCACCAGCTGGATCGGGTGCAATATGGGTTTTGCCCATTACCCAGGTGTCACATCAAAGTGTATCAAGCAATAGGTGACAAGTGTCGCGTCCATAGTCCAATGGATTGGACTCTATCGGACGGCAGCACGCCTGCCTGGTGTTGGCCTACAAGGATGGGTAGTGACGTGTTATGATGAATAGCGTGGCCCGGCCCGAGCTACTGTTCATCCCCCGAGGTGGCAACCTTCTTAGGGGTGTGCCCTCAGATAAGTGGAAGGATCCTCGGGAAAAAGCAATTCGTCGGGTCGGGCGGTAGCCTATGTCTACCGAACTGATTTGCCGACCACCAAAGTTAATGTCCTCGGTGGAAGTGCCGAGCTAACCCTTAACACACGTAAAATTCAACTAGATACTATTTGAAACTTTTAAAATTATGCATCATAAGAAGATTTGTTAGACATAATTGCAACATAAATATTAGATAGAGAATTTAAATCCGTTCAAATGTGTTCAGTTTTCTGCAAATTTTGAGCGGATGTGAATTACTACTTTTCTTAAATTTTGGTCTTGGTAATTTGTTTAGATACAATTTTCTTTTTAGTACTTTCATAAAGTTGTTGCGACTGTCAGACGGTGTTTTTTTAACGTGATTCAAAGAGAGAAGTACACAAATTAATGCCTTCATCAAGGGTAACTTGTGTACTCAATATTTTTGGTTTATGGTCTTGTCATGATCATGACTATATATATATATATATATATATATCTTTCGATTAGGAAAAGTCGGTATTTATTACATGGTTACCTTTATTAATATGGTTTTTTTACCTTAGAATTTATATTCATAATAGTATTAAGTAACGTACCGATTATTTAACTGTAATTTATAAAGTACCCATTCATAATGTTTTTTTCTTTGTAGATATGTCCACTATGCACATTAACCAGACCACGTTAAACCTTTCAGTTCTTTTATTTCTTATATTTTTGTACTCCATATCGCATATGCTCACAGTGAGATCATCAAATTTTCACACTAACTTTCAAAAGGATGATTTAATGATACATCCTATAAACTAATGCCTTTGGGATAAGATTTAGGTAATTCTTACATGGTCATACATTTTGTTTTTAGTCTCGTCGTGATTTTAGCTACTCTTCACGAAGGATGAGTTGGTAGCCATATTTTCCATGTGAAAGGTTCGGTTGTTGATTTTGATATGTAAACAAAGTTTCTAAACTACACTGATTGAGTATGATCTAAAGTTTTATTATCATTTGTTTGTTGCTCAGAGTTTTTGTTGCTTTCTAGTGTACAGATTAACGCACCTGTTCCTTTTTTCTTGCCTCCAACAATAACGAACTACATTCAAAAGGTTAGAAGTGTAATAGTTTTAAGATGGAGGGCAAAACTTTTACTATTCCGCGATTATATGAAAACGTTGGCACCGACGGTTTGCATCAATGTCCCACCAATTGACTGGGCATACTGGGTAATGTGTTTCCATTACAATACTGATAGTCTGATATATTTGTGTTATGTCTGTTTACGTCAATATATAAGTTGCACATGAAATATTTATGTTAATTGTTACCATAAGTGCTATGCAATTATTATTTATTTTAATAACTAAAATAAAACGTTATGCTATGTGTGGAAAATATTTATGTTAATGGCTAAAATAAATTTTAAAATAATAGAGAAAATACATTAGGCCGTAAGACGGTGACATGTGGCCTCTTTGGGGGAGTCAGTGCAACATGCCCACTCCCTACAGCAAGTGGAAGATTTTTAGCTAAAGGAGGGGCATGATTGAATTTTTTTTAATTAAATTCCTAGCGGCGTATAAAGACGTCTTAGTGGATTTATTCTGAGTTAAGATTCGTTTTAGCCTCTATCACTGATTTCACATTCTCACGTTTAGAGAAAGAGAGGATGATTTGGATGGAGAATTGAAGAAGAGAAAATTATTCAACCGATACCTAAGTACATATTGGCTTAAGGGAGGAGACACAGTAAGAAAGTAAGCGTTAGTGGACTCTGTCGATCATTTGTTACTACAAAAGAGAAACCAACAAATATATTGACTCATCATTTTATATTGGAACATGAGTTGATCCTTATATGTTTTGGAAAAATTTCAAAAGCGAATTATTCCACTACGTAAATCATCGCTTTTTTTCAGTATTCCTGATAAACCCGGCACAATTAACTTATAAAATCACGTCGTTTAATACATCAAAGTACACAACTTTCATTGTTACAAATAAAACCCTTGCACGCGCCACAAGACCTTTTTTTATATTTTTTAATTTTTATTTAGCTATATATAAGCGAGTACGTACTCAAACAGAAATTAATCAAAATTTTCAACTATTAACATTCTCCTCTCTCGATCATCTGTCTTTTGTTATATAGCGCAGCATAAATACAGTACTATTGTCACGTTTATTCAAATACCAATAATTATATATTAGACTTCTCAGAGGGAGACTCTTCTTCATCACCGAGTACATGAATATGACGATTTCTTTCATAGACAGGGAACTTAATCAAAGGGTTACCTTCTCCGCAACTTGTATTGAAATTCTCGACCGCTTTAGACAGACATTGAATGATTTTTTTTCCTTCAACCTTCACGCAGAAGTAAATCTCATAAAGTTCGGGGGTCCAAACCATTGTTCCACCAGATTAGTGGGGTGATCGGCCTAACTGTATCCTTTAAAGCCGTTTGAATGTCCCCCAGGGAGTAAGCACTTCCGTTTGATTTTATATCTGGAATATTAATTTTCAGCTTTGAAAGATATATGCATGTAGAAAAATACATGGAGCACCACCGATATCCTATCCGATACTAATTATTACAACTAATAGAAAGTGCTATAGGATCCACTCTCTATTGTTCTGTAGTATTTAGCACCTTCAGTGTCTCATAGCATTGTTCATAGATTGATACATATTACATATCTGACTGACCCTTTGGACAAAGTAGAAGAAATCGTATTCGTTAGTCTTATCCGTGAATGTCATCTGCCGTGGATTATGAGAAATGAAATAGTAATAACATCCAAATAAGGCTATGGCGACGTCCCCTAGTGATAGAAGCGTGACGAAATTCAAATCAAAGCAATGGAAGACCTTCATCTCTATCTTAAACCCCTTAATTTCTTTCTGCTTTTGTTTTAGTAGTAGTAATAGTACCGGTTTTGAGCTTGTTGGTGATGATGACGCGCAGTGGTTTTCCAAGTAAGTATGCATTTATAGACGAGAATATTAATTGAGAGGTTATGCTTAGAATAGTCTTTCTAAAGTCATGATTACAATAATGGCCGTGCATTCACAGGAATGACCACACGCAAAACACGAGTTGGAAGCTAATTAATAGTGTTGACCTAATAATAGAATATATAATCATCCCTAAAACAAGAAGAATATAATATGATCCAAACAAGAAGCCTAGAAATTAATCCGGTCTTCCATCAATAAATTAAGAGCTTGTACATGAAAAAGGATAAGAAAAACTAAGAGGTGTCAATAGACCGCCCCATATAATTTTTAGAGTTGATGACGTATTAAGCATGAGGTGTTTATACGTTATGAGTTTTTTTTTTTTTTTGGCTCGGCTATATATACATCATGAGATTTAAATATGCATGAGTACTACTTCTCCTTGCAGGTGATAAGAAAAATAAGATAATATTAATATGAGTTGATGATAGGAACAAATTCCTTAATAGTTCTTAATTTTTTTCTCTTTAAAATTAGTCTTTGTAGTAAATTTTGTCCCATGAATAGTCATTAAACTCAAAAAATATCTTATAAACAGTCCCCTTTATTAAATTTTGAATGCATATAGACATTGTTAATTTGATCTCACAAAAAGTCTTTCCAACTATCTTTTCTCTACAAATAGTCCCTATGTTACAACTTGTATTAAATTTAGTCCCTAAACTAAATATATATATATATATATATTAACGTCTCAAAATTAGTTTTTTGTTAAATAAATAGATAGAAATAGGTTAAATATATGAAGTTATACCCTCAACTAAAAAAAATGCCAAAATAAATTCTTTTGCTACAAATATTTGACATTTTGTTTATTTATTCAAATATATGACATTGATAATCTTTCGGAATGAGCATATTTTGCTCCTCTATTAATAAATGTCCCAAAATTATTTTTATATCTCATAGTAATAAATTTGAAAATTGTTAAATATCTTTTGTAATATACCTTTTTTTAACTCATTTATATACCTATTAATCAATCACTTTTTTATTTTTTATTTTTTAAGTAAAAATATCAAATTTGTGTAAAAAAATAAAAAAAATTATTAGAAAAAAAACCTTTTTAAACAAAATAAAACGTTAAAACTCAATACATTTAACTTAGAAGACAATACACGTATATATCTTACCTATTTCTTTTGAAATTTTTTAATACTAAACTATAAGGAACAAAAGTTTCCTAAAAAAGGAGTAAAAGCAACTACAAACTCAATTCTCAATATACCAAAGTGTATCTCGTGATTATTTTGTAATATTTTTTTATGCTTAGTAATCAAAAATATAAAATAATGTTTTTACTTGTAATTATTCATAAATTTAATAGATACAAATAGAATAATTTCTTTTTTAAGTTTAGGAACCACATATTTGGTACAACTTCACATATTTAATGTTTTCTATATATTTGTTTAACAAAGCAACTCATTTTGGCATAGGCTTTTCAATTTAGGGAGTAGATATAATAAAATTTTAATATAGGGATTATTTATAGAAAGAGAAGATATTCAGGGACTAATTATAAGATAAAGTTAACTTTTTCTATTAAAAATTTAACTGAGGGACCATTCATGAGACACTTTTTGAGTTTTCGGACTATTTATTAGATAAAATTGGCTACAAAGACTAATTCTAGAGAAAAAAGAATTCAATAATTATTCATGAATTTTTAAATTCAGTGATAGAAGTCAAAGTAAAATAATGATCTATGAATATGATTATGCTTTATTCTTATTTATAATTAAGTGAGATGATATGTGGCAAAAAAATGAAAAAGTGTCTAAACAAATGAAATGATTATAGCATTTCTCATTACATAATATATATCTTAAATTTTGAGCCACTAACATTTTTTTAAATTAATACATTTTAGTTTATTTTATGATTTTTAGAGATTTTTAGAATTTCTCACCTTTGAATAGACTTATAACTAAGATTTTAAAGTGTTGGAGATATTTCTAAGAGATGAAAAGTATTTTATTGACGAGTAGTAAAATTTTAGTTTTTATTTATAAGAATGATAAATAAAATAAGTATGAATATGCAGCCATTATGATTATGGCGAGTTTAATTCCCACGCTTTTGGTTGTGGTAGTTGGCAAGTATTAAAGATAGAAAAAAGTCGGTGTGTATAATTTTTAGCGTTGAGATGTCGTATAAAGCACGAGGCGTTTATACATCATGAGATTTAATATGCATGAGCACTCCTTTTCCTTACAGGTGAGGAGAAAAATAAGATAATATTATTAATACATGAGTTAATGATATAAGGATAGGAAGATTTCATGATAGTTTCAAACAATAACGACAAAATTGATGATATTATAGGAAAGGCGTATTTTCTGCAGCCCCACACGTTCTTTTGCAGAAAAATTTTCACACAAGGGGTTGCCACTTGTCATTGTATATGCAATGAAAAAAGCAACCAAGTTTCAAACTGGCTATAACAGGTTTCATACTTGCCGATTACGAATGTGCAGAAATCAAGGGAATTTGGTACAAGGCAATAAGGATGATATTGCCTATAGAAATTGGGGCTTTACGTGATCTACCTTTTTTTTTCTTGGAACCTAAACTGAAATGACTTTTCCATCTATAATAGTTGTGGCAAAGGTTAGATATTGTTTAAATTGTGTATCCCCATTAATTTTGCATAAAATAGTAACATTGATTAACATCACATTGAGTTTTTTTTTTTTTTTTTACATGACATTGAGCAATGATTTCAGAAATACGAAATAAACAACGTACATAGGAACAAGCCTTACGGGGCATACAAAAATACCAAAAAAAAAAAAAGTAAATATAGTTTTTTAGCCATAAAAGACAACAATTCGTTAGAAAAAAAAAAGGTGTAGACTTTGAAAGCATGATAAATGAAAAGGTCAAGAACATTTAATGAAATTGGGAAACTCCAGAATCTTTGTAATTACAAGTTAATTACTCAATATGTCAAAACTTAACTGCAAAACATAGAAGATAAAGCAATATGAAATAGTGATATATGATGATTATCAAATCATGGATGATATTATGATCTATCAATGGAAACTGTTAGGCATTTTTCAAGGGTATACAAAGGAAGTCATCGCCATTGAATTATATATCGACGGTTGCATGACGAGTCAGTGACTTCTCTTTCAAACAAAACATGTTATTTTTATGTTGCTTTCTTGTCCTTTGTCGTGCATGTCGTTTCTTTTTTTAAAAATCTAAAGTGGCTTTCTTGTTATTTTTCACGTGAATGTCGATCTTTGGATATATTCATTTTCTTTAGACGTATTGTCGTCGTTAGGTCGCTGTTAATTTTCGGTTAATGTCGTCTAATAACATTGTCGTTTCTAGGTGGTTGTCGTTTTTGGCCGTTTTGTGGGTTATTGTCGGTCAGCAGTCGAAGCTCAATTCTGGTTAGCCTTTCCAAATTTCGAATGATAGCATAGTGTGTCTGTGATCATTTATTTAGTACACTGTATTATGTTGTATTGTATTACATTACAATATATTGTATAACATTAATACAATATAATACAATGAAATACAATATAATACGATATACCAAACATAAAGAAAGTGAACCAAATAACAAGAAAATCCTATTTCCTGAATATTTCCTCGGCCTCGTGTCTTTTTTTTTTTTCTTTTTTTTTCCTGAGATTTCAATTTTGATGTCGAAAAGAAAGGGTTGTGCAGTTTGTGTTTAGAGCATCACTAAGGCACCCAAAGGCCAAAGGCATTTCCTAGTCGTGCTTCTGTTGTAGTCCTTGGCTCATTTTCACTGTTCAATTATGTTGTCGATCGGAAAAAATTAAAAACACATGACAAAATAAATAAATAAATAAGAATATTATTCTCTCGATACTTACTTAGATGCCAGCTACGGATCTTGGGAAAGATGAATATTACCTGGAACAAAATTACAGTCCATTTGTTGCCGGTAAATCAATATAATTAATCATCAATATATTGGCCTCAAAATTCAGCAAGAAATGAAGAGCTATTAAATTATTACTTCGATATAGCTTTTAGTACGAGGACAGCTCTCAGTCTTTTGTGTTTCGCAGGATTTCGATTTCATTTCCTCTTTTCTGCCTAACCTTTTACTTTGCAGGCCAGGTTCATATATGGTGAAGAGAAAATATCTGTTGAAGGATAACAACAGGAAAGCGTATGTGCTGCTAATTTTGGCATTCGTGACCTTTGGCCTAACTATCATGAAAGCTGAGGTAACTTTTGTCCCACTTGATTTTAGGATATAGTATACCATTACAAAAGAGACATTCCCAAATTAATGTGGCAAGTTTGATGATTTGGCTATGATTCTTATTACTAAAGTAAAATTTTATACCCCTTATTGACCCTGTATTGGAAATACATATGGACCTCTAGTTTCAGTTTTATGGTTCTAGCCCACATGAAGATATTAGAAAATCTATAAACTCCGATTGAGGGAAGAGCTGAACGATTCAAGGGCAAAATTTTAATCCCAAATTGTTCTTTTGTGTTAGTTTTTAGTCTTTATTTAGCAAGCTTCATATTCATGGCACAAAAATATTTATGGGCACCATCTTTTTTCTATTAATTTCTAACGCCTCTCTCGCTTTTTTCTCCCTCTTCTCTTCTTCTTCTTCTTCTTTTTTTTTTTTTTTCCTTTTGTGAAGTTTCACATAAACTTTTAAATTCATTAGAACACTAGAAAGGGCAACAATTTTTTTCATTTCTATTACCTTACTTTCTTTTTCAGTCCTATTACTGTTTTATTACATACCTTTACGGTTTGATGAACACACCCTTAATGTAGAACGAAAGATGTTCTTAGGTCAACTGTGTCTTGGTTTCATGACTCACTTTGACAAGTATTGGATCTTGCTATTTTTGTTCTTTGTTATACGATTTATATTTTTTTTTTCAAATTACTAAAAGAAACAAATTAATGTGGCAAGTTTGATGATTTGGCTATGATTCTTATTACTAAAGTAAAATTTTATACCCCTTATTGACCCTGTATTGGAAATACATATGGACCTCTAGTTTCAGTTTTATGGTTTTAGCCCACATGAAGATATTAGAAAATCTATAAACTCCGATTGAGGGAAGAGCTGAACGATTCAAGGGCAAAATTTTAATCCCAAATTGTTCTTTTGTGTTAGTTTTTAGTCTTTATTTGGCAAGCTTCATATTCATGGCACAAAAATATTTATGGGCACCATCTTTTTTTCTATTAATTTCTAACGCCTTTCTCGCTTTTTTTTTCCCCTCTTCTCTTCTTCTTCTTCTTCTTCTTTTTTTTTTTTCCTTTTGTGAAGTTTCACATAAACTTTTAAATTCATTAGAACACTAGAAAGGGCAACAATTTTTTTCATTTCTATTACCTTACTTTCTTTTTCAGTCCTATTACTGTTTTATTACATACCTTTACGGTTTGATGAACACACCCTTAATGTAGAACGAAAGATGTTCTTAGGTCAACTGTGTCTTGGTTTCATCACTCACTTTGACAAGTATTGGATCTTGCTATTTCTGTTCTTTGTTATACGAATTATATATTTTTTTTTTCAAATTACTAAAAGAAACAAGTGACTGGTCCACAAATTGTAAACTTTTCAAGACAAAATAGAAAAATAGTAAAAATTTGTTACTATTTCTCTTTTTTGATTGATATCTTCCACTAGGCACTCATAGACTCATGGCAGATGAAATTACATCGGCACAGCCTAATTTCAAACATGAACTATTGAGAAATAAAACACATTTGTTAGATAGGCTTGCCAATAGCAAGCCCATTAGGAGAAGGTCCGATTCACATATGTACACCGTAACAGTCCAATAATTTAGTGATGTGGGATAACTTCTAACAATGTGCCCTTCCTTCGTTTAAGGGCCCAACTCTTCTCCTAGGATTTAGCCCTACACACAAGCGTATGATATGTTTGAGTTTCAGGGAAATTAATGCGAAAATATAATATACGACTTGAAGAGACAAAGGACTCTTACGGGTAAGCATTCCACGTACAACCAAACAAGTCTTGTTCGAAAAAAAGCCAAACAATTGGTTGGCCCCACAAAAGAGATTTGCCCTTGTGTGAAATTTTATTGGTCACCATATAACGTAACATGTATGGATCTCTTCTTATGTTATATACTAGTTGGAGATCACATGTATCGATTAAAAAACTCCATACACGCAGAACTCATGATGTTGAATATGTTATTTTATGAGAATCTCAAATAAGAGCGTGTTTGTTTATGTTTTCAAAATTTTTGAAAATATTTTCACAAACTTTTCAAGATAAAAATTTTTAAAACACTCATAATTTTCAAAAAAAATCTTATTTCTCAAAACAAAAATATTTTCATCTATTTTAAAAACAATATCAAATGGTTTCAAGGTGTTTGGTTGTTTTTGAAAATGAAACTACATGCCGAGGCAAGAAAATGAAAACATATTTTGTAAATAATGTTCCATTAGCAAATGCTTTGAAATCGAGAACGAAAAAAAAAAAAAATGGTGAGAGAGAACAATGACAAAAGCCTCCCAAATGGCCTAAAATTGTACGTCATGTTCACGCCATGGTAAACAGATTGAATTGACTTGCACCCAACTATACGTCATGTTCACGCCAAGGTAAACAGATTGAATTGACTTGCACGCAACTATTTACACAACCGACCACTGCACCTTATATATATATAAAAGATATACACACACACACACACACGGTGCAAGTGCAACTACAACATTAGAGTTTCGTATGTAATGGACCAATCGCACAAGGTTTTCATGATAAGCCTCAAAGTCTTGCCACGTTAGGTCGAGTAACTGTTTTTATATACATTTGCCACGTCTTGCAGATCCTTAATTGGCTATAATCCAGAAATAAAATATACAAATTAGCCATTCCGTTTAGCACAAGCCATTCCGTTTAGCACAAGTTTTAGTGATAAAGGGGGTTTGAATTAATTAGTTTTGTTTCAAGATCAACGCGAAATTTGTATCCATTCAAGTTGGAATCTTTTCTCTTTTGGGTTCTGTCCAACGTTGAACTTGTAGTCCAACAAGTTTTGGTTGATATTAATTCGATTATGGAAATAATTAATACTACGAGAAAGCCTTTTTTATCATTACCGTTAATTTTGAAAAAACTACAAATCATGCATAGACGTTTTCTGATGATGGGTGACAATAATAGATAACTTACTTTTTTATTTTTTAAGCAAAGATAATCATGCATAGACGTTTTCTGATGATGGGTGACAATAATAGATAACTTACCTTTTTTATTTTTTAAGCAAAGATATTGTGAAGAAGTTGTAACAAATGTACGTTTTAATCCCTTCTTTTCTTTTTTTGGTTTGGCGTGCTCTTATCCTACTTGAAACTTAGTTGGTTTGGTGACACAATTACTATATCTTATCTTTAAGGAAAGTTCTTAAAGAAAAAAATAAAGTGTATAAAGCAAAACAAGTAACAAGGCAAACATTAAGCAATGGGACAGATTAATTAAAAGCAAAGAACCACGGTGGCGGGGAAGTTTTGCACACGCAAATTAACGTAACATATGTGATAGTAAATTGATACAAGAATAAATATTTTGAGCATATGCTTTGAAGGAGATTCCAATATCCATATAGTTGTTCCATTTTTTGCCCTATTAATACCTCGTTTTTCTTAGCGAATTCTGCACCAATATTGTTATTCTAAACTCTGAAACCTGCCCCAACAAAAAAAAAAACTGATAAAAAAGTTTGTTGAGAGAGAGATTGAGAGATTTCAACTAAAAATTAACAACAATGAAGTGCAACGGTTCAATTAGCTTGATCATTAAGCTTTTGATAATACAGTATCTCTCGTTTATTTGCGCTTCTCGGGATTTTGATTTCTTCTACTTTGTTCAACAGGTGAACTTTATGTGCATAAATATCACTAAAATTCGTTCTCTTTAATTTTTACATATATTAATGATTCATAGATATTAATATTTAATCTTAATCATCTCTCTTTTTGGTCATCTGATGATATTCATGTGGGTAATTGTATTATATACGCATGATGCAGTGGCCAGGGGCTTATTGTGATACAAAGCACAGTTGTTGCTATCCAAAGACAGGGAAGCCAGCGGCGGATTTCGGCATTCATGGGCTTTGGCCAAACCGAAACGACGGTTCATGGCCATCTAACTGTGATCATGATAGCGTCTTTGATAGATCGGAGGTAAGTGTATATATATATATATATATATGGACTTGTTTTAAATACTTATGTTAAAATAGTTTTCAATAAGGATATAGTTTAATAATAATTAATGATGTAGCTTAATAATAATTCAATCTTATTAGTTATGATTAATTGTTTAAATCAACTATATATTTACTTTGTTACAATTATCAGATTTCAATCAAATGACTGATAATAATAATATCTATTCAAAAAGTAACTATTGAAAGCACACCTAATATATATACACGCTTCAATATCATCTCTAATATTATCTTAAAAGTTATCAGAAATATGGATGAAATTTTGGTCACTTAGGACTACGAACAATTAGCCAAAACGGATATGTATGTATATCTCTCTGTGTGTATATATGCCTATATAGGATGAACCGATGGATTTAGAAATACATCAAGGACCCAACCTCTTAGAGATCCTTGTTGGGGAATTAGGCGACTCCTAATTCCAAGGATCGCAAGAACGAACAATTGCAGAAAATAAATAGGAGAAAAGAAGAAAAAAAAAGAGACACCAAATTTTTATACAGGTTCGTCCAAGTTTGAGACTACGTCCTGTTTCTGCCGCTTGCAGATTCCACTATGATGAAGGAGATTACAGATTACAAGAGCAGTTTCTCACACACTCACAAATTGTGCTTACCAAAACTCTCTTCTATCTAACACCCAATGGGAATTTTTCTCTCTCTCTCAAGGATGGAGCTCTCAAGAATTTTGCCTCTCACAAAATTATGCCTCTCACAATTTTCACACACAGTTTTCACACACACAACCCTAGCCACCTTGTGTCTATTTATAACCAAAGGAGGAGAAAATAGCACCTAATGGGAAACCCTAGTGGTTTCCCGTTTTTGGGACCTTTGAATTCGACTTTGATTCAAAACACATCGCGCAGCACAGCGCGTCAGCGCCGCGGCGCTCGAAATGAGCGCTGCGGCGCTCCCCTGCGGCGCCTAGGCGCTCTGCTCCTGGCGCCTAGGCGCCATCCTCATTCGGCCTAGGCGTTTAGCCCTTGGCGCCTAGGCGCTTGCCACATTGCGCCTAGGCGCAATTCACCTGGCGCCTAGGCGCTCTTCACCTGGCGCCTAGGCGCCTCGCCCCAGCGCCGCGGCGCTTCTTCTGCCAGAGCCGCGGCGCTTGCTCCCTGCCTTCGAGGACGCGATTTTCTCCCTTTTCCTTCCTTTTGCTGGGTTGTCTACTTGATTTGGCTCCATATCTGCAACAATCTCCCACTTGGAGACTAATCAATTCACCATGTCTCCCACTGCAGCGGCAACGACTTCTCATGCTTCATGGAGAAGTCCAACTGAAGTTGCGCACAACTTCAGTTTCTCGATCGGAACCGTCTTGGTGAGCATATCTGCCGGATTCTGGCTCCCAAGAATCTTCTCTAACTTCAACACTCCATCTTCCAAAGCCGACCTGATGAAGTGATACCGCAATTGTATATGCTTCGTCCTAGCATGGAATGCGGGATTTTTTGCCAAATGAATGGCGCTCTGACTGTCACTATGTAATACACCCCTTTCCTGCTTGTGACCCAATTCTTCCAGAAACGACCGCAACCAAATCATCTCCTTGCTCGCTTCTGTCATTGCCACATACTCTGCTTCTGTAGTAGAGAGTGCAACTATCTTCTGCAGCTTCGAGACCCAACTAATTGCAGTGCCACCCAAAGTGTAGACATAACCGGTGGTACTTTTCCTGCCATCAATGTCTCCAGCCATATCAGCATCAACATAGCCCTGTAGTCCCAAGTCTGACTTCTTGAAACACAATGCTAAACCTGCAGTACTTCTCAGATATCTGAGAATCCACTTCACTGCCTCCCAATGCTGTTTACCTGGATTACTCATGTACCTACTCACAACTCCCACTGCATGTGCAATGTCCGGTCTGGTACAAACCATGGCATACATAAGACTGCCTATAGCGGAAGCATATGGCACCTTGGCCATGTGGTCTCGTTCCTGCTCTGTGGTCGGTGATTGCTCCTTTGATAACTTGAAGTGACTGGCCAAAGGAGTATTCACAGGCTTCGCATTACCCATGTTGAATCTACTCAGCACCTTTTCAACATATTCTTCCTGTGACAGTTTTAGACTGTTGCGGTTCCTTGTTATTCTCATCCCAAGGATTTGTTTTGCAGCACCCAAATCCTTCATTGCAAACTCCTTAGACAGCTCCTTCTTCAGCTTGTCAATCTCCTGTTTGCAACCTCCTGCTATCAGCATATCATCGACATATAGCAACAGTATGATGTAAGAATCACCAAAATTCTTCACATAACAACAGTGATCTCCCTGACACCTCAGGAAACCGTTGCTGCACATGAACCCGTCAAACTTCTTGTACCACTGCCTGGGAGCTTGTTTGAGGCCATACAAGCTCTTCTGAAGTTTGCACACTAAGTTCTCCTTACCCAGTACTTCGAATCCTTGTGGCTGCTTCATGTAGATCTCTTCCTCCAAATCACCATGGAGAAAAGCTGTCTTCACATCCAACTGTTCCAAGAACAAGTCCTCATTAGCCACTAGCGCAAGTACCGTCCTGATCGTGGTTAGCTTCACCACCGGAGAAAAAATCTCATTGAAGTCGATGCCTTCTTTCTGCTGAAAGCCTTTTACCACCAACCTTGCCTTATACCGTTTGCTGCCATCAGATTCATCTTTAATCCGGTATACCCACTTATTGTGCAAGGACTTTTTACCCTGTGGTAACTTTACCAGTTGCCATGTCTGATTGGACATTAAGGAATCCATCTCATCCCTCATGGCTAACTCCCACTTGACCGAATCTCCAGCCTCCACAGCTTCATCATAGCTTTCTGGCTCACCTTTATCGGTCAACAAGATGTAATGCAGAGATGGGGAGTATCTCTGCGGCGGTCTAATTGTCCTGCTAGACCTCCTGACTGGTGTGGCAGGAGTCCTCTGGTTTCCTTCTGGAGCTATGTTTTCCTGGTCTTCAACCTCTGGATTTTGCACCTCCACTTCAGGAAGATCCTTCAATGGAATCACCTCAGGCTTCTTATCTTCAGAACCTGAACCCCTGGAGTCCGTGCTGTCTCTGTCCTTGTACAGAACACCTTCGTTGAAGATCACATCCTTGCTCCTGATAATCTTCCGGCTTTGGTCATCCCAGAGACGATAACCAAACTCAAGTCCGCCATAGCCAACCAGAAAGCACTTCTTTGACTTGGCATCCAGTTTACTTCTAGCAGTAGAATCGATATGTGCATAAGAAACACAACCAAACACTCTCAAGTAAGAGAGATCCACCTGTTTATGGCTCCAGACTTCTTCCGGTAGCTTGAACTTCAGCGGTGTGGATGGACTTCTGTTTATCAGATGAGCGGCTGTGTTAATTGCCTCAGCCCAAAACATCTTTGGCAGCCCCGCATGCAACCTCATGCTCCTAGCACGCTCGTTTAAAGTCCTGTTCATCCTTTCAGCTACCCCATTCTGTTGTGGTTTCCCTGGAATGGTCTTCCTCATTTTTATCCCATTCTCAGCACAGTACCGCCTGAAATCTTCACCTAGGTACTCTCCCCCATTGTCAGACTGCAAGCACTTCACCTTCAAATCTGTCTCGTTCTCCACCATGGCTTTCCATCTCTTGAAAGCATCGAACACATCAGATTTGTTTTTCAGAAAGTAAACCCATACCTTCCTGCTTGAGTCATCTATGAACGTCACATAGTAGTTTGCGCCACCAAGGGAAGTCACCGGCGCAGGCCCCCACACATCTGTGTGAACTAGCTCCAATCTCCTGGACTTAGGCTCTCTACCCATCTTTGAGAAACTGACTCTCTTCTGTTTACCAAAGATGCAGGCTTCACACAAACTGTGATCAACAGTTTTCAAACCCGGCAGTTTTCCTTTGCAGTGAAGCACCTTCATACCCTTCTCACTCATGTGACCGAGCCTATAATGCCATAGCTCAGTATTGGCAGCAGAATCAGCAACTGCTAGGGTATCTCTGCAACTAGAGTTCATGTAGAGAGTTCCAGCCTTGCGTCCCCGAGCAATAACCATCGCTCCTTTCGTGACTTTCCAACCTCCACAATTGAAGGTTACTTTATGTCCATCATCATCCAGTTGCCCCACCGAAATCAAGTTGCGCATTAACTTAGGAACATGTCTCACCTTATGAATCTTCCATACCGACCCATTAGGCATTTTTAAACTGACATCTCCAATGCCAACTATATCCAAAGGTTCTCCATCAGCGAGATAAACCTTACCATGATTTCCGGCAACGTAGTTCTCCAGGACATGACGGTGTGCTGTGGTGTGAAATGATGCTCCTGAGTCCATCACCCACGAATCAAAAGAACTGTCGACAGACAAGATTAAAGCATCCTGTTGCTCTTCAGTGGCGGCGTTGGCTGCGTCATTAGTCTTGTCTTCATTCTTCCTTGGAGCCCTGCAGTTCTTTTTCAAGTGGCCCGTCTTCCCACAGTTCCAACACTCCATAGTCCTACCGTTCCTTGACTTGCTTCTCCCATTCCTCGACTTGCCTCTCTTGCCATTATCCCTGTTGGATTGCCTATCAAGTTTCCTGCCCCTATTATCAACATTAAGGGCCGAGTTCGACGAAGAGGCTTCTCCTGAGTCCTTCCTGCGAACTTCTTCCGCCAGAATAGAATTTCTGACATCAACAAACTTTAATTTGGCATTCCCAAGCGAATTTGTAATGGCCACCCTCATGGGTTCCCAACTGTTTGGTAACGAGGCCATGAGGATTAGAGCATTGATCTCATCTTCGAATTTAATCTCTACCGAGACCAATTGGTTTAGAACGGTGTTGAAACTGTTCAGGTGCTCTACCACCGAGGCACCTTCAGACATCTTTAAATTAAAGAGTTTCTTCATGAGATGTACCTTGTTATTGGCTGAGGGCTTCTCATACATCTCTGACAGAGCCTTCATCATCCCTGCTGTAGTGGTCTCCTTCGCAACGTTGTGGGCAACGTTCTTTGACAAAGTCAAACGGATCACACCGAGTACCTGTCTATCAAGGAGACTCCACTCCTCATCCTTCATGCCTTCGGGCTTATTACCCAAGGGCAAGTGCAGTTTCCTGCTATAGAGGTAGTCTTCAACTTGCATCCTCCAATAGGAAAAATCCGAACCATCAAATTTGGTGATACCGGCTGCCATACCTTCTTCTCCAGTCATCGTTCTTGATCAAAACCTCCGCTCTGATACCAGTTGTTGGGGAATTAGGCGACTCCTAATTCCAAGGATCGCAAGAACGAACAATTGCAGAAAATAAATAGGAGAAAAGAAGAAAAAAAAAGAGACACCAAATTTTTATACAGGTTCGTCCAAGTTTGAGACTACGTCCTGTTTCTGCCGCTTGCAGATTCCACTATGATGAAGGAGATTACAGATTACAAGAGCAGTTTCTCACACACTCACAAATTGTGCTTACCAAAACTCTCTTCTATCTAACACCCAATGGGAATTTTTCTCTCTCTCTCAAGGATGGAGCTCTCAAGAATTTTGCCTCTCACAAAATTATGCCTCTCACAATTTTCACACACAGTTTTCACACACACAACCCTAGCCACCTTGTGTCTATTTATAACCAAAGGAGGAGAAAATAGCACCTAATGGGAAACCCTAGTGGTTTCCCGTTTTTGGGACCTTTGAATTCGACTTTGATTCAAAACACATCGCGCAGCACAGCGCGTCAGCGCCGCGGCGCTCGAAATGAGCGCTGCGGCGCTCCCCTGCGGCGCCTAGGCGCTCTGCTCCTGGCGCCTAGGCGCCATCCTCATTCGGCCTAGGCGTTTAGCCCTTGGCGCCTAGGCGCTTGCCACATTGCGCCTAGGCGCAATTCACCTGGCGCCTAGGCGCTCTTCACCTGGCGCCTAGGCGCCTCGCCCCAGCGCCGCGGCGCTTCTTCTGCCAGAGCCGCGGCGCTTGCTCCCTGCCTTCGAGGACGCGATTTTCTCCCTTTTCCTTCCTTTTGCTGGGTTGTCTACTTGATTTGGCTCCATATCTGCAACAATCCTATACCATATCTAACCTCTATCAAATATGTTTTTTCATCCAGTCAAAACGGATTCTTGGATACATAACTTAAATATATGTTTCTGCATAATGTTGAAAACATATTGCCATGCAGTTTAGTACCTCTACAGGTCTTTTTTTTAATTCTTCTTTTTCATATTTAATATGAATATGTTTTCCCCCAACTGACAAATTCTAAAGTATATATACTCATGAAGACAATAAAATAAAAGAATCCAATTAAAAAAATACTTCTTCTGTGGGAAGACTTTGGAAATCTAGAAAACAACTTTAGAGGTTGGTTTGAAGTAATTAGTCGCACAAGCACCAAAACAAACTATATTAGTAATGTGTGCGAGATATTCGGATCTGGGACAAATTATTAATATAATAACATTTTCTACACGTTGTTGGTAAAAATAAAATGTACAATTAATTTTTTTCTCAATATCTTTCATCATTGATTTCTATATTGCCTTAATCTAATTATCATGTCGATCTGTTTAAGCTATCGGACCTTATGGATAGCCTCCAAAAGAACTGGCCATCCCTTAGCTGCCCCAGCAGCAATGGATTCAGATTCTGGTCACACGAATGGGAAAAGCATGGCACTTGTTCCAAGTCAGAACTTGATCAACATGATTACTTTGCAGCGGCTCTTAACCTTAAAGAAAAAGTTAACCTTCTTGGTATCCTCAAAAATGAAGGTCTGTACTACATGTATTAATATTTTTTTTAAGTTCGCTTGAAAAATCAGTTAGAACTTAAAACTGGAATCTAAACACTATGGCATGCAAGAGCCTTAGACTATAACAAATTACTGTAGCATATGAGAGTTTTACACTGTAGCAAACTGAACTTGTTTTTTAAATATGCTTCCCAAAAGAAGGGTTTGTCATTAATTAGGAAAAAAATTACTCTACATATTAATTACACCCTAATTAATATCGACTAATGTTGCAGAAATTGAGCCAGATGATGGATTTTATAGCTTGGATAGCATTGTGAAAGCCATAGAAGGTGCAACTGTTTATGTCCCAGGAATAGAGTGTAACAAGGACTCAGCTGGTAATAGTCAGCTTTACCAAGTTTTCTTGTGCGTTGACACTTCTGGATCTGACATCATTGAGTGTCCAATATTTCCAAGGGCAAGATGTGCTTCAAGTGTTCAATTCCCCAAGTTCTAGCCCATGATAGACATTAATCCAAGAGAAATTTACACTATCTATTTATTGATTGTGATTTTAACTAATATTATAGCTCCATCATGGTTGACCATTGTTCAGTTTCTTGTCGACAATAAACCTCCTTTATTTAATTAGTAGAATTGGGTGGGTTAGTTTTTCTTGGTTTATTTAATTATATGGCCAATCATTTCAAGTTATTTTTCTTGTGATAACTAAAGAAGAAGTTACGTGATGACTGACTTTAACGGTCTTTTATAAATGTATGAACATTTTTTTTTAGAAAAACGATCTATGATCATTAAAATAGTTGATGTTGATGTGTTGGTCAATTATTGATTGATCAATAAATCATTGATTGAGATTAATTAAACACGATTGATACCGGTCAAGTCGTGATCTACCACCAAGTTAGTCAATCAATCACTTACTAATTAAAACGAGCAAATCTTATTTAACTCCATGGGGTTATAATCTCGTTCCTAACAAAACAATGAGATTCGATTTAAAAAATATAACACATATTAGACCGAAATCTACAATTTTATGAGTAGTGGGCTTGTAGCATTATAAGGATGAAAAGGATTTTTCTTTCAAAAACAACTCACGTTCTTCTAATTTAACAAAAGTCAAGAATTAAGATGGTTATGAAGACAATCCCCTTTTGAAAAAAAAAAAAAAAAAAAAACCATTTGTCACGTACCAATGAGGTCTCACGACTCTTAGCTACCACCGAATGGACTTTAACATTAGCACCAACCCAAATTACTCCCTTAAAGAGATTTAAGAAATTAAACATGCAGTGTCGATATATGTTTGTCATATCATAAAAGCTATATATGCGGTAGACCATTTACTAACTAATTAGCACTAGCTACGAAAAATCAGGAAATAAATGTAGCAGTAATTTAGACAATTGCGTAGAAGGGAGCTTTGCTTAATCAAATTATTGTGACGATCTGTTTAAGCCATCGGACTTTATGAATAGTCTCCATTAGATTTGGTCATCCCCAAACTAACCCAACAGCAAGGGATTCAAATTTTGGCCACATGAATGGGAAAAACGTGAGACTTGTTTCAAGTCAGATTTTGATCAACATGAACACCTCGCAGCAGCTCTTAAGCTCAAAGAAAAATTCAACCTTCTTAGTATCCTAATAGAGTGTTTGGTACGGTGGTTAGAACCATTAGTTAGAACTGTAAATACTGTAGCATGTGAGAGTTTTATGCTGTAGCAACTTTTTTTTTATTATAGCATGTGAAAGCTTTACACTGTTTCTAACTCAAAAGCTGGTTAGAACCAACTTTGCCAAAGAAGCTATAAAAAAAAGGTCCGTCCTACACGTTAACACTTTTTGTTATCAGAAAAAAAAAATCTACAGCTTAATTATGCCCTAATTAATATCAATTAATTATGTTGCAGAATGGATTTTAAAGCTTGGACAACATTGTAGAGGTCATAGAAATTGCGACTGGTTACGCCTCAAGAATAGAGTGAAATAAGGACTCAACTGGTAATGGTCAGCTTTACCAAGTTTAATTCTGGATCAGACATCATTCAGTGTCCAATATTTGCATGGGGAAGATATGCTTCAAGTGTTCATTTCCTCAAAGTTGAGCTGATAGACTAATATCCAAAGAGAAATTACACTATCCACTCATTGGTTGTGATTTAAACTGGTACTATAGCTTCATCATGGTTGACCATAATTCAGTTTCCTGTTGCCAATAAAAACTCCTTTTTTTAACGACTTGAATTGGGTAGATCAGTTTTTCTTGGTTTATTAACTGCAAGGTCAATTAGTACAATTTTTTTTTCTAACTTTTTTCTCAATAAACACTAGTAGATAAATTAAATGAGATGGCTAGTTTTGACCATATTTTCTAAAAAGTGACAGAAATTTTCGCTTCTTAAGAAAATGATCGATGACTATTAAAATGATTAATAGGTTGGTCAATTAGATTCGGTTAATTAGTCATTGACCGTCAGATCAATCAATAATTAACCCATAAATCATTGTTTAAAATTGATTAAATATGATCAAAATTGATCAATCTATGATTGATTAACAAGTCAATCAACTAATCAACCACTAATTGAATATTTTTTATTTTTCTAATTTAACAAAACTCGAGAACTTTTTAAAAACAATCCCTTGGAAAAACATTTCCCACGTATCCGAAAAACTAGAACGGATCTCATGACATATAGCCTCTGTTGAATGGACTTTAATATTCGGCCTGACCCAAATAACTCCCTTAGAAGTCAGCCGCCTGGAAGGTTTTCATAATGCGAGCATTAAACTTCAAATCATTTACTCGCACAATAAGTAGGACATGAATCTTAGCTGGCTAGGTTTATAGAAGAAGATCACAAACTATAGTTGATATGCTGTTGGAAATGATTAGTAGGAGTACTAGGACATCTACCCCGTACGAGATTAGAAAAACAAATTCATAGGTGATAGGTCCATCCTCACGTTTGTAAACCTCGACAAAAACAAATGAAGAGCCAAGAAAAATTGTCAATACAAGTTATCATTGAAGCTATATATGGTAGATCATTTTACTTAGTAATTAGCAATAGCTACGAAAAATCAAATAAATGTAGCGGTGATTTAGACACTTGGATAGGACTAGGGGTGGCAATTCGTGTCTGCAGGCTATGTTTAAATTGAATTAAAGCTTGAACATGTAAAAAATTTTACAATACTAACACGACCTGTGACACAAACAGGTTGAGAGATCCTGGTATTAACATAACTGCATTGATATAGGTTGACATGAACACGACTTGTCTTAACCCGTGACACATATAACACGAGACCCAAAATCAGCCCACAACCCGAAGTCAATCCATGACATTTTATAACTTAAAATTTATAATTTATGCACCAAAGTCACATAAAAGTAACATAAAACTCATATTTTTTCAAAATTAAATCACTGCCATACTACACATACATCTAATTTAGTGTTAATCTATTGAAAGTATATATATTAAGGCACAATATTTTTTTTAAAAAAAATAAACAAATAACCTATTGGTTAATTTATTGTCAAGCATGTTGACACGAATATGGCCTATTTTTGAATGATGTCAATTTTGAATTAACATAAAAATAACCCATGACTTAATTTGTTAACACTCACTTGTAAAAAATCATGTAATGTTTGTGTCGTGTCGTAACCCGTATTTCAGCCCTAGACAGACTTAAGAGGGACTTTCGCTATTTTATTTTGTGAAATAGAATAAGGGGAATACAAGCAAAACACAAGAAATTTTAGTTGGTCAAACCTTATTGCCTTATCCAAATATCAAATAAAACGACCTCGGACCTAAATATTTTATTCATTTATTTATTTGCAGGGAAGTTAGGCTTAACTATTGAGATCATGGATTAGGCATCGAACAAGATTTTTTTTTTCCGGGACAAATTTTCTCGCAAGCTTATGACTGCAAGCCTACAGAGAATCTTTGATGTATGATGCCATTTCTTTTGGATCATTTCTTTTCTTTCCTTTTTTTTTTTTCATTTCAGAGCATTTGGTAATAAAGATAAATGAAACTTATACCCAAAAAAAAAAAAAAAAAAGTGGCTGTTGTCATCTCTAATCATTTTGAGAAACACATCACATTTTATTTTTGTTCTATTCACGTTTTATATGTACCTTCACCAGAAAGGTACATGATTGCATATTTTTGGCAATAAGAACTGCCTTGGTTAATATTCCCCATTCGATCAAATATAAAAACTGAAAAACAAAAAAAAATTGGCATGCACAAACACAACAAAAGCTTTTAAAACATGAAAAAGAAAAAAAAAAGAAAAAAAAGGAACGTAAATAAAATTTTCTCATTTTTTAAATGGATCATTGAACAACTTACAATAAATAAACAAAAAAACCAATTGCTATCTTGATTCTTGATGGCTTTTTTTAAAAAAGCTGTGATATGTAGTTTATTTGGTAGGTGAACGCCCTCTTCATTATGTCAATTGGGTCTCCATCTGCCAAATTGCCAACCCAACACGTGCTTGGCCCTTGCGTTGCCCTTAAGCCAGTATACTTTCAAAATTCCGTAAACTAGACTTGAGTTGTTTTTTTTTTTTTTTTTTTTTTTTGGAGGGAGCCTAGGACCATTTTTTATAAGTCATTTATTTTTTTGAAATTTACTTACAACTAT
The DNA here is from genome assembly GCA_025403435.1 of Artocarpus heterophyllus. Lineage (NCBI taxonomy): Eukaryota > Viridiplantae > Streptophyta > Magnoliopsida > Rosales > Moraceae > Artocarpus > Artocarpus heterophyllus. The sequence goes on from CM046340.1 coordinate 5,834,932, forward strand.
TTATTATATCTAGTTCTTTTTACCATATTTTTTTAACACCCTCAAAAGTTAACTCCTTGGATCGACGTTTCTCATTATTTTGTCCACCATCCACCGTTGAAAGTTAGAACCATTATGTATATTCATTCCAATACAAATTTCTTCAACTATTAATTTATTAATAAAAATAAAAAAAAAAAAGGTGGGTTGTCGGTCATATTCATTACACAACATAAAAAATAAAATAAAATAAAATAAAACAAAAGCTGTATCTCATTTCGTGGTCCAATGTGATTGGTTTTTGATGTTTTTCTCTATTACTTTTTTGGCTTTTTGCAAAGCCGAAATGTATGCTTTCTAGCTTTGCTTGTTCCTTGCTTGCCATGTAAACCCATTTTGAAAGTTGCGTCTCATCCGCAGACCGAAGGGTATTATTGTAAAATAACTGCTTCTGTGGCTTTTCTAGTATTCTTATCTCAGCCGGCCCCTCTGGAGTGGCCTCTCCGGATTATTCTGGATGCGGCACAATATCAAAGTCAAGAGGGGTTTTGTTTTGTTTTGTTTTGTTTTTTTCTAATTTACTTTCGTTATTTTTACCGAAACGTTGATGACTTCGAGATCTAAGAAAACATCAAATACATACAAGTGGAGTTTTAACGTTACACCAAAGTCCAAAACAAACATCGCACACAGACAAATTATAATTTGATATCAAGTTTCACGTACTAGTTTAAATTTATCATTTCAAAATTCGATATGTCAACAGCATAAAGCTCGTTGTAGCTAAATTATAAATTAAAAAAATAGTTAAAATATAAAGTTTTTACTTACTAAAATATTTAAAATTTATTTTTTTAAAATTGGTTTACTAAACAAGCTATATATCTAAATATTTAAATAGTTCAAATACCAAAAATATAATAAGTTAACATTTTATTATTGTTATTGGAGTAGGAATCACAACGTGGTCATTGTTCATTTCTTTCTCCGCCGGCTACTATGATATGCAAGGATTTTTAATAATTTATGATTTTTGCAGATAAAATAAATAATCAAGAAAGTACAGTTTAATCCAGATTGATGGGCGTTCTAGAAGGAGAGATGGATACGTGGATTGACAGAGGACCTGTTCTTAGACAAGGCTTTCATAACATACGTTACATTAAGGTGTGCAGTTATTTAAAACATGTGCGATTAAAAAAAATTTAGAACGTAATAATTTATCTCCAAAGTATTTTGGAATTTTAGCACATAGTAATTTAACTTTGAAAATACTTTGGCCTTTAGCACGTTGGCCATAAAAAGGTCCAACGTGATCTGCACTTGTAGAAGGTGTGATTTACACATAAGTTATTTATAAAGATAAAATTAAAATTTTATCATTTTGATATGTGAATCATGTAAGCTTAATTTTGTCTAGTTGAACAAAAAATTAGAGGTTTAAGAAAGTAAAGTAATAAGTTTTAAATTTTTAAGAGAGTAAAGTACGTGATTTTAAAAATTCACGAGATAAAATAAAGAGTTTTAAAATTTTAAGAAATAAAACAATAATCTTTAAAATTTAAGGATAAAATAAAAGAGACCTAAAATTTAAGGGTTACGTTCCCAGTGGCACAGTGACATAGTGACATAACATTCCTTCATATTACTTCTGAAACAACGCGTGTCGTATTTCATCCGTAACTCAAGGTTGCGTCTTTGAATGTTTTGATGGATTTCTTCGATCCCTTTATCAAGATTATGCGTACTTTAATGCATACACATTGACGTTAAAATTTTGCCAATAAAAATGTTTGTACCTTAACAATAACAAATGTAAAACCTTCACAAAAAATTTTCAGCTTCTTTTTATCAATTAGATTACTAAAATAAAAAGGTTAAAATAAATCTTAACATTTTGTTATTTTTTTAATTTTTTGATAAATATGAGCAATGTGTGATTCAATTAAGAAATAATAATACATGGGCCCTACAGTTGCTAATTCCCGGTTGGCCCGGCGGCGACAATCTTTCCGACGTTAGGACCGATGGATCAAGGGGAGCAACAAGAAAATCTAAGCTAAGAAAAATTATTGGGAATTTTTGCATTATTTTTGCTAAAAAGAAAACAAAAATTTGTTCATCCATTATAGTGTCCGACCACAGAATGCCACGTGTTACCCTAAGGACTACAAACGACGCAATATGGCTGCACTGCGTTGGCTGGGTCCGGTCAACGATTTGACAAGCAAATGGAAAATTCAAAAGCAGTCTTTATTATAAATAGGAGGGTTAAAGGGCGTGGTTAAATTGGAACTTTTTTTACCATGTGTGTGAAAATTTTATATTAAAATAATTTTTTTATTGTTATAATATGTAAAAATTTTATATTATTTATAATTAAAAAAAAATTTAAATTATGGTCTAGACTAACTTGGCAAGCAAACTATAATTATACTAGTTGAGTGGCATATGCTATAAATTTTATATATTCTATTTGTTTGATAAAATTCTAAATACTAATAAGATGTTTGAGGGTGATTTAAAACTAAGAGTTAGAATTAAAAATATAATAAGACTTTTATACTGTAATATGAAAAAATTTTATACTATTTAATTAAAATTGAGTTTGTCAAATATCACATGATTTTATAGCTTCATGTGTCATTTTATATATCTAAATATGATATATTAAAAAAATTCTTCACAACGATTTTTTAGGAAAAAAAGATATTTTTGTAGCAAATAATCATTGAAAAAGTTGAGAAGAATATTTTAAAAAATGTTTTAGCATACTAATAAGAAAAAATATACAAAATCATCGTGATATAATAAAGATTATACATGAAAAACAAATTAAGTAATGATACATTTAAAAGAATATTTTAACAAAAGCAAAATGGAGAACAAAAATATTTTTAAAGAAATACATTATAAAGAAAAAGCTAAGCATAGAGGAATTTTAAAGGAAAAACAAGTAGCAAAAATAAGGATCGAATAGAAAAATAAAGAGAAAAAAATAACCCAAAAAAAAAAGAAGAAGAAGAAGAGTTGTAATACGGCAAAAGAAAATGAGTGACTTTTATTTTTCTACATATCTATTTTTCTTTAACCTTTTTCATGTTGTTTGGTAACAGTAGTTTTAACTACTATCTTAGTTTATAAGTAGTATAAACTTTTTATATACTACATTAAAAAGAAAAAAGTTACTATACTATAAAACTTTCAGATGCTACAGTAAAAATGATTCTAACTAATAGTTCTTATCACTATATCAAACACTATGTTTAATTAAGGGACTGTTTGTTTTGTGTACTATGTGTACTCAATATACTCAAATTTAGATTCGAGTATTAATAATCATTTGGATATATGTTTGTTTCCCTTAAATTCTAAATCATTTGAGTATCAAGAATCCAAGTTTTCAGAGTTCTAACTCCCTATAAACTTTTGATACTCAGATATCTTTGTTACAGTAAAAACTGAAATTCTCTATCATATATTTGAGGAAAAAAATCATAACTTCTTCATTTGATATTCAATTTAGATTTTTTTTTTCATTGAGTTCCTAATGAAAAAAGGAATAAACTAAAATCCACATAACATATTTTTTAGGATCATTAACATTAAGATCTTATTAGATTTATTAATAAATCAAAAACTATTTTCACTATCTCTTTAAACACAAACTTCAATTTTATTCTATAATCAGATTAAAACTTAAATGCGCATCCAAACACCAATTCAGATAACAATTCAAATCACTAACTTAAATTTTAATTAAAACATATTAATTTAAATCAAATCACTTATTCAAATCTATTTACGACAATGAGCAAAGCCTTTAGTTTAAAAAATTCCTTCTCTTGATATAATATATATATATATATATATACAAGCAATCAAATCGAACCGAAGACTTTAAAAAATCAACAAACAGGGGCACCATACGGTTTGGTCTTTGCCTTCTTCTCTCTCTTCGTTATTTCTCTTCCCACCGTTACGCGCAGCCTTGAAGTTCAAAACCACACACGTATAATCATCGTCCCAACAGAAGAAACACACCACACTTATTTTTTCTCTCTCTCTTCTTCTGTTTTTCTCCTCTCTCTCCGGGATTTTCTCGCCGATTTTCCCTCACACTTTCCGGCATTCTTCTCGCGCAGAATCTTTGCTCCTTCAGGTAATTTTTTTGCTCTTCATCCTTTTAGTTTACTCTCTCTGCTTCTTCGTCGTCTTAAACGATTTTTCAAGCTCCAATTTCTTCACTTTCTTCTTCACTCTAAGTTAGATTATCTGAAATTCTGTTTTCTTTTTAAGAAAAAAGAAATTCTTGTTGAAATGCTTCTGGATCTGTCTGGTAATTTTCTTTTCTTTTTTCTTTTTTTCCCGATAATTCTTTTTAAAAAAAGGCTGCCCGAGAGAATTAACGGAATGATGAGGAGAAAGTGGATATTTGAACTTAACATCTTTTCTTCGATTTTCTCAGTGAAGTTCTAGGATTTGTTTGAATCTGAAATGACTTATTTAAGTACAGAATTATGATAATATCAGAAAGCAATCTCCTTTTCTATGTTCAAAGTTTTACTTAGCATATATATTTTTTCAGATTTCACATAATAACATTTCTTGTATTTGTTCTTTCACTGCAAATGAAAGTCTCTCTCTTTTCTTTTTTTTTTTTCCGTATAGTCAAATCTTTCAATGGCAATTCTAGTAAATTTCCAGAAGCAATAAGCGTTGAATAAGTCAACAAAGTTTTAGGCACAAGTAATTTGAAAATTTTGCCTGAGCGAGAATTTCAAGTTACGCGTGGCTTTTGATTTTTATCTAGTTTAGGGTTTTAAGATTTTATATTGGTAATAACGTTAAGGCCGGCTTTTTAGATGCTTAAAAACATGAAGGAAAAAAAAAAAGAAAAGAAAACCAACCATGGAAGTAATGTGGTCCCCAGGCTTTAAAGTTCTCTTGTCAACTAATTCCGTGCAAATATTGTCATTGCTCTCTGCTGCTAGGTCCTTTAGGCCTATTAATTCATCCTTAAATATGTGGTAGAAGACTTGGATATAATTTGACCTATAAAGACCATTTATTTATTAAGCCGTTAAAGATGCAATTAATTAGTTTTTTGGTATCAGACCATTGGGTTAAATTGCTAAGCAAGGTGTTGATAGTGATTTAGTTGATAATTCTAGAACAAGAAGATATGATTCTATTAGCGAAATTGGTTTTAAATTGTCTATTCTTTTGTAAGCCATTGTTGAAACATTAGAAAAACATGTGATTCATGTCGTTGTTAGGGTGTTCAACTTGAGAATTATCTCATATGTATGACATTGCTTTCTGTCAGCTCCAAAACGTCCTGATCGCTTCTCAACTTGTGTAGTTATTATTATTATTATTTTTTTAACTTGTTTGTTGGAACAAGAAAGCAATTAATGGAAATATATTTCACTTATTAGTTTTGTTGCTTCAGTTATGGAGAGTTTTATGCATTCTGCTTTTCTGTATCTGAAGTTTAGTGGATTTGTTTTCCATGTCAACTGAACCAAATACTTGATTTCACACTTCTAGGTATAAAGCATTTGTATTTGCTAATTTCTGTACTGGTCTTATTGTTCTCATTATTTCAGGTTCATCTTGGTGGTTTCGACAAAGATGCTTCATCTTCAAGCAAGAGAGACATAGATGCTTCATGAGTTACTCTCGTGGTGGATTCACTGGAGCTGAGAGCACTAGATCATTTAGTTTTCAGACCAGAAGAAGATGGTTGCAACACCTGGCGGTTGATATCAAGTTGAACAGCAGGCCATGATGGAGAAACTTTAAAATTTACTCCAAGAAGCAAAATACATCCAATTAATGCATCTTCTTTCTTTCTGATGCTCTTAGTTGTTTGTACCTGATCAGTCAATCTTTCTTCTTCTTCCTTGTCAGAGACTTGGATCTCTGGTTTTTCTGTTTCTAGAACCAACTATTTATTTTATGCGCAATAATACGACCACTTGCTGGTATTTGTGTTTTCATGCTCACCAAGGAAATCAGGCTTAGAGGTTTGACGCCTTGAGAGATTACAAGAATGAAGAAATGGTATGGTGGTGTTCTGGTTGCATCCTTGTTTATGCTTCTGGTTCTGAGATACGGCGTGATGAAAGATCCTATCGGGGAACGTTATGTAATGACGCCGCTTCCAACCAATAATTCCAACCCTCTTGAATGGCAGAGTGCCTTTGCTCCGCCTATAGTTCAAAATCCAGAGAGTGCATCTCAAGTGATACCTACTGAGGTCATCATTTCCAGCCTCTTTGCTCAGAGGAATATCTCCAATGAAGAGCGGCAATCTCTGCAAACGTGGAATCACTTGAAAGACCTAATAGATCATGCTCAAGGTCTACCCAATGCAATAGAGGCTATTAAGGATGCTGAAGGTGTGTGGAATAATCTCATGGCTTCAGTTGAAGAGTTGAAGCCCGGTTATTCAAATGAAAGTTCACAAGGAAGGGGGAAAGAGAAACAGTGTCCTTATTTTCTAAACAAAATGAATGGCACGGAACTTGATAACAGTGACTATAAGTTGCAAGTTCCTTGTGGCTTGACACAAGGTTCTTCCATTACAGTTATTGGCATTCCAAATGGTATTCTTGGTCATTTTAGGATTGACTTAAAAGGGGAACCACTTCCCGGGGAGCCTGATCCGCCTATCATTCTGCATTACAATGTGAGGCTTCATGGTGATAAGATAACGGAAGACCCTGTTATTGTCCAGAACTCCTGGACTGCTGCTCATGATTGGGGTGACGAGGAGCGTTGTCCCTCCCCCAATCCTGAAAAAGGAAAGAAAGGTATACCTTCAACTTCAAGTGTATTTCTTTGTACTTCTGTTCACTTCACATGTTGAGCACATGAATCAATCATTACATGCTATTTGGAAGAAAGGCTGCAGTATGCAACCTATTCTGTGCTGATGTTGCTGGCTAAACCAAATCACGTGTTTTGTTCAATTTGGATCACACATGATCCCGTCTTTATGATTTCTGCTAAATATTGCACATTATGCTTCCTTGTGAAATCATTCCAGTTACTCTTTATTTTGCTGTGTCACGAGGCAACATTTACAACTATGTACTCCAATTCTTTGATAAATCACATTATTTTGCTCATTTTTCAGTGGATGAGTTGGATCAGTGTAACAAGATAGTGGGCAATGATGTCCAGATTGTCATGACTGGTAAGCCTTCCAATGCTTCAAGGCGGCCCTTAATGGTGCAAGACGGATCTAAACCTAGAAAATTCTTCCCTTTTAAGCAAGGCTATCCATTTGTTGCAACACTCAGAGTGGGATCAGAAGGAATCCAAATGACAGTTGATGGGAAGCACACAACATCATTTGCTTATCGTGAAGTAATTTCTTTCATTTTATCCTTTATTTTTGGACTTTCATATGGAATGACCTTGTATCTTTGAACTTCTTAGCTGTTTGGATTATTATCTTTCAGACGTTGGAGCCATGGCTTGTTAGCGAAGTAAAAATATCTGGAGACTTGAAATTAATTTCTGTCCTAGCCAGTGGTTTACCCACATCAGAAGATTCAGAGCACGTAATTGATTTAGAAGCACTCAAATCACCCCCTCTCTCTTCACAAAGACCACTGGATCTGGTCATTGGTGTTTTTTCCACCGCAAACAATTTTAAGCGCAGGATGGCTGTTCGAAGAACATGGATGCAGTATCCAGCGGTACGATCTGGGGCAGTTGCAGTGCGTTTTTTTGTTGGCTTGGTGAGCTAAATTACTTGTATATATATTTGTCTAGTGTAGAACAGTAGACTGTCTTAGTTGAGCAGAAATTGTCGATCAAGATATATGGGAAATTTTGCAGCGTTGAAAATGATTGAGAATGCTGCTGGGATAAAGTTTCTAAAACACTTCTAGAAAAATATTCTCATAGACAATAAACAGTTAGATAAACGGAACCTATGTTAGCCTGTTGTTTTTAAGAGGTTTCTTGTCATAAATCATAAGAGTCAAGTTTTATATGTAACCTAATTGGCTTCTGGTTTAGGGAACTGAATCTGTTCTTAGGAAAGCCTGTTATGTTATTTACCAAATTCGTCATTCATTGCAGCATAAAAACAAATTAGTTAATAAGGAACTGTGGAATGAGGCCAAAACGTATGGAGACATTCAACTGATGCCTTTTGTTGATTACTACAGCCTCATCACGTGGAAAACTCTGGCAATCTGCATCTTCGGGGTAAAATATTGTTTTCAATCTTGTTTCCATGAAACTTAGGATATTTTCTGTCTCGGCCTTGTAATTGCTGATCCCATATTCTTCACCAGACGGAGGTTGTTTCTGCGAAGTGTGTCATGAAGACAGATGATGATGCATTTGTCCGTGTGGATGAAGTGCTAGCTTCTTTACAGAGAATTAGTGCGACCCATGGGTTGCTTTATGGACTTATTAATTCAGATTCTCGACCTCATCGAAATACTGATAGCAAGTGGTTTATCAGCCCCGAGGTAATTATTTGTGCTAGATCATACTTAACTTTGAATTTGTCACAAATAGAAAAAATATTTGGTCTAACTCTTCCATTGTGGATTGGTCTTGCTGGAGCAAAAGATTCGTAGAAATCTTGTAAGCATGTTACTACTTGTTGACGTTGGCGTAAGCATATGCATATCTGAAACACATGACGCATGCATATGCATATAATTAATTACACAGTACAAATGACGCTGTGTTTAATAAATATATTCTTTTCATGCAAAATCTAGGAACAGAGCCGGAAAAACAAAATATTGATAAAAGATAGTATTATGTGCTGAAGTCACAATTACATTCCTGTTTACTTTTGCCATTGCAAGGTTGCAAATTGGAGTTCTTGGACTTTAAGTTGAATTAGCTAAGGTTTTGTGTTAGATTGTTACGAATGTATGCCATAACAGAAAGATACGTTCTGACTTCAGCAGATCGCTGATTATTTATTTTATTTATTTTTTCCCTGTGTCTCACTTAATTGTCTATCCTCATGAAGGAATGGCCCGAAGAGACTTACCCACCTTGGGCACATGGTCCCGGTTATGTGGTGTCTAGGGACATCGCAAAGGCTGTCGTCAAAATGAACAAAGAAGGCCATTTGAAGGTAATCAGAAATCTCATTAACTTGTAGCAAATTTTAATACGTTCAGCTATATATATATATATATATATATATTGGAAAACGGACTCTGCAGAAGTTGAAACGTGGAATGTTGCATTTCAGATAACACGGGTTTTGTCAATCTGAAAGAAAATAACGCTTTTCGTGGCCTGCAGATGTTCAAGCTAGAGGATGTGGCGATGGGCATCTGGATTGCGGAAATGAAGAAGGAGGGCTTAAAGGTACACTATGAGAATGATGAGAAGATCTATATTGACGGATGCAAGGACGGCTATGTCGTTGCCCATTACCAAGGCCCCAGAGAGATGCTTTGTCTCTGGCAGAAACTTCAAGAAGGAACAGGCGCGAGATGCTGCGGTGAAAGGAAGAAATTACTATAACAAGTACCATATTGCTCAACTGTTAAGAGGACTTTTTTAGCGCTTCATGGAAGTCAATTGAGAGAAATCTTGGTAATTAACCAACCCTATTATAGAGTGATTCTAGAAATTCTCTTGATTAAGGATCAAAGCAGACAGATCACAGAAGACCACATCTAACATCAAGAGGAGGGATTTTTTTTATTTTTATTTCTTTTCAAATTTTGAAGAGGGGGGTTGATAGGATTATTGTTATATAGGTAGGTAATATGGGTGGTGCATATGGTTCAGATTCTAAAAAAAAAAAAAAATTTCCCAAATTTTGTAGGCTAGATAGATTTTTGCCTCGTGTAAACCGTGGCAATAGTAGGATTTCTCAAATTCTACGTAGGGGCTATAATAAACGTGGCTGTATCACACAATTCTTTATCTCTTGCATCTCACTTTTATGTATACTTCGGAAAAATTATATATACAATATATATATACACATACATATATATATATATATATATATATATATATTCACTTCATACGTTGAGATTATTCCTGCTAAGTTGATAATTAATTAAAGAACCGGGGTGCGTACAAGGTAGACCGTATCTTCACTGCTGACACACTGTAAAAGAAGACCCTTAAAGCATGTTTTTAGTAAATGTGCTCTGTTTTATTAAATTGAAAACGTGTCCTTAAAAAAAGGTTAATCGCAAATTGATTTGGTGGTAATTCACTGACTTAGCAGTAAATTAGTGATTGATTTTAGTTTTATCACTGACTTAACAATATTTACAAGTGATTTGCTAAGGTCATTTGCCACCAATACCATTATTTTTTTTCTTCTCTAGACAGGTCAAGTGTCACAGAAGGACAAATTAGTGAAAACATTAACAATCCGGGCCAGGCTAATATCTAGAGAAAAAAAACATGTTAATGCCAGACTTTTAAGATATATATATTTATTCATGCCACATTAAAAAAATTATCACACCACCACCTATATTATATATTTAAGTTGTCAATATTTAAATATATATTGTATTTATAAAAATTCTCCTCCTAAATCCCAAATTGAGTCCAATGAGTTAGGGCTTAAAAATAAGAAAACAAAAATCTAAAAAACTGATTTTAGTGCCAAAACCATATTTTATGCATACATACGTACACGTGTGTTATGTATACACATCTATTATCTACGTAATAGTTAGAGTACCCGAAGTTCACTATTCGTGTATTTTGTCGGCTTGTGGCTTTTGCTTCTCTCTCTCTCTCTCTCTCCCTCCCTCCCTCTCCCTCCCCCTGAAAGACTTGGGCATGTTATTGCTTCTCCATCGCCAAAGTCAGGACTCAGGCATATTAATTAAGCCCATGTTTATCATTTGTTGTCTTGTCATTCTGTTTATGGACTTTTGTCCTTTTATTTTATTTTATTTTTTTTAACTTTTCTTTTCTTTGTTTGCCTTCCCACCCTTCCCACATAAAACGACTACTAATTTGCGTGGGAAAGGTGGAATGGTGTGGAGTGTGGACTATACAATCACTTTCATTACGAAACAATAGTTTCAAGATAAAAGAGTAAATATAGCCAATCTTTATCGTGGCAAAAATCCATGACCTGAAATTGCAACCTCAAAGGCTTGCATTCTTTCCCCACGAGCAAGACCATTGCGATCATAAGATGATATCTCATTTATGTCAAGATCATTACAAGCCTTTATTAGCTCCTCACCAACACGTTTAGCAGCTTCCTATAAGACATCAAACATAACAGAACAAAGACGACACTGAGCAATGAAGCAAACACAGACCATTTTATCGGATGAAAACAACGGCCAAAAATAGCTAAATTTAGTTTCCATTATTTATACTTACAATGGTGCTACAAGGGGGATTCTGACGAATAGATTTCTGTAGAGTGCTGCCATAAAACAGGCATTTCTTATTTTGATCATCTACTAGCATGGCATACAACTGCTTGTCCGAGCAGAATACTGAAAGCCTCGGTTTTGTAGGTGTGCCGTCGTACTGAAAAAGTAGAGAAATACGATTTCCATGGATAAACAAACAGCTATAATCAAGGATATTGGTTCCAAATTCTTAAGCTACATCAAGATCATTTCTTTTTGTCCGCAAGGTTAAATGAAATGGTTTTCATATAGAAGTAAAATACCTATTCTTTTAGCCAAAAAGGAACACAGATGGAGATTCACAGTTAATTAATTATAAATATTTGATTAGGATAGTGAAAGAAATATTAATACAAGTAAGATGTGCTGCCAATTAAGGAACGAAGAAATGCATTATAATGAAGAACTACCTTCTTTAGCATTCTCCGATTTCGAATTTTTGCACTTTCTCTTCTGGTATTGCCCCTAGCTTTTACAACCAATGGCTTCAAAGATATATCTGTAGCAAATTTAAGTGTATCTAAGGAACACCAAAATGCAGAGGCTAAGTCAGTACCTAAACAGTACTTTCTATTGAATAAGTTAAACACTAAGCTCCCAGTCAAACAAGTTGACAATGATATTCTCACTGTATGCATTACAGACAATAGAATTCAAAAGAAAAATTTTTCGGGACACCACTTGCATTAAGCACCCCACTAATAAATATGGGCTCCACTTGTAAGCCCGTGTTACGGGTGTTAATCATCACTGGCGGCATTGTTCAATTCAAAACTTCACCTCCAAGAATAGCCCAAAATACACCTTTATACATGAAGTTTTTTCATAATAAGCTTCACTTACTTCTATTCCGCATCGGCCAGAAGTCAAAGTATGTCAAATATTTCCCAAAGAGATTGGGACTTCTTAGCTGCAGCGTTGGAACGCTTAAAAGAGTCATACCATGTACTTCTTGGAACATTGAATTGCCCTGTAATGATTTGCGCCAACAACTTCACCACCAAGTTAAAGTACTTTTATTAATATGAAAATGGGGTAATACATATCTAGCAGAAAAGGGCAAAAAAAAAAAAAAAGCAACTCATTCAGGAATTTCATCAAACAGTTCATGTGCTCTCTTAGAGTTTTAACTACAAGAATTGTTTCTGCCCTGTTAGATAGACTATGGTGACCACCCTATAAACCAGATTAAAATGCAGTGCATGTTATTTTGCAATCCTTTTTTGTGTGATTATGTTCTTAGAGAAACTAACCCATCCATACCCTTATTTCACTCCTTCTTTGAGTCAGGAATAGCGGCCTTTTTTTACTAGTTGTTAGACGTTTTCTCGACTTCAGATTACGAAGGATACCCAAAAGAAAAAAAAAGAAAAAGAAGTAAGCCATTATAAACCACATAAGGCCCCTAACCGTAACAAACATTCGCATATCATTTACCACCCAAAAAAGATGAAAAAATTATATTAAAACAAAAAGGAAAGAATGAAAGAAGAGTACCTTTGGAGCTTTCTAGAATACTCGAAAGTATAATCTACTGTTCTTTGACCAAACAAGAGATGAGACTTGTACGAAGATGTTCTGTTAGATCCCAAGGGTTTACTGAAATTCAAACAGAATCTACTAGAACTGCTGGCTTGTCATAAAATATAAGAGAATTGCTGACTCGTCAGTTTTGAAGATTTTAATTGCGCTAAATTCTGGACAAATTTTAAAAATATAACCCTGAGTTATGTTATTAAGTTCATTTTAGTCCTCAAATTTTAAAGCATGTCACCTATGCACTGTTTGATTAGATGGTGGGAATCCTCAGTTATAAATAATGTAAAGCTCTTACATGTTACAGTAACAATAAAAAAAATTGCTACAATATAAAGTTTTCACATACTATGATAAAAATAATTTTAACCAACGATTTCTGTCACTCTTTCATACACCACATAGTCTTCTTAAACTGTAAAAAGACATCAACGTTACCCCTTTGCCAAAGTTCCGTTAGTTTAGGGTTATGAGCAGTAACTTTATGATATTAAAATCTATTTTAAAGAATAAAACTCAATTATCATTTGAAAAAAAATAGTAAAAAAGTTTCCTGAGAGTATTTTGAAATTTAATAAAACAACGCAGACCCATTGCAAAATTTCTCAAAATAGCAAAAAAAAAATATACTAAAATTGAATAAAACAGCGAAGACCCATTACAATATCTCCAATTCGGCTAATTCATTGAAGCACATATCATAGAACACATCCCTAAAATACTAAAGCTTCTAACTCATACTCCAATTGAAACATAGATCTGAACCTCCTGTAGGAATTCCAAAATACAAAAATAAAACAACACCGTCGCTGGACTTTGTTTGGAATCAAAAAACAAAAACAAATTACAACAGCCAAACAACCCCTTCCTCCCAGATTTGATGCCCGCACGGTCATGGATTTTCCCAGAGTCCGATCTTTTGGCACCAAGTATTGGCAACGTTCTTCGAAGTTAGGACATTATATATACTATGTGTTTTTTTAGTTGAATTCTTGCTTGGTTGATTTCATCAGATCTATAGAGACAAATCTATACTATGTTTGTGTTTTCCAAGATCGACGAAGATGGAAGAAGGTGGGAGATTGGAAAGTACAATTGAGTGTTTTTTAAAAAAATTTTGATTCTTTTTATTTAGTTTTTTTTTTTTTTTGACAAATAAGGTTTATATTTAAAAATAGATTTTAACATTATAAACTCATTGCGACGGAAGTATAACTAACGAAACTTTAAGGGGTAAATGTTGCTACCCTTTCATAGTTTAAGAGTTAAGTGGTACATTTTAAAGTTCGAGAGACAAATTGATATTAATGACGTCGTTTAAGGAATATTTTTAAAATTTATGGTTAATAACATAATTATACCTTTTAGTTTCAACTATTTCTTAATTTGTCTTCTATTTTTAGAAACTACAAAAGTATTTTTTAAATTTAAAAAACTTGTTTCAAATTTATCTCTATAAAAAAAATAGACAAAACGACATAATTGCTTTTAAACAGTTATGAAAAATATCTCATGGAAATAAAAACATAAAAACTCCTAAAACAAAACATCAAGGATCTGCTTGTTAGTATTTTCAACATAAGTAAAAATGTTTGTGTTTTAGATAATGAAATTTTTTTAAAATTATGCTAAGAGTGTTTTTGAAATTTTGGCCTCAAAAAGTATGCAAAAAGATTTTTAAAAATTCTTAAAACAAAACTAAATGGGGCCCAAATTTCAAGAAATTTTTTTTAAGTTTTATGACTTTTTAAATGTTAAAATATTTTTTAAAAATTTTCTCAAGAAAAAAATATATTTTAAAAATAAATTCGGTCTAATTAAGAGTAGGTTTGTTTCGTTTTTGTCCAAAAAGTCTGTAAGGTATAAAATTGAAGCAAGTTTTTTTAAATTTAAAGAATACCTTTTAGTTTCTTAAACAAAAAAATAAATTAAAAAATAGTTAAAACTAGCAAATATAGTTATATAATTAACCCTTAAAATTTATTCTTAAATTTTATATTATAGGCCTTCACCTTGATGAAACGTGTACATAACCCACTAAATTTTTAATTAACACGTAATTAACTCTACCGAATCTCCAAATTTTTAGCATAACATAAAAAATAACCTCAATGTTGTATTATCGTATAACTACATAATTAGTCTCTCTTAGTTAATGATATCATCATGATGAATCTAGATAAACAGTTAACACAAACCACAATTAGCAAGTGCAAGTGCATGGGACTGACGAATGAGTTATTGGCCAAATTTCAATTTTTTAAAAAACACCTGAAAAGTCAAAACTCAATTAAATGAAGATAAATAAAAAAAAACCCCATAATTATTTGGGATGCAATTTTCAACAAAACAATGCATAAATTCCCAAACGTCGTTGTGGCAACACTTGTCAAGATTCCATAAAAAAAAATCCACAGAAAAAATATCTCACCCAAATATGAAAACCGCAGATTTTATAAAAAATTTAAAAATATTATTTAAATAGTTAGTTAAAACTATTTTAAATATAACATATAAAAATTTTATATAATAATATTTTTTTTAGTATTTTTTTTTATTATTATTACCATAAATATATGAAAACTCTACTTCTACAACTCTGTTCATAACTTTCACAGCTGCAAACACGCTCTTATTTTAAAAGAGAGACGTGATCAAATACATTTCTTCACAAAATTCCAGATCTTTCCACATTGTTCTGTTTCTTTTTGGACCCCCACACTTTTTCCCTCCCTTATATTCACTCCCAAAAACTTCCTCTTCCTCTTCACCAAAAACAGAGATCTATTCAATTCACCATTCTCTCTCTAGAAAAAAGCTTGCATCTTTGTCATTAATGGCTTCCGAAGCAGACACGTCCGAGCTATCTTCCATGTTCGAGAGGCTGGTGAGAAACAGAGACTTGTCTCTCTTCCTCCCCTTCATCTTCGGCTTCGCAAACAACCTCCAACGACGAGAAACCTCGCAAGAATCATCAGACGATCACGAAAACGACGACAACAGACCAAACGACGACGACGACGACGACAACAGGGTGATTCTGATAAACCCTTTCACGCAAGGCATGGTAGTGATCGACGGCGTTTCGAGCGTGGATTCTCTGCTGCGGGAGCTGGGTAACAAGGATGGTCAGCCGCCGGCGTCGAAGGAGTCGGTCAAAGCCATGCCGAGCGTCGAGATCGCCGAAGACGGCGAAGAGTGCGTGATTTGTTTGGAAGAATTTGACGTCGGTGAGACGGCGAGAGAAATGCCTTGCAAGCACAGATTCCATGGCGGTTGCATCGAAAAATGGTTGGGGATTCATGGGTCTTGCCCTGTTTGCAGGCACAAGGTGCCGGTCGATGAGGAAGGTGGAGATGGAAAGAGTAGGGGTTTAGAGAGAGAAAGAGAGAGAGAGATCTGGGTTAGTTTCTCTTTCAACAGTCGTGTTAGTGGTAGGAATAGCGATGAGGATTCAAATCAGACTTCTTCAACTGATTCTGGTGATTCTTCTTCAGAAGCTGATTAGAGCTATTCTTCTTGTGACGTGAAAATTTCTCTTTTCAAGAAAGGACTTGTACAGGGAAAAGAGATTTTACAGATGTTAATATTGAGTTCATGAATGATTGATTTTTTTTTTCACAATATTTGTTTTAGTGTGACGATAATAATATTTTATGTCATTGGACTTAAACTAGTGTTAGAATATGCAACTTTTATTCTTTATAATTGTATATAGATTTTTGTCCTGAGAGTTCAAATCTGTTGTTGCTAATTTGCCTTATTATTATAATTCGAGAACTTAACATTAAATACTAAAAGTAGATTGAATAAGGTCACATGATTGGAGAGGATATCGAGGGAACAAATTCTTGGGATTTGGATCAACATAGTTAAATCCAACAAGTACAGAGAGAGAGGCTTGTTGCCGTCGGAATTTGTTCCAAAAGTTTAAATACTTTTAGTCTAAATCTTCATTTTTTTAAGGGAAATTCTTGGTCTAACTCTATGCATATATAATTGATAAAAAAACCAGTCCAGCTTTTTGAGGTTACTTTGGAGGATAATTTCTTTCCCCATGAATCTCGATCCCTTGGTACCTTCCAAGCATCAAGAGGGTTGCCGTTGGATTTGTGCCTGGTGATTCTGAGAAAGTTGAGCCATCCACAACTCTCAGTCCCTTGACACCATAAACCTTATCAACAATCTCTCCAACTACACAACCACCATGATAATGGTAAAAAGTCCTCACATTCCTTTTGCAGAACTTCCTCACTTTATTTTCAGAAGTCGTCATCAGATTATTTTTCTCTTTTCGTGTCCCAAGGAAGAGAGCGATGGACTGAGACATCTCAACTCGGTTGAGCAACTCCACTAATCTCACACACCCATTTGAGTCTTCTTCCTTCGCATGGTAGTTGAATTTCACAGATGGGCCTTGCCTTGGATCTTTGTTGGCCAACTCTAGCTTCCCCTTTGATAAAGCAAGCGCAAGTTTGGCCGCGATTGGTACTCTTGTTGCATTGAAGCTTATAGGTAGTATTCCTGCTTCAATCATGATCTTGCAGCCATGTGTGATGCCCACAACTTGTGGTGCATCTGGTTGTCGTTTTTGTGGCTCGGAGTCCACCAAAACTGCAACGCCGGGGTTGTCTTTCATTCCGCGCCTAACTCCCTTCAGATCAACCACATGTGGAAGATTGAAATTCTCTAGGTGTTTGTAATGGCTAATGCCACTCAACAAGAGAATTTGAGAGCTGCCTAGAGCCCCAGTTGATAGTATAACAGCCCCTGATAAGTAGGGATTGTTTGGCTTGTTGAGATAAAACTTTGTAGGTTCGATGAGAAGTGCCATCACTCTTGATAAATCTTATCCCATGATCTATTTTCTCAGACGTGTTTCCTGAAAACACTAGATTAGATTTAAAAACATATTAAGGATTAGAAATTGATGAGGTTTGTGACCTGTGTCAAGGACCGATTAATTCTGTAGCTGATCTTTAACAATTTCAAATCTGTTGTAGCTTTTTTTGTTTCACCGGCTATCTCTCCAATCGAAGTTTAACACCTTATTTAGATGCTTTAAGTTTTTTATATTTATTATGCTTAGTATTTATTATTTGATCAGGTTTTTAAATAAAGATGACATGCTAAACTAGTATTGGAAAGACAACTAATGGACCTAAAAATGAAGAATATCATATTTGAATTTGTCTTGCAGTCTCTAAACTTTGATCAAAATTTCTTATTAGTTTGTAATTGTTGCTTCATTCCCAAGCAATCAAATCGCTTTAATCTGATGATTATTTTTGCCCCTTAAACTTAAGAGAAAATGTTAGAAGAGGGTCTAATAACCAACTTTTTAGCCATTTTAAGGAGTAAAACCGACGTGAACAACCAAAGAAAGAACTTAAAAATTAAATGCTGCTTACCGTTACTACGAAAGATAAAATTCTTCACGGTTGCATTCAAAAGAACTACGATGTTTTTGGGATTCCCCGCCCCTAAAAGCTCAGCCGAGGTGTGCTTTTTTCCACAGTCATCAAAAACACTCCCACAAATCTTCGTTCCCTCAATATGCTCTAGACTAAAACCATTATATGGGAAAATCCCAGCCTCAAGGAAACTAAATTCCGCCACAGTCTGCAATGGCATCAATTCTTGTAATGTCCAAATATAATTAAACACGATTAATATGCTAAATCGGTGATTAGTGTGCCTAATTAAGATTTAAATTTTAATTAACATTTTGTGACATTTTCTTGTTTAATTGCATTTTAATAATTTTGTTATTCTATTTCAATTTTTACAATTTATTAAACTGTTTTTTAAACAAATTTTTGTATTTTATCTTATTTTCCAAAAATGACATATAAAAAGAAAGAAAAAAATAATAATAAAGAACATAGTACAACAATGGACCAAATACCAAATAAGTCCCTATTCGATTGTACTCAGACAAACCACGTGAAGCCTTACTAAACTGTGTGCTGAACACGGTTTTCTCTTGAAACCACATGTGGTTTCTGAATTGCAGAGTGCAGAGAATTACTCAACATCATTCTCCTTCTCTCTTCCCTCTCCTCGTTCACGCCTCCCTCTCTTCGTTTTCGAGCCTCAACTCAGACACTCACCATCACTCATTCATTTCCCCTTTCTGTTCTACCAAAATACACTCAGACACACTCTCTCTCTCTCATTTTGTTCCAAAAGCTCAAGAACGCATAAACGAGAAGCTCTATTTCCAGTTTGAACAGAGGCCAAGTAACATCGCTCTGACGCCTTCAAGCCAGTTTAAAACGTTCAATTTGAAGTTAGCCACATTTCTAGCACATTAAACTCTTTGTTTTAAAAGCTTTTACCTCTGATTTTCGTGTTTAAATTCGTGATTAAACATATGACTTATGACTTCATTAGGCAGCTTTGTCTCTGAGCTTATTTGAACAAAAAATCAACCTTGCATGTTATGATCCGAGTCTGGATAGACTTAAAGAACATATAATCTAAGATTGTAGAATGAATTCCATCATAAATTCATGTCTCATTTGGATTAAAATCGAATTAAAAAGTAGTTTGTATATATTTTTTGTTTATTTGCGGAATAATATGTTCAAATGCATGAAAAATGAAAAATGAAAAATGAAAAATGATGTTCCATGAGTATGAAACTGAGTTTATAGGTCTCATATCATGATTATGGACCATTAGAATTTGTTTAGATTGCCTTAGAACCAAATTGAAATGATCTAAACTTGGTTTGAACTTGGGAGCTCGAAACAGAGCTCCTCTGGCCGCGAAGCTGCAGTTGGCCGCGGTCAGTGTAACACAGTCAATCGAGCACTGTGAGATACGCAGTCAGCTTCGGGTAGTATAACGCGGTCGATCGCACTACATCAGAGGGGCCAGCTTCATGCCACCCGAGCCTTACTTGTTTCAAAATGATGTTTAGGCGTATTTTTACTTGTTTGACTGATAAAAAAATCATTGTTGATATGTTTTAAAGTGTGTTTACTTGTTTTATTGATAAAAAAATCATTGTTGATATGTTTTAAAGTGTGTTTAATTATTATGAAAATAAATAGGATGTTGGAGTTTGAAATGGCACACTAAGAACCATGAAATAACATATTTATGTAGAATGTTCAAGTTTAGACTTTAATGTATTTGGTATACACCTAAGGTTGCTCATTCTCCTTAGGAGCTAACGTTTAGTGAAACAGGATTGTGATGTAGGCGTAAATGGTGCTAGAGAATGCTATAGGACTCTATACCTATTCCTCTGATAGCCATGATTTTAAACAAGTTTTGGCCATATTTTATATTCTTAAAATGTTTTTAAGAATTGAATTGAATGCGTGTATATATAGAGAGAGATATATATATATATATATTTTAGAGATATTGGATATGAGCCTAAAGAATAAATGATAATAAATGCATAATAAAAACTCTGTAAAAATATACCAAGTGTAATGAGATGATAAAATGATAGTAAACAGGGAACAGTCTAAGAATCCTTGTTTGGTTGAATTATAAGTGCATGATGTCACACACAAAGGTCAGGTCATGCAAAGAACGACCTTTGGTGTAGGTTTTAAAACCTAATTTGGGCTAATACAGTGGTGATTATATTAGGCTTTGCAGATAATGAATAATAATGTATGATTTGAGATAATCATTGGACATGAACAGTAAGTATAATTTTATTTAATTATTTATTATTTTTTAAAATTGTATTTAAATTATTTGTTTTATTCTATAAATGATGATTTTGAAAGTCAAGTCCTACTGAACATTTTTGCTCATGATTTCTATTGTTTTATTTTTAAATTTTCCCCCTCCAAGTGGATCGCAATACACAGCTGAGTAGAGAGCTGCAGATTTACTCACGTAGTTGAGAGCCGTTTAATTTTCAGTTTTTATCAAGGCATACAATAATGAGACTTTAATCATGCTTTTGATTATGTTTCGTTGAACTGTGGTTTAGTTTTATTTCCTTTATGTCTGTACTATGTGTGCATTGTATGGAGTCCAATAGGACTCAGACTAGTCAAGACAGATTTTAAGTTTTTAATTTATTTTGAGGTTATTGCAGAAACATTTTTTTACTAAATTTTAATATTAGTATTATTCCAAAAAGGTTTTAAAAATTGTCACATTTTTATAATTTATTGAAAATGTTTTAAAACATAAATAAAATATTCGAGGTATTCAATTAATCTTAATTAATTATTTTAATTAAATCGTCATGTCACCGACAAGACGACTCTCGATTCAACCCATTCGAAAGCATCTCTCACTAGCTTCTCATCCCAATCAACCTGTTTGACAAAGTCCTCGCTAGCCCTGCTGTAAAATCCACCATTTATGGCAGAAGAGCCTCCAAGAACTCTTCCTCGGAGATTGGGAATCCCATCCTCGGAGACAAAGCTTTGAGCAACCGATGCGTATTTGTCCGTTTGGAGCATGGACAATCCATAGAGATTCTTGTCCAATATCAAAGGATTTCCAAATGGTGAATCACCTCGCTCAGCCAAAAGCACCAAGAACTTCTCGGACAAAGTCGAGGCTAAGGGACAGCCTGCGGTTCCTCCTCCAACTATAATGTAGTCAAAGGACTTGCCTGAGACTTCTTTGACATCTGAAGTCATGTGGGGAAGTGCTTTTTCTGCAATTTTGAAAGCAAAAGGCTGTAAAAGGCATATTTTGATTTGAATAGCAACACTTGGAAGTGCCTATTTGCTAAAACAAGAAAAAAGAAGTTAGAGATGGTGAACGCATCTATGAGTAAGAACAATAGAATGAGAATCACATATCCATGAACGGCTTGTCGAAACTTCTTTTTTTTTTTGTTCTTTCAAACACTCCCATTACAGAGAAAGGAGCGTGTAATTTATTAACCTGTGAGGGTTATATTATAATCATGTCCTTTTAGTGCTAGTGGTCTGAATTGATTGAATAAAAAATGTTTCGAGTTATATAGTTGAAGTTGTGCATGATACTCGCTAAATAATTTATATATTAAACAAAAATGTTGATTCATATAGTTTAAGTTGTGCATGATACTCGCTAAATAATTTATATATTAAACAAAAATGTTTAGAGTCATATAGTTTAAGTTATGCTTGATACTCTCTAAATAAGCTTTACTTCTTTACAACGATGGGTGCCTGTCTTTATTGCGCCATGACTATGATTATTCCCATCTTTCATTTGTTTTTTTTTAATTATTTTTTTAGGGTTATTAATACTAAGAGCCCCTAAACTTTAGGGTCCCCTCATTTTGCCCACTAAACTTTAAAAATTACTCTTTACCCATTGATTTTTTAAAACTCCTCATTATGCCCATGAATTTTCAAATCCACTGTTTTGCCCTTATTTCAAAACTCCTTATTTTGTCTCCTATTTTCTAATTTTTCATTCAAATAGATTGAATTAAGCCTACGTGATTCGCAACAAATCATCTATAAGGGCAAGAATGAAATTTTATTACTCATAGGTTTTGTTTCATGTTTACACTCTTATTTAACATTCTTTTTATTTGCTCTCATTTAAAAAGGGGTCTATATGCACATTCCCTTTTGATATTATTCGTTAATATATTCTCATTTTTAATGTATAACTTATCTTCTTTAGTATTTAAATTCGGATGTCAGCAAACAATATCGACTTATTAAATAAGTTATGTATAAAAGACAAGAAGAAATGTGTAGGCAAACTTTTTCTAAATGGGAGTTCATATATATATATAAAAAAAAAAAAAAAAGGCTTCAAGTGAGAGTATAAACATGAAACAAAACTTAGGAGTGATAAAATTTTATTTTTGCCCTTACAGTTGATCCATGTACAAATCTTGTGGGTTTAAATCTATCTATTTGAGTGGAAAATCAGAAATTTAAGAGACAAAATAAGGAGCTTTAAAAGTTTAGGGGCAAAATGGAAAGTTTTTAAAGTTTAGGAGGTAAAGCATTGATTTTTAAAGTTTAAGGGGCAAAGTGAAGGAGACCTAAAGTTTAAGGTTCACTGTGTTAGTAACCCCATTTTTTGTTTTAGGTTATTAACATCAATAGCCTTTAACTTTAAGGTCTCTCTCACTTTATCCCGGGAACTTTAAAAATCATTACTTTGCCCTTTGAATTTTCAAAACTTATCATTTTGCCTCCGAACTTTAAAAATCACAATTTTGCTCTCTAAACTTTCAAAGCTCCTCACTTTGCCCCTAGATCTTTGATTTTTATTATACAAATAGATGATAGCCTACATTATTTGCACATACATCACCTATAAGGACAAAAATGAGACTTTATCACTCCCAAGTTTTGTTATGTTTTCAATTTCACTTGAGCTTTTTGTTAAGGGTAAATAGCTCGGTTGGTTTCTAACTTTTTGATAGATGTGCAATTTGGTCCTTAACCTTTTTTATATTTAATTGAGTCTAACCTTTAAAGAAATGTACAATTTGGTTTTCAGTCGTTAAATTTGACCGTTAAAAATGTTTTGACCACTTTAGTGTGGGTATTTTAATAAAATATATAATATGTTTTAAAGAAATTAAAATTAAAACATAACAAGAATTAAAAAAAAAAGTAAAAAAAAAATATAATTTCAATTTTCTCCTTCCTCCTTTCCACCATTATCGACTAACTCAGTACCCCCCAATCCTCCTCCTCCTCTGACTACATCCTCTCTACGGCAAACCCCACCCACAGCGACCGGCTCCCATCTCTCTCTCTCTTTATTTGTGGATTTTGGGTTTTGCTATGGATTTCAAAGGAGAGTAGGAGAAGAGAGTGATGGATTCCTTCCTTTCTTATAGTCGAAGAACTTTTTTCTGCTCCAGACCTTGTAAGGTATCTGATATCTGGGACGACAACCAGGGAATTTTGATTTTTGTGTATTGGTATGGGGTTGGGGAACAACGACAATCGTGGTTGGGTCAAAAAGTCCTACCTTGGCAACAGCGAGGCGGTGGTAGCTAAATCTCCTGCTTGATTTGCCTCAATGTCGTCTTTGATTGTAACACCCCTATATGGGGGTTAACAGTTTTTAATGAGATAAAATAAAAATAAAAAATAAAAGTAAAACCTTAAAAATAAAGTTGCCCGGGGCTTAAATAAAAACTCTTAATATCAAAAATAAAAATATAATCGACAAATAATCCACAGTTTAATGTAGCACCTTAAATTTAATATTATAAATTGTCGTCATCATCATTTTAACCCTTAACGCATTGTAATACAGTCACAGAAAGTAACAATTGATGCTTACATTATCATGAACATTCTCAACAATTGAAGCAGTCCCAATGTAATATAACTACATCACTTCCTCAACTATTTTTCTCTTAGCCACCTCACACTTTGTGAGTCCTGAAAAGATAAAAATATAAGGGAATGAGCGACACTATGCTCAGTAGAGAAAACCATTACTCACCTTTAGGTTTTTATCATTACCACATTAAAACCTGCATGGTTAGTTAATAATTATCATTATCCAGATTATGAGATTTATTATAATCATATTCTGTGGATACCATAGTTAATCATTACCGAGTTTCGTACATATACATATATACAAATATTATAGTTCATCATTATTCCTAGGTACCCACGTTCAATAGAGTATCACTCAACTCATCGAAACCCAAAATGGCGTGCTTGATCACCCTCTAAAAATTCCAAGGGTGTTTCGGTGAGGGGACATCAAGCCCCGAGTCCTCACCAAGTCGATTCCTGTACAGTGTATTCTAGGACTTTCAACCCAAGGAAGCGTCATCACCTTCCCCTTATTTTACCTTTTAGGGTATTCATGCCCAAGGACGTAACCGTCGCCCTCTTCATGTCTCACCATTTCTCTATATTAAATCATTATTAATAGAGTCAGTTTTCCTAACCATGCTTCTCAATTTATAACATGTGTCAATTCATTATGTTCCTCGCCATACAATACAAGACGAGTCCATGTCATAGTTTTATATGTGATACTCATATAATATCAGTTCAACATAGATATATATATATATATTACGGCAAAACAATCAATTTTAATTCTATAAAAACCTCACAAAAGATGAGTAATAGAATCCCTACCTTTCAAGCTTATCAACAATCTTTTAATCCTGGAATCAGTTAACGTTAGCTCCATACTCCCTTGATCCTAAGGCGTGTATAAGGACAATTAAAACTAAAGCACAACATACAACTACATTCATAAATAAATCATGTGTAAACCTATCTTACTAGTATGCCATTAAAGCTTTTATGTAAATCTCTTTTGAATACCATAGTAAACAATTTTTTTCTTAACACAATATAAAATGTGAACAAGTAATCTATATGTTTTAGTCCCTAATAAGATTCATCATTCACTTAGGATAATATTGGAAAGGTTGCAAGACATTAAAGAATTAGGTGGTGAGCAAAGATGGGTTCTTGGTTCAGGTTAGCAGCTGGTATACCATAACAAACTGGCATGTTTACTAGTTTCCAATCCGAAAATTGAATAATTCTGAGAAAATAAAATATAACTCCGATTTAGGTTTATAATAGCTCGTTAGAAAGCTTAGGATGCTAACTTTTCAAATATGCAAACCAATTCATAAAATTCATTTTAATTTAATCCCAGAATTTCAAGAAATAGCCACTGCCCATAGAGGTATTACAAAGTTTACAATATAAATTTTATGTCTAGGGCATATACACTTAGGTTTAAGAACGCAAATTTGAATAATCCTTTAGTTTAAAAGAAAATTTATAAATGAAAGACTAAATTTGTTCATAAGATTCTAACCTCGGATTATGGTTAGTTGGAAGCTTGAAATGGCTTTCAAAACAGGTTCCTTTACTTCGGTATGACTGAAATTCTTGCTCAAATGGAGGTGATGGTGGCTGATTTTTATGGCTGCCTTGAAGAAGTTCTCTAAGTATTTTGCTTCAGCAAAGAAATGAGAAGAAGAGTGTGGGAACTGTGGAAGAGAAAGGAAGAAAAGATGAAGTCTT
This sequence comes from Artocarpus heterophyllus, assembly GCA_025403435.1. Classification (NCBI taxonomy): domain Eukaryota; kingdom Viridiplantae; phylum Streptophyta; class Magnoliopsida; order Rosales; family Moraceae; genus Artocarpus; species Artocarpus heterophyllus. Next base: position 5,860,832 of record CM046340.1, read on the forward strand.
TAAAGAGAAGTGATAGAAACAATTATGGAGGAGACATGTTGAAGCATGTCACGGAGGAAATAAAGAAAATGAGGGTCAAGAGTAGTTGGAAAAGATATCCTTATGTCTCTAGAGACTTTAACACACATAATGCCAATATGACATTTTTGAGATTTATTAGAAGTTCTAAGGCTTTTTAGTAAACATACTAAATAAATATAGGAGAATTTTAAAAAATTTAAAAATAGATAAAAATAAATATTGTAAAATAAATTTAAATGAAGCAGTTTTTTTTATACACTAAAAATTAATTTAATTACCTTAATACCCGTTAGGAGAATAATGTTAGACATGTATGCTCTAAGGAGTAAAAATGTAATACGTTTTTGGAGACATTTTTATCAATAAAGAATTTATTCATTTATATATACCTGTAACACCCCTATGTGGGGGTTAACAGTTTTAAATAAATAAAAATAATTTTAAATTTTATATTATTTAAATCAATTAAACAATGCCCATGGGTCTTTAAACAACAAGAAAAATAAAAATAAACGTTTTAAATACAAACCACAGTTTTTAGTGTAGCACCAAATATATATAATTACAGTCATCATCACCATAGTACAATTCCCAAATAACTTAACACAGCCATAAAAAAAAATAATACAACTCTTACATGTTGTAGATAAGTTGTAATTAAACAGGGTCTTCTAACACGAAAACAGCAGGATTGTTTTCGCTTATTCCTCTTCAAATATGTTGCACTGAGTTCCACCTGAGATATGAAGATATGATAGGGATGAGCATCGACATGCCCAGTAGGGAAATCATGACTCACCTTATGGTTTATCCATTACCACATTAAAAACTGCATGGTTAGTAGGTTACATCATATTCCAGATTATGAGGTTTATTATGATCACATCTTATGGATACCGTAGTTAATCATTACCAAGTGTCATAATTACACATTTATACAAATATTACCAATCATCATTGTTCCTAGGTATCCATGTTAAATTGAGTATCACTCAACTCATCGAAACCCAAATGGGCGCACTTGATCACCCCATAAACATTCCAAGGGTGTTCCGGTGAGGGGACATCAAGCCCCGAGTCCTCACCAAATCAATTCCTGTACAGTGTGTTCTGGGACTTTCAACCCAAGGAAGCGTCATCACCTTCCCCCTATTTTACCTTTTTGGGTATTCATGCCCAAGGACGTAACCGCCGCCCTCTTCATGTCTCACCATTTCTCTATATTAAATCATTATTAATAGAGTCAGTTTTCCTAACCATGCTTCTCAATTTATAACATGTGTCAATTCATTATGTTCCTCGCCGTACAATACAAGACGAGTCCATGTCATAGTTTCATATGTGATACTCATATAATATCAGTTCAACATAGATATATATATATTGCGGCAAAACAATCAATTTTAATTCTATAAAAACCTCACAAAAATGAGTAATAGAATCCCTACCTTTCAAGCTTATCAACAATCTTTTAATCCTGGAATCAATTAACGTTAGCTCCACACATCCTTGACCCTAAGGCATGCATAAGGACAATTAAAACTAAAGCACAACGTATAATCACATTCATAAGTGAGTTATGTGTAAACCCGTCTACTAGTGCCATTAAAGTATTTTTATGCATTAAACATGGAGAAAATGCATACTAAAAACTAAGTTTAGATTAAAGAAAACCTACCTCAAAACTTCTTTGAAAAGCACCAAAGTTTGGGTTATCAATCAAGCTTGAATTAACTTTAAAACCGCCTCGATCATCGTTGGGAATTATAATTGTCTTGGCCACAAAGAGAGCTTTGTGCTCTATGTCTTTAGTTAGAAATTTGAAGTGAGAAGGGAGAGAATGAGAACTAGAGAAGAAGGTGGTGATAGTTAAATAAAAAGATATCAAAATGCTTAAGAGGAATGAGATGTTTACGGGGAAAAGTTGTAAGAAGAAACAAAAGAGTCTTAAAGGAAAATATCATCTTGTCTCCCATGAAGACTTTTAGCAAATAATGCCAACATAATTGAGGGGATAATTGGAGTGAATTATAGAAGAAGATAAGGAAATAATTAATTAGGTGGTTGAGAAATATCTCCATGTCTTCTATGAATTGACGGAAAATAATTCAATGTCCCCTTCGGATACCTTTAGCAAAATGAGAAGAAGTCTATATAATTGAGCAATAATTTAGGGAGACAAGATTGGTAGAAGTAAGTGTTGGTAAGTTTTGAATGTTTCTTAGGAAGACTTGGTAAGAAAATACTAAAATGGTATTTTTTTTAAATGATCATAAACAACTTAGTAATTTTAAATAGTCACATTTTATTCATTAAATTTTACAAAATTATGCCCGTTAAAAATACGGGTGTTACAGCTCTCCCCTCCTATAAAAATTTCGTCCTCGCAATTTCGTACACTGATTACAATGTTAAAACAAATGTGGGTACTTTTCTCTCATTTCAGATTCAAGTTCCCATGTGGCTTCCTCCACATCATGGTGTTGCCACATCACTTTCACCAGAGGAATTCCACGACGACGTAATAATTTTATTTCATGATCCAGTATTTGAACTGGAATTTCTTCATAATTCGTATCTCCTTGAATTGGCACATCTGTCCACATGATCACATGTGAAGGGTCGGGTTCATACTTTCTCAACATCGATACATGAAACACATTATGTACATGAGACAATTGTGGTGGTAGGTCTAAACGGTATGCCAACGTTCCAATGCGTTCCACAATCTCAAACGGTCCTGTATACCTTGGTGCTAACTTTCCTTTAACACCAAATCGAGATACACCTCGTTTTGGTTTCACTTTTAAGAACACAAAGTCTCCGATCATGAACTCTAAAGGTCGCCTCCTCTTATCTGCATAACTCTTTTGTCGACTTTGAGCTGTCTGAAGATGTTCGCGAATAATCTGGATCTTGTCCGTTGTTTCTCTGATAAACTGAGGCCCAAGTTCAAGACGCTCTTCCTTTTAGCCCAACACAATGGAGATCTACAAGGTCTACCATATAAGGCCTCATATGGAGCCATTCTAATACTTGCTTGGTAACTGTTGTTATATGCGAATTCAACATATGGCAGCTGTGCAGCCCAATTTGTTCCAAAGTCCAGCACACAAGCCCGAAGCATATCCTCGAGAATCTGAATGACACGTTCAGATTGTCCATCTGTTTGAGGATGAAAAGCTGTACTAAAATTCAATTGAGTTCCCAAGGCCCTCTGCAATCCTCTCCAAAATTTCGACGTGAAACGTGTATCTCTATCGGAAACTATTGACATTGGCACTCCATGCAATGTCACTACCTTTTCCACGTACAATTGACATAATTTTGAGACACTATAATTAGTTCTGATTGGGATGAAGTGGGCTGTCTTAGTTAAACGATCTACAATTACCCAAACGGCGTCATGCCCTATTTGAGTCTTAGGAAATCCAGTAACAAAGTCCATTGTCACATGATCCCACTTCCATTCTGGAATAGGTAAGCTCCTCAACTCGCCTCCAGGCTTTTGATGTTCCGCTTTAACCTGTTGGCACGTCATGCACTTAGAGACAAAGGTTGCTACATCTCGTTTCATTCCTCGCCACCAGTATTGTCGTTTTAGATCCATATACATTTTTGTGCTTCCAGGATGAATAGCAAACTTTGAACGGTGAGCCTCATCTAGCACCGCATGCCTGAGATATGGATCCTCTGGAACAACTAATCTTCCTTTGTAAAGTAAAAATCCTTCTGGCTCAATCTGCCATCCATCCAGTTGTTCTCCATTTTGTATTTGTTTCCAAACCCTACGTAATCCTTCATCGTGCCATTGTCCTTGTTTTACTTTCTGAATTAACGTAGGAGTTGCTATCACATTGAATAAGAAAGCTCTCTCGTTATCTTCATAATATTGCAAGTTGAAGTCGGCGATAGTGACTCGTCTCCAATCTTCCAATGCTAAACTGGCTATACGTCCGTTGTTCTTACGACTTAGAGCATCTGCCACGGCATTTGCTTTTCCAGGATGATATTGGATACTAAAGTCATAGTCCACCATGTACTCAGTCCATCTTCGTTGCCTTAGATTGAGATCCTTTTGAGTAAACAAATATTTCAGACTTTGATGATCTGAATATAGCTCGAACTTTGCGCCATATAGATAACATCTCCAAATTTTGAGTGCGAAAACCACAGCAGCTAACTCAAGATCATGTGTGGGGTAGTTCCTCTCATGGGGTTTCAACTGGCGTGAGGCGTAGGCAACTACTCGTCCATGCTGCATTAACACACAACCCAAACCGTTTCCTGAGGCATCAGTGTATACTGTGTAAGGCTCCTCGTTGTTAGGTATGATCAGCACAGGTGCACTAGTGAGTCTTCGTTTCAGTTCCTCAAATGCTTCTTCACATTTATCATCCCACACGAACTTGACATTCTTCCTTGTGAGTTTTGTTAATGGAGAAGCAATCTTTGAAAAATTCTCTACGAAGCGTCGATAGTATCCAGCTAGTCCGAGGAAACTTCGAATCTCTGACACGTTCTTTGGTCGTTCCCAATTTAGCACTGCTTCAATTTTGGAGGGGTCCACTGAGATGCCTTCTTCAGAGACAACGTGTCCAAGGAACTTGACCTTCGTCATCCAGAAATCACATTTTTCTCTTTTTGCATAAAGACCATGTTCTCTCAACGTTTGTAGAGCGATCCTCAAATGCTCAGCATGTTCTTCTTCGTTTTTAGAATAGATCAAGATATCATCTATGAAAACAATGATAAATTGATCTAAGTACGGTCGAAAGACACGGTTCATCAAGTCCATGAAAGCCGCTGGTGCATTAGTCAACCCGAAAGGCATGACAAGAAACTCAAAATGACCGTAGCGAGTCCGAAAAGCTGTCTTTGGAATGTCCTCTTCTCTTATCTTCAGTTGGTGATATCCGGATCGTAAGTCAATCTTTGAGAAATAGCAAGATCCTCCTAACTGATCGAACAACTCATCAATTCGGGGTAGAGGGTACTTGTTCTTGATAGTCAATCGATTAAGCTGGCGATAATCGACACAGAGCCTCAACGATCCGTCATGTTTCTTCACAAAAAGTACTGGAGCTCCCCAAGGTGATGTACTTGGTCGAATAAATCCTTTTTCCAGTAATTCGTCCAACTGCTTCCTCAATTCCACTTTCTCAGCAGGTGCCATTCGATACGGGGCAATAGAAACAGGCGCTGCTCCTTGAGTTAAGTCGATGACAAACTCAATTTCTCTATCAGGCGGAAGTCCGGGCAATTCATCTGGAAAAACATCTGAAAATTCGTCCACCACAGGAGTGTGAGAGGATAGGTCACTCTTCTTTAGTTCTCCATCTGAAGCAAAGATCGTCCCAAGATTGGTGAAATTCCTTCGTCCTCCAATACAAGCCTTTAGCACCGGGGCTGGCGTCACTGTTCCTGTTTTTGCCTGAAATTCGATGACTTGTCCATTCTTGGTGAATAAAGAGACACGTTTCCTATGACAATCTACTATTGCCTGGTATTTAGTTAGCCAATCCATTCCTAAGATTACATCAAACTCTGTCATAGTTATTACATATAGGTCAGCCGATAGTTTATGTTCTCCTATAACAATACACACTGATTTACAAATTATGGATACTTCAGCTATCCCGCCCATTGGTGTACTAAGGGTTAATGATGAACTACATGTCTCAGTTTCTAATTGTAGTACGGAAGCAAATAACATAGATATAAATGAATGAGTGGCACCAGTGTCAAATAATACATGAGCCCAAGAATGAGACACGTGAATCATACCGTCTACAACTGAGTGATCAGCCTGTTTTCCTTGTCCAGTTGTAGCCGTAATTGCATAAGCTTGTGCTGGTGCTTTTCCTTTATCACTTTTTCCTCGGTTTCCTTGGCTACTACTAGCCTTATTATTATTTCTCCCAGAAAAATATGGCCTTTGATTCACTGAGCCTTGTGGAGTCGGTTGGAAGTTCTGATTAGCATAAAAATTGGAACCCTGTGGCCGCTGTTGATAGTTGTACTGAGGCTGGAACCCTCGAGGTTGAGTTACTGAGACTTGGGAAGCTGGAGTGTTTTGCTGAGGCGCTCCACGATTTTGACTCCCTCCCCAAACAGTGGAGCCAAAATGACTTCCTTGTGGCCTTGGTGCAAAGGATGATTGTGTAGGGCGGTTAGGGCAATTTCTCCTCAGATGTCCCACTTGTCCACAGTTATGACAAGCATACGGTTGGAAACGACCACTGCCAGAAGATCCACCACCAATAGTCACTCCACTATGCTGAATGACTTGCCCTTGTGACTTCTCTTTCTTACTTATTTTCCTTTGACGCCCACCAGAACCCTTATACTCTCCATAGGAGTTATTTAGTTCTGTCTCTGCCCGCTGTGCCGCAGCTACAAGATCAAGAAAATCTGTTGATGGAACAGCAGCTATCATTTGTCTGATTTTCGGCCTCAGGTTATTTCTAAATTTTTCGCATCTCGCCATTGGATCCGATACAGCCCCGGGATTGTAGCGAGACAATTCTATAAATCGAGCATGGTATTCAGCAACTGTTGTATCTCCCTGCACCAGGTTTTCAAATTCTCGCATCATTGCTTGCCTATGGCTCTGAGGAATATAGGTGTTGCGAAAAATGGTTTCGAACTGCTCCCATGTAAGATTCGGCACGTCATAGTCGTCTTTCTGAAGATCCCACCATTCTTCGGCTTTACCCTCAAATATATATGTTGAAAAGCTAACCCAATACTCCCGTGGAATCCTCAAGGTGTCCAACTTCTTTTTGACTTGCCTTTAGCCATTGTTCTGCTATGACCGGGTTAGGTTCTCCACTAAATGTGGGTGGTTTCTGCTTCATAAACTCCTTCAACAGAGTTAGATGTCGTTGTTCGGGATCACGAACCTCCACAGGTCTTTGCACATTTTGTAATGCTTGAAGAATTTGTCCTAAATTATTTACTTCTGGTGCAGCTGGCGGGGATTGTGTTGCATGTCGTAGTTGCTCATCTTCTTGAGCTTGTTCCATCGGTTCCGGTTGCTCAACTTCTTGAGCATGTTCAACCGGTTGTGACAGCTCAGACGATTGCATTTGACGTCTTGGTGGCATAGTTTCTACTGGCTGCGAAAATTTAACTAGGATCAGTACCAAATGATGATGACATTAACACCTAACTTTAAAACCATTCCCAAAGATTAATTTTTAAGGTGGTGCTATACCCCCTAGGTTAATCGAACCTAGGCTCTGATACCAAAAATTCTGTAACACCCCTATGTGGGGGTTAACAGTTTTAAATAAATAAAAATAATTTTAAATTTTATATTATTTAAATCAATTAAACAATGCCCATGGGTCTTTAAACAACAAGAAAAATAAAAATAAACGTTTTAAATACAAACCACAGTTTTTAGTGTAGCACCAAATATATATAATTACAGTCATCATCACCATAGTACAATTCCCAAATAACTTAACACAGCCATAAAAAAAAATAATACAACTCTTACATGTTGTAGATAAGTTGTAATTAAACAGGGTCTTCTAACACGAAAACAACAGAATTGTTTTCGCTTATTCCTCTTCAAATATGTTGCACTGAGTTCCACCTGAGATATGAAGATATGATAGGGATGAGCATCGACATGCCCAGTAGGGAAATCATGACTCACCTTATGGTTTATCCATTACCACATTAAAAACTGCATGGTTAGTAGGTTACATCATATTCCAGATTATGAGGTTTATTATGATCACATCTTATGGATACCGTAGTTAATCATTACCAAGTGTCATAATTACACATTTAGTACAAATATTACCAATCATCATTGTTCCTAGGTATCCATGTTAAATTGAGTATCACTCAACTCATCGAAACCCAAATGGGCGCACTTGATCACCCCATAAACATTCCAAGGGTGTTCCGGTGAGGGGACATCAAGCCCCGAGTCCTCACCAAATCGATTCCTGTACAGTGTGTTCTGGGACTTTCAACCCAAGGAAGTGTCATCACCTTCCCCCTATTTTACCTTTTTGGGTATTCATGCCTAAGGACGTAACCGCCGCCCTCTTCATGTCTCACCATTTCTCTATATTAAATCATTATTAATAGAGTCAGTTTTCCTAACCATGCTTCTCAATTTATAACATGTGTCAATTCATTATGTTCCTCGCCGTACAATACAAGACGAGTCCATGTCATAGTTTCATATGTGATACTCATATAATATCAGTTCAACATAGATATATATATATTGCGGCAAAACAATCAATTTTAATTCTATAAAAACCTCACAAAAATGAGTAATAGAATCCCTACCTTCAAGCTTAATCAACAATCTTTTATTCTCGGAATCAATTAACGTTAGCTCCACACATCCTTGACCCTAAGGCATGCATAAGGACAATTAAAACTAAAGCACAACGTATAATCACATTCATAAGTGAGTTATGTGTAAACCCGTCTACTAGTGCCATTAAAGTATTTTTATGCATTAAACATGGAGAAAATGCATACTAAAAACTAAGTTTAGATTAAAGAAAACCTACCTCAAAACTTCTTTGAAAAGCACCAAAGTTTGGGTTATCAATCAAGCTTGAATTAACTTTAAAACCGTCTCGATCATGGTTGGGAATTATAATTGTCTTGGCCACAAAGAGAGCTTTGTGCTCTATGTCTTTAGTTAGAAATTTGAAGTGAGAAGGGAGAGAATGAGAACTAGAGAAGAAGGTGGTGTTAGTTAAATAAAAAGATATCAAAATGCTTAAGAGGAATGGGATGTTTACGGGGAAAAGTTGTAAGAAGAAACAAAAGAGTCTTAAAGGAAAATATCATCTTGTCTCCCATGAAGACTTTTAGCAAATAATGCCAACATAATTGAGGGGATAATTGGAGTGAATTATAGAAGAAGATAAGGAAATAATTAATTAGGTGGTTGAGAAAATATCTCCATGTCTTCTATGAATTGACGGAAAATAATTCAATGTCCCCTTCGGATACCTTTAGCAAAATGAGAAGAAGTCTATATAATTGAGCAATAATTTAGGGAGACAAGATTGGTAGAAGTAAGTGTTGGTAAGTTTTGAATGTTTCTTAGGAAGACTTGGTAAGAAAATACTAAAATGGTATTTTTTTTAAATGATCATAAACAACTTAGTAATTTTAAATAGTCACATTTTATTCATTAAATTTTACAAAATTATGCCCGTTAAAAAATACGGGTGTTACAGCTCTCCCCTCCTATAAAAATTTCGTCCTCGAAATTTCGTACACTGATTACAATGTTAAAACAAATGTGGGTACTTTTCTCTCATTTCAGATTCAAGTTCCCATGTGGCTTCCTCCACATCATGGTGTTGCCACATCACTTTCACCAGAGGAATTCCACGACGACGTAATAATTTTATTTCATGATCCAGTATTTGAACTGGAATTTCTTCATAATTCGTATCTCCTTGAATTGGCACATCTGTCCACATGATCACATGTGAAGGGTCGGGTTCATACTTTCTCAACATCGATACATGAAACACATTATGTACATGAGACAATTGTGGTGGTAGGTCTAAACGGTATGCCAACGTTCCAATGCGTTCCACAATCTCAAACGGTCCTGTATACCTTGGTGCTAACTTTCCTTTAACACCAAATCGAGATACACCTCGTTTTGGTTTCACTTTTAAGAACACAAAGTCTCCGATCATGAACTCTAAAGGTCGCCTCCTCTTATCTGCATAACTCTTTTGTCGACTTTGAGCTGTCTGAAGACGTTCACGAATAATCTGGATCTTGTCCGTTGTTTCTCTGATAAACTGAGGCCCAAGTTCAAGACGCTCTTCCTTTTCAGCCCAACACAATGGAGATCTACAAGGTCTACCATATAAGGCCTCATATGGAGCCATTCTAATACTTGCTTGGTAACTGTTGTTATATGCGAATTCAACATATGGCAGCTGTGCAGCCCAATTTGTTCCAAAGTCCAGCACACAAGCCCGAAGCATATCCTCGAGAATCTGAATGACACGTTCAGATTGTCCATCTGTTTGAGGATGAAAAGCTGTACTAAAATTCAATTGAGTTCCCAAGGCCCTCTGCAATCCTCTCCAAAATTTCGACGTGAAACGTGTATCTCTATCGGAAACTATTGACATTGGCACTCCATGCAATGTCACTACCTTTTCCACGTATAATTGACATAATTTTGAGACACTATAACTAGTTCTGATTGGGATGAAGTGGGCTGTCTTAGTTAAACGATCTACAATTACCCAAACGGCGTCATGCCCTATTTGAGTCTTAGGAAATCCAGTAACAAAGTCCATTGTCACATGATCCCACTTCCATTCTGGAATAGGTAAGCTCCTCAACTCGCCTCCAGGCTTTTGATGTTCCGCTTTAACCTGTTGGCACGTCATGCACTTAGAGACAAAGGTTGCTACATCTCGTTTCATTCCTCGCCACCAGTATTGTCGTTTTAGATCCATATACATTTTTGTGCTTCCAGGATGAATAGCAAACTTTGAACGGTGAGCCTCATCTAGCACCGCATGCCTGAGATATGGATCCTCTGGAACAACTAATCTTCCTTTGTAAAGTAAAAATCCTTCTGGCTCAATCTGCCATCCATCCAGTTGTTCTCCATTTTGTATTTGTTTCCAAACCCTACGTAATCCTTCATCGTGCCATTGTCCTTGTTTTACTTTCTGAATTAACGTAGGAGTTGCTATCACATTGAATAAGAAAGCTCTCTCGTTATCTTCATAATATTGCAAGTTGAAGTCGGCGATGGTGACTCGTCTCCAATCTTCCAATGCTAAACTGGCTATACGTCCGTTGTTCTTACGACTTAGAGCATCTGCCACGGCATTTGCTTTTCCAGGATGATATTGGATACTAAAGTCATAGTCCACCATGTACTCAGTCCATCTTCGTTGCCTTAGATTGAGATCCTTTTGAGTAAACAAATATTTCAGACTTTGATGATCTGAATATAGCTCGAACTTTGCGCCATATAGATAACATCTCCAAATTTTGAGTGCGAAAACCACAGCAGCTAGCTCAAGATCATGTGTGGGGTAGTTCCTCTCATGGGGTTTCAATTGGCGTGAGGCGTAGGCAACTACTCGTCCATGCTGCATTAACACACAACCCAAACCGTTTCCTGAGGCATCAGTGTATACTGTGTAAGGCTCCTCGTTGTTAGGTATGATTAGCACAGGTGCACTAGTGAGTCTTTGCTTCAGTTCCTCAAATGCTTCTTCACATTTATCATCCCACACGAATTTGACATTCTTCCTTGTGAGTTTTGTTAATGGAGAAGCAATCTTTGAAAAATTCTCTACGAAGCGTCGATAGTATCCAGCTAGTCCGAGGAAACTTCGAATCTCCGACACGTTCTTTGGTCGTTCCCAATTTAGCACTGCTTCAATTTTGGAGGGGTCCACTGAGATGCCTTCTTCAGAGACAACGTGTCCAAGGAACTTGACCTTCGTCATCCAGAAATCACATTTTTCTCTTTTTGCATAAAGACCATGTTCTCTCAACGTTTGTAGAGCGATCCTCAAATGCTCAGCATGTTCTTCTTCGTTTTTCGAATAGATCAAGATATCATCTATGAAAACAATGATAAATTGATCTAAGTACGGTCGAAAGACACGGTTCATCAAGTCCATGAAAGCCGCTGGTGCATTAGTCAACCCGAAAGGCATGACAAGAAACTCAAAATGACCGTAGCGAGTCCGAAAAGCTGTCTTTGGAATGTCCTCTTCTCTTATCTTCAGTTGGTGATATCCGGATCGTAAGTCAATCTTTGAGAAATAGCAAGATCCTCCTAACTGATCGAACAACTCATCAATTCGGGGTAGAGGGTACTTGTTCTTGATAGTCAATCGATTAAGCTGGCGATAATCGACACAGAGCCTCAACGATCCGTCATGTTTCTTCACAAAAAGTACTGGAGCTCCCCAAGGTGATGTACTTGGTCGAATAAATCCTTTTTCCAGTAATTCGTCCAACTGCTTCCTCAATTCCACTTTCTCAGCAGGTGCCATTCGATACGGGGCAATAGAAACAGGCGCTGCTCCTTGAGTTAAGTCGATGACAAACTCAATTTCTCTATTAGGCGGAAGTCCGGGCAATTCATCTGGAAAAACATCTGAAAATTCGTCCACCACAGGAGTGTGAGAGGATAGGTCACTCTTCTTTAGTTCTCCATCTGAAGCAAAGATCGTCCCAAGATTGGTGAAATTCCTTCGTCCTCCAATACAAGCCTTTAGCACCGGGGCTGGCGTCACTGTTCCTGTTTTTGCCTGAAATTCGATGACTTGCCCATTCTTGGTGAATAAAGAGACACGTTTCCTATGACAATCTACTATTGCCTGGTATTTAGTTAGCCAATCCATTCCTAAGATTACATCAAACTCTGTCATAGTTATTACATATAGGTCAGCCGATAGTTTATGTTCTCCTATAACAATACACACTGATTTACAAATTATGGATACTTCAGCTATCCCGCCCATTGGTGTACTAAGGGTTAATGATGAACTACATGTCTCAGTTTCTAATTGTAGTACGGAAGCAAATAACATAGATATAAATGAATGAGTGGCACCAGTGTCAAATAATACATGAGCCCAAGAATGAGACACGTGAATCATACCGTCTACAACTGAGTGATCAGCCTGTTTTCCTTGTCCAGTTGTAGCCGTAATTGCATAAGCTTGTGCTGGTGCTTTTCCTTTATCACTTTTTCCTCGGTTTCCTTGGCTACTACTAGCCTTATTATTATTTCTCCCAGAAAAATATGGCCTTTGATTTACTGAGCCTTGTGGAGTCGGTTGGAAGTTCTGATTAGCATAAAAATTGGAACCCTGTGGCCGCTGTTGATAGTTGTACTGAGGCTGGAACCCTCGAGGTTGAGTTACTGAGACTTGGGAAGCTGGAGTGTTTTGCTGAGGCGCTCCACGATTTTGACTCCCTCCCCAAACAGTGGAGCCAAAATGACTTCCTTGTGGCCTTGGTGCAAAGGATGATTGTGTAGGGTGGTTAGGGCAATTTCTCCTCAGATGTCCCACTTGTCCACAGTTATGACAAGCATACGGTTGGAAACGACCACTACCAGAAGATCCACCACCAATAGTCACTCCACTATGCTGAATGACTTGCCCTTGTGACTTCTCTTTCTTACTTATTTTCCTTTGACGCCCACCAGAACCCTTATACTCTCCATAGGAGTTATTTAGTTCTGTCTCTGCCCGCTGTGCCGCAGCTACAAGATCAAGAAAATCTGTTGATGGAACAGCAGCTATCATTTGTCTGATTTTCGGCCTCAGGTTATTTCTAAATTTTTCGCATCTCGCCATTGGATCCGATACAGCCCCGGGATTGTAGCGAGACAATTCTATAAATCGAGCATGGTATTCAGCAACTGTTGTATCTCCCTGCACCAGGTTTTCAAATTCTCGCATCATTGCTTGCCTATGGCTCTGAGGAATATAGGTGTTGCGAAAAATGGTTTCGAACTGCTCCCATGTAAGATTCGGCACGTCATAGTCGTCTTTCTGAAGATCCCACCATTCTTCGGCTTTACCCTCAAATATATATGTTGAAAAGCTAACCCAATACTCCCGTGGAATCCTCAAGGTGTCCAACTTCTTTTTGACTGCCTTTAGCCATTGTTCTGCTATGACCGGGTTAGGTTCTCCACTAAATGTGGGTGGTTTCTGCTTCATAAACTCCTTCAACAGAGTTAGATGTCGTTGTTCGGGATCACGAACCTCCACAGGTCTTTGCACATTTTGTAATGCTTGAAGAATTTGTCCTAAATTATTTACTTCTGGTGCAGCTGGCGGGGATTGTGTTGCATGTTGTAGTTGCTCATCTTCTTGAGCTTGTTCCATCGGTTCCGGTTGCTCAACTTCTTGAGCATGTTCAACCGGTTGTGACAGCTCAGACGATTGCATTTGACGTCTTGGTGGCATAGTTTCTACTGGCTGCGAAAATTTAACTAGGATCAGTACCAAATGATGATGACATTAACACCTAACTTTAAAACCATTCCCAAAGATTAATTTTTAAGGTGGTGCTATACCCCCTAGGTTAATCGAACCTAGGCTCTGATACCAAAAATTCTGTAACACCCCTATGTGGGGGTTAACAGTTTTAAATAAATAAAAATAATTTTAAATTTTATATTATTTAAATCAATTAAACAATGCCCATGGGTCTTTAAACAACAAGAAAAATAAAAATAAACGTTTTAAATACAAACCACAGTTTTTAGTGTAGCACCAAATATATATAATTACAGTCATCATCACCATAGTACAATTCCCAAATAACTTAACACAGCCATAAAAAAAAATAATACAACTCTTACATGTTGTAGATAAGTTGTAATTAAACAGGGTCTTCTAACACGAAAACAACAGAATTGTTTTCGCTTATTCCTCTTCAAATATGTTGCACTGAGTTCCACCTGAGATATGAAGATATGATAGGGATGAGCATCGACATGCCCAGTAGGGAAATCATGACTCACCTTATGGTTTATCCATTACCACATTAAAAACTGCATGGTTAGTAGGTTACATCATATTCCAGATTATGAGGTTTATTATGATCACATCTTATGGATACCGTAGTTAATCATTACCAAGTGTCATAATTACACATTTGTACAAATATTACCAATCATCATTGTTCCTAGGTATCCATGTTAAATTGAGTATCACTCAACTCATCGAAACCCAAATGGGCGCACTTGATCACCCCATAAACATTCCAAGGGTGTTCCGGTGAGGGGACATCAAGCCCCGAGTCCTCACCAAATCGATTCCTGTACAGTGTGTTCTGGGACTTTCAACCCAAGGAAGTGTCATCACCTTCCCCCTATTTTACCTTTTTGGGTATTCATGCCTAAGGACGTAACCGCCGCCCTCTTCATGTCTCACCATTTCTCTATATTAAATCATTATTAATAGAGTCAGTTTTCCTAACCATGCTTCTCAATTTATAACATGTGTCAATTCATTATGTTCCTCGCCGTACAATACAAGACGAGTCCATGTCATAGTTTCATATGTGATACTCATATAATATCAGTTCAACATAGATATATATATATTGCGGCAAAACAATCAATTTTAATTCTATAAAAACCTCACAAAAATGAGTAATAGAATCCCTACCTTCAAAGCTTAACAACAAACTTTTATTCTCGGAATTAATCAACGTTAGCTCCACACATCCTTGACCCTAAGGCATGCATAAGGACAATTAAAACTAAAGCACAACGTATAATCACATTCATAAGTGAATTATGTGTAAACCCGTCTACTAGTGCCATTAAAGTATTTTTATGCATTAAACATGGAGAAAATGCATACTAAAAACTAAGTTTAGATTAAAGAAAACCTACCTCAAAACTTCTTTGAAAAGCACCAAAGTTTGGGTTATCAATCAAGCTTGAATTAACTTTAAAACCGTCTCGATCATGGTTGGGAATTATAATTGTCTTGGCCACAAAGAGAGCTTTGTGCTCTATGTCTTTAGTTAGAAATTTGAAGTGAGAAGGGAGAGAATGAGAACTAGAGAAGAAGGTGGTGTTAGTTAAATAAAAAGATATCAAAATGCTTAAGAGGAATGGGATGTTTACGGGGAAAAGTTGTAAGAAGAAACAAAAGAGTCTTAAAGGAAAATATCATCTTGTCTCCCATGAAGACTTTTAGCAAATAATGCCAACATAATTGAGGGGATAATTGGAGTGAATTATAGAAGAAGATAAGGAAATAATTAATTAGGTGGTTGAGAAAATATCTCCATGTCTTCTATGAATTGACGGAAAATAATTCAATGTCCCCTTCGGATACCTTTAGCAAAATGAGAAGAAGTTTATATAATTGAGCAATAATTTAGGGAGACAAGATTGGTAGAAGTAAGTGTTGGTAAGTTTTGAATGTTTCTTAGGAAGACTTGGTAAGAAAATACTAAAATGGTATTTTTTTTAAATGATCATAAACAACTTAGTAATTTTAAATAGTCACATTTTATTCATTAAATTTTACAAAATTATGCCCGTTAAAAAATACGGGTGTTACAGATATATATATATATATATATATTTTTGTTCTGTCACTCTTGATGTATCATTCCTTTATCTGAGTGATACATGCGTTGTTGTGTTCAAACAATACTGTTGGATCCTTATTGACTGGTAATCCACAAGTGGCTTAGATATATTGAGTCATGGCTCAACTACACATATTCTCAACTCACTTCATGGAGTGCTATAACTTCAACATAATTTGATGAAGTAGCAACCAGTGTTTGCTTTTGTAAATGCCAAGAAATCGCAGTAACTCTACTTGTGAATACATATGCAATCTGATATCTAACTTTATATGGATCTGGCAAATAACCTACACCTGTATAATCAATTAATCCTTGTTTTGATCCTTTGAGATAAAATAAACTCAAGTCAATTGTTCCTCGAAGATAACGAAATATATGCTTAATTCCATTCCAATTTCTTACTGTAGAAGTTAAGCTAAATCTTGCTCATATGTTAACAACAAAAGTAATATTTGGTCTTGTACAATTAATTAGATACATAAGATCTCTAATTGCATTTACGTATGTACTTTAGGACCAAAAACCTCTTCATTATCTTTGCAAGGATGGAATGGATCCGTTTTCACGTTGAGTGATCTTTTTACCATTAAGATACTTAAAGGATTCGCTTTGTTCATATTAAAGTGTTTTAAGACCTTTTCGATATAATTTGATTGATGAAAAAATATTCCACTTTGTAAATGCTTAATCTATAAACCAAGACAATACTTGGTTTTGCCTAGGTCTTTCATATCAAATTCCTCCTTTAAGTATGTCACTATCTCAAAAATTTCTTTATGAGTCCAAATGATGTTTAAATTATCAACATAAACAACAATAATCATATATCTAGATGTTGTTTTCTTAATAAAAACAATGGGCATATAGGATTATTTTCATATCCTTTCTTTAATACATATTCACTTAAATGATTATAGCACATTCATCCGAATTGCTTCAACCCATACAATGATCTCTGTAACTTGATCGAATACATTTCTTTGGGTTTTGAACTTGATGTTTTAGGTATTTTAAATCCTTCAGGGATTTTCATATAAATATCACTATCAAATGATCCGTAGAAGTAAGCTGTAATAACATCTATAAGACACATTTTTTAATTTTCAGAAACTGCTAGGCTAATTAGATATTTAAACGTAAATGCGTCCATTACTGGCGAATATATTTTTTCATAATTGATTCCAGGTCTTTGCGAAAAACCTTATGCAACAAGTCGAGCTTTGTATCTCATAATCTCATTTTTCTCATTATGCTTCCCACAAAGACTTATTTATATCCTACAGGTCTCACAGTTTCAAGTATGAGAACAATAGGTCCAAAAACTTTATGCTTATTAAGCAAATTTAATTCAGCCTGCAGAACGTCTTTCTATTTATCCCAATTGTGACTATTTTTACACTTAGTAACAGATCTTGGTTCAGGATCCTCACTTTCAATGATACATGCTATTGAGTAAGAAAATATTTCATCAATATCCTCCATTTTATTTCAAATCCACAATCCTCCTGTATTTACATAATCAATAGAGATCTCATAATTTTCTAAACCTTTCGAGTTTTGGTCAACACCAAGAGTCTCTTAATTTGTCTCATTTTGTGTTTTTTTTTGGAACATATTCCTCCATATTGGGATCATCATGCTTTTTAGCTCATTTCCTTTTCCAAGGATTTTTATCTTTGAAACCGATTGGCCTACCACACTTTAGTAGTGCCGTAGACTCATGAGTGACTATATTTTCTATTTGTCCTTTTGGGACTTCAATTCGAGTAGGAGCATTAGCAGCTGGTATATGTGATTGAGTCACTCGTTTTGTATCTATGAATGCATTGGTATTTGATTTGCTATGTTTTGTAAGTGCATAATAATCTTTTACACTTTTTAACTCACATTGTTTTGTGTAAGGATCAAAATGCAATAAAGATAGTTCACACTATGCAATTTCCTTTTCCAAGTGTTTTTTATCTCCCCCTAATATTGGGAAAATTGTCTCATTAAAATGACAATCGGCAAAACATGCTGTAAAAACATCATTAGTTTAAGGCTCAAATATTTGATGATAAAAGATGATTCATACTCGATATATATTCCCAGTCTTCTCTGAGAACCTATCTTTTTGCGTTGTGGGGGAGCAATTGGTATGTCTACCATAGAACCAAAAATCCTTAGATGGGAAATATTTGGTTCTTGACCAAATGCTAGTTATAATGGGGAGTACTTATAATAAGCATTGGCCTTATGCGAATTAATGTCGTAGCATGTAAGATTGTATGACCTCATACAAAAATAGGAAGCTTTGTTGTCATTATTAATGATCTAATAATAAGCTAGAGGCGCTTAATCAATGTTTCAGCCAAACCATTTTGTGTATGTACATGAGCAACAAGATGCTCAACAATAATCCCAACTGACATACAATAATTATTAAAAGCTTCGGATGTAAATTCACTAGCATTATCAAGTCTAACTTTCTTGATTGTATAATCAGGAAATTGTGCTCTTAACCTGATTATTTAGGCAAGGAATCTCGCAAATGCCATATTACGAGTTGATAATAAGCAAACGTGTAACCGTCTGCTAAAGGCATCTATTAATACCATAAAATATTTGAATGGCCTACACAGTGGGTGAATAGGCCCGCACATGTCATCTTGAATACGTCAAGAAACATAGGTGATTCACTATTAATTTTAATTAGTGATGGTTTCAAAATCAACTTTCTAAAAGAATAAGATGCACATGAAGTTTTATTTGTTTGAAGGAACTTCTAGCCCTTCAATATATGTCCATGTGAGTTTTCAATAATTCTCCACATCATTGATGAATCAGGACGACCCAATCGGTCGTGCTATAAGTTTAATATACGAGGATCTTCCTTAACTACCACATGTGATTAAATTACATTTAAATGTATGTAATGTAATCCCGAAGAAAGCTTTGGTAGTTTTTCTAATATGTACTTCTTTCCAAAAATCTCATTAATTTTTATATTTTCAATTTCATACTAAGTATTATATCCATGAAGGTATATGTTATTAAAGCTCAACAAATTTCTTTTAGATTTTTGTGAAATAAAGCATTATTTATCAAAAACTTTGTTCCATTTAGCAATATGAAGCTGGCTTTAACGGTTCCTTCAATCAACTCTACAAGACCTGATACTGTATTTACAATTGCCTTTGTTTGTTTAAAATCTGAGAAATATATATATTTATTTAAGGATAGTGTGCATCGTACCACTGTCTGGTATGCAAATGTCCTCAGTATTAATATTGAAATTTACTCCTTCATTAGTAGAATCCATGTCAAGCTACATGCAAAATAGACAATTTAATAAGAATAAAGTTTTAAATGCATTATTTAAGAAACATTTTATTCAATGAAACTGAATACTAATACATCCAAAAATTACAAGTAAAATATAATAAATAAAAACATAGTTTTACATTTACTAATTATTTGTCACTAAAATCCTTGTCAACAAAATCATTAGTAAAATCCAAAGCATCAAGGTGTGTTGAATAATCTATAGGATCTAAATATTTAACAAAATTTACTTCCTTTTCTTTTCCTATTAGGGATGCCTTATAAAGCTTACACAGATGCTCAGGTGTTTGACAAACTTAGGACTAATGCCTTTTTGTACCACATCTATAGCATGAATCTTTAGGATTGTTGGAAGAATTTTCACGAACATTTTTCCCTATCATGTCTTCTTTCATGATGCTTCTTTTGGATTGTGTGGTTTTGTGTAGGGTAAAAACTACATTGACCATGTCCCCGACCACAATCACGACCATAACCATGTCCACACGTCCATGGTCACGATCACGACTGTGATTATGTCTTTGTCCAAAATTTTCAATATTGCAGCATTTGCTTTTGACAATGCTATTAAACCTATAGGGCGAGACTGATGATTTTTGATTAAATACTTATTATTTTTTCTGCTATCAGAAGAGAAGAAATTAGTTCAAAATATTTCATAAAACTACGCAACCGATATTGTTATTGTAAGGTTACGTGCGATGCATGAAATATGGAGTAAGTCTTTTTCAACATTTTCTTATTGACAATTTTTTCCCTATAAAATTTCAATTGTAAAATTATTCTAAACATAGCAAAGTTATAATCACTGAATTTTTAAAAGTCTTAGAATCATAGAGCGTTCCATTCATCATAGATTGTAGGAAGTATAACTTCCTTTTGATGATTGAATCTTTCTTTAAGATCATTCCATAATGTACTTGGATCTTTCACAGTGAAATATTCGCTTTTTAAACATTCATCAAGATGTCTACGAAGGAAAATCATCACTTTTGCTTTATCTTGTAACGATGTGGTATTGCATTCTTTGATTACCCCCAAGGACCCATTGACTTAAGACATATTTCTACATCAAGAAGCCAAGGCATATAATTTTTTTCTTGTGATATCCAATGCAATGAATTCAAGCTTTGCAAGGTTTGACATAGTGATAACTATAAAAAATGTAGAAGTAATTAGAATCGTGACTTTATTTATTCAAAGCATAAGTAGTACAAGCATTACATGTTATTGAAATAAATAGCAATCATTAAAAGAGGAATAACTATAAACATTATTACAACAATAAAAAGTTGAAATTCGACTAGAGACAAATCAGAAATAAGAAGAATAATGATTTGAATAATAATAGCAGTAATAAGAAATATTGCAACTATGTTAAACGTTTTGTGAAAACTCTAACTATAGATAATTTCTAGAGAGGAGATAAGATATTGAGGATGATGAAAAGTGATATGTAAAGTTAAGAATTTACCAATTTATAAAATAAAAACTAGTCGTTATTTAGCTGTTTATTAACATTGAATATTGTTATAACCATTAGAATAATATAAAGACGCTATTGCCCTCGATTGGTATTTTAAGAAAAATACAAAACTGTATATGGTAACAGTAACATATGAACTAATACATAAACAATAATCAACAATAAAATTTAAGAAAAACAATAGAGAGTTAAGAAATATATGCAATATATGTACAAGAATAATGATATGAACATGTCAATCTACTAAGTAAACCTTTCAAAGGGTATATATATGTGGAATATGTATATGAACACGTCAATCTACTTGGTAAACCTTTCGAAAGATGTATATGCAGAATATGTTTAATGGACACCTCAATCTACAAGGTGTATATACAGAATATGTATAATGGGCATGCCAATCTACTAGACAAATCTTTCGAAAGGTGTACATGCAGAACATGCTTGAGAAATGCTAATAATAATTTTTATAATCACACCACACTTATAATTAGGCGGCAAAGCCTCCACTTTATAGAGATGGTATTATAGAAATATAAAAATAAGTGAAAGAAATGATATACCTTTACCTTTGCTTCTTAAGGGTAGAGACCTGAGTTAGAACTAGAGCGTTTGTGCTAATAACGTATTATAAAGACTAAGAAATATAATGGCAAAATAAGAGAATTTAGAAAGAGGAAAAAGAGAGAGAGTACATTAATCTCTTAATTTCATATATCCAAAAATAGGTAAGAGAATAGGGTATTTATAGGAAATTTTTTGTATGTTATAATGCCTGCTATAGTAGTCATAATTGCTACAGTATTGTACACTGCTACAGTAATCATGATTAACCATTGCCACAGTAACTCTATCGGATTTGACTTTACTATTTACGATTATGTCAGTGCTTACTTCAGTAAAAGATATACAGATCTAATCTTGGATACTGATTCTTGGTGGACAAATACAATTGATTATTCATAACAAGAAGGATGATATCCACAAGCTAGTTTTTCTTTGGCCAAAAGAAAAAAATAATAATAAACGACAACAACAACAATAATGAAGTATGTACAAAAAAGTTTTTTTTCCTTCCAAAAGAAAGTTATATTTTCAAATAATGGTACTTGAACAGAAATTGAGGGAGAAAGAGTGTATATATACATATATATATATATATTGTTAGAGAGAGAGAAAGAGAAAGAGGTTGTAATTATGAAAAATAATAAGGATCAATTGCTATGTTAATCCCTAATTTTTCACGAAAGTATGATTTAGTTGTCAAATTTTTTTTATTTAATAGTCCCCAATCTTTCATTTTAGCTGCTGAAAGACCAAATTTAACTGTTAAATTGTTAAGTTTGATGGTTAAAAATTGCCTAATATTATTTTTAATTAAAATTACTAAACTACCATTCAAATAATTGATACATAAAAAATATAAAAGCTAAAACAAAATAGTAAAACAACCCAAAATCATTCATAGACTGAATAAAAAAAATCTTCTACAAACCATCGCCCCCTTTACCATATGCCACAGCTCGCCGTCATCACATCAGACTTCCTACTGTCGAAGAAGAAGTTAATCCATCACTGTTAATGACCATTCTCCTTCATCAACCTATCACCATCATTTTTTTCACTTTCCTTTGCCACAAAAAACAAGCAAACACACAAACAATATATTATCCCAAAAGGGACAAAAATTGAACCCAAAAATAGAGTTTAAACTAACTTTGGCAACCCCTTTCTTCCCCTCCTTTTTCGTTCACCCTCCCCCACTCCATCATGACCCCTTTAGCTCCCAGCCTTGTCGACAGTCCCAACCCTAAGCTCCATCGCGAGCAAACTCGATCTAGATGTGACCCATCAATGCCCAAGCCATCGTGAGCCCTGATTCTCTCCTATCATGTAAGCCAGTCAAGACCCATCAATTGTCCCTCTCCCAGCCTACTATTCTCTCCTATGGCTATCTAGATTTCTCTTCTTCCCAAACATAACAATCAAAAATCGCTTCTAAAAACCCTAGTCCTAACTCCCTTTCAACCTTTAGAAAAACAGAACAAATCATTGAGCCCTTTCAATTTTTGAAAAAAGCAAAGATTTAAGCCCAACTGAATTTGAATCAACAACAAAAATTTCCTCGAGAAACAATTAGGCAAAAGAAAAAAATTAGGGAATTTTTTTTTGAAAGGAAAATCAGGGAATTTTGAGTGCAATCAGCCATCGACCTTCCAACTATCCCTGATGCCAATCGGCCCTCGACCTTCCTCTCTGGCAGTGATAGCTTCGATCCTAGCTCTTTCTATCTTCACTAGTTTTTTTTTTTTTTTTTAATTTTGGTTTGGGTTTAGATCAAAGAAGGCACTGACCACCCAAAATTCCTCGGATTATGCTAGATAGCCGTCGACAAGGCTAGGAGCGGAGACACTTGTGATTGGGTAGGGAAGGGTGAACAACAAGGAAGGGGAAGGAGGAAAAAGGGGCGGCAATGGTCTTGGAAACATTTGGGTTTTTATTTTTTATTTCTAGTGTTATTTGTTGAAAAGAAAGGTTTTTTTTATTGTAGTTGATTTTTAGTAATACTAATTTATTATTTTTTATTCATTTTATGTTTTAATTTAAATTTCTTTCACAAATATTAGGCATTGTACTATAATACTCATACTAAAGTGGTCATGTACGCATCACTTGGGGGGCATTTTAACGAACCTCTATTAAATTGGTCCTTGAGTAACTAAAATAAAATGTTAGGACTGTTAAATAAGAAAAAAAGGTTAGGGACCGAGTGTTCACTTTTGTGAAAGATTGGAAACTGTCATAGCAGTTGACCTAAATAATAAAGACACTTTGGAGACACTCCAAAAAATAGCAAAACACACCCACAAAACACTCAGCTATTTTACCACAGATGTGTTAAAATTTCCCTCGTATTATTATTATTATTATTATTATTATTATTATGTTATCTTCTCTTGGACATAGCTATCAAATACGTGATACTAAACTTCTGTTATGCGCCCACAACTTTCTTATTTAATCTATAAAAATCAAATTATAACATTATAATATTTTTGTTATACTAAACTTCTTTTATAATAATTAACACTCATTGGTACAAATAATGTCTCTCATCAATTTACAACCGATCAATATATAATTTTTTTTTAACGTTTATTGGATAAGTCTGTTGGAAATCATTTCTATTCTTAGACAAGTGTGATTTTCATTATTATATGTTGCCCATTTCCCCCTATGACCCCTACAGTAAAGAATCAAGAAGCAACAATTTTCCCAGACTCTACGCCACTAGTCACAGTCACTAGTCCTTCACCACAGATTTGGCCCACCGAATCCAGTTATTATGTCTACAATGATAAAAACTGCCTGCAACAGGATCACACAACTTCGAGCGCCTAGTCCTTGAGCAGTCAGCCCAGCAAGCACTAAAAGTATGAACGTCTCTGAGCAGCGAAACCAAGAATCTAGCACTGATCACAAAGATAGAAGCCCTTGCATGCATGTCCTTTGTTGGCAAGTCTCGAATGTTCCCGTAATCATCATGTCGCCGTATCCATAAGATTTTATCATTGAGTATTAACCCTAGGTGAATGCCTTGAATCCACATGGTGTCAATTTGAAGGTTGTTCTTATTGGTATAAATGTTGTTACGATTTATCCACCAGATGCTACATAACAAATGAAATAAACAATCTTGGACGTATGATGATGAGCTTTTATGAAGAACAAAATTGGAAAACAAAATACATAATGAACTAGAAATCAACAATTCCCCTAGCTAATGATAGAGGCAAGAACACTTTCCAGCCAAGTCTCATTAATTGATCATAACGGTATCGTGGAAACGGACCCATATTTATAGGAATAGAAATAGAATCACCTTGATACTAAACCAGATTGAAACAGGGATGGATCTTCTTGAAAATGAGAAGATTAGGATAGGCGACTAACCTTCTGGAGAGAACGATGTGCATGGAACTGACTCCAAATTGAATTGTTTGGGATTCAAAAGTGAAAGAATTAACTTTATCTACTAATAGTGGACAAATTGACATATTACCAAATCACGCGCCTATTGCCACAGCCGTAGATATTGGTTTTATCTTAGAATGAACCTAAAACAATTAGGTGCAAAACAAAAAGAGAGGATAGAGAATCTGTTGATGAGTCTTGCCTTTTTCTAGGTATCGATCTTTTTTCTTACTATCATACCATTGTTTTAACTGTATTGTACTATGTATCATTTGATAACCCAATAATGTCTATCCTACTTTTGGTTCAAATCTAAAATTATTGTTTAAAGATTTTGGTATAAATTTGACAAAAAAAAGAACAAAATCCGGAAAAAGTTTTCTTTCGAGCTTAGAGCTGATAAGTTAGTTTTAGGCTACTTAATTAGATGATTTTCACTTAATATTTTTGTTAGTTTTGAGCAATTTATAAGGATTTGATAATGTTTTATGTTCTTTTATAGGTTTTGAAGGAAGATGATGCATAATGACAAAACACAGGGTAAAGAGGACCGAAAATTAAACAAAAATAGACTCGAGATGAAATGAAGCCTAGACGCCAGCGTATGGGTGCCTAGGCGCTCAAGCAGACAAGATTCCATACAAAAACCCGAGAGCAAAGCGCCTAGGCGCCATAACTTGAGCGCCTAGGCGCTATTCCATCATAAAGGTGAATTAACACTGTGGCGCCTAGGCGCCAGTTCGAAAAAGGGCATGTCGTCTGTGTAGCGCCTAGGCGCTACAATCATGGCGCCTAGGCGCCAGAAAATCGAGCCTAGGCGCCATTGCGATCCCAGTTCAAATTTCAGTGTAATTTCGTTCCAAAATTACCCTTTCAAACCCTAGCATATAAATAGAACATTATAGAGGGTTGGAACACGAATTCAAAAGAGGAAAAAACTACAAACAAGAGGAAAGAACTCATTACTTTGGAGAAGAAGAACGGTGCAACCCAGAGACAAAAATCATCTTCGCATCCAAATAGAGTTTTTTTCTTTTACTCATCATGTTTAAGAGATTATTTAGGATTGTTTTTAGTTTCATTAGGAACTAATTTTCTCTATTCTAGGGCTACGATGTAGCCGAATTATGAATGTTCACTTTTGTTTAATTTAATTCAATTCGATGTTTATTCATTATCTATGCTGAGTATTTAATCTAATCTTAATGCTTGTAAAAGTTTGCGCACCTTTTGCATGATATGTGATTTAATTTGAGGCTGAGAAGCGATGATTAAATTAGACTATGATTGAATGCCATGAGATCATCATAGGATAGAGATATCTATGAGACTTGTGTAACACTATGAATTTCTTGTTCTTAATGAATCTCGGTAAGTTCAGAGTTTCCACAGAGATGTAGGAAATTTGCTAACTAAGATAAATTATTAATGCTTGAGAAAGATTAATGACTACCTAAGAGAAATTCGTTATCGGCATAGGAGTAAACATCAATTGATTAAATTAGATAATTTGAATATGATTAATTTAGGTGAAATTGGATGCCCTAGTCTTTTATTATTTAGATTTTCATTTATATTTTTTTTGTTTTGTTATTTTTCTATTTTATATTTGATTGTTCAAATAATTGTAGGGTTAACCAATTTCGGTACTTAGCTAGATTAACGCAATCCTCGTGGGAACGATACTTTACTTACTCTTTATTACTTGTTAACGATACGTGCACTTGCGTTAGAAAATCCACAACAAGAGCACAAAGTAGGAAAGAGAAATGAGAAAATCTTAATTAGCTTTTCCTGATAGGTTGCTTGTTTGTGGTTTTATTCTATTTTTGCATTTTTTTTCATCATTATTTTTATGTTTTAGTTTTGCAATATATATTTTTTCTTTTTTTAATAATTTTTTACCTATTAAAAGAATATGTAGTCTTTTTTTTTAAAAAAAAATTTGCAGTGGATAGCAACTGCATAAGAGGATATACCTATATATATCACTAAAAAGCCAAGTGAAATTATACAAGTTAACCAATATTGGTCCCCACTACAATTTAATAACTTAGTAAATCGCTCCTCATAAGGCGACTAATAAAAGACGCTAAGCAACTAGCTAGATCAAAAAAAATATTTTCAAAAATAAAAAGAAGATTTGTAGCTAAGGTATGGGCTATATTATTCCAGTCACAAAAAATGTAACAACAAGAACCATACCGAACTTATAAAAAGATATCCCTGACATCATCTATTACGCTCGCTTCCATGACACGAGGTTGAGGATTCTTAAAAACACATACAACGTTGATGACATCCATGACGTCCGACTCAACTATCCAGTCTGCGAAATCGTGGGAATAGGATCTAAGACGCTCTCGAATTGCTAGACATTCAGCAATATAGGGAAGAACCAGCCAGAAACACAAACCGCTGTAGCAATTTATATACACAAGTTCTCAAATATTATGTTCACTCAAAATCACATAATAGGTATGCAAAATAACTGAACACGATACAAGTCTAACAATTCAAAATATCAAATCCCCTGTTAGAATATCATAAAAATTCTCGTCTTCTTTTTTTCGAGAAAGAGATATTGAAATTTCATATCTCTTTTTTTTCAGTTATTGAAATCAAACTTTTTTATTCTTCATGTATATGCGTGTGTGTGTATATATATATATATATCATTTTTTATCAGACAGTGAAGTAGGAAGCACGATGTATATGATCCAATTCCAACCAAGCTATAAATTATTTAATAGGATGGTTGTAATTATTAATTTAAACTGTTTTTATTATAATGTGTAAAATTTTATATTGTAGTAATTTTTATTATTATTATATCATGTAAAATAAAAGTAGTTGATCACTTTCTGCTAACGTAACAGCCACACACACGAGCAAGGGCACAGTCCACACATTCGTTGAAAATTACTGTTATAGATGAGGACGAAGTATTTCTTTGGATCCACTCGTACATGTTGGATTGTCATACTAAATTCTATCTGCAAATACAAGAAAACAAAGAAGAGAAAAAGGCCAGATATTAAACAAAAATTAATACCACTCAATTAATGAGAAGGAAAAAAGAGACTTAATTCTCTCTTAGTCACACCAAAACATACTCACACGCCACAACCCTATCAAAATTACTTTCTACTTCCCAGCTCTATATATATTCCACGTAAAATCCATCTCAGAAAGCAAATAGACGTGAAGCAAATGAAATTCTTCAATTTCACGGAATTGGGTTCCTGCTGGCGGCCACAAGACACGCTGGGGGAGAGCGGAAGCCATGAAAGGGGCCGCCGCGCTTCGAAGTGCGGCAGAAGGCGTGCGGCGGCGAGCACGAAAACCGAGTCGGCGGTGCACAGGCGACCGGCGCTTCCGGCGATCTCGGAGGATGGGGTTGTTGCTCAGGTGGTGGAGGATAAGAGTAAACGGACGGTTCAGAAGAAATTCCAGGCCAAAGGTGGTCCCATGGCTAAGAATCGCAGATACAGTAGTCCTGACAGTTCTACAGAGTCCAGGTGAGAAGATTCTATGTTTACTACTGAACTCTCTGAATGTTAATTCTGGGTTTTGCTTATTCATGTCTTTGTGAGAATTCGTTTTTCTTTTCTTTTCTTTTCTTTTCTTCCTTTTTTTTGGCTGTTTTTTTTTTTTTTTGGTCAGACTAGTTCCATTTTTTGGTTGGCTTCTACTTCAAAATGTCTATGGATTCGTTTTATTGTAAAGCTGTCTAATATCATAATACAAAATAGTACTGCCCCTGATTTTAGTTTAACAAAAGCTTGCATTTTTATGATAATGAAATAAGCTTTAAATACAAAGACGGCCATGGTTATGTACAATATGTAATTAAATATATTCTTTATCAGAAAAATTGTTACTTTATTAATATAAATCATTGGCACAATTAGCAAAATTGAACGAGCAAGACATGTTGGTAGAGTAGCATTGGGGTAGGGGTGGGATAGATATTGGGTTGGAGGAAGAAGGGTCGATTCTCTATTGAAAAAAAAATCTACAACAATTAATCAACGAGACCATGAAGATTAGAAACTTTTATAATTAAATAAGATTATAAAAACAAAAGAACGGGTGTTTGTGTACAATTTACAACTATGGTTTTTACAACAAAGAATGCAATTTTAAGATGATGAATTGAAATTTAAAATTTTTAAAAGGCCGGATTTTTGTATGGTACAATGTTAATTATCATATAATGATGATCAATGTCAACGTTTATAAACGAAAAATGAATAAAATGCGTACACACATTTAGACTTCAAAAACCTTTACAAAATTGTAATATATACTATTCAAGAAATAAGTATTTTTATAATTGACAACGGAAGATTAGTGTAGTAAAGGCATCGCTTGAGTCATGGCATGTAACCTCCGCGCGCCCCAACCACTACCGGTAGAAGACTGGAGTGCCGTGCCATCATTGGAATCCCACCAATATCGTGCAGACGAAGCCCTTAAAAGTTTTTAGGCCACAAAACATTGCGCCAATTAGGACGGAGCCAAGAATGTGTGATTGAACAAAGGAGATAAAAGGGAGAAAATTGATTTTAAAAGGCAAAATGTGCTTCTATAGACAGAGGAGAGCGAAATATAATTTTTATAAAATTTTATGTACAAAATTATAAGAAAAAGATTTCATGGACAGCCACCGACCATTGTCGCCGTATGGCTCCGCCATGTGCGCTAAAAACAACACTCTAAAACAATGGCCACCAATCTCATGCTGCCTCTTATCCATCTTAATAAAAGCCCTGCGCTACACATTGACCCCACCTCAAGAAAGTCCACTGTCAAGCGAGCTTGGAGACCAGATTTCACGGCCAGAGAGCTCGGCCCAAAACCAAGGCCATCCTTCCCCCTTCAGACTTTTCTCTTTTCTCTCTTTTGCCTCTTTTCTCTCTAGGGTTCTAGGGCTCTAGGGCCAAAGCATTTTTGTTTTAAAAATGTAGTTTTTTTTCGACAACTAAATCGGGCTGTTTTGTAAATTGAAAATAATGGGCATTTGATAACTATTGTTTTCTGCTTTGTCCAACAGCTAAAAGCTTTTTAAGTTTTAAATGGGATATTGGAACTTCTCAAATGTTCAATTATTGATCATTATAAGGGATTCCCTCAAAAAAAAAAAAAAAAAAAGGAAAAAACAAGAAAAATGAAGCGTTTTAAATTTTACTATATTTTCATTGCCTTGTGACTTTATGGCTGCTAGTTAATTTCACATTTTTTGTTTGATGATTTTGTTGAATATTTTGGCTGAATTTTCCTTATTTTCTCAGGAAAAATTCTGCACCAACGGTGATCATCCCAACTTTCTCTCCCATACCATTCGTGTTCTGATTTATCTTTTTTTTTTTTAGTGTCTTGTAATTGATTCATCTTGTATTATATATGCATATAGAAATGAATGGGCAAACTTTAAAGGCTAACGTGCAAACCAAAGGTTTGTCCGGAAATATTTTGGAAAAATAAATAATTAAACAAAAGGCTGACGTATAGAATACTCAAGTTTTCTTCTTTCCTATAAGCTCTAACACGAGGAAAGTTTATTCTAGTTTTCTTGATTAGAAAGACTAACTGTTATATATTTTTCATCAAGCAGAAGGCCCAAAAAATCTCATACGTTTTCCACCTATAATGGCGAAGCTTAAACTCTTATGATTCAAGTAGGACTGTTAAAAAAAAAAAAAAACTGAAAAACCGAGAACCAACCAAAACCGACTATCAAACTAAGCGAAAAATTGAAAAAAAAAAATCGTTTATAATAGCAAACGATTTGGTCAGAAAACCAACTGTCCACAAATTGAAAGGTTTGGTTTTCAGAAATTTTTTTTCCGTTTTTCTTTTAAAGAACATAAATATGAATTACAATAATATATCATATATTAAACACCATATTTTATTTGAACTTTAAAACTTTATATTTTATTGTGAAATGATGTTTTTTTTTTTTTGCTAATTTGCTTGATTTTTATTGTTTATCTTTTTATTATTGTCAGTCAGGCCCCCTCAAAAAATTAAAAAGTTTATGTATATGTATATATCTACACTAAGGTTCGAGTTCATGTATCTGTGTGCCCCAAACTTTGTAAGTTCAACACAAAATAGTATATGGGCATTTTTAATTTATTTGTTTTTTTTGGGCTTCAAAGCTGATAATTAGACCCTTCCTTTTCCTTTTCATTTCTTTTTTTCATTTTTTTTTTCAAATGTCAATAACCTCAATTCATTTGCCTATTACTATTTGCTGAACACTATTGAAAAGTTTTGACGGTTGTATTCCTTTTGTTTTTAATTCTTTTTTTTCTATTTCCATTTCCAGATTGCCCCTTCATAAAGCACCATTTTTGCTCCTTTTTTTTTTCCTTTTCAAATTACGAAAAGTCTGTTTCCTTGTTTGTTGGTGCTCCATCCCCAATGTTTATATAGCGATGATCCATAGACATATATTGTTCAAAGAAATGCAAATTAGATTATTTAACTATATATTCAGGATAATGTTTTAGTTTTTTTCCCCCTCCAAAGATAAACTTTCTATTAGAAAAGATTAGAAGTCAATGATTCTCAGTTGTACAAATTCTACATTTGTGTGTAAATCTTTTGTTACTTATTATTTCTGTGTGTTTAGGAAAGTTGTAATACCACAATTATCCTTTCCCCTTTATTAGCAATCATGAAACGTGAATATATTGTAATTGACTCGTCAATGAAAATGTTGAAGCCATTTCCAAAAGTTTTCTTTCTCTTCCACACTTTTGCTTTCTATTTTTTTTTTAAAAAAAAACTGCATTTTTAGGGTAAAAAAATTATTTTTTGTTGTTTAAATTTTGTATTTTATTTTTAAAGGGTTATTTTATGTTTCAATATTCATGACATTGTTATAAAGTACACATAATATTATCATGGTTTTTCATATATCGATTAAACTTTTATTTTTTTGGATTTTGTGAAACAATATTATGCATTGTATGCGAATACACATAATATTATAAATCATGTCTTAATGTGTGCCCCTACTAGATTTAAATTCTTGATCCATTACCAATTATTGTTCTCAAAATGTTGAGTTTCTAAATCATCTATACATTCTATTATGGAAAAAAACATAAAACAAAAATAAGTGGAACCAAGTAGGTTACTAATGAATTACTATATAGTTTGGCTGGTTACTATTGTCTATAACCGACCACCACAAACCGACTAAACCTTTCTTACAATCAATTGGTGCTTGGTTTGCATTTTTCAAAATCGACCGATTAAAAATCTACAAAAACCAACCAACAAACACCCTAGATTCAAGGGTTAGCTACAGTAGTAAAGGCCATGGGCATGGAGATGTGCTCCCCTCCAAGTCCTTGAATTGTTTTAGGTTCAAATCCCCAAGAGGCCATGCCCAATGTAAAAACCAGCGGTTTACCCTGATTTGTTCAGGGAACTATTCAAGGCACAGTGCACAGGCCTTCGGGGATGAGTTGAAGGACGCGCAAGCTAATCCGGACACCATTGATTAGGGGAAAGTAAATGCAGCACTGGGGGCCCAAATTCCCAAAGCATTAAGCACAAGTCACAAAAAAGCTTGAAAGAGATCACAACCACTTGAGGCAAGAATGATGATAAAATAGAAAACATTTAGAAAATATTGATGGTGTTTTCGGATTAAAGACTGATTTCTTTCTTCCTCAAAAGCATCGAGCATGATCTGATTCCTCAATATTCTTTCATCGAATTTTGCTTTTGTTTACTCCTCAATTTTCAAGCTATTGTGTGTTAAAAAATATGGAGCCTAATTAACGCCCTTTACATAATCATTTTCCACAGAAGATTAGCGCCACAACGCCAAGAAAGGAGCGCGGCCGCTCAGGGTCATAGAATGCTGGCAACCCTAGACTTATTAACCCTAGGGCTGCATACGGTTTGGGGAAACACCGAGCAAAGGCGCTTTTCATGCGGCAACGTCAAATCTTGGGCTCAATTACGATTGTTGGCCCATTTTGTATTTCTTATTGCCCATTCTTTACAAACCTATATATAAACAAGTTGTATTCTTTTCTTTAGAAGGTGTAACTTAGAAATTAGAGTGAGAGAGAGACTAGAGAAAAATTCTATAAAGAGTGTATATAATTTTTCTCTTGTAAACTTTATTATCGTAATGAATTATTCTGTAACAATTGAAAGTAGACGTAACTCTCGTATTAAGGTCAAACCACTATAAATTTTGTATGTGTTCTTGTTTATTTTTCGTTTCGTATATATATATTTTTTGTAGAATTAGGGCTTCTAACTCATAACACTATGTTAGTTAATAAGGATATCATAGATTATAAATTAAGGTGTAGGACAATGAGCAAATGTTTCAAAAATTAAGGTACGACTTTATATTTATTTATATATACATAATTCTATTTTGCTATTCTTAATATTATTATTTCTCTTTTAAAATGATATTTCATTACCATTAAGTGATATGAACTAAAACTTTTTCGTTCGAACTATATTTTCAAACAATAAGAAAGCACTTATATATATATATATGTGTGTGTGTGTGTTTCTGATTTGCTAGTCTTAGTTGCTACTATTTCTCATCTTGGAATCACCTTGATTTTGAAGAAAGAGAGGAGGAAATTACATCGTTAAGTGGGCACTTTTCATCTCGGACGTGTCCTTTGATGAGAACATGTGGTTTCCTCATTCCAAGTTGTATGATAAGAATCTAAAAGTATTTTTAATGCAATGTTATATTAATATATTAACGCTAAATTTTGCATTGAGTAGAAAAATTATTCTCCAATATAATACATTGCTTTCTCGAATTCTAAATTTAGTATTTGGTGATGAATTTAACACCTAATATATTATATATTTAATTTTGACATTCGGTTGCTATTTGCTAATATAGTTATTTTTTTTTTCATTTAATCAATATGACATGGCCAATATTTAAATCACTTTGCAATTAAATGTTTTATTTTGCAATTTTCTCTTTATCAAAGTACATATAACATTTGAAAAAAAATATTATGTATTGAAGAACAAATAAAATCAACCTATTAAATATACCATTTCCATAGCTTTTAATACTAGATATAATATTAACTTTTATACTAGGTCTAACATCTTCTATATTTCTTTTTTTAATAAAATTTTTTTAACATTGTTGCCCCCCTAAACTTATTGCATGTTAGCAATTTACCCTATAAACTTTTAATCTTGACAAATCACATCATGAACTTACAAATTTGTAGCAAATCAAATCCATTGATACTTATATATGAAAATATGTAACTTTCACATAAGTTGTTAATTAAAAATATGAATTTTGCTATGAATGTTAGTTTAAATTTATAATAAAACTAAGATAATTAAAAAATTCCTATTTTGCTAAAAAAACTCTTTTTAGTAGAAATCCACCCTGTGTGCCCCTATCCCAAAACTGTACCTCTCAGGATATTAAAACTTAGGAGGCCCTATCCCCCACCCCACCGTTCCAACCCATTAGGCTAGCCCAAATGGTGTTTAATAAAACTTAATTTAAGATATTAGTCACAATAAATATGAGGTAAAATACATACAAATGAACATTCATGTCATTAATCAACTATTTATATGCAAGTTACAACAATTTTAGTCAAAAATCTAATATTCTTATCAATAGGGGTAGGTTGTTACAAATTTGTACATTCATAATGGAACTTGCAAAAACTAAAGTATTTGGGAGTATTGATTAAAACCAATGATTTGAACCAATTTTGGTTAAAAATACTATAGCATTGAGAGCTTTACACTATAGCATGTGAGAGTTTTATAATATAACAACTAAAGGTTTTAGTTCTAACTCACATAAGGGACATGCTAATATGAAATAAATTCACGTGACAACAACACTAACCCTTAAAACTTTTTGAGGGAGGCAAGCAACAATGCTTGGTTCGTGACTTGGCGGCCCGTGTGGGTTGAATTTAGAAGTAACTAGTAAGTGAAGTATCTTGTGCTCTCTCTCCGTCGGTAGCTCCGAATTTCCAGTTAGAACCTTTTCCAGCATTGTGGGAAGACGAGTAAAAAACACCCACTAGTTTTCGGATATTAGATTTAGCGGCTTGTGGGTCTAACCCCCACTACTACTATTCCACGTTTGGATTATGTTGGGCAAAAAAGAGTCTCCGTGAAAATGCAATCAAAATAAAATAAAATAAAATAAGAAAGTGCTTTCTAAAAGGCTTCCAGTTACATGCAAAACTCCTATGTAAATAAAAGATGCATAGCTGCAAGTCTCTGGCCTTTTGCGTTTGTTCTATTTGCCCTTGTTGTAAAAGTTGAATCATTCAGATCGTCAATGATGTAGTGGCCTGACACAAAGTAAATTAGCTTGGATCAACAACTCTTAGATTCAAGTGAAAGCAAACAATTTATTAGTGTGTTTGTTTC
This sequence comes from Artocarpus heterophyllus, assembly GCA_025403435.1. Lineage (NCBI taxonomy): Eukaryota > Viridiplantae > Streptophyta > Magnoliopsida > Rosales > Moraceae > Artocarpus > Artocarpus heterophyllus. The sequence continues at coordinate 5,896,212 of CM046340.1, forward strand.
AACAAATTGAAAAAAAAAAAATTCGGTTCAAATAAGTTTCGATTATAAAAAAGTTAGTTTGTCTGTAGTATTTTTTTTCATAAAAGTTATAATAATATTTTCAGTTTAAATTTATTTAACCATTTTCCCTTGTCTCCACTAATTGTTTTATACACCAATTTACATTCTTTTTGTATGAAGAAAAAAAATCTATTTGGGATAATTAGGGTGTTTGGGAGGTGGGTTTCAATTCTAGAGTTTAAACTGTAGAATGGAGCATTTGAGAGCTTTAACATCATAGCATAGTTTACTTACATTTGCATTGTACCGTTTGATTTGAGAGCTTTAAAATTAAGGCATATGAGAGACTACTTTTTCTTTGAATTTTGTTGAAAGAAGACCTTATAGCAAAAATAATAAGAACCCCTTTCAAAAAAAAATTAGAACCTAGTGTGGTTTTAACCGTGCTGTCAAGCACCCTAACAGCTACAAACACCTTAAATAAATGACATAAAAACAACCAATAAAAAATGATTTTGAAAGACTATCTAGGACAATAAAAATAACCATAAACATAGTTTACATTATAGCATAGTTTACTTACATTTACATTGTACCGTTTGATGTGAGAGCTTTAAAGTTGAGGCATATAGGAGACAATTTTTTCTTTGAATTTTGTCGAAAGAATACTTTATAGCAAAAATAATTAAAACCCCTTTAAAAAAATAAAATTTAGTGTGGTTTTAATCGTGTTGTCAAGCACCTTAACTACTGCAAGCACCTTAAATAAATAATATAACAATAACCAATAAAAAATGATTTTAAAAGGCTGGAAAAAAAAAAACTCTATTTAGGACAATAAAAATAACCATAAACAACCAATAGAAAATGATTTTGGAAGTCCTCTAATAATTATTACCACTATTCATAAACACTCTGTTCCTCTCACTCTTATGATTAGCTAATATATTGGGCTTTCATTTATCGTATTGAGGAGGTTTTTTTAGCTCTCTATGAAACAATCCAATCATAATCAAGAACCTCCAGATATTTTGGACTACAACAAAATGTGAAGGCTGACACCGTCGCAGCCCACCAGGTTGACGTTGGAAGTCCCTCCTCGGCCCTAACTCTCCAAAGTTCTCCCTCTTAAAGAATTTCACAAAAACCAAAAAAAAAAAAACAAGGGCGCCAAAACCAGACCCACTTTACGAAAGATATCCTACTCCCTAATTACCATCTCACCCTTGCCCGTCGGTCAACTAGACTACGATTCAACTGATGTATGTACATTTTCAGCCAAGAAAAAAAGACGTATATTCATGGGTCTACCTTTTGATGAGAATCAATGGGGAAAAAAAAAATATCCAGACTCATTTATAAATTATTGAAAATATTCATTTATAGGTCGTTTGATGCTTTAATTGCAACTAAAATTGTAAGTTTTAATAACTATAACATTTAAAAGCTTTATACTAGTAATTTTTTGCTTTATAATGTAGCATATGAAAGCTTTATATTGTCATCAACTTCAAGCTCATTAGTTCAAATTAGAGTGTCAAGCATATGCTTAACTTGTTTTAATGATAAACTTAATTGTAAGTTGAAGCAAGAAAAAAATTAAACATGCTTGCAAATGATAAAACTGTAGATGATAGATGATCCTGTAATTAGAATAAGGAGTGTTACAGTCTTTATAAAACTATACTCCTCATTAGTTATTGGCATAAGTTTCTTACAAGCGGCAATATATCTTTTTTAACACTTAAAAATATTCACTAATCACCACAATTTATTGTTACAATTATAAATAATGTTACATTATTCTGATAACAAAACCATAAGTGTTATATGAAGTATATTTTTGTGTACCAAAAACTAGCCAGAAACGACTAGCCTTGGTGAGAAAATTTATTATTATCTGTATGAGCCTTTTTTTTTTTTTACATAATCTGAATGACTGTTATATTCTTCTATGCAAGAAAAACATGACACTTATAAAATTATATCCTAAATGATCCCCCTCATATGTCATCCCGAGTTGGGCAAAATTACGAATAGGCACCCATGTCCAGAGTCAGCAAGATTAGACAGTCAACTCCACGTAACAGACTCTTTGTTGACTGCCCGTTGCCCCGAACCGTACCACGTTACTATCGTACGTAAGCACATCGATCTGAAGGGCATTTTCGTAATTTTATCCATTTCCATACGACTGGTACGACTGTTACGACTTCCCCCATGGCTAGCCCAAAGGCCAAAGGGCAAAGCTTGGAAAGAAAAAATAAATGTATAAACGAAATAAATAAAATCGAAAGAAAAAAAAAAGTAAAAAGGAAAATACGAAGGTTTCGTCTTTCAGGAACAGAAACGAGAGCGAAACACAAAGATATAGCGCAGGCAGAGAGAGAGAGGGAAATAGCTTAGAGAGAGTGGGAGAGAGATTTTCCGACGAGGGATTTTGAATTTCCGCCATTGATTTTCTGCGGTTTTCTTAATCTGTTTCCGCCGAGTCGCTTTCTCTTCACATGCTCTTGGGTTCGGAGCTGGATTTTCTCGCCGATCTCTCCATTTAGCTCTTCGATTTTTCTTTGTAAATCTCTCTCTTTCTCTCCCAGAGTTTGCTTTTCAATTTTGTTGATTTCTCACGGAAATGGGTTCTTTGATTTGCTCGCGGGGAAGTTTTGTGCTTGTTCGCGTATGGAATAGTGTGAAAATTTTTTCGTGCTTTTGTGTTTTTGCCGAAACCCTACATTGGGTCGATGCTGACATTTCTTGTCTTCTGTTGAATTTGTGGAAAATAGGGTTTTTGATTGGAGCCGAGGATCCGAGGATAGAGAGTCGCGCGAAATTTTGCAGCATGAGCATCGATAGCCCCGGAGGAGGGGAGAATTAGGGTTTTGAAATTTGGCGAAGAGGATTGTGATTTCCATGGGTGATGGAGGCGTGGCATGCATGTCTTTGCAGCATAACATCATGGAGAGGTTTCCAATTCCGGAGAAGACTGCGGTTCTTGGAGGCAAGAACGCTAACAATGGCTTCGGTTCTAAGTCGTCGCTCAAATTGGTTGATTCGGAGAGAAAGAAGAAGAAGATGAAGGCCAAGAAACAGGATATTGTGAGGAACGGCGAACCCGAGAAGAGCGAACTGGGTTTAGCTAGAGGTGGGAAGGGTAACAGCGTTAAGGAAGTTGAGAACGGTGGCAGCGAGGAGAAGAAGGACGAGATTGAGGAGGGTGAATTGGGGACTTTGAAGTGGCCCAAGGGAGAAGTGGAGAATGGGGAATTCGTTTCGGAAAGGTACCGCAGAAGTGAAATTGAGAAGGGCGAGATAGTTGACGACAAATGGAGGAAAAGCGAGGGGGAGGCGGTAGAGTTTATTTCGGGGAAATGGCGACGAGGTGAAGTGGAGAAGGGGGAGATAGTTTATGACAGGAGCAGAAAAGGTGACGTTGAGTTTGCACCTTGGAGGGCACCCAGAGATGAAATTGAGAAAGGAGAGTTCATTCCTGATAGATGGCAGAAAAGTGAAGTGGTCAGAGATGACTATGGTTATGGCAAAATGCACAGGTACGATACAGGTAAGAATAAGGTTTGGAAATATCAGCGTGACCGTACCCCACCTTCTGGGAAGTATCCCAATTCGAGTGATGATGCTTTTAGAAGGAAAGAGTTCAATAGAAGTGGGAATCAGCATGGAAAGGCTACTCCCAGGTGGGAATCTGGGCAGGAGAGGAATGTAAGGATTAGCTCGAAGATTGTCGACGAGGAAGGTTTGTACAAGAAGGAGTTCAGCAACGGTAAGAACCACGGCAAAGAGTACTCGTCTGGGAGTCGGTTGAAGCGGTATGGTATTGAGCCAGATATCAATGAACGTAAGCATTTTGGAGATTATGGGGATTATGCTGGTTCGAAAAGTCGGAGGCTTTCTGATGATAGTGGTCGCCCTGTTCATCCAGAACACTATTCACGCCACTCTGTGGAGAGGTCGTATAAGAATTCTTCTTCTTCTTCTTCTTCCAGAATTCCTCCCACGGATAAGAACTCATGTCGGCACTATGACTCTACTTTGTCTAGTAGACCTGTTTATGACAGGCATGGGCGAAGTCCAGTTCATCTGGAGCGTTCCCCACGTGACCGGAACCGGTTTTATGATCACAGGGACAGGAGTCCAGGACGTCGAGAGAGGTCACCATATGCTCGTGAGAGATCGCCATATATCCGTGAGAGATCCCCATACGTTCGTGAGAGATCTCCGTATGATCGAAGTCGTCAGTATGATCACAAAAACCGCAGTCAGTCCCCACAAGATCGCACTCGACATCATGACCTCAGGGATCGAACTCCAAACTATATGGAGCGGTCCCCACATGACCGGAGTAGGCCCAACAACCATCGAGAAATAGGCCGGAAAAGTGGGCTAAGTGAACAGCGCCACTCCCAGCATGGCACTAAAGGGCAAGAAGATAAACTGGTCCAGAGGGAACCTGTTGCAAAAGACTCGAATTCTTCAGCAAAGGAATCTCAAGAGAAAAGTAATGTTCTCAGTGTTGGTGGATCTGTGGAAACAAATACAAATTGCGAGTCTCTTAAAGAAGAGTCACAAGGTCCAAGTATTAACTGTAAAGGAACTTCTCATACAGGCGGAGCTCCTCCAGAAGAGCTGCCTTCTATGGAGGAAGACATGGACATATGTGACACACCGCCGCATGTCTCAATCGTGTCTGACTTATCCACTGGGAAATGGTTGTACCTTGATTATTATGGTGTTGAACATGGGCCTTCAAAGTTATGTGACCTCAAGGCCCTTGTGGAAGAAGGAGCTCTGATATCGGATCACATGGTGAAACATGTCGATAGTGATCGGTGGATGACAGTTGAGAATGCTGTGTCACCGTTAGTTACCACGAATTTCCCGTCTATTATGCCGGATTCTATAACCCAGTTGGTGAGTCCTCCAGAAGCCCCCGGAAATTTGTTAATGGACACTGGAGATATTGGACACTCTGGTAGTCAGATCAACGAGGAAGAAGCATGCACTTCATTGCAGCCCGTTTTCTTGCCAGATGGTACTGTAGGAGCTTCTGAGCATCTAGAAGATCTCTGCATTGATGAAAGGATCGGGGCTCTGTTTGAGGGTTTTCCAGTTATTCCTGGAAAGGAACTGGAAGCTCTTGGAGGTTTTTTTCTCACTCTCTCTTAGCTAGTTCTTGGTATTATTTTGTGATTTATTGTCCTTCATTCTACTCTATTATTTGGGTTTCACCTTTGTTTTTTGAAATTCGTCAAACTGCAGAAATTTTGCAAATGACTTTTGGACATGCGTGGTGGGAGGAAGGGGGAAAATCTGAAGGTAAAAATTGTTAAATTGCTACTTTATGTAATTATTATACAAGCAAGCTCATATGTCTGTGTCTTGCATCATGCATATTATTTATGCAACTCATTGCAAATTATGCTTCTGGCTTATGCAGGTTTCACTTTGTATCCTAGTCAGATGACTGATGAGGATGAACAGAAAATGTATGAGTTATCAGTACATTCTGACATCAAATTACAAGAAGGTGCAGAAACCTGGTCCAGTGCACCCTCTGACAAGGAGTATGGCTTTCCTCATGGTGACTCTAGTGAGTGGTTTTCTGGTAGATGGTCTTGCAAGGGTGGTGATTGGAAGAGGAATGATGAATCTGCCCAAGATAGATGTACTAGAAAGAAAATCGTCCTGAATGATGGTTTCCCACTTTGCCAGATGCCCAAGTCCGGATATGAAGACCCTCGATGGCATCGGAAAGATGACCTCTACTATCCTTCCCAAGGCAGAAGGCTAGATTTACCTCTGTGGGCCTTTTCAACTCCAGATGAGAAGAGTGATTCCAGTGCCGTCAGCAGGTCAACTCAAAATAAGCCCGCAATCGTTAGAGTAAAAGGAACTACGTTATCAGTTGTCAGGATAAACGCATGTGTGGTTAAAGACCATGGTTCTTTTGTTTCTGAGCCTCGCTTGAAAGTTCGAGGTAAGGAGCGATATCCTTCTAGGTCCTCTCGATCATATTCTGCCAGTAGTGATGGGAAGAGATCTTCAGCAGAAGGTGATGTACAATCAAAAAGTGGTAATGAGCAGGGTTTGCATGGCTCTTGGAAAAGCACTGCATCTATTAACACTCCTAAAGATCGGATATGCACAGTCGACGACTTGCAGTTGCATTTGGGTGAATGGTACTACCTTGATGGTGCTGGGCATGAGCAAGGGCCTTCATCGTTTTCTGAGCTTCAGGCCTTAGCAGATCAAGGAATTATTCCAAAACGTATCAGCGTTTTCCGTAAGTTTGATAGAGTATGGGTTCCAGTTACCTCTGGTGCTGAGACTTCGGGACAAAAAGTCAAAAGTCAAGTGGAGAACACTGCATCTGGCGATTCTTCAGGAGCTCTTATGCAATTTGAGGGTGCTGCACATGGCGAACCTAATGCGAAGCCTAATTTGTTTCACAACATGCATCCTCAGTTTATTGGTTACACCCTTGGAAAGCTGAATGAATTAGTGATGAAATCATACAAGACCCGTGAGTTTGCTGCAGCTATCAATGAGGCTTTAGATCCATGGATTAATGCAAAACAGACAAAGAAAGAGATTGAGAAGCACGTTTACTGGAAATCAGGTACAAAGAAGTCCTTTTAATCTTCTCGAATGCTCTTCTTCTGGTTTTGCTGGAGATGTTTGAGTTATTTACTTTGTTGTGATCATCTTGTTCTTGTTTATTTTTCTGTTTACTCTTTCCCAGTCTTCAACTCATATTTTTCTTGTTGATGTGGAGCCAAATATGCATTTCCAGTTACTGTCTTTCCATATCCTGCACTTTTGTATTTGATAAATTCCATCAGATTTTTTTTAATGTATATTATGTACTCTTACAATACTCTTCCTTTTCCTTGGTTCATGTTTGATTTTTAAGAGTACTTTTGTGTATCTGCAACTGCAAACCTTGTAACCCATGCAACCTCCACATGGCTTCCAATTTTCCATTGATTTTCAGTAGGCCTTTTCTCCTACGGGTAGCTACATGTTCGCATGTTTCCTTGATTCACGTTTTATAATTTCTTTCTATGCATTTAATCATTTATGTTTTAGGTACGAGTAATTTTCCAGATCTGACATGGAGTTTATTTATGTAGTTACATTTTTTGGATTTTTTTCTAATATATTTTGGTGGGTGGGGTCTTATTTCTAAAGAAGGGGATGCACGTGCCACCAAAAGAGCCCGTCTTCTTGTTGATGACAGTGAAGATGACGAAATAGATGACAACGATCAGGCAGTAGTGAAGGCTGAATCTACATTTGAGGATTTGTGTGGTGATGCTTCTTTCTCCAGAGAGCAGAGTGTAAGTTCTGAACTTGGGATTGAAGGCTGGGGAATCCTGGATGGTCATGTGTTGGCAAGGGTCTTTCATTTTATGAGAGCAGACATGAAATCTCTTGCATTTGCCTCTTTGACTTGCAAGCACTGGAGAGCTGCTGTCATGTTTTACAGGGACATTTCACGGCAAGTCGACTTGTCATATTTGGGTCCTAATTGCAGTGATCCGATCTTCCTTAACATTATGGTACGTTTTGATTTTGTTTTGAATTGCCCTATGGCAGAAGATCATTACTTCTTCTAAAGTTTTACTCTGATTATTTTTCTTGCAGGGTGGTTATAGTAAAGATAAGATCAATTCTATGGTTTTAATTGGTTGTACCAACATCAGTTCCAGCACGCTTGGGGAGATTCTTTCTTCATTTTCTTGTTTGTCTACCATAGATATCAGGGGATGCTGGCAATTAAGCGAGTTGGCCCAAAAGTTTCAGAACTTAAACTGGATCAAAAGCCGGAACTCACGTAGTACAGTGAACTTTGAGGATTCACATTCTAAAGTAAGGAGTTTGAAACAGATTACTGAAAAGTCTTCATCTGTTTCAAAAGTTAAGGGTCTCTATGGTAATGCGGATGATTTTGGTGAGTTGAAAGAGTATTTTGATAGTGTGAATAAGAGAGACTCAGCAAATCAATTGTTCCGGCGAAGTTTATATAAACGCTCAAAACTCTTTGATGCCCGAAGATCCTCATCCATTTTATCTAGGGATGCCCGTACAAGGCGATGGGCTGTAAAGAAATCTGAAAATGGTTACAAGAGGATGGAGGAATTTCTTGCTACTAGTCTGAAGGACATCATGAAGGAGAACACCTTTGATTTCTTTGTACCGAAGGTAGTGGCAGTAAATTTTTTGTACACTCACTGTTTGGATGTTTTCATAAATAGTCCTTTTATCTGTCCTTAAAATTTCTCTTTGTAATTATCAGGTTGCAGAAATTCAGGACAAAATGAAAAAAGGTTACTACATTGGCCGTGGATTGAGTTCTGTCAAGGAAGACATCAGTCGACTGTGCCGAGATGCAATAAAGTAAATTATCTCTAATGTCTTGTGTCATCTTTCCCCAACCCCACTAAAAAAAAAAAAAAAAGACAAAATAAGAGAAATAGTACCTTTAATTTTGAAAACCACTGGGCTTAAACCCTTGTCCTTTCTTACTGAAGTATTGTCAATGTCTTTATGCAGAGCAAAGAATCGTGGTGATGCTGGAAACATGAATCGCATTATCACATTATTTATTCAGCTTGCCACACGTTTGGATGGAGGTTCTAAGTCTTCTCATGAAAAAGATGAGATGTTAAAGCTTGGCGAAGATGATTCATCTTTAGGATTCTCATCTACTTTCAAGTATAAACAGAAGCTGAACAAAGCAGCCACTGAAAAGAAGTACATGAATAGGAGCAATGGAACTTCCTCTTTGAATGGTGGTCTGGATTATGGAGAGGATGCATCTGATCGAGAAATCAGGAGGCGACTATCCAAACTGAACAAAAGAACTTTTGATTCAGAAAGTGAAACTTCTGATGATCCCGACAGGTCTTCTGAATATAGCAAGAGTAGTGAGAGTACCATATCTGAATCAGAAAGCGACATATCAGAAGGTCAAACTTGGCAGTCAAGAGCGGATGAATACTTTACACCCGATGAGAGTTTGGATTCTACGACTGATGATCGTGAATGGGGTGCACGCATGACAAAAGCAAGCTTGGTTCCTCCTGTTACCAGGAAATATGAAGTCATTGATCAGTACGTTATTGTGGCAGATGAGGATGATGTGAAGAGAAAGATGCAGGTATCTTTGCCAGATGACTATATTGAGAAGCTTAATGCACAGAAGAATGGAACTGAGGAGTCAGACATGGAGCTTCCAGAAGTCAAAGATTACAAGCCAAGAAAACAGCTTGGATGCGAGGTTATAGAGCAAGAAGTTTACGGAATTGATCCCTACACTCACAATCTTCTACTTGATTCTATGCTGGAGGAATATGATTGGCCTCTTCCGGAGAAGCATGTGTTTATTGAAGATGTCCTCCTTCGCACTCTGAATAAGAAAGTTAGGCACTTTACTGGGACTGGAAATACTCCTATGATGTATCCTCTGCAACCTGTTCTTGAAGAAATTCAGGATTCTGCTGAGAAGGACGGAGATATACATATTATGAGAATGTGTCAGGGTATCCTGAGGGCCATAGATAGTCGAACCGATGACAAATATGTAGCTTATAGAAAGGTACATGCATTATTCTGTACTGTACAAGTTAAACCTGTTTCTTCCCCCATTTTTTGCTTTATTGTTTCTGAGACTTTTCTGCAACTTTATGGTGCTGATACTGATCTTCTTTTGTTTTTGATTGTTGGTTGACAATTAATTAGGGTCTGGGAGTCGTTTGCAACAAGGAAGAAGGTTTTGTAGAAGATGATTTTGTAGTGGAGTTTTTGGGAGAGGTAAAGGCTTTCACATTTCCCGGGCCCTTCCCATCCTTTGAGAATTTTTGTTCTGTAATCTTTAGTATTTATGCACAATTTAAACCATGTTGGATTTTTTTTTTTTTTTGGTCCTGTTTCTTGCTTAAGAGTAAGGATTCTTGGAACTTGATGTGATATCAAACTCTCTCTTTTTACCTATCCTTTTCACATTTCTTTTTATAGGTTTATCCTGTTTGGAAATGGTTTGAAAAGCAAGATGGGATTCGATCTTTGCAGAAAAATAACAATGATCCAGCTCCAGAATTCTACAACATTTATCTTGAAAGGCCCAAGGTTATCTTTAGTTTATCAACTTTGTTGTGTTCTGTATCTCTGCCAAACATTTCATTTGACCATTCATTGTTTTGTGTCAGGGTGATGCCGATGGGTATGATTTAGTCGTTGTTGATGCCATGCATAAGGCTAATTACGCCAGTCGAATTTGTCACTCATGCCGGCCTAATTGCGAAGCAAAGTAAGCTCTATCTATTATTTCGTTTATGTTAATGTTGCGATTTACTTGTGGAGCTGCAAATTCAACTGTTCTTATATGGAATAGATTTTACTTTACCCTGCCTTGTATATTTAGTAGAATTGAAATGAAAGTTTAGCACGAGGGGTATTGCATTATGTTGAGATATTGTGATGCTATCATCCCAGTATCATCATTTTACAACTTTTAGTCTTTGATCAGTAGAAAGTATAATGCTCTGTTGTTGTTATGCATAGTTTCCTCATTGATAACTGCATTAGTCATGTAAATCACACACACGCATGCGCATGCGCACGCACACAGATAGCACACATTAGGAGATCAATTCCAGGATATGTACAGTAATTTCTCTTCTGCTGCCTTTTTCTCGAGATACGTTATAGTTGAAATTTACTCTTGATTTCTAATAATTTTATAGTACTCAAGCTAATGTGAATCCCCCATTTGTAAAATGTAGAGTTACTGCGGTAGATGGTCATTACCAGATTGGAATATATACTCTCTGTAAAATTGGCTATGGAGAGGAGATCACGTTCGATTATAATTCGGTTACAGAGGTCTGATTCTCTTGCTTATCACTACATGTACTCTAGAAAACAGATGACTTAGTTTGATGCTTAACCGTCTATGTCTGTTCATCTTGTGACAGAGCAAGGACGAATATGAAGCATCTGTTTGTTTGTGTGGCAGTCAAGTCTGCCGAGGAAGCTATTTGAATTTGACAGGCGAAGGGGCTTTTCAAAAGGTATCTGAAAAATAATAGCTGCACTTTCTATGAAATCTTAGTTTCCCTCAACTCTTGAACAAATATTGTAGCACTGAATCTTGGTTTTTCAGAGGTGGATTCTTTAACTAGTTGAATTCTTATATTTCGTCTTTATTAGGTCCTCAAGGAGTGGCATGGAATTCTTGATCGTCATCAATTAATGGTAGAAGCTTGTGAAGCAAATTCAGTATCTGAAGAGGATTATCTTGAACTGGGAAGGGCCGGTTTGGGCAGTTGTTTGCTTGGCGGGTTGCCAGATTGGTTGATTGCGTATTCAGCTCGCTTGGTATGTCTACTTGGTTGCTACTTCATTTCATTTTAACCTTTTTGTTCTATTCGCTAGGTATGTATACACCTTTTCTTTAGAACTGATTGTTTTTGACCCCTTCTGACTTGGTTGCAGGTGAGATTCATAAACTTTGAAAGAACAAAGCTTCCTGAAGAGATTCTGAGGCATAATTTGGAAGAGAAAAGGAAATATTTTTCGGATATTTGTCTGGAGGTCGAGAAGAGTGATGCTGAAGTTCAGGTAAATGTCACTTAATCTACTGTTTCTTCAATCCTTTGCGTGTTATTGCACAATGTGTTTTTCTATGGGTGTGCTTGGCTTATTATGAGATGCTCATAGCCTTTTTTTTTTTTTGGGTATGAGACAGGCTGAGGGTGTATACAACCAAAGGCTTCAGAATTTGGCAGTTACTCTTGACAAGGTGATTACCATTCTCCAATTCTAGAACGTTGTCAACACTATTTTCATCTTCCATTCTCTTTCTCGGCTACTTTATTGTTTCTATCTATGTAAAACAAAGCACATTTTATATAGCGAGTCATGGATGGGCATTGCAAAGATTATCTTACGCTGTCATTGGAGGGTTTACGTGATACACATTTTTGCAAGTCATGGATGGGATTACAATGACTTCGTAATAATTTAAAGTTGCACAATATGATTCTAATTCTAGAGTATGGTTTCTTAATATTTTGCATGCTATATACAGGTGAGGTATGTCATGAGATGCGTGTTTGGTGACCCAAAGAATGCGCCACCTCCGCTGGAAAGGTTGGCTCCTGAAGAAACTGTTTCCTTCCTCTGGAAGGGGGAAGGATCACTTGTTGAGGAGCTTCTTGAGAGCTTGGCTCCCCATGCCGGCGGCAAAGAACGGCTTGATGATCTCAAGTCCAAGATCCATGCTCAAGATCCATCAGGTTCTGAAGACATTCAGAAAGAGCTTAAAAAATCTCTGCTGTGGTGAGGAGAATGCATCTATTTTTTTTTTTTTTTGGTGGTTATGCTTTATACCTTGTATAGCATTTGCATGCAAATTATACTTTTGGCCCTTTTTTTCTCGAAGGTTGAGAGATGAGGTTCGAAATATTCCATGTACATACAAGTCCCGGCACGATGCTGCTGCTGACCTGATTCATATTTATGCTCATACAAAGTGCTTTTTCAGAATACGGGTACGTCTTATATTGTTGTGAAAGGAGGAGGAAAATTTTTAAATTTAGCAAATCGTTCTGTTTTTAATTTGCAAGTTTCTTTTTATTATTGTTTATCTATTTATTTATTTATTTATTACATTTCAGGAATACAAAGCTGTAACCTCTCCACCAGTGTACATTAGTCCTCTAGACTTGGGTCCCAAGTACAAAGAAAAATTGGGAACAGGTGTTCAGGAGTATTGCAAGACATACGGGGAGAATTATTGTTTAGGGCAGCTGATTTTTTGGCACAACCAGACTAGTGCTGATCCAGATTGTAGCCTTGCTATAGCAAGTAGGGGTTGCTTGTCGCTGCCCGAATTTGGTTCTTTCTATGCTAAGATGCCTTCTAAGCAGCGTGTTTATGGCCCGAGGACTGTCCGATTTATGCTTTCAAGGATGGTGAGTTTAGTTTTGTCTTATTATTATTATTATGTTCTTTTGGATTCTTTTAATGCATTTCCCATTACCACTTTATTTTTTTTAAAAAATTTTTTGTACCTTGTTCCTGATATTCCCCAAAGGGACAAGTTTTATTGATTCCTTAGAAATGTATTCATCATGACTTCAGAATCCCTTTAGGAGTACATCCCCTACTTCCGACGGCTCTCTTAATGCGCTTCGTTAGTCTTAGCATAATTAACTGTTTTAGATCAGACTTTACTGGGTCTAATTCATCCATTTACCTAGCGGGAAATAGCCAATGGCCTGAAAAGTACGTAGCCTGGAACCAGCCAGATCTCTTTTTTTCAAAATTTATTTTTTTGAGTGGCAACAGCCTTGTTTTTCCGTTGGAATTGCTTTATTTATTACAGAGTACAAAATAAAAACCTGTCTATTGACCTAGTTTCAAAATGAAAAACCCAGCAATCTCAATCTGAATAAACGTGCTTCCTTTGTAATGTTGTTGGCTTTAATAAACCATTTTGTCTTGAATATGCAGGAGAAGCAACCGCAGAAACCTTGGCCCAAGGACCGAATATGGTCGTTTAAGAGCAACCCGAAGGTGGTCGGCAGTCCTATGCTTGATGCTGTTTTAAGTAACACTCCACTGGACAGAGAGATGGTTCATTGGTTGAAACATAGACCTGCCATATTTCAGGCCATGTGGGATCGGTGAACTCCATTTTTTTTGCAGGTGTTAGGGAACAGGAAAGCAGAGGATTACTGGCCGATGCCGCCGTTTATTGAGTTTTGGAATGATCTTCTTAGGTTTTAGTTAACAGTGGCCCTTTTTGATGTGGGTTAAAAAAAGTATGGTCATTCCAAAACTCTCATTCGTTGTATTACTACTACCTCATTATTCTGTACAGTTTTTTTTTTTTTTTTTATTTTTGTTTATTGTAATTTTCCATTTGTTGTCTAGTGGTTAGAGCATATTTGTTTTTCCCCTATTCTAATTTAAGAAAATGTGAAAGGGAAAAAAAGGGGGGTGGAAATCCAATTCCTCTTTTTTTCAAGTCTCTTAGAATTGTACATGTGTGTAGCATATAATTATAATGATCGATAGGCCAATTCTTATGCGTAACGAGATTGGAAGGTTTTCCAACGTTTTATCATTTAACAGTAACATTCATTTCCATTAAAAAATTTTAGAAGAAAAGAGAGAATAAAAGAAAGAGGAATCCCTGTACCAATTCATTAACCCAAAAAAAAAAAAAAAATGGATTACCGGATGGAGTTAGAACTGTCTTTTTGTCGTCGTGAACTTTCTGCATTGTCAGACTCCTTCGCCAGCTGCCTGACAGCACCACAGAAATCCACGCACAAACCGCAACATCATCTGTTATGACAATCAGAGAATGCCTACTGCCCTTATTTTCAAATACCCCTAGGAGCCCCTCCATGCCCCAAAACATCGTCCGGAAAAGGCAGCCACGCGCAGGATATTGTCGGAATTTCGTTACAAAAACCTGAAACGCAAGCGTCTGGTTCAGCAGGACTCGACAACACCATATTGTGCCCGTACCAGCCACCACACCCCTGACCAAACGACCCCTTCGTCCTCGTACGACGCTAACTTTACCTCCCCGCCGTCCGATCACACATCCCAGACTCCCCATCCAACGGCCCATTCTTACACTATACAAACCTCCATTTTTTTTAAAGGAAACACGAGATCGTCCTCGATTCCAAAGCCGCCTTCCTAACGTAAAGTCTCCTCACCTATGCCGTGATGCCACGTGTCATGCCCTTCACGTAACGTCCATGATAGAGAAAGAGACTCAAATAACCTCCCTCCTCCCTATACCCTGCGACGTCCCACTTGTAAAATTTTGCCACATCAGCGATTAAAGGTTTGGTTTGTTTGTTAGAGAAAATGCTTTGGCGGAGGGATAGAATAAAATAATTAAAACAAATTCCAAATAAGTAAACTTCTCCAGAACGGACAAACACTATTCTTTTGCTCGCGTCGCGTACGAACTGCATCTTTTTTCAGGTGCATGCTGGCGAACACCACCTTGCATGTATTAATATAGAGAAACCAACACAGACTAGTGTCGCAGTCTTTGTTTCAAATTTCTGGGTTCAACAGAAATTAACAACAAGAATGGATCAGAGGGAATTTCATTACGACTACGAGAGCTTCCGTCTTGACAACGCCGGCGGCCGTGGCGGAGGCACCGGAGATGCCTCCTCCGACGAGATGACCAACTTCAGCTCCATGTTCTCCACCGTCAGCCTCCTCTCTCTCCTCACCGCCGCTTCCCCTATTCCCAACCCCGATGCTCTTCTCTCCTCTCACCTTCCTCTCTTTGGTGACTTTTCTTCTCTCTCCTCCTCCTCCTCCACCAATCTCCCTCCTCCTCCGCCGCCGAGTTTTAATTTCTTCTCCGACCCCAAACCAGAACCTCTCTTTTTCGGAGACACGCCGACGGCAATGTCATCCGCCATTACCGACGAAGCAATCCCTCTCCCTCGTCTTCCTCCGCCTCCACCGCTGCAGCCTTACAGCTTCATGTTCGCCGACTCTTCCCCGTCAGCCCCGACCGAATCTCAAGTTTTTCATCATTTACCTGATCTCCTCTCCCTCGACCACTTCTCCTCCTCCCCCTCGGGCACCGCTGCCGCCGAGGGCTACTGCTTGCCAACATCTTCATCGCTGCTCGGTCCTCTTGGCAAACGCGCCCGAGCAGACTCAGCGAGTCGTCAACGTCATCCTTCCCCTCCGCCGCAGCCACCGACAATGGTTCCCCGCGGCAGCGCTCTGGCGAGGCAGCGGCGGCAGAAGCTGAGTGAAAAGAATCGGTGCCTTCAGAAGCTGCTTCCATGGGACAAAAAGATGGACACGGCACCATGTATGAGGAGGCCTACAAGTACGTCAAGTTCCTTCAAGCCCAGCTCGCCGCTCTCCGAGCCATGCCCGTCGTCGGATCATCATCATCACCATCCTCCACCGTCACTGCCGCCGCGACGCTGAGGAGCACCGCCGATAGGTCTTATGGTGGGCTGGGGAGGCTGAACCGGAACCAGCTTTTGCAGGTACTGGTGAGCTCACCGGTGCTCAGACGACGCTCTACTCCAAGGGTTGCTGTGTCTTCTCCGTGGAGCAGCTGGGGTGCTTGAGAGGCTAGCCGACATGAGCCGAGTCACGAGTGTTTCTCAGAGTTCTCTTCCCCCAACTAGGTTCTGAACACTTCTTGATGATAATTTCTTTGTTTTTTTAAATGCTTTTTTTTTTTGGGTTTAAATTGGTTAGGTGTTTTGTAATGGTAAAGGAAGTTGGATAGATTAAGTAGAGTTGAACTTTGTTGTTTTGAGGCTGTTAATTGAATCATACTAACATTGATTGAAGCGAGTTTGTGATCATCCTTACTGTGGGAACTAATATTTCTTTCAGAGTTGTTAGTTTCATGGTTCTTTTGAACTTAGTTTACAATTTACTCATTTGGTTCGATGATTGGACGTGCTGCTTGCTCAGTTGATGCTGGCATTTTCAAGCACCATTTAGAATGGGTGGCTGATTCTCTTCCTTTTTTTTTTCTTTTTCTTTTTTTTGAGACATCTTTTTTTTTTAATTTTTTTGGTATAAAACCCTGATATACGAAGCCACGTTGGGCCTGATTAATCTAGAGTTGAGCTGGGTCCGACCTATACGTGGAAGCTCTCTCAACGCCAGTCTTTCCATTCACAGGCTCGAACTCAAAACCTTGTTTAAGAGAGAACGAGTTCCTTGCTAGTCTATACCACAAGTCGTCGGTTTCTTTTATTTAATATATTTATTTAAGAGGTTGGTACTCAATACTGTTTTCTTTTAATTTTTTTTATTTTTTGCCTTATGCTTGGTAATGGTAAATTGATAATTCAGAATCTACCCATGTGGCCCAATGTTTGAACATTACATTGTGGATTTCCGTGTAAATGAAGTTTGTGTTAGTGTATTTCCATTTTACAGATAGAGGAATATTAGATGCTGGGTTATATTGCATTCATTGGTATGTTGTGTTATAATCCTATTGTTTCGTTTCTTTTCTTAATTTTTTCTTTCTGTAATCATATTTTGGACATCTACATATTATTCAAGCCTGCTGGTTCCTAATTGTGACTTGTGTCCTTCAACATTACCTGTGAGCAGGGTAAGGCTTCAAAAGTTGTGGTTTTTAACTTCGAAAAAGGACATAGAAAAAGACAGGATCAGTAACAGGACTTGGGCTCTTTTCAGTAAATAAAGTCCTATGAATTAGTGGGCTAATGCTTTTGTGGGATTTTATTCCTCCAACATTTGGCTTATGAAGTGGGGTTAGTCTTATCTTGCAAAAGTCTTATTATATACCATGCATTTTTGAGATGTTATCAATTTGTTAGTTCATGTATGGGTTGATGATGGGACATAGGCGGACTTTTTCTGCGAGTCT